>CM052546.1:70453414-70548092 GCA_028533065.1 Trachops cirrhosus
AAAACTAGGGGTGTTGGAAAGGGGAGGGAGGAGGGGGGGAATGGGTGGGTGGGCTGGAATGGGAATAAAGGATAGAAACTGTACTGAATAAACTAAAATAAAAAAATTAAAAAAAAAAGAAAAATAAAAAATAAAAAATGTACAAATCAGCAGTTACAGATTACACACAGGGATGTAAAATACTGCACAGTCAATTATATTGTAAATGCTATGTGTGGTGCCAGGTGAGTACTGGATCAATGGGTACACCACATCAGGAATTGTACAAATATCTGACCACTCTGCTGTAGGCTAGATGCTCATATAAGATAGCATGTAGGATGTCAACAGGAATTGAAGAGAAGAAAAAGAAATCATCCCAAATTCCAGGGAGTCTAAGGCAAGGGTGTGGGTCACAGTGTGGCAGAAATGGCTGAATTCAGGACTGTGCTCACACATGCCATCATTATTGGGAAAATTCAGAAAAAGCCTCTAATTTCATTAGAGATTCCCATTGAGAACCACAGCCTAGTATTAATTGCTGGTGGATCATAACTCAGTAAACACACTGGGAACTTCTAACCAGGGCTTAGTGTAATAATCTGATTTGCTGAACAGCCTTTCATGTTCCTCCCAGAGATTTCAACTCTGTGAATAATAAATGTTCCATGCCCTCTTGGGCTGTGTGTTTTCTGTCAGTCTGACATCCTCACCAAGATATTCTGTGTCCCTCTGCCTCTGTGTGGTGTCACTTACACTTGATGTTGTGAGCATGATTGCAAGGCAATAACTAGCATCACTGGGAATCTTTGTCTTCAGGAATTTAGTCCATAGACCTCTGGTACCTGCTGTCTAGCAGGCTGATATCCAGCTACTGACAGGCATTGACACTGAATTGTGTGGGGCTGGGCTGTACTGTTGCGTCCACCAGAGCCTCTGGTTAGGCTCAGGTGACATGGGTCAGAAAGTTTGATAATTCATTGGAATTGGGCACAAGAGTGTCTGAAGGAGACTCTGTTTTTGTCCACATGGTAATAGTTTCCTCCTTTACAACAGACTTTGCTCACTTAGAGATTTCAGATGTGAGCACATAATGAAAAATCTGAGAAGTTCCCTAAGGGAAACACTTGTAGGAAGAGGAAACCCTGCAGGAAACCAGCTCTAACCAACAAATGCACCTGATCCTTTGAAGGTCCTTGTGTTCAAGGATGCTGAGTGCCCTCCAGTGGTCACAGCCTGGGTGATGCCCAAAAACCACATGGAGTTGTAGTTAGCATGTGGACTTCAGCCTTCTCCACTGGCCCCCACTACTCCCCTAACCCTAATCCAGGGAAGGATGGGACTTGCTCAGTAAGGTCATATGACCCCATTTTTGTAATTAGGGTATGAATCAATGTTTGTATCTAATGTTACCTATCCTCCAGGGCTCTATACACCTGTGGACTCAAAGTCCACAGTACAATGGAGGAGCTTGTACATCATCTGTGATGTGGTCCTTGATCAGCCGAGGTGAGTCAGGGTCAACTTGAAGTGTCACATACACCTGCTGGTAAAGTCTGTGTTGGGCCCAGGACAACTATAGTCAATCCACACAGTCCCTGTTCTGCCCCCTCTGTTTTCAGGGGAATGTCCTCTCTTTCCCATGCCAGCAGAAACTAAACTCGCTTGGTACCCCAGGTATGCTTCTCCATAAGGCAGCCAGAGCACCCAGACCATGCCCATATGACTGGGTATGGAAGCACACCTGGGAAACACAGTCCAAAAACCCAGCTCTATGTGTATTGCTGGCACATTCCTATCACCTAAGCAAGCTGAAGGGGACCAAAAAGTATCATGGCCACTTGGCACTCCAATCTCTCCAACCCTTCCCAGCCTCCAAAGGGACAAATGATCCCCTCACCACTGTGCTGCCTCACAAGGATAACAGGGCCAAACATCTGGACCAGGCCATAACTCTATACCTTAAAACTGCATGACTAGGATTTGGCAGGCCTAGCAAATCAGCAGGTGGGGGTGGGGTGCTGCCCATGCACACCAGGTGGGAAACACAGGTCCTTTTCCTCAAGCCACACAATCCAGACTCCCAGTGGTTCTCTGACCACAGTCATTCCAGAGACCAAAGGGCCCCTGACAGCCACTATTGGTGAACCAAGCACACACCTCCTCCAAACTGGAACTGCTGCATGGCCCCTCCTGCAGTCACAGATCCTAGTTTGGTAACAATGGCATCTCTCCTTCCCTGGGATGCTTTGCTCAGAGACTCCCAGGTGGACCTAATAATTACAAATCCCCATCACCTGGTTCTACGTGGGCTCCCATTCACATCTCTGGCTGTGGATTGGAGACCTCTGCAAGGACTGAGACCCCACACCCCCAGGGGGAGGGAGCTTCCTGCTGCAATATACCTTGGAATCCCCAGTCACTGCAGCTGTGGGAGAGGGCTCACCCTCTCCTTGTCTCCCCAAATCTTCTTGCCTGCTCCGGTTTGTAAAGATTCAGACCAGCTTGACTTCAACTGGTTTTTTCAAGTTGACTGCTCTGGTCTGAGCATGTGAATGGAGCTTCAGACTTTCTAATCAGCTAATGCTTCCCTAACTTGAAATCCAATCTCTTTAACAAAGGGGGGCTTTGTGTTTATTTGTATTCTGCCACTTGGAAACACAGGAGTTTGTGAAACAGTGAAATCCTGTAGGTGACACTTCTGCCCTAAGTAACTGACCTGGTGTGGGATGTTTATGAAAGAGAATCCAGCATCTTGCCTGTCTACACTAACAGACATGCATGTCTTCTAAGGAGAGAAGAGAAAAAATGGGACCCTGAGCCTGTGGGAGGTGAGAGGAAACTCCACAGCCTGGCAGGAAACACCAACACCCCATGCTTTCCTGTTCTGCAGATGTGGGGCCCAGCTGAGACCCACCAGGTTCTTATACAGGAGGCCCTTGGGCTGTGTCTCTGTGCCATCCATACCCAGTAATACGTGGCTGTGTCTGTAGGGCCCATGCTGGTTATTGTGAGAACCACCTGTGTGGGGAAACTTTGTCCAGCAGAGTCCCCCCCTCCACCTGCCACAGATAAGAATAATTCTACCAAGACATGATCTGTTTGGGGAGGAAAATTGGCCCATCTCTCAGAGGAGAAGGGCCTTGAGCCTGTTCCCCAATGGGATTTCATTGGGTTCAATTTGCACAGGAATATAGGTAAAGCTCATCAATCATTGTCAGGAAGTAAGAATCAAACAATAGATAACATTCAAAGAAATAGGGGAGCTTATTCTGAGTCAAAGTCAGATAGATATAGGGCCATAAAACTTTGGGAAACAAACTCATTTTATGCTTGGACCCTTATCAGAAAATTGGGGGCATTTTTAGCAAAGCAAGCTTCACAGGATTTTATTCATTCTTTCATAGGCCTGATTGCCTTCGGAAACTGACCATTCCAGCACAGGGTCACACCCACCTCCGGCATTCTTTCAGGTTTAAGTCAGGTGGGGGAAGTAAGGCAGCCAAGCAATTAGGAAACTTCCTACAGACAGAATAAGGACTCAGGCTATATCAAAGCCAAGGTTCCAGGGTCCATCACCCTTTTTTTCTATAGTCCCCCAAGTCCTTCACTGAAAGCCTCTTCTCAACTGTGCCTGTCTTAGGTCATACCTCCCTTGAGAAATCTTACCCATCATTGGCTAACCAGTCAAACACCCAGTGCCAAGCAAGGTGAAGTAAAGGAGCAGAGGCAGCACTCCTGCTGGGAAGATAAGCTTTGTCCCCTTAGTGACTTATGATCCCAAGGTCTTTTTATTCAGCCTTAGGCATGGGATGTTGCAGCTCCTGAAGCCAGGCAGGCCAGTTCCCAACACAACTGCTTTTTAGAGGTGTCCTTAGAGATTGTGATCACGTTCCTCAGAGATAAGTTATAATACTTATCATTGTTCCACCAAACATCTGAGAGCCACACGCATGCCTTTCCAGAGGGCTAATGGATCCAGCTAACATCTGTACCACTAGTGCTCAGTGACGATTCAGAGAAGGAGCAGGTCAGTGTGAGGGTTGTGGAAGGTCTCATCAGCCCAGGGCCAGACTCCTGCTGTGTGTCCTGAAACAGAACCACTTCAGAGAAAGGATAAGAAGAGGTGAAGGCACTTGAAGATAAGGACAGGACTGTTTTCATCCCTGAGGACATCCCTGACAGGGGCACTTCCAGGAAGGGAGCATCAGCTGCAGCAGTGTGGACCACAGGGTGTCCCTGGTGGGCACAAAAGTCACTGCCATGGGCCTAGTTCCCAGCTTTTGAACTCTGTGAGGGTGGGGGTGGATGGGATTTGCAGTCATCCCCTAGTTCTTGACCCATATGGGGACTCAGGGCTCTGCAGTGGGGGAGTGAGTCTGTGCTGGGGAAGCAGTGAAACTTCAGTGTTTGCTCCACATCTGCTCTTCCTGGGGCCACCCCCAATCAGGACCAGGACTCTCAGAGCACAAAGCCCTCAGAAGGGCCCTGTGCTGTGGAGGGGACAAAGGCAGTGAGGCCTTGACCACCAGACGGGGTCCTCTCCTGGGTGCTCATCCAGGGCTGCATTCTCTATGGATTCTGTACTGGAGGACTGGGCCTAGAGCTCAAGGCAGGCACAAAAGAGTGAGCCTGAGTGTGAGGACGTGCAGTCAATGGAAAACTATGCACTATATGGGAATGTGAATTGGTGAAGCTGCTGAAGAAAAACAATATGGGAGTTCCTCAAAAAATTAAAACAGAATTACTTTATGACCCAGAAATTCCACCTTTGGGTGTGCATCCAAAGAAAACAAAATCAGTATATCAAAGAGTTATCTGTAGTTCTATGCTTATTTTATTGTTAAAAGATTTTATTTATTTACTTTTAGAGGAAGGGGGAGGGGAAGAAAAGAAGCAGGGAAACATCAATGTGTGGTTGCTTTTCATGCACCCCCTACAGGGTACCTTGTCCACAACTAAGGCATGTGCCCTGACTGGAAATTGAACCAGTGACCCTTTGGTTCAAAGACAGGCACACAATCCACTGAGCGACCCCAGCCAGGGATCCATGTATATTTTAGCATTATTTACAGCAGTGAAGACATGGATAAATAAAGTAAACATAATGGGTTAGGGCATGATGACAACATAAATGGTGCTTGAGGGCATAATGGCACACAAGGTAAATGAGACATGGTAAGGCATGTATTGTATGATGTTGCTTGTATGTGGAATCCTAAAAAAATCATTGAAAAGATCAAATTTGTGGTTTTCTGAGGTGGCAGGTGAGCAGTGGAAGTATCGGATATCGATGATCTGAAGAAAAAACTTCCACTTGTAGGATAAGTAAGTTCTGGGGATGTAATTGGCAACATTAAAAAAGGGAAACCCTGTCAGATGCTTAAGCATGGATGAACCTGGAGGACTTTATCATGAAAAAAATATGACTGTCACAAAAAGACAAGCTTGTGTGATACCACTTAAGCACAGTGTCCATCTAGAGTAGGCAAGTGTATCGACACAGGAAGTGGAATGATGAGTGCTGAAGCTGGGAGGAGGGGAAGGTGATTGATGTGCATAAAGTGTCAGATTTTGGAAGATGAAAGAGTTTTCAACCTGTTATGTGTCAATGTGAATACCATTAATATTGCTGAAGTGTATACTTCACATAGTAAGATGGCACTTTTTTATTTTCTACAACAATTAGCAACTTAAAAGATATATAAACCTAGATTTCACAATTTTTATGGTTCCCATTACATCTAGTCTGTGAGACATGCCCACGCCCTGTAACAGGTTAGTTCTATTTTGGACACTGTCACCCTGCATTTACATGCACAGTGGTGAGGTTGCTGTTTCTGTCCTCATTTCCTTCTCTCCTTTTCTAAGAGAAGGAGAGATGGGAGAAGAGAGGAAGGGACATGTGGGGCCATCAGACAGAGCATGGGGTTCTACCTCATTTTACCCCCCTGTAAACTTGTCCTGGATATCTTTTTCCAAATGTTTTCCCTATTCATGGGACTATGTTTCAGTTTTGCATTTTCCTAACTTTATAAAGATTATTAGGAAACTCGGAGTTACACGTTAAAATGCAAGTTTGCCAAGTTGACATGTGGTTATGGAAATAAAGAAGTTATACTTTTGTATCATGACATAGGAGTTGACATTGTGTTTGCTCTGCTGTTACCTGGTGAGTTGGGATAATCTTTTCCAATAGGCTCCTGAAGGCATTGGTGCAAAGCTATAAAATTGCTCATAATTATACTTGTCTGTTATAGATCTACTTATTTATTCTCAGTAATTCACCAATGCCAAACATGTAAGTATTTATAATAATTGCTACTGTAGGAAGTAAACATAAAATAAATGCCAGCTAATGCCATCTAATAAGTACATGTTGTAGCATTCACATGAGGAGAACCACCTGCCCTGTGCATTTTTTGGATTAGCATTAACATGTGGAAAACACCCTAACACGTTATGGAGGAATACTGTGCTATGAAATGAACAGTTTTGTATCTCAGTTCATGTGTGAATGCACATTTTTTTCAAAAATGAGTGTGTGAGAGTGTATGGTATGTGTATCAGTGTTCATGGCAGTCTGTGAGGGTGTGTGTGAGTGTTTGTGAGTTTTCTTGTGTGACAGTGTGTTACTCTGCATGGCTGTGTGTGGTCATATGACTGTGAGTGGCTCTCTGTGGCTGGTGACTGTGATGTCATTGTGTGTGACTATGTGCACGACTGTGTTGTTACTATGTGTGAATTTGTGTGTGCCTGTGTGTTTTCTGGTCAAGTACTAAGAAAGCAGGATGTATGCTGATCACTCTATACTAGCAGATATATTCACTCTGTACTCATTTTGTTGGGTCAGAAGAGTTTAATATGAAGTTTACTTAAACTGGGAGAAGGTCATCTGTTCCATTCAAGAAGTCATTTGGATTAAACATGTGCTCTCTCAGACACTCATGATCATGGATGGGGATATTGAACTTCAGGGGCAGGAATTCAGGGTTCCCCTGGACTGCTCCTAGGATTCAACACTCTCCCAATGCAAATCCTACATGCAGTGAAGCTTGAAACCCTTGGATACAGGAGGAAATCTTGAAGAATTTGATGAGGTACATCCGAGTCCTCAGAGTTCCATGTCCCCACTGGGCTGTTAGCAGTGCTTCCTGCAGGGAGAGGGGCTCCTTCTAAGGATGGCTCTGAACTGACATCCCTTTCTGGGATCCATGTGGACCCCGAACTGACAGGTGAGGCCAAACATCTCTGAGAGTGATCAGGCTTGTCAGAGATGGAGGGCCCATGGGATTTTATCATCCTTGACCAGGGTGGGATGAGGTACCTGGAGAGTCAGACACATGATGCCTGGTAAGACTCATGGGAAAAAGGAAAATAAATTTGCCAGGAAAGATAAGTATACTAAGATATGCCATCAGAAATATTTTCAGCAACTGAGCAGTTTGTTGAAAATTAAGAAATGCTATAAGAAAACATTAAGCTCTTTTGTTCCATAAAAGTTATATCAGTACTAAGAGCACAATAAACGTAGAAACACATATAATCATGCATATTTGAAGGTACACACCACATACACTCACAAACACATAAGATTGCACATGCATGTGAACTACACAGTAACACTCACCAACACACAAATGTGCGTGTTAACTGGCACATTAACACACAGAGTAACAGATGCACAGTTAAATATGAGAATAGGAGGGAAGGCCTCTGTGAAGGAGGTTTCTGTGCAAGGAGGGGAATTAAAGGGTGATTCAAGAATCCTTTGCCCAGCCCCTCTCTGCACCTGCTCACTAGATGGGTCCCAGGTATCCATGTGTCCTGAACAACCCCTGGAGCCCAGTCCCACCCATTCCCCCTCAAGATGGACTTTGGCATCTAGGATGTCACTGACTCACTCCATGTGCATGGTACAGTAACCTACGGCCATGTCTTTTGTGGTCTTGAACCTCAGCTGCAGGGAGAGCTGGATCCGGGACATGTCCCTGGGTCAAGATTGTGCTCTTTAAGACAAGTTTGGGTGTGAACTACGCCAGGCTGCCATGAACCCCATCCCTGCAGCCTCTCTCTGGGGTTCACCAAACCTGAGCCTGACCCATGCAGCTCACCTGGGACAGGACACCTGGGGACACTTTGAGTAAGGGAAACCTCAACTTTCAGCCTCTTTACATGCATCATCTGAGACCCTCAGAACTCAGTCTCTATGGAGGAGAAGATCCCCAAGCACGTTATGTCCATGATGTGCTCTTGCCTTTCTGCGCATACCCAACTGACAGAGAAAGAAACACAGGCTTCCTAGCAGGCTGCACTCACCCTGGGAACTGGTCCTCATTGATGTGTGGGAGGTCCTTGATCTGTGAGCTGTAAGAGACTCAGAACAGAGATTAAGTCACACATGTGTATGCACACCACACACAGTGACAAACACATGTGCCAAAAAGTTTAATGTGTGTGTGCACCCACATGCACACACTCACACTCTCTCACACAATTTCTAGCAGCTAAGATTGGAAGCCTGCCCTCAGGTTCCTGAGGTGCAGTTGAGGCCATGATCCTCAGGGCAACAAGATGACTGAACTTGAATGCTCAGGAACATTCAGATTCCTCCTGCTGAGACTGGTGAGTGTTCTCTTATATGACAGGATTCTGCACAGGTGATTAAGTTAGGGATGACTCAGTAAAATGTGTTGACATGGGGAGATTATCCTGAATTCTACAGTTGTTACATAAATGGAATCATGTGTCCTTTTCAAAAGGAAATGAAAGAAAATCAGAGTAACAATACTGTGACTGTTGAGGTAGATGCTGGGCTGCATTTCCACACCCACCAAGTAAATGAGGGGCAAAAGGGTAATGTTTGGCAGGGAGGATAGAGACCTGAGAGGTAGAGGTGCTGGGGGATCATCCCAACCCCTGTAGAGTGAGGGGGGCCTGTCAGAAGGAAGGACACATGTGAGGACATTGTGTGCATGTTGGGGACAGAGAGCCTGAGCTCAGCACACAGGGGCCTGGACAGGGATGGACTCCTGATTTGGGACATGTTTCCAACCACAGGGAAGATGAGAGCACTCAGGGAGGTTCATTGTCAAAGAGGAAAAAGGACACACAGGAGAATGGTGAAGGAAATGTCCCAGGCACAGGGTGGAATCTCATGTACAAACAGACAGCATTACTTTTTCAGTGAGTAATTCCTTTGCTGTCTGAGTGACAATGAGGGAAATCAGAGTCACAAAGAAGGAAGAAGTGTTCCTGGATGCAGCTGAGAGATTTGAGAGGAAATCCCTGCTCCCAAGAGAAAGCTCCTTCCATCCCCACCCAGCCCACACCAGTCCCTGGGTTTGTTCTCTGTGGTCGAAGGAACCTGATTGCCCCCTAGTGGCCATATTGCCCCCTGCAGCACAGCTCTCCTGTCTCCCCCAAAGTAGTTTGTGTCTGGGCTCACACTGACTTCCACTCTCTGTGTGTCTATCACAGTAATACACGGCCGTGTCTTCAGCTCTCAGGCTGCTCAGCTCCATGTAGGCTGTGCTTACAGACTTATTTGCTATCATGGTAACTCTACCCCTGGAGCTTCTGTGCATTGATTGTGCCACCATCATTAGAGTTAACCACCCCCAGCCACTCAAACCATTGTCCTGGGGCCTGTCACACCCAGTGTATATGGTAGCCAGTGAATGTGTATCCAGAAGCCTTGCAGGAGACCTCCACTGAGGCCCCAGGCTTCCTCACCTCAGCCCCAGACTGCACCAGCTGAACCTGGGAGTGGACACCTGTGGAGAGGACACAGGAGTGAGTGGAAGTCCCCCGTGACTGTCCCTAGTCCTCTCTTCAACTCAGGGACTGGGGAACCCCTTCCTTATAGCCAAGGCCACCAGGAAGATGGCTCTCCAGCTCCAGTCCATGGTGAGGGGCTGTGCCATCAGGATGTCTGTAGGGGAGGTTGTGGCTGTGGGTGATGCTCTCAGGGCAAAGACAGACCCTCATTTAACCTAGTCTACCCCTTTTCATTTGCATAGTCCTGAGGAAGGGTGTTTAATGGTTGAAATCCTCACCCCACCTAAGAGAAGAAAGAGGGCACAGGGTACATGTTCAAGGGGAGTCTGATGGTCTAAGTCCTAATCCATATTGGAGGACATGTGTCCCCTGACAGGTCCCTGAGCTCTGTGTTGAGTTCCTCCCACTGAGCAAGAAGCCACCACAGGATGTGCTCCTCATTGTGAGCCCACCTTTCAGTGACACAGGGACTAATGGTGCCAATATGGCCTTGATACCTGCATGTGTTATTCCTGGATCAGTGTGTCTCTAAAATGCTGTACCTAGTGAGTTAATAAAACCATCCCTGCCCCAGCTCCTTACAATATGGATATAAAGTTGTCATATAAGTACCCTTGTTGGCTATAGTTGCCATGTCTTATTGAATATGGTAAATGCACTGTGAGAGTAGGATATTTACAGTCATATTATGTCCAATTTTATTTGGAAGACTTTTCAGAAGAGGAAGATGCAGGTACTCAGAGAAAATACTTTCCAAGCTCCCTCTGCATCTGCTCCTAGGGCAGCAGCAATCCTGATTCACATGTGTCCCCTGCTGCTCCACATGCACCATGCAGGGGAGGGTCCAGTGTGGGCTCAGAGGGCATGAACTTCTCATGGCTGAACATTGACTTAAGGAAGCTCTCTCAGGGAACATATGTGCTGTGACATCTCTGGGCACAGAGACCTGTCCTTTCTAAACTCTGGTGACTCTGCAGGGACTCCAGAGACAGGGCTCTAGGAGTTGCCACGGTGTTCCTTCCCTGGAGCTGCCATGGTGTTCCTTCCCTGGAGCTGCCAGATGCAGATACAGTCAACACTTCAGAGTCCAGAAGCTTTCAGAGGCTTTGGACCTCTGATGTGCTCTGGTTCCCCTGCTTGCAGGTCCCATCTGAGTATCCCTGCATGTGACCCTAATCCCACTGCACTTCTACTGCTCAATAAATCATATACACACACAATGATGACTTTCATGGTAATGAACTTCAGCTCTCCCTTCTCCACACTTTCCAGCACATGCACAGACCCCCGCACTAAGACAAACCTTGTGAGTGAACTGCTTTGACAAGAGAACAAAAGCGAGCATGATTGACATGAACACAGGAGAGTGCCTGCCCCTGTGATTTCCTGTTCTCTTAGCACCTGGAACCTGCATAGTCTGTGCTGAGAAGGTCCTGGTTTGTCCTGGGGAGGGTCAGACCCAGGTAACATTGTCCAGGCAGTGTAGACATCACTGACTTGACATGTGAGGGGTCTCAGTGACCTATAGACCACACATCTCATTCTGAGAGGGCACAGTCTGGAGACACAATGGCAGGGCCACTGGGGACACTGGAAGGGCATTTTCCCAGGAGCAGAAGCAAGTGCTGATGCAGGTACAGTGGACCCAGTAAAGTCATCCTGGCTGGTCGGAGTCCCTAAGGAAGAGTGACTGGGTTGTTTTTGACTCCCCACAACCCTGAAGTCCCAAGTGCCCCCTGCAGTTCATCCCTTTTGTCTTTGCACAAGGAGGTGTGTGTCTGGAATCACACCAACTTTATTTATCTGAGTTTCTCACTCAGTAATGCATGGAGGTGCCTGTCTACACATTGACAATGTTCTGAATCATCCCTTTAGGTGGAGCATCTGCCTTTCACCAATGTAGCATAATGTGGCATGATGTGTCATCTGACTTTAGATTTCTTCTAGTAAGACCTACCCATGCCAGTCTTAGTTTGTTGAGCCTGTAACATGGAGTCAGTATAAAGTCAGTTCATATAAATCTGCAATGGTTAGAGAAGAATCTCAGAGACACTGAGGGCCAGGAAAAGCTGCAAGGACACAGCAGAGACCTGGGCACATCCCTGCTTAAGAATAACACTAACTTCAGGAGTGCTGCTGGCCCAACCCCACCCCCACACTCACAACCTTTCTATCATCTTGAGGGTGGGATGCAACAGGACAAGCAGGAGCAGAGAGATACTCTGTGGGGAGGTCAGAAGGTGCTGACCTCACCCCAAGGGGGGAGTGCAATCAAGAAGTCCCTGGGTGAACTCAATTCTCTGGAGCTACTGGCAGAAACAAACTTCCACAAAGGTCTTCATGACAACAAAAATCCCCAGAAGCAGTCCTGACTGATTCACAGAGACATCCACAGTAAAGGACTAGAAGGAGTTCCTGTTCCACCTGAGTTAATTATGGGAAAAATGTAATGATACATGACACAGCACAATAGAACATCTTTAGCTACTGTCCTTTCTAGTGGTTCTGGTTGCATCAGAAACTATGGGAATAACAAAGAGCAAGCCCAGGTCCTAATGGACGTACTTGTAAATTGCATTCTTATGGGACTCAGGTATTGAGATTGTCAAACACTGGATTTAAAACAACTCTGATTACTTGTTGCAACCTAATAGAAAATTGTGAACAGACCTCAGAATCATAAAGGTAACTGAGGGTGAGTGATGGAAACTGAAGAAAGAATCAAATAGAGACAATGACAACAACACTGACCCAGATATGAATGAATCTATCCACAGGTTCACATTCAGACACCTATTCCTCAGGAACTTCAGATCAAAGCTCCAGTAGGAAATCATTCACCCCTGGCAGGACAGCTACTGCAAAAGGACAGAAAATGAAAGTGATACAGGTCAAGTGCTGGTGAGCATGTGGGGAAAGGGAGCCCTTGCACACTCTGGATGGTAGAATCGAATTGTGCTGCCACATGGAAAACAGGGTGTAGGTTTCCCCTCCCCTCTCAAAATTTGAAAACCCTGCATGATTGAGCCATGCAGCTTCTAGGTGCTTATTCAATAATAAAACCAGGACTTGGAAGAGGTATTTGCACTGCCATGTTCATTACAACATGGTTCACTGCAGTCAATATGTAAAAAACACCTCGATGTCCATCAGTGGGTGAATAGATAAACATGGGCTATATACTCACAACAGAGTAATAGTCAGGCTTAAAGCAGAGGCAATCCTGCTGTAAACTACAACATGGCTGAAACTAAACAACAGTATGGTCTGTGAAATAAAGCTACATTAGAAAGACAAATACTGCATGAGTCCACTTATACTACTAATTAAATTAATTTTATTCCAAAAGCATGTGAAAGCACTCGAAGCCTGGGTGTGGTGAAAGGTGACTGCAGGAGATGAGGGATCAGTGGAGTGTCGGCTGCCCTGGAGTCCAGTGCTGGTGGTAGAGACCTGAGAATGGAGGCACCTGGAGGAGCCAGCTGCTGTCAGTACAACATCAGATCTGGTCAAGGATGCTGTGCATTAAAAGTGGCCTGGAGGTGTTTGCTTCCATGTGTGGTACTGTCCATCCCTCAGGGCCCTGCTGACAATGAGCCATCAGTCTGCACAGAGTACAGCTTCCCACCTGGTAATGGGGAGAAAAGAACAGAAAGCCCAGACAATCACTTTCATCCTTGGGTGGCCTTGTGAACACCAGGGAATGTACCTTTGGAGTCTCTGAGACTGGCTTTCACTCTGAGTGATCACTGAGACCACCTGTGTGGCTATCTGTATCAACTAATTGTAATTTTCATTGCTGAGCAATGAAACCACAAATTTGTGGTTGTTCCCCAGTTGGCTTATTTTATTTTTAAAATATTTTATTTATTAATTTTAGAGAGAGGAGAAAGGAATGAGAAAGAGGGGGAGAAACATCATGTGAAAAAGATGCATCAGTCAGTTGCTTCTTGCATGTCCTGAAATGGGGATCTGGCCCATAATCCAGGCATTTACCCTGAATGGGAATCATACCAGTGACCTTTCAGTTTGCAGGCCAGGGCTCAATCCACTGAGACACACATGCCAGGGCCCTAGTTTGCTCATTTTAAAATAAGAAGGACACAAGGAATTTTTATAACTTCTAACACAAACAGGCTATAAATATTTGCATACATTTCTGTGTGAATGTAGAATTTGTTGTTTTGGAGAAAACACTCTGGGCAGACTGATGAGGATGCATGTTAATTATATATTTAATTACTTAAGAAACTGATTCATTTTTTTTCAAGATAGGACAACAGGACACAGAGGGACTTGGTGAAGGAGAGGTCCTCTTTCACTGTTGATATATTTCCTACAAATAGACTGTCTTATAGTCCTGTTTATAGTCTGCAGTGAGAATATAGGAAATTAGATTCACAGTGAGGGAGGAAGAATTGTCCCTGGGTGCAGCTGAGAGTTCTGAGAGGAAATCTCTGCTCCCAAGTGGAAGCTCCTTCCTTCCTGCCCAGGCCCGCACCAGACCCTGGGTTATTTCTCTTTTGTTGGTAGGACCTGGGCGCGTCCTGAAGCCCAACCCTTCTGTCCTCCCCCAGGGAGGTTTGTGGCTGGGCTCGCACTGACTTCTCCTCACTGTGTCACTTGCACAGTAATACACGGCCGTGTCCTCAGCTCTCAGGCTGCTCAGCTCCATGTAAGCTGTGCTGGTGGACGTATCTGCAGTTATGGTGACTCTTCCCTGGAACTTCTGTGCATATTTTGTTTCGCCATCTCCAGGGTCAATTCTTCCCATCCACTCAAGACCTTGTCCTGGGGCCTGTCGCACCCAGTGCATATAGTAGCTGGTGAAGGTATACCCAGAAGCCTTGCAGGAGATCTTCACTGAGGCCCTAGGCTTCCTCACCTCAGCCCCAGACTGCACCAGCTGCATCTGGGAGTGGACACCTGTGTAGAAAGGATAAGAGTGGATGGAAATACCCCTTGACTGTCCCAAGGCCCCTCCTTTACCCTGGTACTAGGGAGTCTCTTACCTGTAGTCACTGCCACCAGGAAGAGGGCTCTCCAGCTCCAGTCCATGGTAAGGGGCTATGTTATTAGGACTTCTGTAAAGGAGGGTGTGGCTCTGGGTGATGGTCTCAGGACATGGACAGACCCACATTTAACCTAGTCTGCCTCTTCCCATTTGCATATGTATGAGGCAGAGTGTTTCATAGCTGAAGAGTTGACCCCACCTGAGAGAAGATAGAGGACACAGGGATCATGCTCACAGGGAATCAGAGAGTCTAAATGCTAATCCATGCCATAAGGTGTGTGCTCCCTCTCAAGTCCCTGAGCTCTGTGCAGACATATCCCCTCCCACTGAGGAACAAGCCCCAACAGGACAAGATCCTCATGGAGATAACACCTTTAAGTGACACAGAGGCAACCTGGACTGGTTCTGGGCTTTAATGTGTGAATGTCTTATTACTGGGTCAATGTATCTTCAAAACGCTGTATCTAGTTTATCAATAAGTCCATCGTCGTGTCCAGTTCCTTAAAATTCACACATAAAAATTCCTTAGAAATACCCCCATTGCCTGTGGTTCTCTATTTTTATCAAGTTTGGTAAATAGAATATTTAAAGTTGCCTCTTGTCCAACTGTTATTTTAGATTTTTATGAACAGGAAGATCCAGACCTTCAGGAGAAATCCCTCTGAGTTACCTCTGCACCTGCTTCTGGGGGAGAATTTGTTGTCCTGTGTGCCCAGGGGCCATCCTGAACAAGAAGGGCCCATCTGGGCCCACAGAGCAAGGACATCAACGTCTCTAATGAAAAAAAAATTTGTGCAGTGTATGAAGAAGGTGCTTTGACCAATCAAATGTGTCAAAAGTGCTTTGTAAAGTTTTATCATGCAGATTTCTCTCTGAATGATGCTCCATGGTCAGGTAGACCAGTTGAAGTTTATAGCAATCAAATTGACACATTAAATGAGAACAGTCAGTGGTATACCACAAAGGTGATATAATTATTGGTGAAAATGGAAAAAATGATGTTTTGGCCAATCCACCGATTTGAAAATTAACCCATCCTCTTTACTCAGCCATAAAAAAATAAATAAATCTTTCCATTTGTGACAATGTGGATGGATGTACAGAGTATTATTCTGAGTGAAATTAGTGTGACAGGTACACAGAAATACAACATGATTTCACTTATATGTGGAATCTAAAGAGCAAAACAAATAAACAAGCAGAATAGAAACAGACACATAGACACTGAGAATGGAGTAGGGAGCTAGGCGGGAAGAAATTTGGGAGCCTGGGTGAAAAAGTTAAAGGGATTAAGAAGTACAAAGCAGTTACATAACAAACACAGGGATGCAAAGTACTGCACAGTCAATAATGTACATACCATGTATGGTACAAGGTGGGTAATGGATCTATAGGGCCATCACATCACAAATTGTATAAATCTCTGACCACTCTTCTGCAGGCTAGAAGCTCATATAAAGTAACGTAGAATGTCAACAGGAAGTGAAAAGAAGTAAAATAAAATTATCCCAAATTCCAAGGAGGCTAAGGCAAAGGTGTGTGTCAGAGTGTGACATGCAGGAGAAGTGGCTGAATTCAGGACTGTGCTCACAGGTGTCATCATTATTTGGAAATTCAGAAACCCTCTCAATTTTTTAGAGATTCCATGGCCTACTATTATTCACTGGTGGATTATAACTACACTTGGTGCTGTGAGCATGATGCCAAAGCAATGAGTGTCATCTGTGGTGGGGGTCTTTGTTCTCTCAGGGGGTCCTGTGCATCACAGGTGTTGGCTTCATATACCTGTGATGTCTGCTATGGAACAGGCACATGTCCTGCTGCTGACTGGCTTGGACACTGAGCTGTGTGGGGCTGAACTGACTGTTGGATCCAGTAGAGCTTCTGGTTAGATTCATCCAGCATGGGTCAAGACATTTGAGGATTTATTGGAATTGAACACAAGAGTGTTTGAAAGAGTATCTGCCTTTTGCCCTTGTGGGAAAGTTGCCTGTCTTTAAAACAGACATTTCTAACTCAGAGAACTCAGAGGTGAGCACAGAATCAGGAATCCAGAGGTTCCCTGAGGGGAACTGCTACAGGAAGAGGAAGTCTCACAGGAAAACAGCCCAAACCTCCTCCTGCAACTTCTCCTGGGGCTGCCCCTGTATTCAGAGACTCTCAGTGTCCCCTGATGGTCACAGCCCCATCAACAGAGAGGTTAATCTCTGGACTCACACTGAGTTCCACTCTCCGTGTTTGCCATGCAATAATACATGGCTGGGTCCTCAGCTCTCTGACTGTTCATTTGCAGAGAGACAGTGCTCTTGGAATAATCTCTTAAGATGATGAAACTGCCTTTCACAGATGCAGCATATTCTGTTGTATGAGTGTTAGCTTTGTTTCTTATAACCTATTTACTCCAGTCTCTTTTATGGAGGCCATAGATCCAGGTTATATAATACTCACTGAATGTAAATCCAGGGCCTTTGCAGGAGACTGTTAGATATCCCAGGCTGTCTCAGGGGCCCCCTAGACTCCATCACCCCCACTCACATTGGAGATCTGCAGTCAAGTTATTCCCCTTAGGAGCAGCAGCATACACACAAACTCAAATCCCAAGATTCTTCATAATGTCACCATGTAAAAGCATCAGAGCATGTGCCCAGCCCAGCTCAAACATCATAGTGCTTCTTCTGTGTTAACTGCAGCAGTGGGTGCAAATTGTAGTGAACTGGAGAACTGGGGCTACTGTCCCAGAGGTTGGGGGCCAGTGGTATGGCTGGGTGTATCAGCGCATGGAGCACCCCACTTGCATGTGTTCCTCCTATTACAAACAGAGAAGAACCTGGATGAGGGTCCCCTTGGCTCAGAGGGACAAGCATCCTTGTTGTGATAGGGGAAATTTTATAAGATGTCGGTTAGTCTGTGTGTTGTAGACTTATTGTTGTTTCTACTTCCTATCATTGGTCAGTTTAACACAGTGTAATTTAGAGTGATATTCCACATGCACAGTGTTTCATGTGATTCAGCTCAGAATAAATGCCCTGTGAGCTCTCTTCCATGTGTTGACATACAAAGAGAGGTTCATCCTCAGCCTCAGTGGGCTGGTCTTTGTGCATTCAAGACAGAAACCATGTCCATTGTCTCTCTGTGCACTGTAAATCAGCCAATGTTGAGAAAGAGTGTGGGAAGAAGGAATAAACCTACTTTGAGCATTTTAACTGGCTGGACACACTGTGTGTCCAGGCTGTTTTCCTTCTGTACCCAGTATCTTACGAACTGTCATATCAAGTGACTGAGGCACTCACAGCACAAGAATCATTCATATGTAAGGGAATACTATGATCCAGATGCCACACTGTCATTATTAGATACAATATCTGGGAAATTTGAAAACATGGCATGCTTAGTTAAAATAACCAAACTTAAGTGAACCCTTTAACACCCTTGGCCAATGCACTTCCTGAGTGTCACTCCTGTCCACACCTTCAAGCACACATCCGTCATGTCCCTGTGACATGGGGACTGGGAGAACAATGGATTTCACTTCCAGTGCAACCTGGACCTCACTCTATGCTGATATGGTAAATACTGAAAGGATTCATGGATTAAACTCACATCTAATGCTGCCTTCCTGTTACATCTGTTTAGGAGCCTCCCATATCATCCAATCAGAACATTTATCTGTGGAAGAAAATAACAGATAAATACTGTCCTGGAACACCACTGGGAGAACACCCATGAGGTATCTTTTATAACACAAACAGCAATGAAACTCTAGACAGCCAACCCATGTTGTCATGTTACACTACAGTTCTAAATCATTCTGGTTGCTATAACAAAGTCCTGTGGCCTGAGACATTGGCCAATAAAATAAATCTATTTCTCACAGATCTGGATGTGAAACATGCAAGAATAGATATGGACCGTTTAGGTGACTGGTGAGAATCTGCTTGTTAGGTGTCTGTTCCCTCTAATCACAGAGGGTAGTTGTGGTAAGGCAGCTTCCTCAGTCCTCTCTCATGAAGGCCCTGACTCCATTCATCAGAGCTCCATCCTGGGACCAACTCTTCTCCCAAGGGCAGGCATTCTAACACTATAACATGAGTCTCAAATTTTAATGTGTGAGGTTTTGAGTGACACAGTCTCTCATAGGAACACCAAAGGAATCAAATTGTGTTTCTGCCCAGTGGGAAGGCTACTCCAGCAGACGTCCCCAAACTATGGATCCCTACAGTCCTATGGAAACTTCCCATCTTTGGAAACAAAAAAGGGATGCGAGTCCTTCAGAGCGAGCTGAATATCTTGTAGAGTGAACAGGTTCCAGCCTAAATGTTGAACTAAGATGCCCATACAATTTATTATTATTCCCTCTTGTTGCTTATGTATAAATCATTCTCATTTTCTAGGGGCTAAATTTGTTTTCTACCCATAATGGTTGTTAGCTTCATGTTCTCACTCATGAGTCCTAGGAGTCTGATGGAATAAGAAGGAAGGATCTAGTGTTTCATGTTGGATGCTGACATGGTAAGATTCATCCCTCTCTCTCCTCTAGTGCACAGGTGGGACATATGTAGAGAAAGTGGTGATTCTCTCTAGTTCCATGCAGGTGGGAGATTAAAATCACACAAACTCTTCCTGTGAGCAGGAGCCTCTTCAACCTTATCATGGATGAACAAGAAGAACCAGACTGAGGATCCTTACCTGATATAAAACAGCCATTCCTGACTTGCTAAAAAGTCTGCCCTGCTCTCAACAGACTCCACAATGAAGTGACAAAATATTTCATAGTCCCTCTTTGTGTGTGACATCATCATCCTGGACACCTGTACCAAGTTAGGGTGGGGGTCACTCTATGCCTACATGACATTAACTTCTATTGGTCATCATGAACATGAAGTCAGGTCAATACTGTCTCCCCCAGGGCACTTTTCCTCTGTCATCAAGCTTATATGACTTTTTGCACACGGTTCAGCATGCATGTGTCTTCTGCTGGCTGGCTTGGATTCTGAGCTCTGTGGAGCTGCGCTACACTGTTGACTCCAGCAGAAGGTCTGGTTGGATTTAACTGATATGGGTCATGAAGATTTGATGATTTCATTATGATAACATTAAGTAATTGTCCTGACTTCCCGTCCTTTCTGTTGTGACTCCTGCTGTGACTTTCTTTCCTTCTATTACAGCAAGCCTCTGCAACTCACATAGTTAAGATGTCAGCACAGAATCATGAAGGAAGTCAGGCTCCCTGAGAGAAACTGCTGTGCAGAATTAACCCCACACCTGCCAGGAAACCAACAGTTAATGTGCATTTGCACCTATTCCCAAACTGAACCCAGTACTCAGTGTGCCCTGAGCGCCCCCTGGTGTCCTGAGTGTCCCCTGCAGTCCAACCTGATTGTCTCCTTCAGGGAGGTTTGTGTCTGGGCTCACACTAACTTCCCATCACTGTGTCTCTTGCACAGTAATACACAGCCGCGTCCTCAGCTCTCAGGTTGTTCATTTGAGGTAGAGCTCATTCCTGCCATTGTCTCTGGAGATGGTGAATCGGCCCTTCACAGAGTTGGCATAGTATGTGCTACCTCCACTATCAGTAATGTATGCAAACCATTCCAGTCCCTTCTCTGGAGCCTGAGGGGCCCAGCTCAACCAGCTGCTACTAAAGGTGAATACAGAGGCTGCACAGGAAAGTCTCAGGGATCCCCCAGGCTTCACCAAGCCTCCCCCAGACTCCACCAGCTGCATTTCACACTGGACACCTGCAAACACGAAGATATCAGGTCAGGGAACACTTGCCCATCCACTGTTTCTCTGAGTCCTATACATTCACATACTCAGTGTCTCCCATTCTCTAGAGATTACCTGTTAAAACAGCAACAAGGAAAACCCAGATGAGCCCAAACTGCATGGTGAGTGGTCTGTGTTCTCTCCTGATAAGACTTCAGGAACACCTGGGAATCCAGGGCTGGGCTCCTGTCTCAGAGCTGCAGGGTCAGGGCTGGGCTGCTTTTCACAAGCAGAGGTGCCCTATTTGCATGTCCTCCTGCTATATAAGGAGATCTGGGGCTGAATGTTGATGTGAAGAACATAGTCCCAGAGTGTGACATATCTAAGGGCACATGTCTATTACCAGTTACTCCCCACATTTGAGCCTGCACTGGTCCATGAGATGTGTACATGATCAAGGAGAGTGAATTTTCATAAATGAGAGGTTTTTAAATAAGGGATACCTTTGAAAGTCAGTAGTAATGAGCACACCAAGGAAATTCAAAGCTCACGACCTCAGGGAGCATTAAAATTCCAGGAGGTTCCTGTTCTTGTCATGGGAAGTTCCATCTGTCCTGTTTTCTCTACAAAGTGATCAGACTATGAACTAAGGAGACAGTGTGACCCCATAGCTCGTGGACACAGTGTTGGAGGAGATGGAGGGTTTGTGCGGTTCTTTTGGAGATAGAAGCTGGAACCCTTCCCAGAAGTGGGCAGTGTGGCCTGGAACATGTTTCTTTCATGGAGTTTGGTGCTGAATGTGCAGCATGTTCACTGCCTCACTTTTGTTTTCATTTCCTAGACTCTGGGAAAAGTAGGTTCACGCATTTGGGATGCAGAAGAAAGTCATTCATAAGTAGATGTGGTTAGGTGAAGATTTATGTAGAAATTAGGGAGTAAGTATGTTGAAATATTATAAATTAGAAAAGATTAGATTATAAAAGATTAGATTTCCATTAGATTATAGAAAACCTTGGTGCAAACTACTAACAGAAAATAACAGGTATAAATAAATTCATACTTGATATGAAGAGCATTATTTTCTTTATCTACTGATTACAGGATGAATAAATCATTCAAATAACCTCCCATTCCTGGAGCTGGTGGATCAGACATTATGCTAAACTGTTCATCATTGTGGGTTCAGCCTGATGCTCTCTATTAGGATCTGTGTTTACATGGATGTTCAACACAGCTGTTATCAGGAAACAAGGGAGAGTGTATAATGGAGCCCTCTGATTCTTTGACAGTTAATTTCCTAAGAACCATCTCCTCTCTCTCACAGTCTCTATTCATGTCTGCATGTGACCCATGGGAGTTTGTCACCATGGCCACACATAATGGGGGTCCTGTGGACTTGAACCTGATGTACTCATAGTACAGATGTGCAAAATGGAAAACAGTACTCTATGCACGGTGATGAATTTCTATGGATGGTGATTAAAGCTGGTTTGAACTGACACTTTCACACTGACCTCCAAAATGTACAAGAACAATGTGTGTGGATTGCAGTGCCAGGCATGTGATAGTTGTTTCAGTTGACACAGGAAGATAGTACAGGCTAGATATGGGTCTTCCATTGTCAAGGGTGTCTCTATGATGCTCCTTGCTGTGTGATGACATCAGTACTAGCTCAGAGACAGGGGCAGTCACAGGCTTTGGTCTCAGGTGAGGAGAATCCACAGGATTCCCCCCCCCCCCCGAGGAAGGGCTGAAAGAAGGCTGTGATGTCACAGATTGTGCTGGACCTTGGACTTTGCTGCCAGAATGTTACTTGTGTGATGCTGGGCCAGAGACAAAAACATAGAAATCCCCCCTTACTTTCATGTCCTTACTTTTCCCCAAGTTCAATTCCAATTTTCAAAAATAAGTGAATGTCCTGGAACATGCTTGGCATCACCTTGTCCAAATACCCAAAGGTAACACTGACCAAGGATTCCCAGATGGCACCTCAATGAAACATTTCATTCAGAGGACAAGGAGGCTTCAAATGTGTCCCCTGATCAATGACAACAAATAACAGGAACCCTTTCTGTAGCATCTTCCTTGCCTCTTTCCCACAGTGTGTCTGTTTTCCTGAAACCCCTGAGTTTCTGATGTGCCTGTGGCAGCATCAGTCCTGGTCTCAGATCCTACCTGTTTGTGAGGAAGTCAGGAGGCCCATCACCCTGTCATCTCTTCTGCTCAGCCAAACTGCCCCACCCCTCATGGTCTGTGACACACTCAGCATGTGGGTCATCACACTATGTCTCTCACATAGTAAAACGTGGTCAAGTCCTTGGCTTTAAGACTGCTCAACCCCATGTGGGCTGTGCTCACAGACATGTGTGCAGTCGTGGTGACTCTGCCCTGGAACTTCTGCGTGTACTTTATTTCACTATCACCGGGGTTATTCTCCCCATCCAATGAAGCCCTTGTCCTGGGGCCTTTTGCACCCAGTGCATCCGGTAGCCTGTGAAGGTGTATCCAGAAGCCTTGCAGGAGACATTCACTGAGGCCCCAACTTTTTCACCTCAGCACCAGACTGCACTAGTTTCACCTGAGATGGGTCATCTGTGGAAAGGAGAAAGGAGTTTGTGAAATGCCCCTTGACGGTCCTTGGTCACCTCATCAACCCAAAGACTGGAGAGCTTCTTACCTACAGCCACTGCCACCAGGAAGAGGGCTCTTCGGCTGCAGTCCATAGTGAGGGGCTTTGCCATCAGGACATCTGTAGGGGAGGGTGTGACTGTGGGTGATGCTCTCAGGGCCCAGGCACACTCATATTCAACCTAGGCTACCTCTCTCCTCTGCATATTCATGAGGCAGAATGTTTCATAGCTGAAGTCTTGACCCCACCTGAGAGTAGTTGGAAGACAAAGAGACCGCATTCAGTGAGAGTCTGATAGACCTAGTCCTAATCCCTGTGTGAGGATATTTGTCCCCTGCCCGTTACTTAACTTCTGTAAAGAAATAGCCCATCCTCCTGAGACACAAAGCCCCAAAGAACATTGTCCTCATTGTGAATCCACCATTGAGTGACACAGAGGCACTTGGGCCAGTCTGGCCTTGGTACAAGAATGTCTTTTACTGGGCCAATGAGTCTCCAAAATTTTCCACCTAGTGAGTTAATAAAATAATCTGTGTCTAGCTCCTTACAAGTGAGATATAAAGAAGCCATAGAAATGCCCTTATTAGCTGTGGTCCTCATGCCTTATAACTTCATAAATGCTTTGATGGAATAGGGTATTTACAGTCACCTCATGTCCAACTCTACTTTAGGTATTTTTATGGAAAGAGAAGTGTGGTGTCCACCCTGCCTGGTTTCAGGAGCTGTAACCCTCTGTGGCTAAGGCTGAGTTTGAAACCTCTGAGAACCAGGAGGCCTAAGGGGACAAAACTTATTTCCCTGAACATGGGCACTGCCTGCTCTGCTATTTCCTTCAGCTTGGTTGGATAGTCAATGACGGGCAACCATTCTCTGGAAAGAATGGACCTACGACAGACACGATCACGTGGGAATAAGCCATCAGGGAAGAGACTCAGGGGGCTGTGGAAGTGAGGGAGTGATCAACATCGCCCCTGCCCCCTGGGCTTTGCCAACAGCCTGAGTCCTTGTTCTGGATGTGAGAAATCCAAGTCTCCTGGCTGCCCTTGTCTCCTCTGCCTGACTCAGGGCCTATGGAAATAGCAGGGGCAGTGAGGCTCAGACTAGAGTTGGTGGACACCTGGGGTGAATTAAACCTGGGGCATAAGATATGTAAAATCCTGTGAGACCTGCTTGCTAGGATGCTCTTGGATGTGTAGGCTCTGGCAGGAAACAAGACTAATCCTGTATCTGTTAGGTGATACCAGCCCCAAAACTCAGCATGAGCTCTTTGAACTATCTACCTGTTTTGATCTTTTCTGCTAGATGATGAATCCACATTCTGTATCCATTCACTTACCCAATACTACCTAATAAAAAGCCTATTGAGGCGGCGGCATGGGGCGTTCTCCTTTGAGAAAGTGGCCAGGCCACTAGGAGGCACCCTCCCCTTGAATGGGTAGCCATGCCGTCCCTATTCCTCCACAGGACTTGGTAGTCCATGTGTATGTTTTTCTCATGACTTGAGAGCATCTACAAATTTGTGATCACCGCGGGCCGGTGGTTTGCAACAGAGGAGGATGCAAGACCTCAGAGGAAATCCTTCCCCAGCTCCCTCTGCACCTGATCCTGGGGCAGCAGCCTGAACTTGTGGGTTCTGCACACCCACTGCTGCCCAGCCTGAGTCCTGCTGGGCTGGGTTCTGTCTGGGGTCACAGGGCATGGACATCTCATTGTCACTAGCTGAGAATTGAAGACAGTACCTTCACTTCAGGATGCTCCCACATGCACACCATGTGCTTTGCCATTTCTAGACATAGAACTGACCTTATTAACCCCAGTGAATCTGGAAGGAACCTCCAAACAAGGGCTCTACGAGTCACCAGAGAGCCCCTTTCCTGAAGATGCTTGGTGCACTGACACTGACGATGCTTTTGAGTCTAGAATATCTAGGAGCATTTGGAGGCCTCTGGTGTCCTCTGATTCCTTCATTTGAATGTCCCATCTGAGGACTCTGCATGTGGCTCTAATCGTGCCATATTTCTATGGCTCAATTACACACACACACACACACACACACACACACACACACACACACACTGATGATTTTCATGGTAATGTTCTTGAAGTCTCCTTTCTCTCCTGTTCCTGCCACATGCGCTGGGCCTCCACATGCATTCTAGGCCTTAGTGGGACTTGTTAGGTGAGTGAGGGCAACTCTGTGAGGGACACGCTGGGTTTTCATCCTTTCTTGATTCTCTATCCTGCTGCTTATCTTCCCTTCTACCATCTGCCTTGTGTACCTCATTCCCCAGCATCCCATGTGGAGATAGAACCACTGCTCAGTGACCCACATCTGCACCTGTCAGGAGTTGCAGGAACCACCATCTCCTCCTGCATCTGGGTTTCTAGTTTCACCCTCATTAATATTCCTGCACTGATCAAGTCATCACAGGTGAGAACTCAAGCCCTTCTGTTCATTACTCAGCTCCCTTTCCAAGCTGGTCTCTCTAGGGTCGGTCATCGAGGAGTTGTGTGATGTTCCACGTGTGAGCTCCATGTCCTCCAAGTCCATGAGCCCAGGAGATGCTGGATTGTCACCTAGTTCCAGGGACAGGCATGAGCACCTCTTCTAGTTTTCACTGGCTAGGGAATGTCACAGGTGGTTCCTACCTAGGAGAGTAAGAGAAAGTCCCCATCTTTAGAGGACCTTGGATCTGTGCTAGATTGATCAAGCATGTCAGTTCTATGTGCCACCAAGTCATTGGAGTCACTGCATAATTACCTTCTACACTGATCTTGTCATTATCATGTATTACTACCCTTGGCACCTGTATCAACAAACATCCTTCTTGGAAAATGTTCACAATCATCTGATTAGTCAAATAAATTCTTTTTGTTTGTTTGTTTCAAAGTATGTACATCATGGATATTCCCACGTAAAGGCAGGCTGCAGTTGGGTATTGTCTGAGATCAATATAGAGAAAAATCATCTGCAAGATCAATCACTGAGGATTTGTGACCTTGGCTCGTCATCAGCTTAGTCTGCTGACACTATCACAGTGAGCTCTGATGCCACACAGTGCTGCTCATTCCACCCTCAGTGATCTCTGAGTCATCTCAAGGCTCCAGGATTTTCAATGGTCATCAACAGACTAGGACACAGGGAATATTAGGAAACAGCCTTGCAATTTGTAGTATGACATCAATGGGATCCTCCCTCATGTTCATCGAGTGCCCAGTACTGTTTCCAGTAAACACATGAGTGGGCTCTGATGGGATCCTTCCCTATGAAGGGCAAACTTGCATGCCTTCTTCTTTACACATTATAGCTATGGTCCTCCAGAGAAGCAAACAAAAATGCACATTTACATTTACATTTACATTATTCAAGGAATTGATGCTCATATTCTGGACAGGGAGACCTCTCAAATTTTGATGAACTGTGGTGGCTGACGGCAGACACAGGAGAGTTATTGTCATAACTCAGCCTGATTTAAAGGCTGAGGACCAGATCTCCCAGGTGAAGACCCCTGTCCCAGCTCCAGTGTCCAGCACATGGGTAGGAAGGGCTTAGTGTTCCCTCCTTCACTGTTTGCTCTGGTCAGTCATTCAGTGGAGTGGAGGGTGCCACCCAAATTGAGGAGAACAAACTGCTTTATTGCACCACCAATTCAAAGTTAAGTTCACATATAAACACACTATTGGCAGACCCAGAAATGGCTTTCCAGAAAAAGTTCTGGCACCTTGTCATCTACTCAAACTAACACAAAACTCAACAGACATAACAGAGATATTTAGGGGAAGACTTTCTCAGATCCTGGTAATATGAGTCTGTTCAATATGTGTACATGGAGAAGCAACCAGTTTAGATGGTCATGGTGATCTCTTTCTTAGGTATCTATATATTGAATGTCAGATGGAGAGGAAGCGCCTGGGCCAGAGATGAAAATGAGACTTAATCTCTGTATGCATTGCTCCTGAAGCACCCCTGTGTCCTGAGTGCCCAATGCTGTCCAGCCCTCCTGTACTCCACAAGTAGGTTTGTGTCAGGTCTCATGCTGACTCCCCCTCACTGTGTCTGTCACACAGTAATACATGGCCATGTCCTTGGGTCTCAGGTTGTTCATTTGCAGGAAGAGCTTGTTCTCGGCCCTGTCTCTGGAGGTGGTGAATCGGCCTCTCACAGAGTTGGCATAATATGTGGTATTTCCACCAGCGTTTATTCTATAAACCCACTCCAGCCCCTTCCACAATGCTGACAGACACAGCCCATATTGTAACTACTGAAGATGAATCCAGAGGATGTGTAACAGAGGCTCAGAGACCCACCCAGGCTGCATCAACCCTCCCCCAGACTCCACCATCACAGTGAACACCAACAATCACAAAGATGGCAGATCGGGAAACTGTCTCTCATCCCCTGTTTCTCTCAGTCATATCCACTCATACATTCAGTGTCTCCTTCTCCATAAATTATCTCTTAAAATAACAACAAGGAAAACTCAGATGATCCCAGATTCCATGGTGAGTGGTCTGTGTTCTGTCCTGAGCAGGGAGTGGATCACCTAGTAATCCTGGGCTGGGCTCCTGTCCCAGAGCAGCAGGTGGGTTACCCTGGACAATATGCAAGTAGGCTCCCTCTTTGCATGAGCAGATGGACCCTATTTGCATGCCTTCATATGGTATATGGAGCTCTGGGTTTGGGCGCTGACATGAGCAGCATGTTCCCATAGTATGAGTTGTCCAAGGGCACATGTCTGGTAACAATTACTCGCATGTCTTGGACAATTTGACTCAGTTGGTTGGAGTGTCATTCTGTAACCAAAGGTTGGAGTTTTGATCCAAGGTTTGGGTGTGTATAATTCTCTCTCTGGTTTTTAGAATGTACTGGGACATGGAGAACCCAAGCCACTGCTATGCTGGACCAAAGAATGTGTGCCTCACAAGTTGAATACCTGGCCATGAGTTTCCTATTGTGGGAAGCAACTGAGGCATAGCCTCTGGCATCCTGCTGGAAACTGGTTGAATCCTCACTGCCAGTCCCCTCTGCCTTGAGCTTTTCCCAGAAACAAGGACCGTAAATCTCTGAGACTTCTGCCATGGCCAGTGTGGCTCAGTGGGTTGAGTGCCGGCTTGAGAACCAAGAGGTTGCCAGTTCCATTCCCAGTCAGGGCACATGCCTGTGTTGTGTGCAAGGTCCCCAGTTGGGGCAACTGATGTGAAGGGCAACTGATTGATGTATCTGTCACACAGGATCTTTCTCTCCTTCTCTTTCTCCCTCTCTTTCCCTTTCTCTGAAAATAAATAAATAAAATAAAAAAATACCTCCCAGACTTTGTATTGCCCAAGTAGCCATCCCTGACCAGAGGACATTGTTATGCAATTGCCTATACACTGGACATCTGGGACAGATCAGCAGGGTGACTCACTCTGCCCAGGGATCTGCTACACACCCTTAAAATAATCTGCAATTATTGACATTTTTACTCCTTTCAAATTTGGATGCCTGTAATTTCTTTTTCTTGTAAGAAATCTGTTGCTAAATCGTCCAGTACTATGTTGAATAAGAGTGACAAAAGCATGTCCTGGTTGGTGTGGCTTGGTGGATTGGTGGCTTGCAAAATGACAGGATGCAGGGTCAATTCCCAGTCAGGGCACATGCCTGTGTTGCAGGCCAGGTGCCCAGTTGGGGGCATGCGAGAGAACACAAACTGATGTTTCTCTCGAATGTCCTTGTTTCTCTCCTTTTCTTTCTCACTCCCTTACCCTCTCTCTAAAAAAATAAATACATAAAATATATTTTTTAAAAGTGGCAAAAGCAGACAACCTTGTATCATTCCTGATGTTAAGGAGAGACCCTTTAGTTTTTGCTCATTGAGTATGGTGTTTGTTGTTTCCTTGTATATGGCCTTTTTTTCTGTCATTTTAATGTTCATGTTTTGATCTTTTTTTTTAAATAAATCCCTCTAACCTTTCATGTAATACCGGCTTGGTAATGATGATCTTCTTTAGCTTCACCTTGTCTGGGAAGCATTTTATCTGCCCTTCAGTTCTAAATGATAGCTTTGCTAGGCAGAACAAACTTGATTGTAGGCCCTTGCTATTGATCACTTTGAATACTTCTTGGATAGCTTTTGTTATGTAGAGTAATTCTTCCTCTGTTCTCATCTTGCTGAGTGTTTTTTAAAATATTTTATTTATTTATTTTTAGACAGAGGGGTATGGAGAGAGAAAGAGTTATAGGAACATCAATGTGTGATTGCCTCCTGCGTGCTCCCTACTGGGGACCTGGCACCCAACCCAGGCATGTGCCCTGACTAGGAATTGAACTGGTGACTCTTTTGTCCACAGGCTGGTGATCAATCCAATGAACCACACCAGCCAGGGCTTTCTGAGTGTTTTTATCAGAAATGGGTGCTAGACTTTATCAGATGAGTTTTCTGCATCTATTGATATGATCATGAAACTTGTGTCTTTCATTTTGATTATGTGATGTATTACATTTATCGATCTGCAAATATTGTATGATGCTTGCATCCCTAGGATTAATCCCACTTGGTCATGGTTTATGATGTTTTTAATGTATTGCTGGATCAGGATTGCCAAAATTTTGTTGAGCATTTTAGCATGTATGTTCATCAGAGATATTTGCCTGTAGTTTTCTTTCTTTGTTGTGTTTTTACCTGGTTTTGGAATTAGCATAATATAAAAAGTTGGGAGACTTCACTGTTCTTGTTTTTTCTTTTTTGTTTTGTGTTTTTTTTTTTGAATAGTTTCAGAAGGATGGGAGCCAATTCTTCCTTACATGCTTGGTTAAATTTGCCTGTGAAGCCATCTGGTTCAGGGCTTCAGTGTGCTGAGAGTCTTGATTAGTGCTTCAATTTCACTAGTTGTTGTCAGTCTATTCAGATGTTTCTTCTTGATTCACTTTTGCAAGGTGGTATGTTTTTAGAGATTTGTCCATTTCACACAGGTTGTCCAATTTCTTGGAATATAGTTGTTTGTAGTAATTTCTTACTATGTTTTACATTTGTGTGGTATCAGTTGTAACTTCCCTTATTCCATTTTTGATTTTATTTATTTGTGTCCTTTCTCTTTTATTTTCTTTCTTGAGTAATATGGTTAAAGGGCTATCATTTTTTTTATCTTTTCCAAAAAGCAGAACCTGGGTTCATTAACTCTTTGAATTTTTGTTTTAATTTCTATGTCATTAAATTCTGCTCTGATCTTGATTATTTTCTTCTTTCTACTCCCTCTGTGCTTGGTTGTTGTTCTTCTATTTATTGTATATTTAGCATTGGATTGTTTATTTGAGACTTTTTATCCGTTTTAGGTAGGACTGCATTGCTTTGTTGGTCCCTCTCAAGACTGCCTTCACTCTACTCACCAGGTTTTGGGCTGCTGGTCCATTCTGATTTTGCCCTTGATCTCATTGTTAACCCATTCATTATATAAGAGCATGTTATTCAGTCTCTGTATATATGAAAGCTTTTGAGTTCTTTCATTGAGGTTTGTTTCTAGTTACAAGCCATTTTTATCCAAGAAAATGCTTGCCATGATTCCAAATTTCTTTAATTTGTTGCAGCTTGTTTTCTGCCCTTCTGTGTGTCTTGTCTTTGATATAGTTCCATGTGTATTTGAAAAGAATGTAATTTTTGCTTCTTTGGGGTGAAAGTTTCTGAATACATCAATTAAGTCCATTTGATCTAGAGTGTTGTTCAATGTGACAATACCCTTGACCTTTGCTTCGAAGATCTATCCCTTGTTGACTATTGTGTGGGTGTTACTCTACAATGAATGTGTTGCTGTGCATGTCTTACTCAAAGTTCTCCAAGATTTTCCTTATGCATGTACTTTCTCCCATGTTGGGTGCATATGTCTACAAGGCTTAAATCTTTTTGATGGATTACTCACTTTAGTGTTATGTAGTGCCCTTCTTTGTCTCTTTTTATGGCCTTCATTTTGAACTCTATTTTGTCTGATATAAGTATTGCTACCTCTGCCTTTTGTTTCTTGCCCTTTTTCTTGGAATACTTTTTTCCATCCCTTCACTTTCTGTCTGTGTAGATCATTTGTTCTGAGGTGTGTCACCTGTAGACACCATATATGGGGGTCATGGTTTCTCATCCATTCAGTTACTCTATGCCTTTTAATTGGAGCATTTAACCCATTTACATTTAAGGTTATTATTGATAGGTACTTATTCATTGTGATTTGTTCCATTTGTACCTTTATCCTCCCCCACCCCACTCTCCTTCTCTCTCCTTGAACTTCTTAAAGGAGGCACATTAGTATTTGTTATAATGCTGGTTTGGTGGAGGTGTATTATTTTAGACATTTTTTCCCTGGGAAAATCATTAGTTTGTCTTCCATTTTAAATGAGAACCTCTCTGAGTAGAATAGTCTTGGTTGCAGACCTTTGCTTTTCATTAATTCAATTACTTCTTGCCATTCCCTTCTGGATTGTGGTACTTCTGTTGAGAAATCATCTGATAGCCTTATCAGATCTCCCTTTTATTTTACAAGTTCTTTTGCCCTTGGTGCCTTTATAATCTTTCTCATTAAATTTTGCCACTTTCAGTATGATCCATATTGGAGAGGGCCTGTTTTGGGTCATCTTGTTTTGACCCTTTGTGCTTACTGAATTTGTGTGCTCTCTCTCTCTCTCTCTCTCTCTCTCTCTCTCTCTCTATCAAGTTAGGGAAGATGTCAGTAATAATTTTTGAATCAGATTTTGTATTCTGTGCTTCTCTTATTTTTCTTTCAGTATCCCCTTGGTACAAATATTATTATGTTTCATATTATTATGTTCTGAAGATCCCTTAAACCCTTTTTATTCTTTCTGATTCTTTTCCCATTTTTTCTCTAAGAATTTTATTTCTACTTTTTCCACCAGCTCATTGATTTGATCCTCTGCTACATCTACTCTTCTTTTTATTCCTTCTAATGTATTCTTCATTTCAGATATTATAGGTTTTGTTTCCTCCTGACTCTTATTGGTAGTTTCTATGTCCTTTTTCATGCAGATTTAGTTCCCTGTAAGTTCCTTGTAGCTTCCATAGAGTTTATTGTAGTTCTCACAGAGCTCCTTGAACATGCTCATAGCCATCATATTGAAATCAGTGTCTGATAGATTGTTTTCTTCCATTTCCTTTAGTACTCTTTCAGGGGATTCCTCCTTTCCTTCTGATTGGGGGATATTTCTTTGCCTTCCAATTTTAGGTTACTTTTCTTGTTTGTTCCTGAGTAGTTGATTACACTGTTTTTACTGTCTGTCTTTGTGTTGTGATTTTCTGTGGTAAGTGCCTGTGAGATGACTGTTGTGGTCTCCCTGGTCTTGGCAGATGGATGCTCTTAGCATGCATTTTATGTCATTTGTGTGGGCTCTCTGGATGTAACTGCATTTTGTTGTTGATAGGCCATTTTTTCATGGGTTCTTCCCTCTGGCTAGCTGACTGAGAGTGACACTACCCACCACCTGTTGTATGGTCTTGTACAGGTGCTGCCAGAACACCAAACAACCCATTGACAAACCAACACATGCAAAAATAACCACAGTCATACTATCAATAGCAAATGAGCAATTATTTATAAAGGCACAAATAGACTAAGAGTATTGCAAGGAAGAAAAATGAATATGAGATGACTACTGAAAGATAAATTACTTTGAGAGGGTAGAAGGAGGAGAAATAATGAGCAGGGAATAGAAATAAGGTCAAGAATGAAAAAAATATATCATGTATAAAAAAGGAAGGAAGAAGACAAAATGGAGTAAGAAAAGGGAAGAGGATAGTATGAGGTTTAAAATTAAAAAAAATAATGAATAAATGTTATCAAATTAGAGGATAATATCCAAAAAACAATATAAAGAACAAACAAGCAAAGAATAATATAGGTGGCATAGAAATAAGAAGGAAAAAAGAAAGAAAAGCTTATGTCTACAGAAAAAAAAAAACATTGATTTTGAGAGGATAGAGGGAGAAGAAATACTGAGTGAGCAGTGAAAACCAGGCTAAGACAGGGGAAATGTAAAATTATAAGAAAAATTTCAGGAGGGAGGCACCATGGAGTAGGAGAGGGGAACTATAGAATTTGAGACTTGAAATAAAAAAATAGTGAATATCTAGGAATAGAATTGATGAAGTGTAACACCAACCATCAAATCAACCACCAATGTAATGTGCAAAGACTGATAAAGGTGGAGAGAGAATAAGGCTATTTTATACACAGGACAGAGAATGTGAGATGACTAATGACAAGAAAAATAGTTTTGAGAGGCTAGAATGTGAAGAATTAGAAAGCTAGTGATACAGAAACTGGTTATAGAAAGAAAAAACTAGAACTTAAAAAATAAGAAGCAGGAAGAAATTAAAATTGAAAATGGAGGGGAAAAATATGAGATTTTAAATAAACTAAAATATACAAGCCAGTGAAATAATAGGCACAAACTTGAAGGAAAATAATGTTAAAGGCTGTGTGGCAGAGAAAATAATACAAATAATTAAGAAGAACACAGTGGAGTTCTCAGTAAAACTCAGTGTTTACCACTGTCTTCTATTTCTGGAACCACCTCTGGTAATATCAGGTGGTGTTCTAATCTGGCCCTAGGCAGCCTGTTAGGGACTACATGTGGCCCACTATCTGGAGGTAGCAGGTGGCTACCTCCTTCAGATTTGGCTGCTCACCTCTGTTCTGCACTCTCAGCTTTTCATCAGTTCAGGACCCAGGAGTGTTTAATTACTGACCCAATAGGACTTCCAGTACCTTTTCCACCTGTCTCCAGAGGGGGCCTCTGGTGCTCCCAGGATGGTGGGAAACATAAACCCTCCCCAGGGGCACTCTTCTGTCTTCAGTGAACATACAGGAGGTATTTCCCTGACCCCTCACCACAGTTTTTTTGTCCCAGATTCTTTCCACTAATACATGATTTCTGGTGAATTAGCTGCCCATTTCATATGAGGGGCTAATCTGTGGAATAGGGGCAGCACTTTCTTGCTTGGCACAGGAAGAAGATCTGTCCAGGTGCTGAGGCTGGACAGGACCCTCAATACCCCTTGCTGTGTCTGTCTCTAATCTCCTGCTATGCTGGTTTCAGTGGACTGGGGCTAAAGGAACAATGTAGCACATAGTACCTGGTAGACAGGGCCCTTCCAGAGCATTTTCTTCTTTCCCCTGTGGCATTTTGCTCAGTAGGGGCCTCCTGAGCCTGGTCTCACTCATCTGAAGAGCCTGTAGCCACAGGAGGGGTTTGGGCTCATCTGTCTATCAGGAGACCTGTCTGGCTGCAGCAAATATCAGTCGTTCAGCTGCTGGTCATCAAGTCCGCAGCCTGCCACTCTCTTGCATGGACTTGGGCTTGAATGCTCCACTCTAAACAGTTCACTCCTTGCCAGACATGCTGGGTGGAGTCCCACAGTCCTTTCAGCATGACTCTATCACTCTAAATTATTTGTTGACTTAGTCATTGCACATGTGACTATGCACACATGAATACTGTGTACTTCCTGGGTCTGGACACCTGCCTCAGCACCACTTTTAAGAGTTTTTTTGTGGTCCCCAAATGCTGCCTTACGGAACCCTGGGGAACCAGTTCTCTGAGTGCACCCTCTCCCCAAAATGCACAAAGTCTCTCTTGGTCAGTGTTGGCCCCAGCCTGCCAGAGCTTCTCACGGTTTTAGATAAAGTTACTCTTTAGTGGTCTCCCAGATGGCATTAGGAAGTGTCCCACAGTGATACCATAAAAAGGCACAGTGGTGAGGTACTCTCTCTGCTCTCTCCAGTGATTCTCATCCCAGGGACAGGCCTGCTCCCACCACACTGTAACTGTAACCAGCACTGACACAGCTGTCTCTCTCAGCCCCTGAAGCTCGCGGGTCCTAAGTGGATCTGTGCTGCCCTGAATCTTTGCAGCCATAGATTCCAGGTTGGGCAGCATCAGCAGCAGTTGCTCCACTGAGAGAGCTCAGGCCCCACACACACACACATGCCATGAAAGTGGGCAGGTTCTTGCCCACTCATGCACAATCCCTGCACTTTTGTTCATGTACACATTCACTCACACATGCTCCAATTCACTCTCCACTGGATTTTTGAAAATATTTTATTTATTTATTGAAAGGAGAAGGCAACTAGAAAAAAAGGGGAAAAATATCAATGTGTGATTGCCCCTCACATGCCCCCCACTGGGGACAGAACCTGCAATCCAGACATGAGCCCCAGACAGGGAATTGAACCAGTGACCCTTTGTTCTCAGGCTGGCACCCAATCCACTGAGCATGAAGATCAGGGCTCTCCACTGGATTTTTGAATTGATAACTCTGTGGTTTAGCTGCAAGACTGGTCTGGGTCTGGGAGCAAATGAACACAGCTTCCAGCTACTCTCTAGCCATCTTGGGTTGGCACTAAAATAAAAAGTTGTTGATAAGGCTTTTTATGCATTGTGTTTATTTTTCTATATCTATTGTATATAATATATAATATATTATATATTTCATATATAATATATTTTTCTATATATAATATACTCTTTTTCCAAAGTCTTTGTGACTTGTAACTTTGGAGCTTTCCTAATTTATTATCAGCACTACGCTATAACCAGCTGAGCTAACCAGCTGGCTCAGAGTTTTCCTAGCTTAAATGGTGAAAATATTAAATATCTAGATAATTTCAAGTAACAGGATACTAAAATATTCACTTTTCTCAGTTTACCAACTCTGGCTTCTCAATGCAGAGAAACAAGAAAGTGGATTTGTATTTGTTGATGAATACTTTTTTTGAAAATGTGAATGTTTCCCAATGGAACAAATCCTGTTTCTAAACATTGTGAACTGTACATAAAAGTACCAATTTGAGAATCTTAATTATGTATTTTAGTTGTCACAGAAAATCAAAGTTTCTAGTAATTAATACTTCTAATTAAATTGGAAAGTTATTGTATGGTTTCATAAAAGAAGTTATAAGGTGTGAAAACACTTGTCGAAGTAAAAGAAATTAGTTTGTTCTAAAACTGTTTATTTCAGAATGAATTTCAACAAGCAAACTAAAACAGACTGTGTACATCACAGAAAGACTGTGTATATCACAGAGAGTCTATGCAACTTAAAGATTTGTTGAAAGAGATCTTTGTCAATCACATTATGATCAGACCTATATCTATGTAATTTCTATTTTTTTCTGTCATTTAGGGACAGTTGTTGATTTATTCTGATACATTTACAAATATGTTACATCTTTAGAAAAAATCATGAAAGGGCCTATGACTTACTCTAAAGTCTGTATTTCTGAGAATAAATTTTCAAATCATATTTTTGAACAACATAAAGATTACTTGAATTATATGGAGTAATTTAATTTATAGAAATACTGGCAAATAATCAGCAGAAACACATGTGATTATGGAACAGATTAAATTGAAGATGATTATAGTTTTTTTTTAAATTTCGTTTAAAATATTGCTAATCTTTAACTTTTTGTTTTGGACACATAAAAATCTGCATCTTTCTTAAAGCAATTTGGTAAATTATGTTTTAATAAGCAATATTGTGGCATTTATATATTCTCTCTTTATGAAATCTCAGTAATTTTGAAAATTTAATTAACAGGTAGTATTGTTTAATGACAATATATTTGTTTGCATAGATCCAGCAGGATCTGATTTATTCATAACAGGACATATAGAGCCATTTTCCAATTGTGGTTTTATTAACCAAGATTTTGACTGGAATTTCATGGCTGATGGACACATGCCTAGGCACTGTATGTCACCAGAAGCTTTAAAGGATAGGTTTTAAAGCTGTTAACAGAAACATGGAGAAATGGACTGGTACCTTGTTTATTCAGAAGATTCATGGCAGTTTTTCATAGCAAGGATTGAAGGTTGTTTTCCTGGGAGATCTCAAGGAAGAACATCAACACATTTTGGAAAATGTGAGAACTTGAAAAACTCATCCAAGATATAGGTATTGCAGGTAAAACCTTATAACAACCAGCGGATTGGTTTCTATGTCTCATGGGGCTAAACAAAGCTCAATCTGTCAATTCTTTATAAGATTCCAGCAATGCACATGTAAGAGATCAATTGTTATTCCTCTTAATTTATGCAAATAATCAGTCCAAATGGAATCTGGAGTTTATGCAGTAAATTAATTCAGCTTAATTTGGACTTTTGATAAAAATGAAGGTGATTCTACATAGAGAAATCATTTCTTCAAGAAACTCTGTACTGTACAGTTATGGGCATTAAACTCTAGTTCTGGGCATTGTCTTCAAATTTTTATGTTGACTTATGAAGAGAAGTGGATCCTGAATTTTTGTGATTTTTTCCTTAATAACCTTGAGATCAATAACATGATTTGACTCCTCCATGTCACAAGACCTACCTCTCTCAAGGAATAATATCTCTAAGCCTAACCACCACCTACTTCTGTGTCCAGGCCTCATCTCCCCTCTGACAGAGAGCAAGGACATCCTGGCTCTGAAAGAAACTGACTTCTCTCTTCAGCAGGAAGCTGTTTTAGAACAGATTCTGCCCCCTTCCCTGAAAGGGTTCAGAGCCCAGGTCCTTGAGGGGGGAGTATAAAAAGTAAGAAATTAGACAGAAAAATAACAGCAAAAACAAAATCTGGGGACAGAAGTTCACCAGGACAGAATTCTCAGATGCCTATGAATAGGGAGGTGAAATGGAAATAAATAAAAAGTGGCACACAGGCCAATGGTGAACTGGAATGCTGACTAAGAAGATGGATGAGGGGTCCAGGGGCTCTTCTAGACACCTCCCAACCCATCGTTGTTTCCTCACAGGAACTACAAATACACCTGACTGTGAGGAACATGTTAATAGACTTTTAGCTGTCATGGGACCCATATATTCTCTATCAAACATTAAATTGGCAAACACACACACACACGCACACACATACACACAACCATCCCTTTGCTGGAATAGGACTTGTTCTGTAAATTGACCATCCATGTAACCTTTTCTCCTGAAAGGCAGCAGCTTCTTCTCTGGTCCCATAGAAATATGCCCTCTAACTTCAGATGCCTTTAACATGTTCAGGGGAACCAAGAGGGGGACTGATGCCTCCTGAGATCTACAAGTGAGTAATTAAATCTGTTTTGTCAGATGGGACTCCAGGGCGATCAGCCAGCATTCACCCAAATGATCTGAGATATTGCTGCAGAAATCCCAATAAATAAATATTTCTTTAGAAGTACTATATTACCTTTGTGGGAGCAGCTGCACATCAGCACATATTTCAGAATCTCACTAAGACTTGAATCAACATAGTCAATAAAACAGCTACCTCACATGATATTCACAAATCTCTCTCTAGCTAAAGTTTTATTTGATAATCAAATTACCTGCACTACAAACTAGAAGAACAAGGAGGAGTTTACATGACCATCAACTCCTCTTGTTGTACTTACATTGGCATCTCAGTTCAGATGGAATCAAATGTCACCAAAACCAAGCAACAGGCTACCTGTCTTCAACAAATACTGGACCATCATTCCCTTTCTTTGAGGGAACTGGAGGATGGTTTATGAGTCTACTTTCAATAAGCCATTGGGACTCATTTCCATATTTGGAAGAATTTTTAATGTAGGTATAAAAATATTGGGTGGGTGGGCTGGAATGGGAATAACGGATAGAAACTGTACTGAATAAAGTAAAATAAAAATTAAAAAAAATAAAAGGTAATTATTTACAGGGGAGTTCCCATAAGATAGCCAGCTGATTTCTCAAAAGAAACTTTGAGGGCTAGAAGAGCTTAGCAAGAAATATTGAAAGTCATGAAAAGCAGGGACCTACAGCCAAGATTGCTCTATTCAGAAAGAACATCATGTAGAATTGAAGGGCAAATAAAGAGCTTTCCAGACAAGAAAAACTAAAGGGGTTCATCATCACCAAACCATTATTCTATGAAATATTAAAGGGACTTATTTAAGGAAAAAAAGGTCAAAACCATGAACAATAAAATAATAAAAAATATGAATCTGTCAACAATTGAATCTAAAAAAGCAAAGTAAGCAAACAAGAAGAACAGAGACAGAATCATGGATACAGAGAGCATTTTGATGGTTGCCATATGGTAGGAGGTTGTGGGGGAATGGGTGAAGAGGTGAGGAGATTAAGAAGTACAAATAGGTACTAACAGAATAGTGATAGAGATGTAAAGTACAGTATCGGAAATGGAGTAGCCAAAGAACTTATACTCATGACCCATGGACATGAACAAAGATGGGGGCATTGCTGGAGGGACTTGAGGGTGATTGGTGGGGGGAGCAAAGGGAGAAAAATCAGGGCAACTGTACTAGCATAATCAATAAAATAGAGTAAAAAAATAAAATAAAATAAAATACAATTTAAAAAAAACAAAAAAATATATTTTCTTTATAAAGCATGCATTTATTGCTTAAAAGCTCTTTATAACTTGTTTTTCCCCATTACAATAAAATGGAATGTGCTCTCGATCTCTTTCTAAAATTTATATCTTCTTTTAACTCAAAAGATTTTGCTTTACAATAGGTTTAGTTTTTCATTCACTCAGAAGATTCACAGGACATCAATAGTTCTGCATATAGGGAGGCAGTATTGACATTGGGGATTTGGAACACAAAATACAAACTATACTGTTTGACACACAATTAAATGGAATTAGAGTAATATCTACTAACTTATATTAAACCCACATACTGATAGCTTCTTTGCAATAATTTTGCATGGGCTACCAGTTCCAGTCCTGCTTGTACAAGAAACAAACTTGACAACTGTTTCAGGTGACAGAGATGTCCCAAATGCAAAAAAGTTGTTTGTCACCAGCCAGTTCCAGAATGATGACACTATGGGTCCATATTTGGACAAGGAAGGATATTTCCTGCACATCCACATCCACTCCTCATGATCTTTTTGTTCTTTTTGTCACTCTCCCTGATTATTAAAAATCCCTGCCTGCACTGAGATGTTAATGGGCTTTGCGGTAAGTGTCTCCCATCTTCCTGGTTGATGGTCCCTGAATAAAACCACGCTCCATTACATCAACTCCTGACTCTCAAGCATTGCTTTTAAAGTGGTGGGCAGCCAGGCTTTCCTGTGATTTGGTTACATCACCAATGTGGCTTAGGTTGAGGACTCCCTTCCTGGTTTATATCAGACAAGCTCTTGCTGGGTCCTCTTGTGGAAGAATCAGCAAGCTCTCTGGGTACATTGAGAAATGCACTGACAGCCTTCATGGGGCATTCTTTTGACCTAAGTATCTCACAAAGCCCCATTCTAAATAATACCCACTGTGCAGATGATTAATTAAACATAACAAACTTAGAGGAATGTATGTTTTCAGACAACAGTACAGCCTTAGAGCCTCTGGAGAAAAGGTGGTCTTGTCATCACCTTGACCTCAGCCCACTGAAAGGATTTCAGGCACAAACCTGAAGATTGTACAGAAATAAATTTGTGAAGATTGCAGTCCCAGGTGTGTGGTAATTGATTCCGTTATCATAGGATCATAGGTCAGGCTGAATGTCATCTCTCATTGGCAAGGGTGCCTCATCCTATTACCTGCTGTGTGATGTCATAAGTACTGGTCCAGAGAGAGGGACACTCTTTTGGCTCTGATCTAAGCTGAGGAGATTCCATAGGATCTCCTCCTAAGGTAAGACTGAAGGAATTCTATGATGTCATAGACTGTGCTGGAATCTGAAACACCTGTCAACCCTCAAATTTGCTGCCAGAATGTCATTTCCATGATGCTTGGCCAGAGACAAGGACATAGATATTCTCCCTCGACATTCATGTACTTACTGTTCCTCAAGCACACTTCCAATATTCAGAAATAAGGGAACGTCCTAGTAGTGGCTGGGGAGTCACTACAGTCCAAATCCCCACAGCTGATTATGACCAAGATTCTCAGATGATGACTCCATGAACATCCATTCTTCAGAGAACAAGGAAGTTCCCAATGTGTCCCATGTTCAATCAAAATAAACAGCATGTGTCCTTTCAGGAGCATCTTCATTGTCTCTTTCTTGCAGCACATCTGGTCTCTTGAAGCTTTTCCCTGAATATTTGATATGATCAATGGCAGCATCAGTCCTGGTCTCAGATCTCTGACTGTGTGAAATAGTCAGGAGGTCCTTTGGTCTGTCATGTCTTCAACCCAGCCCAGCTACATCAAACTTTAGGTTTTGTGACACACTCAGGATGTATGTGATCACTAAGAGTCTCTCACACAGTAACACACAGCTGTGTACTCAAACTTCAGGCCATTGATCTTCAGAAAGGTTAGGCTGACAGATGTGTTCATGGAGAAGAAAAATCATTCTGAGAAGCACAGGACATACCTAGGTTACCAGTGTTTGTGTTGATTCAGCCCATATACTGCAGGCCCTCTCCTGGGGCCTATCCCACAAGACCAGCATTGCTGGTAAAGGTACATACAGAAGTCTTGCAAGTTGCCATCCTTGAGGGCCTAGGCTTCCTCACCTCAGCTCCAGACTGCACCAACGGCACCTGGGTGTGGACACCTGTGGAGAGTAGGCAGCAGAGGATGGGAAATCCTCTTGACTGTCCATGGTGTCATCCTCAATACAGGGACTAAGGAGCCTAATACCTGTAGCCACTGCCACCAGGAAGAGTTCTATACAGCTCCAGTCAATGGTGAGTGGCTGTGCCATCCAGACCTCTGTAGGAGAGGGTATGACTGTGGGAGATACTCTCAGGGCACAGACAGACCCACATTTAATCAAGTTCACACTTCCTATTTGCACATTAATGAGGAAAAGTATTCATAGCTGATTATTTTACACCATATGGGAAAGGGTAGAGGACACAGAGACCATGCTCATTGGGAGACTCAGGGTCCAAGTCTGAATATGTTATCTGACATAAGTCCCTTTCCATGCTTCTGAGATCTATGATGTCATAGACTGTGCTGGAATATGCAGAGATAGCTCTTTGCTCTAAGGAACAAGATCCCATAGGACATGCTTCCCATTGAGAACATGCCTTTGAGTGACACAGAGACCACCTGGACCAGTTCTGGGTTTTAACACCTGAAAGTCTTATTCCTTGGATCCCAGTGTCTCCAAAATGCAACAGTGAGTAAATTAAAAAAAAAAATCCCTGTCTTCAGCACATTAACACTTAAATGTAAAGAAGTCCTAGCAATACCCCCACTGACTGTGGTTTTCTTGTCTTATTGAGTTTGGTAAATGCGCTAACAGATTAGAATGTTTACAGTCACTTCATGTCCAGTCATTATTTTAGGTGTTTGTTTGTTTTTTTTTTAATTAAAAGAGGAAGACCCAATGTGCAGAGAAAATCCCACCTTAGCCACCTTTGCACCTGCACCTGGGGAAGCATCCATGAGCTTGTGGGTCCTGAGTGCCTGCTGCTTTCCAGCCCACACCCTGCAGGGGGAGGGTCCTGTCTGGACTCAGAGGGCTTGGGCTTCACAGCATCTCTATTTCAGAAATTAAGCCTACAAGATGCTCTCTCAGGGACACTATGTTTTTACACATCTCAAGATACAGAAAACTGGCCTTACTAAACTGCAGTGACTGAAGGGAGCCCCTTCCCTGGAGCTGCCAGATACACTGAATCAACAACACCCCTGGGTTCAGGAGCTTTTCAGGGGCATCAGGGGATTCTGTTGTCATCAGGTTCCTCTGTTTGAAGATCTCATCTGTGTATCCCTACATGTGGCTGTAATTCCACTGAAGTTCTATTGGTCAATAAATCCCCAAACACACCCACACACATTGTGATGATTTTCATGGTATTGACTCCAAGTCTCCCTTCTCCTGGTCCCTAGCACAGGGCAGGATCCCACTCTTACTCAAAACAGAAAGTGACCTACTTTGATGACAGAACAAAAGCAGACATGATTGTGGAGAAGACAGAAGGTAGCACACCTTTATGGTTTCCTGGTCTTCCAGCACCTGGAAGCTGCAGAAGACATACACAGAACCTCCTGGCTTGTTGTAGGAGGATCAGAGACAGGGACACTTGTCTAGTCAGTGTAGTCAACACTGACCTGGCATGCAGAAGGTCATAATGATCTAGAGCCCAGAGGTCCCCAACCCTAAAGCTCATGGCCAGGAATCCCAATGTCAGGACCTCAGGTGACACTGAATGGGTATCTCCTTAGAAGCAGAAGCAGGGACTGATTCAGGAACGGGGGGCCCCTAAAAGTGGTCCTCAGTTATCAGAGTATGTGGACCAGGGTAATTGTTGTTTTAAGCCCTGCCACTGTTGTCTGGAGTACCCCCGATGTCCTGAGAACCCCTGCATCCCAGCCCCCCTATCTCCCACAGGTAGGTTTATGTCTAGACTCACATTGAACTCCCCTCATTGTGTTTCTCATGAAGTAATACACAGCTGAGTCCTGGGTGGTCATGGACCTAAGCTACATGAAGAAATTATTCTTGGACCTGCTTCAGGAGATGGAGGGACAGACTGTAGTAGATGCTTCCATCATGATTTTGGCACCTGATATACTCCAGCCCCTTCCTTGGGTCTGGCATTTCCAGCTCCAGTAGTAACAATTGGTGATGGAATGACCTAGGACCAATTAGAGATGGAGTCTCCTGCACTGTGACTCCATCTTCAGGAGAGGGAGAGCATCTGCAAGGGCTTCACAGATCCTGGGCCTGACTCCTGCAGATGCACTGTGACAGAACACCTGGGGAAAAGGAGCATCAGTCCCTGTCAGTCAGGTGCACTCACCAATATCACATAGACCTGTATCTGACATCTGAGGCACTCACATTGGGGGATGTCACTAGGCAAAGGAGGAGATCCAGCAGTCTCATCTTCTTCTAGAGCATAGTTCTGCCTTTCCCAGGGACCTCTGCTCCCAGTGAGAAGAGAACTGTGAGATTCCACAGTCCAGGAGAGGATTCACCCTGGAGCTTGGAGAGAAATTTGCATGTGGGGCACTCTGTTCTTGTAACTTGGGAGAGATGAGGACACTGCTTCATGGTCTTCTGGGTCCTGAGCATATTTCTTCTCTCAGACTCCATGGCATCTGTCAAAGATGGGAGAGAAGTTGGGTTATGAGACAACTTTGAATCATTTATATGGACAGCCCTTCTTTCTTTTTTTATATTTTTATATATTATGCTATTACAGTTTTCCCATTTTCCCCTTCACTCCCCTCCACTCTGTACACCACCTCCCACCTACATTACTCCCACCTTTAGTTCATGCCCATTTGTCATACATATAAGTTATTTGGCTTCTACACTTCCCATACTATCCTTACCCTCCCCCTGTCCATTTTCTACCTACCATATGCTACTTATTCTCTGTAACTTTTCCCCCTCCCTCCCCCTCACACTGCCCTGTTTTATAATCCTCCATGTGATCTCCATTTCTGTGGTTCTGTTCCTGTTCTTGCTATTTTCTTGATTTGTTTTTGCTTTTGCTTCAGGTATGGTTATTAATAATTGTAAATTTGCTATCATTTTACTATACATGCTATTTATCTTCTTTTTCTTAGATAAATCCCTTTAATATTTCATATAATAAGGGCTTGGTGATGATGAACTCCTTGAACTTGAGCTTATCTGAGAAGCATTTTATCTGCCCTTCCATTTTAAATGAAAGCTTTGCTGGATAGAGCAATCTTGGTGGTAGGTCCTTGACTTTCATGACTTAAAGTACTTCTTTCCAGCCCCATCTTGCATACAAGGTCTCTTTTGAGAAATCAGCTAACAGTCATATGGGCACTCCTTTGTAAGTAACTCTCTACTTTTGACTTGCTGCTTTTAAGATTCTCCCCTTATCTTTAATCTTGGGTAATGTAATTATGATGTGCCTTGGTGTGTTCCTCCTTGGGTCCAAATTATTTGGCACTCTCTGAGCTTCCTGGACTTCCTGGAAGTCTATTTTCTTTGCCAGAATGGGGAAGTTCTCCTTTATTATTTGTTCAAATAACTTTTTCACTTGTTGCTGTTCCTCTTCTCCTTCTGGTACCCCTATAATTCAGATGTTTGAATGTTTAAAGATGTCCTGGAGGTTCCTAAGCCTCTCCTCATTTTTTTTTTTGAATTCATCTTCCTTCATTCTTTTCTGATTGGATGTTTCTTTCTTCCTTTTGGTCCACTTTGTTGATTTAAGTCCCAATTTCCTTCCCATCGCTATTGGTTCCCAGAACATTTTCCTTTATTTCACTTAGCATAGCCTTCATTTTTTTAATCTAATTTGTGACCAATTAAACCAATTATGTGAGCATTCTGATTACCAGTGTTTTGAACTGTACATCTGATAGGTTGGCAACCTCTTTGTCATTTAGTTGTATTTTTTATCAAGCTTTGACCTGTTCTTTTGTTTGGGCCTTTTTTTTTTTTTTTTGTCTTGAAGTGCCTGTTATGTAGTAAGGGGTGGAGCATTTCGCATTCACCTGGGTGGGGCAAACCAGTCACTGGGTTGTGAAGTTGTATATGGGGCAGGGATCCGAGAGGGAATGGTGGCACTTTCTCCACACTCTGCCAGATTTCAGTCACTTATCCTGCTTTCCAGAAGTAAATTGGGCCCTTTTGTGCTGATTCCGAGTGGGTGGGTTTGTGTACATTCTAGGATGTACACATTGTAGGACCCTGTGGGTCTCTCCAATGGACTCTCCTGTAAGGTTGGGAATTTCTCCCACTGCCACCTCAACCCCCACAGGTGTTTTCAATCAGTGATTTGAGGCTTTATTTCCCCCACACAGGGAACCTAGGTTGCTCAGTTTGTCTTGCTCCCCAGTTTCAACTTGTTTATCTGTGACTAGTCCCACGCGAAGGTGGGACTGCTTAGTCAGCAAGCTACATGGCCCGCTGGGGCTCTGCTCGACAATCTGCAATCTGGCTTGGTCCACCAGTCTCTTGCCTTGAGTGCCAGGGTCCTCCAGCTGCTGCTTTGCCGGGAGCAATATCCACCCTGGCTGCCTGGCTCTGCCCCATCTATGGGTCTGGATAAACATGTCTTCTTTAACTCCTTGGTCGTTGGACTTCCATACAGTTCAATTTTCTCTCAGTTCTGGTTGTTTTTCATTTTTAAATTGTTGCTGTCTTTATTTTGGTTGTGCGAGGAGGCTCAGTGTGTCTACATACCCTCCATCTTGGCTGGAAGTCCCTTCTTTCTATGTTTAAAAATTAGAGGTGGGCTGGATGAGGGATTGCACTGTTTTAATTTCATGCATTATTCAAGTTTATTTTAAAAGAAATTAACATTATACTCAAACATCTTCCTAAATCCAAAGAAACTCATGAAGTAGACTAATCACTGCAGATTGGACAATCACAATTTCATATAAAATAGCATTTGATGCAAATTTTAATGTAAATAATAGCAAGATAAAGAACAGTTAGTTCTTTTACCTGATCGAGGCCCCCTGTTCCTTCAGGTGGTAGTGCAGGTGCTGCCTGTGTCTCAGTCCAGCTCCAGGGAAAAGGCCACACTGTTTAGGACCTGCCACCCAGAGTCCAACCATGGCTCTGCAGCTGAGACAGGTGTTAAATACACTGTGTCCCTCTTTTGTCTCACTTCCCCCAGGGCTGTGAAGCCCTTCCTACAGATGAGCCAATCAGGAGGCTCCCCATGTTCCTAGACCAATGAGGCAATGAGACCCTGGAGTGACCTTCTCCCAGGCACTGGCTCTGGGCCAGCAGGTGTTCTGAGATGTGTGAGGATGATGGGACCTGCTTGCTAGTCATCAAGTGTCAGTTTGGGAACTGCCATCCCTGTGTTCATCTGTGACCCTGGGGCTAGATCATGGGGCTGATGTCCTGGGAAGGGGACTGGGAGCTCATGATGGGCCAAGGTGATAGGTGGAAGGAAAACAAAGTGCAGACTAGGTCTATCTTTTATTAAATCACTAAACTGAGATGAAGCAGAAGATGGAATCTTAAAGCTTAGTAAATGCTTAAAACCAGTTTTTCTTGCCTGAGTCTCATACACCCCCATACACAGAAAATTCCCACTGCAGTCCCCATTATTTCATAGTGCACTGTGAGGTCTTGGGAACTTCTGAAAGGTTGACAACATTTATGGACCAGAGTTGAAACTTCCACAGGTAACAAATAACTCAGGAGATCCCCCCTTTGTTGACAGGAAAGCTGAGAGTTAAAGGTTGGTAAAGCCCCGTGGGGTCGAGGTGGCATCTTTGGTGGTTGTGGCATGACACTTGTGAAGGTGCTGGGGGACACCTGTGAAAAGGCCTGGGCACTGGCCAGCTGTGACCATCATGGAGGAAAGGTAAGTGGATGCCAATAGAGAGAAGCCTCCTTTTGACATCAACACACCTGTGAAGCAGGGTACACCTGTGCTCTGCAATCCACTCCTGTTTCCTCCACTGATGTGGAGGATGAGAACTGAGCCCCTGTCCATGGCTCTGGTCAGCCCAGTGTTGCATGTCCTCACTTGCCTCAGAAAGCCCTCAGACTGGACATGCCCTGCAAACCCTCTTCTGTATCTGCAACATGGCCCTGACAGGCATTTCAGGTGGGCACCTGGGTCTCTGTGCATCCTAGTTTTCCAGGAGCTTTACAGACTTTGAGACCCAGATGCATAGAACCTGTTGAAGGTCTTGTCACTTTTCTCACTCCCATGCCAGGTTACCTTTCAGGGAATTTTGCACAGTAAAAATTTATGAGAAAAAATGGTCTTCTAAGAATGGAGGAACCAATATGGGCAGTATGGTCCTGTGTGTGGTAGACATCATGGATGGCTGCATGTCCTCACCTATCATCTTGATGACACCATCTTGATGGTCAGAGAGTGTTGGGCCAGAATGATGAACCCCCTGTGGCAGATCCTGGCCTGCAGGATCAGTGTATGCTGTGGCTGTTTGTGAAGAAATACACACAGACTACAGAACTCCTGTGGAGAAAAAGGGACAGCATGGCCACTCTCTGGTGGGTGAGGACACCTTTATATCATTCTAATATTTCCTGGATGCTTGAGTTCTGGATCCCACTCCAAATCACTATTTGGGGCCCCTGTCTTGGCTGAACACTGTTTCATCAGTTCATCATCATCATCGTCATCATCAAAATATCCCACCGTCATCTTCATCATAATCATATTCATCATTATGTCATCATCACCACCACTGCCATCATCATCATTATCATAATTTTCTTACTTGCAATCATTCTTCTTATTTTCTGTATTCATGGTGGATGTCCATACACCGTAACACTGTATCTGTAAGTAAACCAGATACCTCCTGTTAGATGCCTTTGGAAGATTGAAATCACAAAGGCCCCAACCCAAGGGTTTCCAAAAAGGTGATGACCTTGGATAGGGAACAGTTTCCATCTAAGACATTGGACCAAGATCCCCACCCAATTCTATCATAATGGATATTGCCTGCACTGCCACCACCCCCAACATCAATATCAACATCAGTTGGTTACTTACAATTGCTCTTCTCATTTTTTATTACAGTGGTTGTCTTCCTCACATAATGACCATGTATCTCTTTTTTTCCCACATGTTTTATAATTGTTAGATGGAACAGCTAGTCAGAATCTATTTTATTTTACATCTGACAGCTGAAAAATGAAGTTCCATTCATAAAGTTTCCCATCTTCCCCACATGGGAAGTATAACAAGAAAGGCTGGGCCTTCTCTTCAGATGTCACTGGGAGATCAAAACCACACAAGCGCCTGTAAACTGTGTGACCATTCTTCACCATCTGGACAAAATAAAGGCCCTGATCATGAAGAAAGGTCTCCTTTCTCCTGACTTTTTCAAAGCATGTCAGTCTTGCATAAGGGACTTTGCTATTCATTCCAGAGGTTTCAACCCTGTGTATGATACACATTCCATGTCTACTTGGAGAGTGTATTTGTTGTCAGTCTGGATATCCAAGTTGCGCAGGTTCCCTAGCCACTGAGTGGTGTCACCTACCCATGATTCTGTGAGTATGATGGCAAGTCAATGACTGTCATCACCTGGGGGATTGTTATGTGGTATTGGGTTCATTCACTCTAGTGAGTGTTGACCAACACGCATGTCCTGCCGCTGGCCTATGTGGACACTGAGCTGTGTGAGGCTAGTCCGCATTATTGGGCCCAGCAAATTCCATGTTAGGTCCTGCTAATGTGGATCAGAAGGTTTGGTGATTCATTGGACCTGGGAATAAGGGTGTCTGAAAGAGGCTCTACCTTTTGTTCACATGAAAACAATGTCTGTCTTGAGAAGACACTTTTAAATTCAGACACTGAATCAGGGTTAGTGCAGAATCAGGGATCCAGAGACGCTCCCTGAAGGTACAGGCTCCCTGTTACTGACAGAGGAAACTGCAGAGGAAATCAGCTCAAACCTCCAGGGATTCTCCTTGTTCTCAGGGACCCTGAGAGCCCCCTGGTGGTCACAGCAGGGAGGTTTCTGTCAGGGCTCATACTGACTTACCCTCACTGTGTCTATTGCACAGTAATACACAGCCATGTCCTCTCTTCTCAGGCTGTTCGTTTGCAGGTGCAGTGTGGTCTTGGCATTGTCTCTGGATATGGTGAATCAGCCCTTCACAGAGTTAGCATGGTATGTGGTACTTCCATCAGTATTGATTCCACAAACCCAATCCAGTCCCTTCCCTGGAGACTGGCGGACCCACCTCACATAGTAACTATTGAAGGGGAATCCAGAGGCCAGGCAGGATAGTTTGAAGGAACCATCAGGCTTCACCAAGCCTCCCCTAGAATGCACCAGCTGCATTTCACACTGGACATCTGTAAACACAAAGATGTCATGTCAGCAAACTGTCTCTCATCCTCTGTTTCTCTTAGTCATATCCACCCACATATTCAGTTTTTCTACTTCTCCATAAAATACCTCTTAAAACAGCCACAAGGAAAACCCAGCTGAGCCCAGACTCCATGATGTGTGGTCTGTGTTCTCTGCTGAGCAGGCACTGGGAGCACTAGGGAATCACGGGCTGGACTCCTATCCCAGAGCAGCAGGATTGGGGCTGGGCTGCTTTTCATGAGCAGAGGGACCCTATTTGCATGTCCTCCTAGTATATAGGGAGCTCTGGGGTTGGAGAGCTGCAGAGAGGTCTGTGCCTCTGTAAAGAAGTTAGTGTCCAATGAAGTGTAATCAAGATAGCATTTAAACAAATAAACACATAATCCTGAGCAGGGCTGGTTCACATCCAAGAGGCCACATCTGGTGACAATGAGCCCAAAGGCTGATTCTGTGCCCTCCCTATCGGCCCCACTGCTTCCCTGACCCCAATCCAGGGCAGAGTAGTACATACCACATTACATTGTAACACCCCTTGCTGTAAATGATAGCATGAATGATTATCTTTATCTAGTGTTACCTACCCTCCAGGGCTGTACACACCTGTGGACTCAGAGTCCTCACCTGAGTGGAGAAGCTTGTGTATCACCTGTGATGTGGTCCTAGATCAGCTAAAGTGAGCCAGGTTCACCTAGAACTGTCACAGACAACTGCTGCTGAAGTCTGTGTTCATCACAGGATGACTACCATGGCCCACACTGTCCCTCTTCTGTCCCCTTTGTTGTCACATGTCTGAGGCAATCTGATGCCCTGATGTAAATGGACTTCACAATGTGAGAGTTAGAAGGTTGGGTGTATCTGTCACTGTTGCAGGTAGCCCTGTGGTCAGACTTGGCCTCCATCATTGTCTTCTCTCATGGGCTCTCTGGATCTCCTAAGGCTGCCCCACACTGTTCAGAGTAGTTTGCCATGTGTGCCTATTGGTTGGGAAGACCCAGACCCAGAGCATGTAGGGGCAGTGGGTCTTGATCACCTGGCTTTCATCAGGTGTTTGAAAGATGCAAGTTTTCTCCCTCTTGTCAAAGGTAATTACAAAGAGGAATAGACTCGCCCCCAGCCAGACTGATCTCTTTCTGTCCCCACTGGGGGCTGCAACCATGTCTGCAAAGGGGAACAGAATAAAAATCTACAATCTGTACAGACACTCTATCTTCTACACCTCTTTTCCAGGTGCTGACAGAAGACAACAAAACCAAACCAAAAATAATTGAACAGAAAAGCCTAAAAACAATAACAAATACAACAACAATAAAATAATAAGAAAAGAAAAAGACAAAAAACAAATAAGCAGAACAATAAAAGACAAGAAACAAAAGTAATTCAAGAGGTAAAATATGGATGAAAAACAGAATATGAAAGGGAAGAAGGAAAGGAAAAGAAAGAAAAATAATACATATAGAGAAAATAAAAATAAAGAATAGAACAAGAATAATGGAAATGCTAGTAAGAGACGGAGAAGCCAAATAACTTACATGCATGAACTATGGACATTAACTAAGATGGGGCGTGGGGTTGCTGGAGGGAAGGGGAGTACCAGTCAGAAGAGGGCCAAGGGTGAAAAATTGGGACAACTATGATAGCATCATCAACAAAATACACTTAAAGAAAAGAAAGTAAAAAACATAGAGTAAGACAATGAAAGAGAAAGTAAGAGATATGAAAGAAAAATAAGAAAATAAAACTTAAATGTCAAAGGAAAAATAAGGAGATTTTAAAAGATTAATAAGGACAAATGTGTGGATCCTCCCCACAGATTGATGTGTCTGCTGTGATCTCCCCTGGATAAGCTGTTTGCAGATTCCAGTGGATCTTGCTCCATGGTTATCCAAAGGTGTTACTTATTGTCTGGTTCTGAGCCTCCTGAGAGATTCTCTGTTGCAAGCCAATTTCAGAGGCTGTCCTCACTCTGCCTCGGGCAAGGTGTCAGGGCATGGTTTCTAGTAGATAGTGGGTCATGCCACCTACTTGGGTCTGCCTCAGACTCGACTGTTGAGTGTCCCCACTCTGAGCACCTCTCCCTTCCCAGTCAGAAGTGTGTTTCAGTGGGGTTATCCACTCTGGGCAGTGGTGATTCAAACATTCTTGGGAGTGGTTCTCTAGGGGAGCAACACTTCCTCTCAATCTGGTGACTACAAGAGCTGAAATAGATAGAGACCTGGGCTCTGCTTCCCTGTAATGCAACTGCATAGCCCATAATGTGCCCAACTGACTCCAGGATGGAAGCCCACCTGGGACATGCTGTCCAAAAAACCCCAACACTGTGGTCTGCCAAAGGGGTTCAAAAAAGAGAAATCCAAACCTACTTGGCACTACAATCTCCCCAGCTTCTCCAGGGCTCCAAAGGGCCAAATGCTGCCTCCCTGGCATCCAACAAGCAGGGCTGTGCTAAATAGCCATCCCAGGCTTTACCCTTTTACCTTGGAAGACCACAGGACTGGGCAGACTTAGCAATCCAACAAGGGGGGGGGGTGAGGCTCCTCCCATGAATAAGAGGTGGTCAACTCAAGTGTTCTACCTCAAACCCCACAGCCCAGACTCCCAGCAGTTCTCTGCCCACAGTCCTTCCAGAAAACAGAGGACCCCTCAAACTCACTATTGGGTGTACCAAGCAGAACCTTCTTCCAACCTGGAACTGCCTCATGACATCTCCAGCAGTCACAGACACTGGTATTGTAAAAATGGGGTTGCTCCCTTTCTGGGATGCTGTGCTCTGAGTCCCCCAGGAGGACTGAATCCCCACAGGTTCCAAATCCAAATATTACATGGGATCCTTTCTTCATATCTGTTGCTGAGGTATGGAGACCCCTCCATGACTGAGACCCCACCTTCTCAGTAGGAGGGAGCTCCCTGTAGCAATATCTTTTTGGCTTCCCAGTTTCTGCATTTGTATGGAGGGTGATCTCACCTCTCCTTGTCTCCTCTCATCTTCTTCAGTGCCCTTGCTTATAAAGTTCCATACCAGCCATACTTCAACTGGTTTCCCAAGTTGATTGTTCTGAAGTTTAGCTTCAAGTTCTGTCTGTGCTGGGAGGAAGTGGGCAGAGCTTCCCACTACTCTGCAGCCCTCTTGGAACCTCTTCAAGCTTTCTTGTCAGGCAATGCTTCTATAACATGAAACCCAGTGTTTTATCAAAGATGTGTGTCCCCTCCCTTCCAGCTTCCCCAGTATTGGAAGAGTGAGGGTGGGATTATAAAGGTGAGAAAGGGTCAGTGGACAAGTCATCTGCACTCATTGTGTGAGCAAGTGTGTGTTCACAGCAGTTTTGGCCCTGTGTGTCAACCCTATTGGAATTTCCCAGGGACATGGGGACTTTCATGGTGCCCCATAGGCCAGGAGAGACAATGACTTCCTGTTACCAGGGCAGGCTCTAGGAAGCTGATGGGGACACACACAAGGCACAAATGACAGCACTGGTGACATTTACCTTTTGTTTGGTCCCTGAGAGTCCTTGATTGACAAGGTTCCCATTACTATATGAAATAACATGCAGAATCTGTGCACTTCTAGATCATTACAGTGCTGTGTATGCACCTCCACAGTGGCCATCCTGAAATCAATGGTTCATAGGAATCATATTTTTTGCACTTTTTGTACTAAATGATTCCTTATCTTGCAGTGTTGTGATGAAACCACAGTTCTGCTTTGATTGCATGTTTGGTTTACATGGGGCATCCACTGGTGAGTTAAGTTGGAAACAACAGAATGGCATTGTGATTACACTACCACACCTCCCTGTGCTCTCAGGATCAGAGGGAAAACTGAGGGAGGACTCCAAATAAGTTGAGAATGACACACCAACCATGGACACACCTCACTGCCCTCTCACAGAGCAGCCCAGTGGCAAAACCCCTATGTCCAGGGCTTACCACATGTTTCAGAATCTTGGAAAGAGTAAGATGGTCCTACAGTTGGTTACACACTCATTTGATACGAAGAAGGATTTGCTTTCATTGTAAAGAGATATTCAAAGGTAACATCGTGTTTCACAAATACGTCTTTTGACATTATGCAAAGCTGGAGTGATGATAGAAGAAGGCACAATGATACACCCTGCAGTTTGCAAACCCCACATGTACACACACACACACATGGACTCATGCCAACTTCATTCACATGTTCACTTTAGCTTCTGCTGTGTCCAAGGAATGTAGGAGGGTCATATGCCACAGCACAAAGGAAATCCACATGCATACTAAACACTTTTGCAAATGAAAACCTTCATTTAATTATTGAAATGAAATGAAAGTCCATTATAAGTTCATGTCATGTGTGAACAGTGATCATTTTAATTTTTCCTTTCTGATTTGGTTGCACTTTATTTAATTTTCTGCCAAAGTACCCCTACTAGGAATTCGGTGTTGTGCTGAATGCCAGTGGTGAGAGTGGGCATGTTTGACTTGCTTCTGATCTTAGAGAAAAAGTTTCCATTATTTTCACCCTTGAGAATGATGTTACCTGTGGGCTTTTATACATGGTATTTATTATATGAAGCAGTTTCCTTCTGCCTTTAGTGTGTTGAGTGTTTTTCTTCCCAGGAATGTGTGTTACATTTTGTCAATTTTCCCCACATTTACTCACTACATGATGTGGAAAGGGCAGTATCATCAACAAATGGTATTGGGTTCACCAGATATCCATATGAAGAAAATAAAACAAAACCGTATTATATATCATGTAGAAATATTAACTCAAAATGGATTAAATACCTGAATGTAGACCTAAAAGTATAAAACCCCTAAAAAATATAGAAAAAAACTTGATGGCTTTAGATTTGATAATAATTTGTGAAATGTGATATAAAACACAATAAACAAGAATAAATAGGGGAAATTTACTTGCATTAAATTCAACCTCATATGTGCATGGAAATAATATCATCAACCAGAGAAAAGGCAACCTGTGAAGTGGGGAAATATTTGCAGGTTAAAATATCTAATCATATGTTAACATCCAGAATATGAAATGAACCTCTACAAATCAACATCAAAAATCCCAATGAAACAACAAAATGTGAGCACAAATGAGAGATTAAAAAGGATGGTGTGGACATGCTTTCAATGGCACCATGTGCACTCTGCGTGGGAGTGTGAATTGGTGCAGTTAAAGGAAAATATTATGGAATTTTCTTTAAAAAATGAAAACAGAAATGCTTTATGACACCGAAATTCCATCTCTGTGTAGGCATCAAAGGAAGCAAAATCACCATATCAACGTGTTATCTGTCATTTCATGTTTATTTTAGCATTAACTACAAAAGCCAAATCATAGATAAAGAAAGTATGTATGATGGAGTATCATTTGCTATACACAGAAGAAAATCCTACCATTAGTGACAACATAAGTAGACTTTGTGGGAATAATGGTACACAGAGAAGTGAGATGCAGAAAGACAAATACTGTGTGATCCCTCTTGCATGTGGATTCTAAAAGAAATCATTTCAAAGGACATATTTGTGGTCACCAGAGGTAGGGTTTGGACAATTGGGGGAATCAGATGTTGATGATATGAAGTTACAAACTTCCAATCACAGGAAAAGTTAGTCCTGTGGATGTAATGGACAACATGATGGCTGGGTTTTACACTGCTGTCTGGAATGTGTGAATTTTGCTAAAGAGACTAGATCCTAAAAGTTTGCAGCACAAAGAAATCCCCCTTTTCCTTCTTTTTCTTCAATTTTCTTCTCTTCCTTCCCTTTGTATTGTCCTGTATCTATATGAAATAATAGATGTAAACTCTATTTCTGTGGTAATCATTTCCAAATTTATGTAAGTCCTATCCTTATGCTGTACACCTTAAACATATACAGTGAGGAATGATCATATTTCTACATAACTGAAAGAAGTGTGGGGTGAAAAATAAAAGACATTTCTCAAAACTGACATACAAATGGGCAACACACATCTGAAAAGATGGTCAAAATTAGTGATAATTAGAGAAATACAAGTCAAAACCACAATGTGATGTCACCTCACATCCATTAGGAAGTTTATAATGAAAAGAAAACAAACAAAATAACAAGTATTGGCAAGAATATGGAAAATAAGAGCTCTTCTGCACCCACTAGGAAAAACAGTATGGAGGCTTTTCAAAAGTTGAACATAGAGGTGTCATATGGTGCAGCAATTGGACTCCAGGGTATACATCTAGAGTAATGTCACAGAGATGGTTAGACAGCCATGATCATAGCAGCAAATTCAGAACAGACAATAGGTGGAAGCAACCTAAATGTCCCTTGATGGATAAAGAGATGAACAGAATGTGGTTCATACATACACTGGAGTATCACACAGCATTGAGAAAGAGAAACCCTTTTAGATGCTTCAGCGTGGATGGACCTTGAGGACTTTCTGATGAGAGAAATGAGACAGTCGCAAGAAGATCGTCCTGTATGATTGCATTAGTACAAGCTGTCTATCTGGAGTAGGCAGGTGTATTGAAATGGAAAGTAGGATGGAGAGTGCCAGAGGTGGGAGGGGTAAGTGGATTTATGTGTGCAAAGTGTCAGATTTGCAAGATGAAAATGTTCTTCACCCTGTTCTATGGCAATGAGAATACACTTAACATTACTGACATGTATACTTCCCATAATAAGATGGTGCATTTTGTATTTTCTACTACAACTAAGAATTTTAAAATATAAAAAACTGGATATCACAATTGTTATATTGTTCCCACTACATCTAGTTTGTGAGACTTGGCCACGCTCTGTAACAGGTTAGTCCCTTTTCAGACACCACCAGCACACTGCATTTATGCTACACTGTGGTCAGGTTTCTGTTTCTGTCCTCATTCACCTTCTCTCCTTTGCTAATAGAAGCAGAGACTGCAGCAGAGAGGGAGGGACATATGGGGCCACCAGGCAGAGCACAGGGCTCTCCCACATTCTAGCCCAAGGTAAACTGTCCTGGACATTTCTTCACAACTTTTCTCCCCATACATGTGACCGTTATTTAATTGTGCACTTTCCTAACTTTATAAAGATTATTAGGAAACACTGTTACAGATTACAATGCAAGTTCATCATGCTGAACTGTGGTTATGAAAATAAAGATGCTATATTTCTCTATCGTGACATAGGAGTCGGTGGTGTGTTTGTTGTGCTATTTCCTGGTGATTAATGGTGAGTTTGTATAACCTTTCTGAATTGGCTCCTGAACTCATTGGCACAAAAGTACAAAGTTGCTCACAATTATACTTTTCAGTTATAGATCTACGAATATATTCTCAGAACCACATCACTTCAAACAGCAAATTTTGTTTATAATTGCTACAGGAGATAAACATAAAATAAATGCTAGTTAAAGTTATCATTAAGTACATGTTGTAGCAATTGTAGCAGGAGAACGGTAAGCCCTAGGCATTATGTTGACTGGGCATTAATGAGTGGAAAAAAAACAACAACCCTGACACATTTTAGAGGAAAGGATGTGCAACAACATGAACAGTTTTGTATCACAGCTCATGTGTGAATGCATGTCATTTTCAAAAATGAGTGTAAGACTGTGTGTTATTGTTTGTGACTGTGTGTGACTGACTGGATCCTGGTTGTGTGTGTTACTGTGATAGTGTGTGGCTGTGTATGGATGTATCAAATACTAAGAGAACAGGAAGGGCACTGGTAACTTTGCTAGCAGATATGTTCACTCTGTGCACATTTTGTAACACACTGAAGACTTCAGTATGAAATTTATTTACAATTGGAACAAAGTCAGTTGTTTTCTTTTAGTAGATATTTTGAATAAACGTGTATCCTGTATGACCATCATGGTCATGGATGGGATCTGTTGAACATCAGAGCTAGGGAGGTGAGGTTCCCTGGACTGTTCCTAGGATCCAAAATGATTCCAATGCAAATCTCACCCACATTCAAGCTTGACACCGGTGGATCCAGGAGGAAATTTTGAAGGAGGTCAATGAGACACATCCCAGTCCTCAAAGCCCCATACCCCACTATGGTGTTAGCACTGCTTCCTGCAGGACAGAGGGGCTCCTCCTAAGGATGGATGAGGGGTAAGCTGTGTTTGGAGCACTGAGCTGACAGCCCTTTCAGGGATCCAGATGGATCCTACAATGATGGGTCAGGTCCACCATTTCTGAGCCTGATGAGGCCTGTCAGCAGATGATGGGTCCATGGGAACTGGAGCCAGGACAGGAAGGGGCACACAGGGAGTCAGACACCATATGCAGCCATGTCCACTTGAGAGATGGGTGCAGCGCTGCACACACAGACAAATCACCATCAGGATGCCTGCAGAGCTCAGACTGATGGGTAAAGAGGTAAAAAGACACCAAGGAACAGCATGCATACTAAGATGCATCGTCATGCATATTATTCAGCATCTGAGAAGTTAGTTAAAAATTAGGAAATGCTATAAGAAACATTAAACTTTATTTTTCTTAAAGGCATGTCAGTACTAAGAGTATAAAAACACTTAGAAACACACATAAAATTATGCATAGGAGAAGGAACTCCCCACACACACTCAAGAACACATAAAATTGCACATGCAGGTAAATCAAACAGTAACACTCACCCACACACAGATGCACATGTTAACTAACACACTCACACACCTAGAAACAGATGCACACATAAATAGAAGGATAGGAGGGAAGGTGTATGTGAAGGCATTTTCTGAACATGAAGAGGAATTGCAGGCTAATTCAAGAATCCTTTCTCTATCCTCTCTGTGCACCTGCTCACCAGATGGGCCCCAGGCATCCACTTTCCTGAGCAACCCCTGGAGCCCAACCCAACCCCTGCCCCCTAAATACAGACTTTAGTGTCTAGACTGTCACTATCTCACTCCATGTGCATGGTACAGTATCTTATGGCCATGTCCTTCATGGTCAAGGAGATCAGCTGCAGGGAGAGCTGATCCAAGACATGCCCCTGGGTCAATACTCACCTTTGCAGGGAATGTTGGGGTGTGCACTACCTCTGGTCCCATGCATCCTATTGTGGCATCTGTGCTCTGGGATTCACCAGTCCAGCGCCTGACTTGTGCAGCTGACTCCTGACTGCACACCTGGGGAAAAAGGACATTTTTCAGTAAGGGACATTTGGCCTCTCAGGCTTTTTACATACATTACTTAGAATTCTCAAAAGTCAGTTCTTGTGAAGGAGGAGATCCATAAGCATGTTGTGTCCCTGACACACCATCTTTCTTGCACTCACATCCAGCTGACAGAAAGTTAAACACGATCTTTCTAGTGGGTTGCCCTCTCCCTGGGGCTTGGTTCTCACAGACATGTGGGAAGGTCCTTGTTCTGTGAGCTGTGGGAAACGCAGAACATAGATTAAACCATACATGGACACACAGAGTCACAAACACATGTGTCAACAATTTAACATATGTGTGTGCACACATGCACACGTCATGCTCTTCAAAACAACTTCAAAGACCTGAGGAAGGAAGCCTGTCCCCATGTCCCTGAGGTGCAGATGAGACCATGATCCTCAAGGAACCAGGATGCCTGAACCTGGGCCCTAGAAAACATCCAGATTCCTGGTGCTGGGACTGGTGAGTATTCCCTTACATGATAGGACTCTGCAGATGTGACTAAGTTAGGGATGGCTGAGTTAGAGGTTTTGACCTGGAGATTATCATGAATTCTACAGTTGGGCCATACATGGAATCATGTGTCCTTTTCAAAAGGAAACAAAAGAAAATCAGAGTAATGATACTGTGATTGTTGAGATGGATGTTGGGGTGCATTTCCACATCCACCAAGTAAATGTGGGACAAGAGGGTAACATGTAACAAGGAGGACAGGGTCCTGAGGGGTGGAGGTGCTGGAGGACAATCAGGACACCTAGAGGATGAGGGGTGCCTGCCAGAAGGAAGGAAATGTGTGAGGACATTGTGTGCATGTCAGGAAACCGAGAGCCTGAGCTCAGCACACAAGGGCCTGGACAGACCTGGACTCCACTTTGTGGAAGATGGTTCCAACCACAGGGAAGATGAGAGCACTCAGGGTGGTTTACTGACAAGGAAATACAAGGGCTCACAGGAGTGTGGTGAAGGAAATGTCCCAGGTACAGGTGGAATATCACCTGCAAACAGACAGTGTCACTTCTTCCTTTGCTGTCTTCAGTGACAATGTGGGAAATGAGAGCCACAAAGAAAGAAAAAGTATCCCTGGATGCAGCTGAGAGCTCTGAGAGGAAATCCCTGCCCCCAAGCCAAAGCCCCTTCCTTCCTGCCCAGACCCACAGCTGCCCCTGCATTTGTTCTCTGTGGTTGGTATGATCTGAGCATCCCCTGCAGCCCAGCCCTCCTGTCTCCCCCAAAGAGGTTTGTGTCTGGGCTCACACTGACTTCCCCTCACTGTGTCTCTGGCACAGTAATATATGGCTGTGTTCTCGACTCTCAGGCTGCTCAGCTCCATGTAGGCTGTTTTTGTTAACTTATCTAGTTATGGTGACTCTGCCCTGGAACTTCTGCGTGTAGCTTATATCACCATCTCCAGGGTAAATTTGCCCCTTCCACTCAAGGCCTTGTCCTGGGGCCTGTTGGACCCAGTGCATCCAGTAGTCTGTGAAGCTGTATCCAGAAGCCTTGCAAGAGACCTTCACTGAGGCCCCAGGCTTCTTCACTTCAGCCCCAGATTTCACCAGCTGCACCTGGGAATGGACACCTGTGGAGAGGAGGCAAGAAGGGGTGAAAATGTCTCTTGATTATCCCTGGCCCCCTCCTCAACCCAGGAGCAGAAGAGCCTCTTACCTGTAGCCACTGCCACCAGGAAGAAGGTTCTCCAGCTCCAGTTCATGGTGAAGGGCTGTGCCATCAAGACGTCTCTAGTGCAGGGTGTGGCTGTGGGAGATGCTCTCAAGGCACAGACAGACCCACATTTAACCTAGTCTACCTCTTTTCATTTGCATATTAATGAGGCACAGTATTTAATAGCTAAAGACTTGACCCTACCTGAGAGAACTAGAGGACTCAGGGTCCAGGGCCCAATCACTGTTGTAAAATATGTGTCCACTGTCAGGTTGCTGATCTTTGGGGAGACATCACTTCTCCCACTGAGGAACAAGCCCCCACATCACATGATCCTCATTGAGAACCCACCTTTGAGTGACACAGAGACCACCTGGACCAGTTCTGGACTCATTGCCTGAATGTCCTTCCTTGAACAGTGTGTCTCCCAAATGCTACACCAAATAAGTGAATAAACCACCCCCATCCCCAGCTCCTTCCAATTCAGACATAAAGAAGCTGTAGAAATACCCCATTGTGTGTGGCCCCCATGTTTTATTTAGCTGAGTGAATTCTCTGGTAGAAATGGATGTTTACAGTCACCTTACATCTGAAATATTTTAGATGTTTTCCTGAAAAAATGATGACCCAGACCCTCGCTGGAAGTCTTGCCCCGGTTCTCTCTGCACTTGCTCCTGGACAGCAGCCCTGAACTCATGAGTTTCCTCTGTCCCCTGCTGCCCAGACTGCACTCTCAAAGGGAGGAACCTGTCTGGGCTCACAGGACATGGAGTTCTCATCACCTCTAGTCCAGAATTAAAGGCTGGATCTGACTTTAGGCTGCTCCCTCAGGGACACCTTGTGCCTTAACATCTCAGGCCACTGAATTGGCTGTACTAAACCCCAGTGACTCCACAAGAAACCCCATAGCCAGAGCCCTTTGTAGCCACCAAGGAGCTACTGTCTTGGAACTGCATGATGCACAGACTCTGCCAACTTCCCTGAGCCCTGAACATCACGGGGACTTGGGGAACTATGATATCCTCAGGTTCTTGTGCTTTCAGGTCCCATATGAGGATCCCTACATGTGGCCTTAATCCCACTGCACATGTACTGCTCTAGAAATCACACACACACACACACACACACACACACACACACACACACACACTGTGATAATGTTCCTGGTACTGAACACCAGATCTCCCTTCTCCACACTTCCTAGCACATGCACATGCCCTCTCACTCAGGTGAATCTTGTGAGTGACCTGGTTTGACAACAGACCAATAGAAAAAGCATTTGATGTGAAGACTGGAGATTGCCTTCCCTTATGGCTTCCTTTTCTCCTTGTACCAGGAACCTGCAGAGTCTGGTGAGAAGGATCCTGGCTTGTCCTTGGGAGGGTCAGATCCAAGGGACCTTGTCCAGTCAGTGTAGCCAACACTGACCCAACATGTGGGGGTATCACTGAGCTAAAGCCCACATGTTCCCATTCTGAAAGGACACAGCCAGGAGACACAAGGACAGGACAATGGGACGACAATGGATGGGCATCTCCTCAGGAGCAGAATCAGAAGGTGATTAAGGAAGAGGGAACCCAGAAAATTGGGTCTGGCTGTTCAGAGTCCCTGTGGCACAAAGACCTGTTTGTTTTTGACTTTGTCCTGAGTCTTGAGCACCCCCTGCAGTTCAGCCTTTTTGTCTTTGCACAGGGAGGTGTGTATCTGAGCTCACACTGACTTTATTTCTCTGAGTCTCTCACACTGTAATACATGGAGGTGTCTGTCTGCACATCGACAGTGTTCTGAACCATCCCTTTAGATGGAGCATCTGCCTGTCACAGGTGCAGCATAATGTGTACCCTGACTTCAGATTCTGTCCAATAAAACCTACCCCCTCCAGCCCTATATTTTTGAGCCTGTAACATGGATTTAGTATAAAGTCAGGTAATGTACAATAATTTGCAATGTATAGTGCATGCTTTTTTGCCCAAATTTTTCAGGAGAAAAGAGGACTGTGCATTACATATTAGTAACTTCCTTAACTATATAAATATTTTAATTCTTTTGTTTATGCTTATGCATTAAAGTATAATTCTATAAATCAATAACAATATCTACATGCAACATAATACTCAGAAATATGATAATTGGTTTGGTTTCTAAATATATGTAAATAAAAACTGAAGTAAAATATTAAAATGAAAGTTTTATTCCTGAAAATTTTGGCCAAAAACATAGGTGCACAGTATACCCAACAACATATAGTAAATTATACCATTTACAGAAATATTTCAGTGACACTGAGGGACAGGAAAAGCTGCAAGGACACAGCCCAGACTGGGCACAACTCAGCATAAAAATAAGGTTGAGTCCAAGGTCCAGGAAAGCTGCTGTCCCAGCCCCCCACCCACATTCACAAGGAGCTACAAGAATTTCAGTCCTAGTGAAAATGTAGAGGTTGTTTTTAAAATTGCTACCATGACTACAGATGGTCCTACTGGAACATACATGGTGAAGAAGAATTGACTCCAGAGACTATGCTGACAGTGGGAACAGCTAGACAACATAAGTGAAGGCACACACCCTCCCTTCCACATCCCAGTACAGCAAATGCATTCAAGACAAGTGCATTCAAGAGCACAGATTCCATACTGCCAGCCCTGGGTCACAGGTTCCCTTTTCAGAAAAGAAGATGTCAGTGTCCTGCATTCATCCCCAAGCTGCTGGCTACTAAGGTTGAGATCCAGGCAGCTGCCACCAGAAGACAGGATTCCTCTGTCCAATAGACCCCACTCCTAGGATGGAGGCCTTGTCCTGGACACAGCACCTTTGGGACACTGACTGTTTCATCCTGACTTGCTGGCAGGGTTTGCCCACCAGAACAGGTTGGTCATGGAGACAGGAGCTGCCATGTATTCAGATCCGAGCACTCAGGTATTTGCTGAGTGTGGAGCACAGCCATGTTTGTCCCCACCAGCAGGTGAATAACCTGCCTCTAAGTTTTGTCTGCAAAAGGGCTAGAGATCAGCCATCAGGTAGAGTTCCAGATCTATTCCCATGGATATCTATTCCCATGGATATCCCCATGGTTCCTGGGTGAAGTGAAAGTCCATTGCAGGGGATGGGTGGTCAGTGGAGTGTCCCCTGCCCTGGGATTTTGTGCTTGTGGGGGAACCAAAGACAGGCACCTGGAGGAGACAGCTGCTGTCAGGACAACATAAGACCTGGTTGTGGATGCTCTGCATTTGCAGGAGCCTGGAGGTGTTTTTTCCCTGTGTGGAGCTGTCCATCCCTCAGGGCCCTGCTGAGAATGAGGGAACCCTCAGTACATGGAGTGCAGCTTCCCACCTGTTGACAGTGAGAAAGGGACAGAAATCCCAGCCTCCCTCTATCCTCTTAGGATGGCCCCTGTCAGCACCAGGACACACCCCTTTGCTCTCTGAGCCTGGCGCATTCCAGGTTGGGTGATCATTGACAATGACCATTATTCTGTCTATATTACCTGGTCATTGTTTTACCTGCTGAGTAGAAATACATTCGTGGATGTTCCCTAGTTTACTAATTGTAAAATTGGAAGGACTTTTGGGATGTTTTAGCTTCTACTAACACAGATAAAGGGCCCATAAATACGTGCTTATGTTTTGCTATGAACATAGAATTTGTTCTGGATAAAACACTTGTAAGATTTTAAGTATAATTTCATAAGAAAATGTGATGCAGTTCGTTTAGAATGGAGAAAAATAGGAACTTGGTGAAGAAGAGGTCCATGGTCCCTCATGATATTTCCACTTGTTTATTGTCTGCAGTGAAAACTTCAGAAATTAGATTCACAGAGAAGAAGTCTGTGTCCCTGGATGCATCTGAGAGCTCTGAGAGGACATCCCTGCTCCCAAGAGGAAGACCCTTGCTTCCCAACCAGGCTCACACTTGACCCTGGGGCTGTTCTCTCATGTTGGTGAGATGAGAGTGTCCCCTGTTGCCCTGACCAGTCCCTGCAACCAAGCTTTCCTGTCTCCCACAAGGAGGTTTGTGCCTGGGTCACACTTACTTTTTCCTCACTATGTTTGTCACACAGTAATACACATCTGTCTCCTTGGCTATGATTCTGCTCAGTGTTAAAATAAACTTGCCTCTTGGAGATGTCCCTGGTGATGCTGAGACAGGATTTCAGTGTTGGATTGTACTCTGTACTTCCACCACTGCATATAACACAGACCCACTACACACCCTTTCCTGGATCCTGGCAGGTCCAGTGCATGTAATAACACTTTAAAGAGCATCCAGTGGCAGTGCAGGAGAGGGAGAGGGTCTGTGAGGGCTTCACCAGACCTGGTCCCGACTCCTGCAGCTACACATGGGACAGGACACCTGGGGACAAAGAACATCAGCCCTTGTCAGTCAGGTACAGTCACCACCATCCCATAGACCTATATCTGACATCTGAGACACTCACCCATGGGGACTGTCACCAGGCACAGGAGGAGGCTTAGCACTCTCATCTTTTTCTAGAACACAACTCTGTCTTTCCCAGAGACCTCAGCCCCTTGTGAGGAAAGAGCTGTGAGTGCCCACTGCCCAGGGGAGGATTTACCCTGAAGCTAGGAGAGAAATGTGCATGTGGGGGGCTCTGTTTTCATATTTGGGAGGGACTGAAGTCACAGCCCCACGTCCTTCTGTGAACTGAGCTCATTTCTTCTCTCAGACTCAATGGTGTGGGTCAGGGATGAGAGAACATCTGGGTTATGAGGCACATTTGAATCAGAATAAAGGGGCCCTAACTTTCCTGTTTAAAATTAATGTTTATCAAGGTGAGCACATACACCATTTTAATCTAGTGGATAATTCAATGGATACCAAAACAGATTAACATTATTCCCAAGCATTCTCAGCCCAAGGAAACACATGAAATAGGCTCATGATTCTAGGCTGGATAATCATAATTTCATGTAAAATAATATTTGATGTATAAACTTTTGTAAAGGAAAAAACAATCTTTCCCTTGACCTGGCTGGGGCCCTTGGTCTTGAAAGTAGCATTGCAGGTGCAGCATCTGTCTCAGTCCAGCTCCAGGGAATGGGCTGTTGGGGACCGCTCTGTGTGGTTTTGGAGATTGTAGCTTCTGAGAGCAAGCTCTGAAAGGGTTTAGGAAGTCTCTCTGGAAAACCAGGTCATAATACAGGTGGCAGACATGATTCGATTCTAACACCTAGGGTCCTGTGGGAATAAGGCCTGAAAAATTACATTTTTTGTCCTCTGAAGCAGGATCTGCTCAGTGATAAACCCTGTTACTATAGCCCAGATGCTTGAGTTCAAGGCACATGGAGTGAAGCTCCCTCCTTCATGATATACACCTTTACAACCATCTGGGGTCAACATGTCTTGCAGACCCCAACCTGAAAATATTTCTGTATTTCTTTAATTGTTATCTAGAGAGAGTGTTAGTTTTTTTTTATGACTATAGCCTTGTTGAGGATTGACTGATGAGCTATGCACATGTGCTGTATCCCTCTGCACTTCCCAACCCCAATAAAAACCATGTTGGAGAAGGGCTCCAGGTATTCTCCACTAGAGGGAATCACCACCCCTTTTCCTGCTGGAGCAACAAGATTGTGGCCAAGAGGACTCTTTATTTCCACCTGCACAAGAAGCCCCCCAGGGCATCTTGCTAGCTGAAGTCCCCCTCATCTGGGCCAACTCCTGCAGCTGTACATTGGACAGGACACCTGACAAAAAGGAGCATCAATCCCTGTCTCACCAACTATCCATAAACCCATGTCTGACATGTGAGACACTCACCCTGGGTGGCTGTCACCAAGGGCAGGAGAACACCCAGAAGTCTCACCTTCTACTAGAACACAGCTCTTCCTTCCCCAGAGATGTCAGCTGTATATAAAGAGAGAGCAGTGAGCCCCCACAGCCCAGAGGAGGATGTACCCTAAAGCTGGAATAAGAATGTGCATATGGGCTGACCTTTCCCTTATAAGTGGAGGACTGAGGTCAGGGACTCTGAGGTCATTCTGGGACCTCTGTGTGTGTGGGAAACCTCTTTGCTTGATGCACTCTCCATGTGTGTCAGTGTATGGGGCCCCCTGGTTTATGAGAGACATTGGATTGAGATCAAAGGACGGCCTCACCTTTCTGAACATAAGAAGAAATGTTGCACTAGATGCATAAGTGACACTTTTAAATTCTCATGCATCTTTCAGACTGATTCAAATTATATTTCTTAACTTCTGGTGAGAGTGTATCTGTGACTCAACACTTAAAGTTTTCTACAATTACCAATTTTATCATTGTAATTTTATATGGAATAATGTCTATCTTTGTGTAAATTAAAAAAATAAAGTAATACATTTTCTATAATCTTGTCTTTATTTATGACATTATTTTTATGTGGATAACTTCACCCTTTACCCTAAGCACAAACAAGAGTGAGTCATGATTTTTTTTTAAAGATTTTGATCATGGTACAGATCCCTCTTCAGTATCTTCCCTTGTGCATGACCATGGCCTATTGCAGAACCTGTAAATGAATTATGCACTTGTAACACTGAGAATTTTTTATATAGTTATATGATTATGGCAGCAGTTTATCTGACCTGTTTTATCAGTCTAGTGGTGTCAGTGAGTTAGGAGTTCAGAGGGAATTAAATGAGGAGAATTCCTAGCATAGGTTTGCTCACAGGAAAGGGAATTTCCACCCTCACAGGAAACCCTCACTCCCAACCTCCCTGGGCCTTGTTTCTGGTGGTGGTCACTGTTGTCATGGGTGCTGGGCTCTCCCACACAACACATAATGTTGTTAATGCATAACACACTCATTCTTCCATCAGACATATGATTTGAAAATATATTCTCTGTCTAAGCTAGTCTTTTAATTCCCTTAATGTATTTTTTGTTGGTTTGGATAGATAGATGATAGATAGATTATAGATGATAGATAGATAGATAGATAGATAGAACTTTAATAAAGGTAAATTAATCACTATTTTAATGGGTTCTTTATTGCATGTTTTAACAAAGTCTCCTCATAAAATGGTCAGCTTCCATTGTCCATGTTGATTGGTTGCAGTAGCCATAAGGACTAGAAGAAGTTATGATCCAAGGAGTTGATCACTGCTAGAAAAATTACCCATAATCTGGGAGTGACTTTGGAACTGGCTAAGGGGAGGTTGCTGGACTTGGTTGGAGTCACATGACAGAAATATTCCTTATTTTAATGTTTCACAGAGTATTACTAGCAATATGGGTTTAAAGACACTGCAGGGAAATACAGGCCGTGGATGAGGCAGACTGTAAAATCATATAAAACACATAGATATTTATGAAGTGTAATATTTCTGGTTCCAGACCTTCCAAGAATCAAAGCAGACTGAGTAGTAAGAGGGCGGTTTTCTATCACTGGGCCTCAGAGAATCTGAGAAGTTAGAAATTCATGGAGCTGATGTAGAAACTGTTGATTTACAACCACCTGAAGGTCCATTTATGAAGGGTCTCCATGCACAGACAGTAATAGAAAACTGAAAGAAGATTAAAATAGAATAGAATAGAATAATTAGTGAAATAAATCTAAGTCATAATATCTACAATCAGTGAGTTTGAGAGTTCTGTATCTCAGCAACCCTCCCTGCTTTCCCCCACCAGGCATCAGCTGCCTTTAAACAGTTTGCTGAAGAAAGGAAATGGGTCCCTGGGCAGTTTATGGACACCAAGCTGGGGAAAGCCTTTCATGTGCAAAGCCATGATCTCTGATCCCCACCACTTATGCCCTTTGAACTATCTGGAATTCCATAGGAATTAACAGATGCCACATGGTGGTAGCATGACTCAGTGACTATAGAAAAAAAAACAGGCCTCCACTGTGGGATATGGAGCAAACTTGGTGTTCTGGAGTGTAGTTTTATGGGGTTTGAATATTTGTTCCATTTCAAAGTTCTCATCTGTTTCATTTGGGAGCTCTGTGAGAGATCTAGTCTGTCTAAAGTTAAACTTTGGCTACACTTGCTCTCTGTTTGCTTTGCTATATTTTAAGGACTTGACTTCCTCTTTGCAGTTTTGTTCACAAATAGAATCCTCTCTCTTTGCCATCTGGGAACTCTGCCATTTAAACCTCGTGAAGATGCTTGTCCCAGTCCTTCCTTTTAGAGGATTTGGTTTAGAAAAGTCATATGGTTGAATATGTATTTGCTTTAGATTTTTTTTTCATGTTTGGAAATCATCAACTGTTTCTGGATCCCATCAGAGAGTCTTTTAGGTCACATTTTATCTGACTGGTCAACTTATAGCTATAAGTCAATGACTAGTTAGAATTGCTTAATCAAAGTCTTATAAATAAAATAAGATATTTTGGTGCAAGCTCTCATACTGTTACATCCTATGGATTCTATTCAGAAAAGATGTAAATTGATGGTTTAAAGAGGGGGGAGTGGTCTCACTCCCCTCCCAGACTGTAAGCTTAGGAAGAAAACAAATGTGAAGTCTTTGAAATACTCTAGACCCTCCTCCTGGAGGGGTGGGTGCTGTGGGAGTTCTCAAAACAATGGGAAAAATAATGAAATACCCCAAATACTGTGTGAGTGCAGAAACAGCAGGGACAACAGCCTCATTTCAATGTGCAGAGAAAAAAACACACTTGTTAAGTCAAGCCACTCTCCATCCAGGCCTAATAATTTTCCCATGGCTCCTCCAGCCTCCTTAAAGTTCTCAAGGACAAATGAAAAAAGAAAGTCTCATTTTCACTACTATTAATAATAATGTTCATACATATGGTAAAAAGAGAACCATCAAAAATGTTCTTTTTTAGTATCACCTGGTCTGGAAATATATGATATTAAGAAGTTCATGTTAATTATCCCTCTTACACAATTTCTCAAGAAAATGGCTTGGGTAATAAATGACTTTAAAATATCATAGTTGTTAAGAACTAATAAATAGAAGTCATTAAAAGCAAGTTTTTGATACACACACACACACACACACACACACTTTTTAAATCTTAGGTGAAGGTGACTTGGAACTTTCAAGGTTTGCTGGTTCAAATGATGATTATTAAATATCTAGTGTGATGTAACATGATAGTAAAATATTAATCAATCTGAGTTTGCTTCTTTTGTGTTCTTAATGCAGAGGAGCTAGAAAGTGGATTTCTATGTGTTAATGAATATATCTTGCATTTTATTTGAAACAACTTTCTTGAAAATATGAATGTGTTTACCAATGGAAAAAGAAATGTTTCTAAACGTTATGTTATGTTCATAAAAATGTCAATCTGAAGAATGCTAAGTAATCAGTTTAATTGTTACTAATAACCATGGTTTCTAAGGAAAAAAATCTAATTAAGTTGGAAAGAAATTGTATGATTTTATACTAGCAGGTATAAGGTAGAAAGACACTTGCTCAAGAAAGAGAAAAGTGCTCACTTCAGCAAAATGCATGATAAAATTTAAAAGATACATAGAAGATTGATGAGAACCCTACACAATGATGGCATGCAAATTTGTGAAGTGCATCATATTTTTTTAATTACAAACAACTACAAGGACACTACAAGGAACTTATTGCAAACTACATGTGCATGAAAAATGACAGAAACTATCAATAAGAGCCAGGAATAAATGCAGAGTACAATATATGGATTGAAGAACACAGTAGATGGAATTAAAAGCAGGCTATATGAATCCGAAGATTGAATCAGTGAGCTGTAGGACAAGATACAAATATTCCCAGAAATAGATTGCAGACTAGTGCAACCACTGTGGAAAACAGTATGGAATTTCCTCAAAAAAGTAAAAATGAATCTGCCTTTTGACCCTCCAATCCCACTGCTAGGATTATATCCTTAGAACCTTGAAACACCAATCCAAAAGAACTTATGCACCCCAATGTTCATAGCAGCACAATTTACAATAGCCAAGGTTGCTGGAAGCAACCTAAGTGCCCATCAGTAAATGAATGGATCAAAACACTGTGGGATATTTACACAATGGAATACTCACAGCAGAAAGAAAGAAGGGGCTCTTACCCTTTGTGACAGCATGGATGGAACTGGAGAGTATTATGTTTAGTGAAATAAGCCAGGCTGTGAAAGACAAATACTATATGATCTCACCTTTAACAGGAACTTAATCAACAAAATGAACAAGCTAGCAAAATATAACCAAAGACACTGAAATTGAGAACAGACTGACAGTGACCAGAGGGAAGAGGGGAGGAAATTTCAGGGGGAAAGGGTGAAGGGTTTGCAGGAAAAATTATAAAGGACACATGGACAATAACAGGGGGTGTGGAAACAGGAGGGAGGTGGGGAGGGCTGAGGTGTTGAGGTGGGGTGGGAGTAAAAGGCAAAAAACTGTATTTGGACAACAATTAAAAATTCTCAGAAATATCAAGATAAAGAAAAATGACTCAAAAATAATGAAGACTACTCAAGGGAGCTGCAGGTCAATATAAAACATAATAATGTCTGTGTAATAGGGATAGCAGAAGGAGAAGAGGAGCAATGGATAGAAACAATTTTGAAAATGTAATGAGAGAAAAATTCCCTAATTTTATGAGAGAACAAAAAAGTCATGCAAGTCCAGGAACCACAGAAGGTACAAAGCAAAATGAACCCAAAGAGGCCACTCCAAAACACATCATAATTAAAATGGCAAAATTCAAAGACAAAGAAGGAATCTTAAAGGCAGCAAGGCAGAAACAGCCAGTGACATAGAAGGAAGCCCCAATAAGGCTAGAGCTGATTTCTCAGCAGAAACACTACAAGCCAGAAGGGAATGCTAAGGCATATTCCAAGTAATGAAAATCAAAGGCCTGCGGCCAAGACTATGCTACTCAGCAAGGCTCTCAATTGAAATGGGAGGCCAAATAAGGAACTTCCCAGACAAAAGAAGGCTGAAAGAATATACCTCCACCAAATCAGTAATTCAAGACATGCTAAAAGGACTGGTTTAAGAAAATGAAGAGTGTGTGTGTGTGTGTGTGAGAGAGAGAGAGAGAGAGAGAGAGAAAGAGAGAGAGAGAGAGAACACACACAGGTACAAAGTGAGGAAATGGCCATAGATAAGTACCTATCAATAATAACCTTAAATGCAAATGGATTAAATGTTCCAGTCAACAGAAAGAGGGTAGCTGAGGATATAGGAAAATCTGACCTGCACATATGGTGATTACAAGAGATACATCTCAGAATGAAAGGCTCAGAATGACAAACTCAAAGTGAAGGGTTGGGTGAAATATTCTTATTGAATGGACAGGAAAAAAAGCCAGGTGTGCAATATTTGTATTAGACAAAATAGACTTCAAATTAAAGGGTATAAAAAGGGACACAGAAGGACAGTTCATAATACTCAAGGGAAGAATCCATCAAGAAGACATAAACATTGTCCATATGTATGCACCCAACATAGCACCCAAATACATAAAGAAAAACTTGGAGGAATTCAAGAAAGATATAAACTGCAACACACTTATAGTTGGGGATTTTAACAACTCACTGTCAACAATGGATAGGTCTTCCAAACAAAGAATCAAAAAGGATATTGTAGCATTGAATGACAAACTACATCGACTACTACAAATGACAAATGGACTTAATTTACACACACACACACACACACACAGATATTTTACCTCAAACATGCAAAATGCACATTGTTTTCAAATTCACATGGAACATTTTAAAAGATAGACCACATGATATTAGGACACAAGACAAGCCTCAAAAAATGGAAGAAAATTGAAATTGTGTCAAGAAATTTCTTGGACTGCAATGGTTTGAAACTAGAAACCAACTTGAAGGGAAGATTTCTCAAACAGTCAAATTCATGTAGACTGAATAACAAAATTTTAAACAATGAGTGGGTTAACAATGGGAGCAAGGAAAAATCTAAAATTTCTGGAAACAAATGAAAATGAACACATGACAGCCCCAAACCTATGGGACACAGCAATGGCAATACTGAGAGGAAACTTCATACCAATACATGCCTACCTAAAAAAAGATAGGAAAAATCAAATGAACAATGTAACCCTACATCTACAAGAACTGGAGGAACAATAAACAAGGCCAGAGCAAGTGGGAGGAAAGAAATAATCAAGATCAGAGCAGAATTAAATGCAATAGAGATATGAAGATCAATTCAAAGGGTCAATAAAACCAGGAGCTTTTTTTTTTTTGAAAAGATAAACAAAATTGGCATGGATTTATCCAGGTTAATCAAGACAAAAAGAGAGAGAGCCTCAATAAATAAAGTCAGAAATCAAAGAACAGAAATTACAACTGATAGCATAGAAATAGAAAGGATAGTAAGCAATTACTACAAACAAGATACTCCATAAAATTTGAAAACCTGGGTGAAATGGAGAAATTACAAGAAACATATAATTTCCCAAACTGAATCAATAAGAAGCATAAAGCCTGAACATGTGAATAAAAGCTAGTGATACTGAAGCAGTTATTTAAAAAAAAAAAAACAAAAAAAAAACCTCTCAGTACACAAAAGCCCGTGACCAGCTCTTGCTGGTGTGGCTCAGTGAATTGAGTGCTGGCCTGTGAACCAAATGGTCACAGGTTTGATTCCTGGTCAGGGCACATGTGTGGGTTGTGAGCCAGGTCCCTGATGGGGGAGCCATGTGAGAGGCAACCACCCATTGATGTTTACCTCTATTTCTATCTATCTTTCCCTTTCTCTGGAGATATAAATAAATAAATAAATAAATAAATAAATAAATGCACTGGACCAGATGATTTCACATGAAAAAAATTCAAAACATTTAAGGAAGACCTAAGCCCTAGCCTTCTCAAACTATTCCAAAACATCTAAGAAGAAGGAATTCTCCCAAACTCTATTTATGAGGGCCACATCATTCTAAACACAAAAACAGATAAAGATACAAAACAAAGAACGAAAACTACAGGCCAATATCACTGATGAACATAGACATTAAAATCCTCAACAAAATATTGACAAATTGCACCCAGCAATACACTAAAGAAGATCACACACCATGATCAAGTGAGTTTCATCCTAGGGATGCAAGGATGGTTCAATATTTTCAAATAAATAAACATAATACATCACATAAACAAATGGAAAGACAAAAATCACATGATCATATCAAAGGTCACTGAAAAAAGCTTTTGATACAGTACAGCACACATTTATGATAAAAAAACACTCAGAAAAGTGTTAGTGGAGGGAGCATTCCTCAACATGATAAAGGTCATATACTAGAAACCTACAGCCAACATTATACTCAATATTCAAAAACTAAAAACTTTCCCCCTAAGGTTAGGAACAGGACAAGGATGTTCGCTTCCTCCATTTCAATTCAACATACTATTGGTAGTTCTAGCCACGGTGATCTCACAAGAAAAAGAAATAAAATGCACCCAAATTGGGAATGGGGAAGTAAAATTGTCATTGTTTTCAGGTGACATGAGAGTGTCCATAGAAAACCCTATGGGCTCCACCAAACTATTTTAACCTGATAAGTGAATTCTGCAAAACAGTGGGACCAAAGTCAATATGCAGAAATTGAAGGCATTTTTCTATACCAACAAGGAACTGTTGGAAACAAAAATTAGGGGGACATCTAATTTACTATAGCAACAAGAAAAATAATATACCTAGCAATAAACTTAACCAAGGAGTAAAACAACCTGTACTAAGAAAACTAAAGAATTCTGAAGAAAGAAATTGAGGAAGAGCAAACAAATGGAAGCATATGAGTTCACAATTGGCAGAATTAGCATAATTAAAATGCCCATACTACCCAAAGCAATTTACACACTTGATGCAATCCCTGTAAAATACAAATGACATATTTCACAGATAAAGAACAAACATTTCAGAAATCTATATAGAATTATAAATGACCACAAACAGCCTCAGCAATTATGAGAAGAAAAAACAGTAGGAGGGATCACGTTACCTTATAACAAACTATGTTACAAGACCACTCTATTCAAAACAGTCTGGTACTGGCATAAGAACAGACACAAAAATCAACAGAACAGAATAGAGACCCCAGAAATAAACCCAAGTCTCTCTTGTCAGTTAATATTTGCAAAGGGGGCAGAAGCATAAAACTGAGAAAAATAGCCTCTTCAGCAAATAGTGTTGGCAGAACTGGATTAAGAATATGAAAATAAATAAAAATATACCACCAGCTTACACCATACACAAAAATAAACTCAAGATGGATAAAATCCTTACATATAATTTGTGACACCATGGAAGTCCTACAGTAGAGAAGAGGCAGGAAAATCTCATATTCCACACAGCAGTCTTGTCACCAATATGTCCCCTAGAACAAGGAACATAAAGGAAAGAATAAAACAAATGGAATTTCATCAAAATAAAAACCTTCTGCAGTGCTGAAGAAAGCAGCGTTAAGATGAAACGAGATTTCTTTCTTCAGTGTTATGTAGTTTTCTGAATTACAGGTCTTTTACCTCTTTGGTTAGGTTTATTCCTAGATATTTTATTTTTCTTTTTGCTATATCGAATAGAATGTTTTTCCTGATTTCTGCTTCTGCTATTTCATTGTTGGTGTACAAAAATGCCTTTGACTTCTGGATATTGACTTTGTATCCTGCTGTTTTGCCAAATTCATTTATTAGGTCAAACAGTTTTTTGGCTGAGTCTATAGGATTTTCTATGTACACGATCATGTCATCTACAAACAGTGACAGTTTTGTTTCCTCCTTTCTGATTTGGATGCCTTTTATATCCTTATAGGATTGTCTGATTGCTGTGGCTAAAACTTCCAGTACTATATTAAATACAAGTGGTGAAAGTGGACAGCCTTGTCTTGTTCCTGATCTTAGTGGAAAAGATTCTAGCTTTTGCCCATTGAGTATGATGTTGGCTGTAGGTCTGTCATATATGGCCTTTATTATGTTGAGGAATGCTCCCTCTATTCCCACTTTGCTAAGTGTTTTTATCATAAACAGGTGCTGTACCTTATCAAATGCTTTGTCTGCATCTATTGATATGATCATGTGATTTTTGTCTTTGATTTTGTTTATGTGATGAATTACATTTACTGATTTTCGAATATTGAACCATCCTTGCATCCCTGGGATGAACCTCCCTTGGTCATGGTGTATGATCTTTCTAATGAATTGTTGAATGCAGTTTTCCAATACTTTGTTGAGAATTTTAGCATCTATGTTCATCAGCGATATTGGCCTGAAGTTTTCTTTCTTTGTTGTGTATTTATCTGGTTTTGGTACTAGTATGATGTTGGCCTCATAGGAAGTCTTCCATCTTTTTGGATTTTTTGGAATAGCCTGTGAAGGATAGGGGTTAGCTCTTCCTTAAACACTTTGTAAAAATCTCCTGTGAAACCATCCATTCCTGGGCTTTTGTGTGCAACAGAATGGATGGAGCTGGAAAGCATTATGCTAAGCGAAATAAGCCAGGTATTGAAAGACAAATACCATATGGTCTCACCATTAACAGAAACCTAACCAACAAAACAAAGAAACAAGTAAAATATAACAAAAGACACTGAAATAGAGGACAGGTAGTCAGTGACCAGAGGGGAGAGGGGAGGGAATTTCAGTGGAGAAGGGAAGAGTTTACAGGAACAAACATAGAGGATACATGGACAAAACTAGGGGGGTTGGAAAGAGGAGGGAGGAGGGGAGGGATGGGTGGGCAGGCTGGAATGGGAATAAAGGATAGAAACTGTACAGAATAAACTAAAATAAAATAACTTTAAAAAGAAAAAGGAAGAGACCAAATAAAACAACATTTTAAAGGAAAATAAATAAACCTGTATATATAAAGGGAAAAAAATAAATAAAGTAAAATAAAATTAAAAGAAAACCAACCATATGGGATAACAGATTTGCCCATGATACCTTGGACAAAGGTTTGATCTCCAAAATATATAAAGAACTCACACAACTCCACTCCGGAAAGACAAACAACTGAATTAAAATGGTATTGGTTTTTGAAGTGTCAGGTAACCTGAACTGGATTGGATTACACCTCATGGTGCCTTCTGATGAGGGTCCTGATCCTGGTTCACATTGAGGAACTACTTGCTGGGTCCTCATGTGGTAGAAGGACCAGCTAGATCTCTGGGCTCATTGAGAAAGGCACTACCTCCCTTCATTACCTAAGCATCTCCCAAAACCTCATTTTAATACTGTCTTCTTTGAGGATGAAGAATTGGACATATAAACTTGGGGAAACACAGATATTCAGGTCACAGTACTCTCCTAGAGCCTCTGGAGTAACAGTGTCCTGCCACCTCCTTGACCTCAGTCCAGTGAGGGGATTTCTTGCTCTGATTTGTACATTGTACAGGAATAAATCTGTGGAGATTGCAGCCCCAAGTATAGGGTAATTGATTTTGTTGTTATAGGAACAACGGCAGGCTGGATGTGGCCTCCCTTTGTCAACAACATGGGTGTTTCCCCCCACCCCCTGCTGTGGGATGACCAGTACTACTAGCTAAGGATAGGGATACATGCAGGGCTGTGACCTCAGGTGAGCAGACTTCTTAGGATCTGATCCTGAGGGAGGACGGAAATAATGCTCTGCTCTCATAGACTGCATTGGAACCCGGAACGCCTGTCAACCCTCGATTTTCCTGTCACAATGTTATCTCTATGATACTTAGCTAGAAACAAAGACATAGAGTTTCACCCTTGACTTTCCTGTAATTACTTTTACTGAAGCACAATACTATTTTTAGATATGGAGGAATGCCATAGAACTTTCTGGGGAGTCACTATAGTCCAAATCCCCAATCTGACCCCAAGCAAGATTCGCTGATGATACCTCCATGAACACCCTTCATTCAGAGAACAAGGAAGCTCCCAATGTGTCCCCCTGCATAAATCACAGTAAATAGCAGGGATCCTTTCAGGAGCATCTTCTCTGCCTCTCCCTGAAGTTCATCTGATACCCTGAACCCTTTCCCTGAATTTCCAATGTGCCCATGGCATCATCAGTACTGGGCTCATGTCCCCAACTGTGTGTTTGTGAGGAAGTCAGGAGGCTCATTGTTCTGTCATCTCCTCAAGCCCAATCCAGCTGCCCTGCTTCTCAGGGGTTCTGGCACCCTGAGAATGTGAGTCATCACACTAATTCTCTTTCACAGTCATGCGCGGTCATATCTTTGGATATCAGGCCATTGATCTGAAGATAGCCCAGGCTGACACATGTCTCTATGGAAAAGAAAAATCCTTCGGAGAAGCCCTGGCCATAGGTGAGTCTCCCAGTGTTTCTGTTAATCCAACCCATACATCAGGTACTCAGGGCACAGGCAGACCCATATCAAACCTAGCCTACCTCTTCTCATTTGCATATTCATAAGGCGTAATACTTCAGGGCTGACTATTTGATTCCACCTGGGAGGGGGTAGAGGACACAGAGACCATGCTCAATGGGAGATTCAGGGTTCAAACCCTAGCCAATTTTATTGGATATAAGCCCCCTGTCAGGACTCTGAGGTCTGTGAGGACATAGCTCCACCCACTGAGGAACAAGCCCACACCAGACATGCTCTTCATTGTAAACCCATCTTTGAGTGCCACAGACACCACCTAGACCACTTATAGGCTTTAATATCTGTAGGTTTTGTTCCTTGGATCAGGATGTCTCCAAAATGCAGCACTGAATAAATTGAAAAAAAAAAAACTTTATCTTCAACTCTTTAATATTCAGATACAAAGAAGCCTGAGAAATAGTCTCACTGACTGAGGTTCTCTTGTCTTACCAAATTTGGTAAATTCACTGATTGAATAGGACCTTTAGTCAATTCATGGCCAACTCTTATTTTAGATGTCTTTATAAAAAGTTGTAGGCCAAGGCCCTGCAGAAGAAATCCTTCTGCACCTGCTCCTGAAGCAACAGCCCTGACATCATGGGCCCCACATGCCACCTGCTGTCCAGCCCATGCTCTGCAGCAGAAGGTCCTGTCTGGTATCCCAGGAAGTGGACATCTTAACACCTCTAGTCCAGAATTAAAGGCTTCAAGCTGAATTCAGGACACTTTCTCAGGGACACCATGTTTTAGACATCTCAGGATAAAGAGAATCGGCCTTAACAAATGCCAGTGACTCTGCAGGGTGCCACAATGCAGGGCACTGTGAAGCCACCAGGGAGCTCCTTCCCTGGAGATGCCTGATGCACTGACTCATATGGCACTCCTGTGTCCAGAAGCACTCAGTGGCATTGGAGGACTATGATATACTCAGCTTCCTTGGATTTCAGTACCCAACTGAGTATCTCTGTGTGTGGCCCTAATGCCAATGCAGTTCTATTGCTCAATAAAGCACAGACACACACAAAGTGGTGATCTTCATGGAAATGAACTCCATGTGTCCCTTCTCCTCTCTTCCTGGATCTCTACTCTCACCTGAACAGAATGAGTAACCTACTTTCTTGTCAGAACAGAAGATTGGGGAGTGTCTCCCTTGTGGTTTTCTGTTTTGTCAGCACCTGAACCTGTAGATTCTATGTTGAGACAATCATGGCTTGTCCTGGGGGTAGTCAGACTGAGGGAACTCTTATCCAGTTTAACTCTTATCTAAGTTTAGAAAGTACTGACAAGACATGTGGAAGGTCACACTGATTTAGGTTCCACAGGTCCCCATTCTCAGAGTTCAGGGCCTGGAGCCCCAAGGGCAGACCATGGGGGACACTGGATGGGTGTCTCCCCAGGAGAAGAAGCAGGTGCTGATGCCAGAATAGTGGAGCCAGAAAAGTGATCCTCAGTTGTCAGAGTCTGTGGACAATTGTCAGTGTAGTTTTCCACTGCCTCCCCTGTGTCCTGAGTGCCGACTGCAGCCCAGCACTCATGTATCCTGACAGGACATTTGTGTCCTGTCTCATATATACTTCCTATCACTGTGTCTCCAGTGCAGTAATACAATGCTGTGCCCTTGGTGGTCATAACGCTCAGCTGCAGGGAGAACTGATTCTTGGATGTATTTCTACAGATAAAGGTGTGACTCTTGAGGGATGGGCTGTATTAAATGTTCCCATTGTTACTTATGTACCCAATCCACTGCAGCCCCTCCCCTGGGGGTTGGGGGATCCAGTTCCAGCAGTGACCACTGGTGATGGAGTAACCATACATAGCACAGGTGATGGAAACAGTTTGAGAAGGCTTCAACTGTTCTGTGCCCCACTCCTGCAGCTACACCTGGGGCAGGGCACCTGGAAAAAGATGCATCAGTCCTTGTCAGCCACACTCAGTCACTACCACCCCATACACCTGTGTCTGACATCTGACACACTCACTTTGGGGGTCTGTTGCAAGGCACAGGAGGAGAACAAGCAGTCTCATCTTTTCTAAAACACAACTCTGCCTTCCCCAGAGATATCAGCCCTTGTGAGAACCAGCTGTAGCCTCCGTAGCCCATGTGAAGATTTGCCCAGGAGATGGAAGAGGATTTTGCATATAGGGCAGCCTTTCCTGTAAAGTGGGGAGGCACTTAGGTCAAGCACCCTGGTCATTCTGGAACCTCTGTAGGTGCATCTCTTCTCATGAACTCACTCACCATGTGCATCAAGGACAGGGTTCCCTGGTTTATAAAGGACAGTCTCAACTTTCTGAGCATAAGAAGAAATGGTGGACCTGATGAGTAGGTGACATTCAAATTATCATACACCTTTCAAACTGATATGAAATGTTTTATTAGCCTGTTCTAGATACTTCCTAAATATGAAAACTCTAATATATCCATAATGTCCAAATTTTTTATATCATAAAATAAACACAAATAGTGTCTATTTTGTCATATAAAATAAAAATATATATATAGCAGAGTCATTTTCAAAGTCACATTTTCCTTCATCATGACCACTTTTTGACCTGAGAAACTACTTCCCAAGCACAGACAGGTGGGGCATTATTGATTTTTGAGGTTGGAAGTGTGACTGTGGCTACAGCTCCCAGTGCAAACTCTTCCCTGCTGCAAGCCCAGGGAACACTGCAGAGACAACAGACTAATCACATCTGAAATAATCGCATTTTTAGATGCAAAAAAATGAGAATAGTGATTATGTATGTGTCACTCATCACAACTTAGAGTTCTTCACATGTCAAAATATGGCAACTGATTAACTGACCTGTTTTCTCAGTCTACTGTTGCCAGTGATGTTGGGCTCCAGAGGGAAGGAAATGAAGAGAATTCCAAGGACAAATTTGCTCACAGGAAAGGGAACTCTTACCCAGATGTGACATGCTCACTTCAGCCTCCCTTGGCCCTGTTTCTGGTGATCATGACAGTGGGCAGAGGGTTATGGGCTCTCCCATAAAGCATATAACATTCTTAATGTATAATAAACATTTTTTTCCATCAAGCATGTGATTTGGAAATCTTTTTAATGGCTTAATAGATCTCTGTTGGGACAAATTCATTTCATTTAACAAAGTCTAACTTACCAATATTTTAATGGATTCTCTGTAGAGTGTTTTTACAAAAAAAAAAAATCCCTGGAAAAAATGGCCAACCTCTATTGTCCCAGTTGACTGGTTGTAGCAGCCACAGGGGCTGGAATAGGTTCTGGAGCCAGGAGTATAGCACTGCTGGAAAAAATTCCATAAATCTGGAAGTGACTTTGGAACTGGGTAACCAGTGGATGCTGGACTAATTCTGAGTCACACAACACAAAAATGACAGATCTTCATTAACAGAGTGTTACTGGAAATACAGGTTTAAAGGCATTTTAAATGAGGACCCAGAAGGAAGTACAGGACATATAGAGGAAGATTTTGTCATCCAAACATACCTAAATATTTATGGACAAGTATTATTTAAAAATTGAAACTTTAAAGTTTCTGCAAGTAGAAATAAAGGGAAATAGGCACATGTGAATGCAAATGGGTGGAAGGGAGATTTTTTGTTAGCCACAATCATATTTGCATGTCACCATTATACTTGGAAACAATGTCACATGTCCAGACAATTAGGTGTTAGACAACTTTTAGATAATTTATCCTCTGTTCACACTATGGCTCAGCCAAGCTGCATAATTCACTGGGTCTCCATTTGTGAAATCTCTGAACACTTTCAGGGAACAGAGGTGTTGAGAACCACCCTGCCTGGTTTCAGAAGCTGTAACCCCACATTGCTATGGCTGAGTGAGAATCCTTGGGACCCTAAGCCACTAAGGAAATAAAGCTTATCTCCCTGGCAGAAGCACCATCTCTGCCCACTTTACTTCACCCTGCCTGGCCGCAAGTGCATGACTGGTTAGCCAATGATGGGTAAGACTCTTCAAGAAAGGGCTGATTTAAGATAGGCACAGTCCAGAGGGGGCCCTCAAGGGAGGACTCGGGGGACTATAAAAAAGGGGGTGATGTGCCCTCACCCCTCAGCTTTGACATAGCCTGAGTCTTCATTCTGTGTACAAGTCTCCTAATCTCTTGGCTGTCTTTCTGAAACAGTGTGCAGCCAAAAGGTGGGGGGGATAAGGATTTGGAATGGGGTCCAGAACTCAAGGTGTCCAGGAAATACTAGAAAGACATGTAGGATGCCCTCACCAACTCCCCCCCACAGGTGTGAGTTGGGGGAAGGGACACATGGAGCAGGGCCATTGAGCTGTTTTGCATAGCAACAGCTTTGCAACTAACCTCTGGTGTGGTAATTTAATGTATCTATAACTTTTAACTGGTTGCATCGATATGTTAAATAGCTGTGGCCAGGCTCTGAGCCGGGGGGATGGAAGGGACTCCCCCCACCAAGAAGTAACTGGGAGGCAACACCCCCTAGATACAGCACCTGCGTGAGAGCTTGGAGAAGATTAGCTGTGTGACATGGGACCACACCTGCCCAGACCCACTATGGCAGCCAGTAAAGCTGGAAGGATATGGGAATGCTGTCAAGTGTAGCCAATTGTGGGAGGAGTTGGAAATGAGGCTGCAGAGGAAGATTGGCATGAGGATTTAAAACCCAGATGCGGCAGCCATTGAAAAGGGAGCCACATGGCTGTGGCAATGGAGAGAGAGAAGTACCGGCTGCAGCCATGTAAGGAGAACCATGCACCTTTGGCCAGAGTGGGGACCCCTGCAGCCATGAGAAGAATTGCCATGTGGCTTTAGCAAAGAATTACCATGCAGCTTTTGCAAAGAATCACCACACAGCTTTTGCAGAGAACCACCATGCGGCTTTAGCTGGAGATCCCGGCAACACAGCTGATGGTTCTGGGAACTCAGGGAGGCCTACCAGCTGAGCTCAGATTACTGGGAAGAACCAGGGGCTGCCTGAACCATGGACTTCTATTTATTTTCCTGAGATACAGTACCCCAGATGGGGCAAAGGGGGGAAGGAAGGACTGTGTGTGTTTGTGGGTGTTTTAAGGGACTTTGGGATTTTGATGAAGACATTAAGTCATTACTCTTAGTCTGTATAACTTGAATAAATAACTCCTTTCCTTTTCACCAATCTCTAATATGGAGAGCTCTAATTCTCTAGTGAAGGGAAAGGTGAACCTAGTACAGGGGGACCCCAGGAGTAGGAGGGATAAATTCAGTAGCATTGTGGGACCCTCTTCCCTGGTGGCCAATCAGAGAAAATCATGGGAGACCACATGTGCAGTAGCTTTAAAGTAATACAACTACTTGTACATGTGCAGTAAAAGTTCACCAAAACTAGCCAGGAAGGATCTGCCCTATCAGTATAGAGTCCCTCCAGCCCATGAGGTCATTCTCTGCTTGAAGTTGGCCTGCTCCCATGTTCTCTGCTATAAACTCAGGATATTCAGTTCAATTCTTTGTCCTGATCACCAAGAATCTGGTTACCTGTGCCCACCTGTGACAAAGGTGTCCAGGAAATATTAGGATGTCCTCAACTCTTCCCTCACAGTTGTGAGTTGGGGGAGGGACACTTGGAGCAGGGCCATTGAGCTTTTTTGTACAGCAACAGCTTTGCAGCAGGCATGGTCATTTAAAATATCTATAACCTTTAACTGGTTGCATAGATATGTTAAATAGCTGTGGCCAGGTTCTGAGCCAGGGGGATGGAAGTAACTCACTCCCCTCAATAAGTTATTGGGAGGCAACTCCCCCTAGTTACAGTGCCTGCGTGAGAGCTTGGAGATGATTGGCTCCATGCCATGGGACCACACCTGCCCAGACCCACTATGGCAGCCCAGTAAAGCTGGAAGGATATGGGAGTGCTGGCAAGTGTAGCCGATTGTGGGAGGAGTCAGAAATGGGGTGCAGAGGATGATTGGCGTGGGGGTTTAAAACCCAGACTCAGCAGCCATTGAGAGAGAACCACACAGCTCTGCCAGAGTGGGGACTCCCAGGGCCATGTGAGAGAGAGGACCACAAGGCTGTGACAATAGAAGAGAGACGTAAGGTTTTACTTAGGCTCCGCCAAGGAAGAAATGCCAATCAGCTACAAAATCAGGCAGTATAGAGCTTTACTGAGGTTTGTGCACCTGGGCGAGGTTCTCCAGTCCACAGAGTGAGGACGGAGAAGTCGCTCCAAACAAAGAGCGTTGTGGGGTTTTATATCTCAAGTCTTGGTGGTTCTCCTCACTGGAGCTGGGGATTGGTCCCTCTAGGATAAAGTGGCAACACATCATTGGTAGTCTTCCTTAGGTTCTGGTTGCTATGGCAAAGTCCACCATTTTGGTTCTCTGGCCTGACGTCAGCCCGTATTTTCTGGATTGTAGTTCGGCCACCATTTTGTCCTACCACACCCACCCTGACAAGAGAGAGGCACATGCAGCTTTGGTAATGCAGCCATGTAAGAGAGAGCCACGTGCTTCTGGCAGAGTGGGGACCCCAGCAGCTTTAGAAGGGGGTACCACCACCCGGCTTTAGCTGGAGATCCCGGTGACACAGCTGATGGTGCTGGGAACCAAGGGAGGCCTTCCAGCTGAGACAAATTACTGGAAGAACTGGGGGTTGCCTGAGCCACGGACTTCTATTTCTTTTCTTGAGATATGGTACCCCAGACTGGGCAAAGGGGGGAAGGAAGGACTGTGTGTTCGTGGGTTTTTAAGGGAATTTGGGATTTTGATAAAGACATTAGGTCACTACTTTAAGTCTGTATAACATTAAATAAATATTTCCTTTCCTTTTCATAAATCTCTTGCATTGAGAGATGTCTTTCCTATAAGGCGGTTGACATAACGAACCTGGGGGGTTCCTTTCTGTAATAGTATATTGTCCACACACCACTTGTCCCCCTGTGTTCTGTAACATTACTTTCCCTATGCAACCTAAGCCCAAAACAGTGCCAGTGGTGGGTGCAGCCCTGTGCTGGAAAGGGCAGGCTCCCTGGGGCAATCAGGCCTAAGAAAGAATGCACAAAATCCTGTGAAACCTGCTTTGCTTATATCATCAGTTTAAATGACAATGGTCCAAGCATGAAGTGAGTTTATTTCCCCAAAGTTTTATGGCCCTTTAGCAATCTGACCCTGACTCTAAATAAGCAATCATAGTTCTTTGAATATAATCTATTGTTTAATCATTACTGCCTGACAATGACTGATGAGCTTTACTTATATGCTCTGTATTCCTATGCAAATTAAACCTAATAAAAGCCCATTGAGGAACAGGTTCCTGACCCTTTTCCTTTGAGAGTTGGACCACCTTTTCTCCCCAAGCAGATCATGTCTTGGTTGACTTATTTTTATCTGTGGCAGATGGGGCACTCTGTGGGCAAAGCTTCCCCACAAGAGGACACCCCTGACTGCAGGAACCCTGATGATGAAGAGTGATAGTTTCATCACACTAAGAGACATTTCTCAGTCAACTTTTTTCATCATCATCATCATCATCATCATTATTTGCTTATTTATACTTGTTATTATCATTTTTCGTGTATATTGTGGTCTTCCACATGCAGTGGCCCTGTATTTGAAAAGAAAGTAGTGTCTATGTTCTAGAAGTAATTGAGATGTTGGTTCCACAAAGACCCCACCTGCTGATTGACCCAGGGACTCCAAAAGGTGAGGTCATTGGATAATAAACTGATACTGACCAAGAGTTTAGACCAAGACTGCTGTCCAATTCTGTCACATCATTTTCTTACTTACAATCATTCTTCATATTTTCTGAATTCCTGGTAGTTACTCACTCATAATGAAACATTATCTAATTTGATTTTTTCTAATTTTGATGGTTGTTAATTGGAATAGGTACTCAGACTATTTTATGTTATGTTTGACTGCTGCCAAATGATAACTCAATTCCTGCCTCTACTCCATCTATCCCACACAAGAAGACTGCTAATAAAGATTCTGCCTCCTCTTTAGCTGTCACTGGGAGACTGAAACCACAGAAGCCCATGTAAGTAGAATCTCCCTCCCCCACAATCTTGACAAAATAAAGCACTGAGCCTGCCTCCTTTCCTGGCTCTATCAAAGTTCATCTGACTTGCTGTTGTGCCTTTCCTGTTCCTCCCAGATATTTAACTCTGTGTGTAACAAATGCTACATGCTCACTTGGTGAGTGTGTTTTCACTCAGCGTGGACACAGCAAACTCTCACGGGTCCTTCTGTTTCTATGTGTTGTCACCTGCTCTTGGTGCTGTAAGCACAATGTCAAGTCAATAACTGTCGCCACTATAAATCTTTCTGCTCTGGGTTTGGGTTCATATGTTTCTGGTTCCACTGTCCAGAATGCATGCATGAAGGTTCACTATTGCCTCCAAAAGAGCCTCAGCTTATATTAACTGATGTGGGTCAGAAGTTCTGATGATTCATTGGAACTGGGCACAAGAGTGTCTGATAGAGACTGTTCCATGCCCATGTGATGATGTTGTCTACCTTGACAACAGACTTTTCTAACATAGAGACTTCAGAAGTGAGTTCAGAATCAGGGACCAAGAGAGTTCCCTGACAAAATTGTTAAAGGAAAAGGAAACAAGACAAGAAACCCACCCAAACCTCCAACTTCACCTGCAACTGGAATGGTCATTGTGTTCAGGGGCATAGGACCACCCTGGTGGTCCCAACACCTCCTACAGTGAAGTTTGTGTCTGTACTCACACAGACTGCTCCTCACTGTGTCTGTCACACAGTAATACATAGACATGTTCTTGGCCCTCAGGCACAGCCTGTTCTTGCCATTGTCTCCAGAGATGGTGAATTGGCCTTTCGCAGAGGTGGCATAGTATGTGGTAGTAGCATGCACATTAATGTTTGAAGCCCACTCCAGTCCCATCCATGGAGACTGGCAGACCCAGGTTATTTTGTAGCTACTGAAGCTGGATCCAGAGGACATACAAGAGAGTCTCAGAGACCCCCAAGGAGGCACCAAACCTTCTCCAGACTCCACCTATAGCACTTAATACTAAACACCTGCAAACATGAAGACATCAGGTCAAGAAACTCACACCTCCACTGTTCCTCTCAGTCATATCCACTCACATACTCAGTGCTTCTTGTTCTCATAAAATAGAAACAATAAAAACCCAGCTGAGCCCATATTCCATGTTGCATAATCTATATCCTGTCCTGACCAGGGACTGGGAAGACATGGGAATCCCAGGCTGAGCTTATGTGCCAGAGCTTCAGGGTTTGGACTAGGGTTCTATCCATGATCAGACACACCCTATTTATATGATCTCATACTATATACTGAGTTCTGGGTTTGGAGATCTGCAGAGAGCCAATTGCCCCCAAGCATGTGCAAGTCTCCTGTGGACTCTTGTCATGACAGAATTTCAATAAATAAACACAGAATTCTGAACCAGCCTGGGATATATCGAAGTGACCACATCTGGTGTAAGTGAGCCCTGCATCTGGGCCTGTGTCCTTACTGCTGATCCCACTTCTCCCCTGAAACTAATCCAGGGAAGACTGGAGCATGCCTCTTTAGGCTGTAGGAGTCCTTTTCTATATGAAATCATCAGGGAGTGTCTGTGTCCAGTGTTACCTACACTCCAGTGCTGGAGGCAAGTGCACGTGCAGGGAAGGGACCATGGGCTCACATCTTGTAGGAAAGGATGGAGTTTATGCAGTGGTATTGGTGCCCTCAGTTCTGATTGTCTCTGGTGTCCTGACCTTCAAAGACACAAAGCAGACACAGTGTTGAGAAGGTGCTTTTCTATCACTGGACTCAGAGTCAGTGAGAAAGTACAAATTCATGGAGCTTATGGATAAGCTCTTCATTTAAAACAAGTGGAAGGGCCATTTACAGAGGGTTTCATTGCATACACACTTATAAAAAACTTTAAAGAAGTAATAGGAAAGAATAATTAATGAAATCCATGTGAATCATAATACTTATGATCAGAGAGATTGCCTTCGGTTGTCTGAACTATGCTTAGTACCAGTGAATCCTAAATAGAGACAGAGGGAGATGAGACTCCAGGAGAAGGAAGTGATGTGACCACTGACATCAGGTGACCTGTTCATGGCTGTGAAGGAGGAAGAGGCCATGGGACAAGGAATGTAGTTCCACATTCTGGAAAATACAGACTCCCTTTTCTGAGACTGTTTAGGCAGTGTAGTATAGAATAGTATATGAAATGAAGAAGACAAAGACCTTACATGTGCAACCCATGGATCTGAACAGAGATAGGTTGATTCAGGAGGGTGGGGGGATGCAAGGTGAAGGGAGATAAAAGGCATAAAAAATTGGGACAATTGCAACAGCATAATCAATAAAATATACTTTTAAAAAAGAAACATGCTATTTTAAGTGTTGATCAATATAATCTATTGTTGGTTAATATAATAAATAAATTTCCTTGTTTAAAAAATCACTCTTTCAGTTACAAATCTCATATTCATTTCTCCTTTCTGATAATAGTCTTAATCTCTTTACACCCTCATTAATACTGGCACATTTGCTGTTGATAGTGTGATTGTGGGTGGAGGTAAGTTTTGTGGGCATGCACTTATTTCCTGGTCTGTGTGGTTTTCATCTGGCAACATTAGCACAACAGTATAGAAGATGTGGTGGGTGGAGTGACTCTCAGTCATCCAGCTGGAGAGAAGAGCCCACAAAAGAATCACCCAACAGCAACCAACCCCAAAACACAATAAGAAAGCTAACATAACTGGCAGAAAAGGCACACCAAGAGCATCAGGCTGAGGAGATCAAGATAATGCACCACTGAATCCCACACACCTCCTACAATAGAATGTCACAACATAGAGTCAGGGAGTCAAAGCAAATAATGCACAAAAAATATGTGGCCATATCCTTGTTCTCAGGCTGCCCAGCTCCATGCAGGCTGTGCTCATGGCTGTGTCTGTGGTCATGGTGACTCTTTTCTGGATCCTCTGTGCATAGACTGTAGCACTATACTGAGGATCAACTTGCCCATCCATCCAGCTATATTCCTTGGGTGTTTCACACTCAATGCACAGCATAGCTAGTGAAGGTGTGTCCAGAAGCTTTGCAGTGAAGGTCTCCTTCACCGAGACCCCAGGTGTCCTTAATTCAGCACCCACCTGTACTGGCTGCACCTGGAAGTAAAAACCTAAGAATAGTGTTCAGGAGCAGGGGGAAATCTTCCTTCATTGTCCCTGGTCCTCTCCTCAACCCAGGAATGGAGAAGCCCCTTACCTCTGGCAAAATCCACCAGGAAGAGTGTTCTCCAGATCCAGTCCATGGTGAGGGGCTTTGCTCTCAGGACTTCTGTAGGGGAAGGTGTGGCTGTGGGTGATGCTCTCAGGGCACAGACAGACCCACATTCTACTTAGTCTACCTCATCTCATTTGCATATGAATGGGCAGAGTGTTTCAAAGCTAAATACTTGACCCCACTTGAGAGAAGGTAGGGGACACAAGGGCAATGCTCAGAGGGAGTCTGTGGGTCCAAGTCCCATACAGTTTTGTTAGATATGGGTCCCCTGCCAGGTCTCTGAGCTCTGTGTAGATATAGCTCCTCCCACTGAGGAACAACCTACCACAGGACATGCTCATCATTGTGAACCCATATTTGAGAGACATGGAGACTTCCTGGATTAATTCAGGGCTTTAATGTCTGAAGGTCTTCTTCCTGGTTCGGTATTTCTCCAAAATTCTTCACCTAGTGAGCTAATAAAAGCAACGTCCTTACAATTCAGATATAAAGAAACCCTAGAAATACCATTAACTCTGGTTCTTATGTATCATGGAGGTTGGCAAATGCCCTGATAGAATAGGACATTTACAGTCGCCAAGTGTAAAAATTTTCTTTTAGAGGTTTTCATGAAAAGGAAAGAAACAGATCCTCACAGGAAACCCCTTCCCAGTTTCCCATGAACCTGCTCCTGGGGCAGCTGATCTGAGATTGTGGGTCTCACACATCCATAAAGTCATCTCCATACCATACTATCGAGGTTCCCATCAGGGCTTACAGAGCATGAACTTCTCAGAATCTCTAGTCCTAAATTAAAGGTTGTTTCCTGACTTCTGGAAACTCCCTGAAGGACACTTTGTGCTTTAATTTTCTGGACACAGAGAACTGACCTAACTAAACTCCAGTGACACTGCAAGGAATCTCATACACAGGGCTCTGTGAAGCCACCAGGGAACCCTTTTCCTGGACCTGCCAGAAGCATGACACAGGTGACACCCCTGAGCCCTGAAACTCTTTGGGGTTTGGGGGCCTCTACTGTCCTCAGGTTCCTCTTAGGAAGGTCCCATCTGAGCATCCCTGAGCATCCATTTTGGATGCGTTCCAAATCCCACTGAACTTCTAGTGCTCAAGGAATGACAAATACACACTGTGATGATTTTCATGGCAATGCACTTCAGGTCTCCCTTTTCTGTTGTACCGATTACTGGGAAAGTGTCCCCAATGGGCTCTAAGTCATGGTGTGTCTTTCTAGGTGAGGTCATCTCTGTATGTGGCACCCAAGTATTTTGTCTATTCTTGGTGCTCCATCTATATGGTTACCTTCCCTTCTAACTATATACCCCATGGGACTAGATTCTGCATCCCACATGGAGACAGATTCACCACTCAGTGACCCACAGCTGCACACCTTAGTCCCTGCAAGAATCACTATCTCCTCCTGCGCCTGGAATTTTTCTGCACCACCTATGGACTTCCTCATACTGATCAAGGCATCAGGGATAGAAATCAGATATCACTGGTCATTACTCAGACTCCCTTTCAAAGGTGATATTCTCCAGGGCTGGTCATGGAGGAGCTATGGTGATGTTCCCATTGTGGGTTCCACATGCTCCAAATCCAGCAGCCCAGCAGGCACTGAGTTCTCACTTAGTTCAGGGACAGATGAGAACATCTGTTTCAGTTTTTGCTGTCTGGGGAATGTCACAGGTAGTTCCTATGGAAAACACTGAGAAAGTTCCCATTTTCTTAGGACCACAGATCAGTGTTGTATTAAAAAAACATGTGTCAGCTATGTGCGTCACTACATCTTTTACTTCACTGTATATTTATCCTCTATGTCGATCTTATTATCATTACGTGTTATCAGTTAGAACCTGCATCAAACAGACATTCTTTCTAAGCAAATGTTCACAGTAATCATACAGATTGAATAAATCTCTATAATTTCTATAGCTGATCATGAGCTTTTCCACATGAAGACAAAAATCAAGATGGTGAAAATCACTAACTAGCAAGATTAATCACTGAGTACCCAAATCCTGTGCCTTGTTGTCAGCTTTGTCTGCTGAAGCAGTGAGCTGTCTCAGTGAGCTCCAATGGCATGCAGTTCTGCTCTATCCATCCTCAGTAATCTTTCCTGAATCTTCATGAGTCTCTAGGGTTTTCAGTGGGCCTCACAGGTCTAGGGCACAATGAATGTTAGGTAATAGCTTTGCAAATTAACATGATATGAATTAATGTGATTCTCCTGTTTGTTCACTGAATATATCTTGCAATTTACATTTATAGGGAATTGATGCTTATATTACAGTCAATGAGATGTCCCAAAGCCTATGATCTGTGGTTTCAGTCAGCAGATGCAGGAGAGCCGTGGCCATAAGATTGAAAGGCTGAAGACCAGGGTTCCCAGGAGAGAAGACCTCTGTCCCAGCTATAGAATTCAGCACACAGGCAAGAAGGGGTTAATTTCCCCTCTTCAGTTTGTGTCAGTCAGTATCTTAGTGGAGTTCATGGTGCCCATCTTCACAGGGTAAAAAATCTGCTTTTTGAGCCACCATTTCAAAGGTAAGATAACCCGTAAACACAGCTGGACAAACCCATAAATAACTAGCAGACAAATGTTTGGGCACCTTGTGATCTAGTCAAACTAACACAAAACCAACAGTCACAACATACCTATTTAGGGGAAGAGTTCCAAGGCAGAGATAATATGCATCTACCCAGTGCATATAGATAAGGGTAAAACAACCACTTTAGACTCATTGTGGTGGATGCTTTCTTAGGTACCTACATGCTGAATGTCAGTTGAAGAGGAATCCCCTGTCAGAGATGAAACACAACCTTAATTGACCTCCACGTGCCCTTTGCCTGCAGAACAAGTGGGCCCTGACACCCCCTCCCAGCCTCAATGTTTACTGCCCGACCTGCAGGGAGTTTTTTGTCTGGGCTCATACTGACTTCCCCGCTCTGTGTCTCTTGTGCAGTAATGTGTGCCCAAGTGCATTACTCTCAGGCTGTTCATTTGCAGATAGGCAGTGCTTTTGGAATCGCCTCTTGAAATGGTGAATCTGCCTTTCACAGTCACAGCATATTCTGTAGTGTGACTGTTAGCTTTGTTTCTAATATACCCTACCCACTCCGGTCCCTTCCCTGGAGCCTGTCCGGTCTAGTTTATATAGGAGTCACTGAATGTTGATGCAGAACCTTTGCAGGAGACTCTCAGAGACCCTCCAGGCTGCCTCAGGCTCCCACCAGACTCCACCACCTGCACCTCATATCAGATACCTGCGGACAAGATATTTTCATTAGCAACAGACACACAAACATGCGCACGCACGTGCGAGTGTGCGTGCGGACACACACACACACACACACACACACACACACACACACACACACACTGGCCCAGGTTCCCTGTAATGTTACCATGTAAAAGCATTAGGACAAGACTCAGCTCAGCTAAAACTTCATGGTGCTTCCTCTGGGTTAATGGCTTCAGTGAGTGCTTATTGCAGAGACCTGGGGGTTGGAACTGATCACCCTGAAGTGCAGGAACAACCACAAATCTTGGTTTATTTGCACGTATTGATGCCCATTTGCATGTGATGCCCCCTTAGTGACAGAGAAGTCCTTGGGTGATGGTCCCCACTTGACATGCGGGAAAACCACACACATTTTAACAGTGGAAGCTTTTATAAGGGACTGATTAGTCTGTGTGCTGTAGACTTATTATTGTTGTTGCTAAATTCTACCATTTTGCAGTTTAACACAATTTAACTCAGCAATATTCCTCATGCATACCGTTTCGTGCTATTCAGCTCCAAATAAATCCTTTGTATGACATTGTCCATGTGTTGACAAAAAGAGTGAGGTTCAGCTTCATCAGCCTCCCTGGTTGAGGTCAGTGGGCACTGCAAGGGCTGGTCTCTTGTTCTTTCAAGACAGAATTCCTGCCCATTGTGCATCTGTGCACTGAGTCCATCTTTGTGGATAAAGAGAGTGGGAAGAAAGAACAAACACAGGTAGAGCCTTTTAAGTGCCCTGGACACCCTCTGGGCTCAACCTCTTCACCCTCCTCTCTCAATGGCTTAACAACTGTCACATCAAGTGACTCATGTGCACACAGCACATTAATAATTATTCAGGTAGGTGTTATTATAATTTAAATACAATGCTGTCATTATTACATACAATCTCTGGGAAGTTTGAAAAGCGGCATGCTTAGTTAAAATAATAAAACCTACATAAACCCGTACTCCCATTTGGTCAATGCTACATCCAAGTGGCATTCATGCCCTCACCTTCACATGCACAGCAGTCATATCCCTGTGACATGGTGACTAAAAGAAACATGCATTTATGGATTTTGCCTCTAGTGAAACGTGGACCTCCCTCCAAGCTGGTGTTGTGAATACTGAAAGGGTTTATAGATTATACCCACTTCCAATGCTGCCTTCTCACTATATCGGTTTAACAGCCTCCCATGATGTTCAACCAAGGAATATTGCCTATAAAAAACACTAGAGAAAAACCTCCCTTGACATCACTGGAAGGACACTGATGCTGTACTTTTAACAGCACACATGGCAGCAAGTCTCCAGGGAGGCAGCCCCTGTGGTCATGTCCCTCTACAACCCTACAATATTGTTGTTTCCGTAACAATCTACCACGAACTGGGTCATTGCCTAAAATGTTATTTATCAATAGTCTACACATGAAAAATGCAATAACAGCTGCCAGCATATTGATATCAGATACAAACAGGCTTCCTACGCAGCTGTTTCTCATTGTAATCTCAGAGGGTGGATGGGGCAAGGGAGCTTCCTCTGTCCTCTGTTACAAAGGACTTGTTCCCATTCATGAGACCTCCACCCTAGGACCATCACTTGTCCCAAGTCCCCATGTCCTAACACCATCTTATGAGCTTCAAGTTTTAATAACCTTGGAGTTTTGTAGTGACACTAACACCATCTCATAGCAACAACAAATGAATCAAATCCTGACTTCACCCAATTGGAAGGCTGCTTCAGTAGAGCTCCCCAAACTGAGGATCCCCATGATCTGTGGACGCTTCTCATCTTTGGAAGCAGAAAGTGGACCCAAGTCTTTCAGAACAAACTGATGAGCTTCTAGAGTGGACAGGTTCAACCCTACACTTGGAACAGAAACGTCCACATAATTTCTTATTTCCCCACTTACTGCACACATATAAACATTATTTTTATTTTCTATGGACTGAAATTACATTCGATCCATAATTATAGGTGGCTCTGTGTTCTCACTCATGTTTCCTAGGTGCTCAGTGAAATAAGGAACCCGGCTCTAGTGTTTGATGTCTACTGATGACATGTTCAGGCTCACCTCTCTCTCTCCTCCTGTGCATATGTGGGAAATCCGACATGAAAGTGGGAATCCCCCCTAGTTTGACACAGGTGGGGAATAGAAACCACACAAACCCCTTTCATGAACAGGACCCTGCTCAGGGGCGAACAATAAAACCTGGACCAGACTCCATATCTGATGTGATGCAGCCACTCCTGACTTGCTGAAGAGTTTGCCCTGCTCTTAACAGACAATGAAGG
>CM052546.1:70548592-70566708 GCA_028533065.1 Trachops cirrhosus
CTTTGCAGGATAGGTTGAGAGACCCTCCAGGTTGCGCCAAGTCTCCCCCAGACTCCACCAGCTGAACTTCACACAGGACACCTGCAAACAGAGAAACAGACTGAGAACAGCCCCTGAGGAGCAGTCTCAGCTGATTCTGATGCAAAGGGATGCACCTTTGACAGCGATGAGGAGGGAAGCCTAGAGGAGTGCAGACCCCATGGTGTGGACACTGAGGATGGCCTCACACGGGAGGGCTCCTCACAGGGCTCTGCAAGTGCAGCAGATGAGCTAGTTTTCATGACTTGGGGAGGAGCCACATTTGCATGTCTTTCCCCAGTGATCATGTCTGAGATAACAGCAAGGCTCCTCCTTCCTGCTTTGATGTTGGTGGGGGATCAGGTGGACAAGGGTGTCTGTTCCTGGACTGAGAGGCTCTCTGCAGGTCTGAATATTCCAGTTCTTTGTCCATGGTTTCCAATAAAACCACTCAGGGGATGTCCTGAGAGAGAACTGTGGTGGCAATAGTGTCATCTAGTGGTGAGTCTGAGCTACACAGTTTGATGACACTGCTCTGTACCAGTGTCCTATAAGGCCCACTGTCTGCCACATGGCGGTCATCCCTGGCACATTTGAAGTGGTGGCAGCTCTGATCCCTCTCCTTTCTCATCCACAGGCAAGTCTCTGCAAGGACACCCTCAGTCCAAAGAACCATATGTTGGGGGTGAATGTGAGGGACATACACCTTCCTCAGTGCCTGGAACACAGACTTTCAGTGCCAGGTCCTCAGTTCTCAGGTAGGTGACACCTGTCACCTGATCTGCTGTCCACACTCACACATCCTGTTGTCCCTCATGTGACACACCAGGGACTTTGTGACTCTGAGGTAGGGCCCCTTTGTGATAGTGGTCAGTAGAGCTGTAGAGTGAATGCTGAGCACAGGGGACAAACTCACCCTCCACATAGGGAAGTTCCCTGCCCAGGAACCAGGCCCCTTAATACAGCCCCTGGGAGCTGCCTTCCTGAGACTCAGGGTCTCTGACTTGCAGGGTGGTGCCTGAGGTCATGTAGGTAAGTACAGTGGAGAGAACAGCACAGCTCTGTCCTCCTCACACTGGCACATGAATGATGTGGCCTCACTGTTTGTGCTTCTGTCTGGAAAGTACATTTGGGATTGAGTGACAAATCAATGTGTGAACTCCATAAAATGGACACCAGCTCTGTAAGTTATTTTCACCACTGATATTAACAGCATTACCCACCTTGGAGGCAGAACAGTCTCTGTGAGGCCTCACCTCTAGTTAGACAAGGAACACCTGCTGCAGGCCTGAGATGCCACACCTGGGACAGGTCACCCACCATCACCCCAGTGCTCTACCCACTGCACTGAGTGATTTAAGTCTGTTTATTTTTCAATTCTTTTATTGTTGTTCAAGTACACTTGTCTGCATTTAGCACCCACCTCTCCCCCCACCCCAGCTGCCCCCACCTCCCTCCCCTGATTCCACCCAATTGGTGTTGTCCATGTGTCCTTTATAGTTGTTCCTGAAAACCCTTCCCCTACTCCCCATTATCTCCTCCCACCTCCCCTCTGGTTACTGTCAGTTTGTTCTTAATTTCAGTGTCTTTGGTTATATTTTGCTTGCTTGTTTGTTTTGTTGATTAGGTTCCTCTTAAAGGTGAGATCATATGACATTTGTCCCTCACCACCTGGTTTATTTCACTTAGCATGATGCTCTCTAGATCCATCCATGCTGTGTCAAAGAATAGCAGCTCCTTCTTTCTTTCTGCCATGTAGTATTCTATTGTATACATGTACTATTTATTTTTGATCCATTAATTTACTGATGGGTACTCAGGTTGCTTTCGGCACTTGGCTATTGTGAATTGTGCTGCTATGAACATTGGGGTACATACGTTCTTTTGGATTGGTGTTTCAGGGCTCTTAGGATATAATCCCAGCAGTGGAATTGCTGGGTCAAAAGGAAGATCCATTTTTAGTTTTCTGAGGAAGTTCCATACTGTATTCCATAGTGGTTGTACCAGTCTGCAGTCCCACCAACAGTGCACTAAGGTTCCTTTTCTTCACCTCCTCTCCAACACTTGTTTGTTGATTTATGATGGCCATTCTCACTGGTGTAAAGAGGTATTTCATTGTGGTTTTAATTTGCATCTCTCTGATGGCTGGAGATGCTGTACATCTGTTCCTTTGTCCCTCAGTCCTCTGTATGTCCTTCTTGGAGAAGTGTCTGTTCAAGTGTTTTGCCCATTTTTTATTGGGTTGTTTGTCTTCCTGGAGTGGAGTCAGGTGAGTTCTTTATAAATTTTGGGAATCAAATCCTTGTCCGAAGTATCATGAGCAAATATGTTTTCCCATATATTTGGTTATTTTTTTATTATTTTAATGCTGTTTTCTTTAGCCATGCAGAAGACTTTAATTTGATGTGGTTCCATGATCTCCCAACAATATATTTTTTAAATATTTCATTCATTTATTTTTAGACAGAGGGGAAAGGAAGGAGAAAGACAGGGAGAAAAACATCAACCAATGGTTGCCTCTCGTGTGACCCCCACTGAGGGCCTGACATACAACTCAGGCTTGTGCCCTGACTGGGAATTGAACCAGTGACCCCCGGCTCATAGGCCCAAACCCAATCCACTGAACCACACCAGCCAGGGCTCCCAACAACATTTTGAAGAGGTTACTTTTACTCCATTTTATGCTTCTGCCTCCTTTGTCAAATACCAATTAATCATAGATACTTGGGTTTATTTTTGGGCCCTCTGTTGTGTTCCATTGGTCTATGTGTCTATTCTTATGTCAGTACCAGGATTTTTTTCATTACAGTGGCCTTATAATACAGTTTGAAATCACGTATTGTGATCCCTCCTACTTTGTTCCTCTTTCTCAAAATCGCTGCAGCTATTAGGGGTCAATTATGGTTTTATATAAATTTTTGAAGTGTTTGTTCTATATCTGTGAAACATGTCATTGATACTTTAATAAGAATTGCATGAATCTATAAATTGCTTTGGGTAGTATGGGCATATTAATGTTGTTAATTCTTCAAATTCATGAACATGGTATATGTTTCCATTTGTTTGCATCTTCCTTAATTTATTTTTTTGGTGTTGTGTAGTTTTCTGAGTACAGGTTTTTTACTTCCTTGGTTAGGTTTATTCCTAGGTACTTTATTTTTCTTGTTGCTGTATCAAATGGAATTATTTCCTGGTTTCTGTTTCTGGTATTTCATTGTTGGCGTACAAAAACGTCTTTTATTTCTGAATACTGACTCTGTAGGCCATTGTTTTGCCAAATTCACTTATTAGGTTAAGTAGTTTTTTAGATCCATTTGTTAAAAATCCAAAAGATGTTTTACTCCCCTTCTTTGTGTTAACAAATGCTTGAATGCAAAATAATGCATCCTGGCTTTTCAATAATATTTGTTGAATGAATTAAGTGATAAAACCTGCCTTCTTGGATGTAGGTTATTTAAGAGTCACCAGAAGTTGGAAGAAGCATCTCTAGAGTAGCCATTGAAGCCCTTTGGCTAGAACCCAAAAATGTGGGCTGACCTGTTACAGGCAGGCAGAGGGGAAGAGATAGACCCTGATGTACATAACCTGGGAGCTCCACATGCGTGAGGTGGTTTCTGTCCCCTTCATTTCAACTGATGTACACAGGTCCATCCTGGTCATAGGGAGAATATGAGCCAGATGGAAATCAGTGCACATGTTGTACATTAAGAAGAAATTATAATAGGTGTGCATATACTGATGTGGGTTTAGAAGGGCTATACAGGACTGCTCATCCCCAGAAAAGAAAATGTTAGGTCTACTGGGGAAAAAAAAGATATCACATTTTTTATATTAATAACCTCTTCTGAGGGACAAGAGACCTGGCTACACTGACAGTGGGTAGACCCAGTAGAAAATATTTTCAAATAGTCATATAAGAAAATATGTTAAAGATAGAAATGAGATGCCTTTCAAGGTACCTGTAAGGGACACACGCAGAGACATCAACCTTCATGATGTCAGGGAGGATGAAAACTGCAGGAGGTTTGTGCTCAGGAGACAAATATTTCCTTTGACCCTATTTCCCCTACAAATGATCAGAGTATTATCTAAGAACAGAGTGTGACCATATAGTTTGTGGACCCAGTGTTGGAGGAGCTTGTGCATCTGTATTGATCATTGGGAGACAGAGGTGTGAACTATACAGAGGAGCAGAGACTTCTTCCAGGTCATGTTACTTTGGTGGAGTTTGGTTGAAAAGGTGCAGCAGCTTCACTACCTCATTTCTTTTTTTATTCTCTCCAAGGTTGTACAACCTGTGGTCTGAGGGCCACATTTATCCCAGGATGACTATGAATGTATCCCAACACAAAATTATAGATGCACTTAAAACAATATGAGATTCATTTTATTACATGTTGCAATGTATTTAATGTGTGGCACAAGACAGCTTTTCTTATTCCAGTGTGGCCCTGATACGCCAAATATTAGACAACTCTGCAGCTAGACAGTGTGGTAAAACCAGGTTCAAACATTGGGGACACAAGAAAGAGTCATGACTAGATCTGCTTAGATAAAAATGTAATTGGAGAGTGGGGAGTGTGTGATTAAATTACAGAAATTTGGTTATGGAAAATTTTGATGCAAATCACTATATGAAATGATAGATATATGCCCTGGCTAGTGTGGCATAGTGGATTGAGTGCTTGCCTTCAGATGATAAGGTTGCTGGTTCAATTCCCTGTCAGGGCACATGCCTGGGCTGCGGGCCATGTCCACAGTAGGGGGCACCTGAAAGGCAACTACACGTTGACATTTCTCTCCCTCTCTTTCACCCTCCCTTCCTTTCTCTCTAAATATAAGTAAGTAAATCAATAAATAAATGTTAATTAATTAATTAAATCTTTACAAAATAACAGATACAAATAAAATCTTATTGATATAAAGAACATTATTTTTCTTTATCTATTCAATAGAGAATACATAAACCATTCATATATCCCCCATTACTTAAGCTGGTGGATGTAACTTTATATGATCTCTGCATCTTTGATGGTTCAGCCTTATGCTCAAAATCAGAATCTATGTCTATGAGGACATGTGATGCAGCTGTAATCAGGGAGCAGAAAAGTATGTTGGGGCCTCCTTTGTTCATCAACAACAAATTTCAGAATAATCATCTCTTCTGTCCCACAGCCCCCATTCATGTCTCTATAGAACATTTGGGAGGGCTGTCACCGTGTGCACACATGATGGGCATCCACTGAACTTGAACCTGATGCACTGAGTGTATCAATGTGCACATGGAAAAGGAAGCACGTCCATGAAGATGCATGAACATAAATGGTGAGTGAACTCCATCTGAACTCATACATATTCAGGATTGTCATTTTGTTATATTGTGATTTTCCTCAGTGTTTATCCAATTCAATTTGTCTTTCTCTCTCCTTCTCTCTCTCTCTCTCTCTCTCTCTCTCTCTCTCTCTCTCTCTCTCTCTCTCTCTCTCTCTCTCTTATGAAATAGCCACACATAATATCTGGAGTCACTCAGATAAGAAAGCACTGACTTGAAAATTTACCCATGACCCATGTTCCAGCTGAGGCCCACACACCTGTGTGGTGAATATCGGACAGGCAGGTGTCATGACTACATTCCACAATGGGGCTCACAATTGTTTATTCTCCATTAGGGAAAATTCAGTACAAACCTTCAATTTACTCGAGACTTATGAGAACCTGAACCTGATATTATTTGTTGATGGATTACACATCAATATTAAACCTGGAGGCTGTTGACTAGCATGGAGTAAAATAGTGGAACTTTCTGCCCAAATATGTTCTTCTGCCTGTTGTAAAATCAGCCCGGATGTTGGAAGGTACTGCCATTTCTAGGGCTTGTCAATCAGGACAAGACCAGTGAGGGGGAAATACAGCAGTCTGGGGAGCAGCACATGATGATGATGATGATGATGATGATGATGATGATGGGATTCTGTGCAAACAAAGAGGGTGCTCATATCTCCAGGAGACCTCCCATGAATAGTTATCCCATGAATAACTTGAGGAAGCCTCAGACACTCATTCAACCCAGAGACTGAAATAACATGAGGGTGGAAGTCAATACAAAAATATATTGCACAGAAGCTAGGCAAATGTTCTAAGAACACATTATAACAAACAAGCAGCCCTTAACCTGGGTTATTATGGCATCAGAACCCCCAAAGGATTAATCCATTGAGGAATCTAAAGCAATTGCTGTGACATGTCTATGTTTAGCCTATAATTTTAAGTACAAAAGAATGGAAAACTTTATAGATGCCTACTTCACTCAGATATTTGATTACTGAACAGAGTTCCTTGTTAGAATCAGATAGTTTCAAATGACTCTTGTTAAATTTTATTGTGGAACTGCACACACTGGGTAGACACACGGGTATCATCTTCAGTCAACACTGGTGTGAAAACTGCCAGACATAGCAGAGGTTGTTTCCTTCTTCTGTGTAACAGAAACAACAAATCCTGGGCCAGCGGTGAAGGTGAGACCTTGAGTCGTCAAGGGTCCTGTCAATGATTAGGATGGTTTCATCCAATTTCACTCCCCATGGCTTGTGAACATGTTGTATTTATTGTGAGTCTTTCCGTGATGCCTATGGTAATTCCCTGACAGAAACCTGTGGCCCACTCAGGTGACAGAAGCTGATTGAATTTGCATTTTCCCCACTAACACGTGTAGTGGCAGATGTGCTCACTGTACAGATTTGCCACAAACCATCGTTGTGTCATGTGGGCAGCACACCCACACATCATGGTCACCACCACCCACTATCTCTGCAGAGATTGAAAAAGAGCATTCTTACATAAACAGTATTTATGGGTTAATTTACTTTGAACTGCTGTGTCCAAACTTCCTCCCACTCTCACTGGTGGCCCATCTTCTCCCCCCACCACAGTTCACATCAGTTGTCCTCTGTGACATATGAATGGAGAGAATCATGCATTCACCGACTTTCACTCACAACTGTCCTCTGCCCCACTGCATTCAGACAGGAAAGAATAGTGAAAATGGTCCATGATGTGTACACCTTCCAGTCATCCACAGATTAACGGTGACTTTCCATTCCCTCTTGCTAAAAGGCTCTGTGGTTTTCAATCAGTGAGTTCTATATATTGCAGTGAACATGACAGGAATCTTGCTCTTGAACCTTATTGAAAGGTATTTTTCAAGAATTTCAACAACAAATGCATCAATGAAATTCCATGAAATTCATCTTTGGGTTTTGTTTTACATCCAAAGAATCACACACAATTCTATTTGATTGGACATTTAGTTTATTAGGGCTCCTTAAACTCATGGTCCTCATAGATTTTGGGGAAGCCTAGCATGTTTGGAAGCAGACACATGAGCCCTGGCTTTCCAAATTCCTATGACCTTGTATTGGGAAAGATCCCTCCTAAGATATTGGACCAGGACCCTGATCTATCTCTATCATCATCATCATCATCATCAGTGATCTTCATCTTCATTTGCTTGCTTATAATCACTCTTCATCTTCATTTGCTTGCTTGTAATCATTCTTTTCATTTTCTAGAGACATGATAGCTGTCCACACAAAATGACCATTCATCTCATTTTTGCTCATTTATTTTAGTTGACAAGTAAAATAGGTAATCAGGCTTGATTTTATTTTATGTTTGATTGCTGACAACTGATAGGTCCTTCCTGTGCCCTCTTCACCTGTCCACATAGGAAATCTGATAAGAAAGGCTGGGTCTCCCTTTTAGAGGTCACTGGGAGATAGAAAGTATACAATCCCAATAAACAGATCACCCCGTTGTACCACCTTCTCAACAAAATAAAAACCTGACCCAGTCCCCTTTCCTGGCTCTATTGAAGCAGGTATAACTTGCTGAAGGGTCCTCCCCAATCTTCCTGGAGATTTCAAAAATGTGCAGTATAAACCCTCCATGTCTCTTTGATGTGTGTGATTTAGTCTCCAGCCTGGACACCTACATCAAGCTGTTGTCGGTCCATCCATCCTGTGTGATTTCACCTATGCTTGATGCTATGAGCATACTGCCACATCAGTGGCCATCACTACTGGGAGTGTTTCACTTTCTGGCATTCATTACGTTTGCTGCTGTTGTTCACTGTCCAGCACAAATGTGGCCTTCTGCTGGTCAGTTTTGCGACTGATCTATGAGGGGCTGGGCTGCATTGTTAGGCCAAAGAGTGCCTCTGAAGAGATTCATCTGACGTGGGTCAAAAGGTTTGATGATTCATTGAAATTGGGCACAAGAGTGGCTGGAAGAGACTCTAACTTTGATTCATGAGAGAATACTGTCTTTCTTTACAACAGACTTTCTAACTCAGAGACTTCAGATATGAATGCAGACTCAGGAATCCAGAGATATTTCTTGAGGGACATGTTACAGGAAGAGGAAACTGCACAGGAAACCAGCACAGAACTCCTAGTGAACATGCTCATGAGAAGGTCCTTGTGTCCAGGGACCTTGGACACCCCTTGGTGTTCCCAGGCCCTCCTACAGCGAGGTTTGTGTCTGGGCTCATGTTTTGTTCCCTTCACTGTGTATGTAGCACAGTAGTACACGGCAGTGTCCTTGGATATCAGACTGCTCAGCTCCATGTAGGCTGTGCTCATGGACTTGTTTGTGGTCATTCTTACTCTGCCCTGGAAATTCTGTGCATAGTTTGTGTCACCATTGTTAGGATTAACTCATCCCATCCATTCAAGCCCTTGTAATGGGCCCTGTCAAACCCAGTACATATTGTAGCTGGTGAAGGTATATCCAGAGCCCTGCAGGAGACCTTCACTGAGGCCCCTGGCTTCCTCACTTCAGCCTCAGACTGCACCAGCTTTCATGCCCCCTGCTACCCATCCTATGCCCTGCAGGGGTGGGTCCTGTCTGGGCTCACTGTGCATGGAATTTCAGCTTCTCTTGTCTGGAATTGAATTCAGTACCCTGACCTCAGGATGCTCCTTCAGGGATACCTTGTGCTTTTACATCTTTGAGGAAAGAGAACTCCCCTTACTAAACTCCACTAAATAATAGGGAGCCACAAAGCTTGGGGTCTATGAAGCCACCAGGGATGCCCTTAGCTGAAGCTTTCAGATGCACTGTCTCAGCCAATACAACTGTCCCCAGAAGTTCTTGAGGGAGTTAGGTGGCCTCAGATGTCCTCAGATTCCTCTGCTTGAAGGTCCCATCTTGTTGCAGTCCACCTGCCCATGGTGGACCGCAAACACTGTAGATGGCTCGTGAGTGGTGAGAAAAACATACACACGGACTACCGAGTCCTGTGGAGGAATAGGGATGGCATGGCTACCCTCTCAAGGGGAGGGTGCCTCCAAGTGGCCTGGCCACTCTCTCAAAGGAGAGCTCCGTGAGCCGCCGCCTCAATAGGCTTTTATTAGGTAGTATTGGGTAGGTGAACAGATACAGAATGTGTATTCATTGTCTAGCAGAAAAGATCAAACAGGTAGATAATTTACATAGGGTTCAAAAGTCTCACGCTGGGTTTTGGGGCTGGTATCACCTAACAGATACAGGATTGATTAGTCTAGTTTCCTGCCAGAGCCTACACATCTAAGAGCATCTTAGCAAGCAGGTCTCACAGGATTTTACATATCTTATGCCTCAGGTCCAATTTACCCCAGGTGTCCATGGACTCTAGTCTGAGCCTCACCGCCCCTGCTGTTTCCGCAGGCCCTGAGGCAGGCCCTGAGTCAGAGGAGACAAAGCAGCCAGGAGACTTGGATTTCTCACATCCAGAACTAGGACTCAGGCTATTTGCAAAGCCGAGGGGGCAGAGGTGATATCGATCACTCCCTCACTTCCACAGCCCCTTGAGTCTCTTCCCTGATGGCTTATTTCCATGTGATTGTGTCTGTCTTAGGTCCATTCTTTCCAGAGAATGGTTGCCCGTCATTGACTATCCGACCAAGCTGAAGGGAATAGCAGAGCAGGCAGTGCCCATGTTCAGAGAAATAAGTTTTGTGTCCTTAGGCCTCCCAGTTCTGGGAGATTTCTCACTCAGCCTTAGCCACTGGGGGTTACGGCTCCTGAAATCAGGCAGGGTGGACACCACACAATCTGAGTATCACTTTATGAGGTCCTAACCCCATTGCACATCTACTGATGAATAAATCACACACACACACAATTTTCACAATAACGTACTCCAGGACTCCTGTCTCCCCTGTTTCTAGCCCATTATCAGGGCCCCTACACTGACCTGAATCTAGTGAGTGACCTGTATTGACAACACACCAAAAACATATGTGATCGATGGGAAGACTGGAGAGTGCCCTTCCTTGTGATTTCCTCTCTTCCCAGCACCTGAAACCTGTAGAACCCATGATGAAATGGGTTCTGGTATGTCTGGGGGAATCCATGTAGCATACATACCTGACATATGGGGAAGGTCACACAACCCACAAGTCCCCATTCTCAGAGGTCAGAGTCAAGAGGCCCAAGGGCATGACCACAGCGAAACTGGATGGGCATCTCCCCAGGAACACAAGCAGGTTCTGATGCAGGAATAGAGGACCCAGAAAACAGGTCCTGGCTGGTCAATCTCTTTGGTAGAGCAACTGGGTTGTTTTGCACATTGTCCCCTGGAGTCCTGGACACACTCTTTTGTCTTTGCACAGTGAGGTGTTTGTCTGGGCTCACATTGACCTAATTTCTTTCTCTCACACAGTAATACAGGGAGGTGTCCATTTGCAGATTGAGAGTGTTTCTGAATCACCCATTTAGATGGAGAATATGCCTTACACAGATGCAGCATGGGTTTTGTGACTCTAGATTTCTTCTAATAAAACCTACCTACTCCAGTGTTTTGTTGCTGTTGAGCCTGTAACATACAGTTTGTATAATATGGGTTAATGTAAATCTAGATCCTTTATAGGATAAGCTCAGGGACACAAGGGGACAGGAACAGCTGCAAGTCTACAACCCAGACTTGGACACATGTAGGCTGAAGAATTGTGTGTGGTGGGCATCATGGATGACCATGTGTCCCCAACCCTCATCCTGGTGACACTCAGGATGAGAGAGTGTTCGGCACCAATGATGTGCCACCCCACATTCCATCTCCCTTGAAGAGACACCAAGCCCTTGTAATGCCCTTCACCCTCTCAGGTCATGACTCACCCATTGTCCTTACACCTACACAACCACCTCACATGCTGCTCTCAGCTCAGGGAACACTTTGGCCTAGAATCCTGGACCAGGCTTCCCCTCGTCCCAGATTCCAATTTCCTGGAATCATGCATGGGACAGTCATACCCCTTCTGAGGGTTTTGCCTCTAATATTCACTGTGCTAATATATTTAAAGGGACACAGTGATGGTAAGCACATTCACAATGTTCTGAAACTCTGTCACCTTCCACATCCAGAAACGTTCACTTTTCCAAACTGGTTTTGTGTCCATTAAATAATAATTCTGTTTCCTGCCTACCACTTCAGCCACCATATTATGCACTCTGTCTCCATGCCCTTGACCCCTTCAGGTTCTCACAGATAGGGAAGCACACAGCTGTTGTGATTCTGAGAGTAGCTTATTTCTTTATACATTGCATCTCCAAGGCTCATCTGTCTTGCATCTGACCACTTTCTTTTCTTTTTAAGAGGGAATGATATTTTCTGCTGAGGTCAGAGCACATATTGCTTATTGAGTTTCCTATTCCATCTCTCTTATTTACACAAGAATTCAGTTTATTCTAAACAGGGTGTCTTGCTGTTTTCCTGAACAGGAAGGAGGAGCCACAGCACAGGGAATGTGGACAACAAACTCTTGGTAAAGAAGTCAACACATGATCACCTGAAATGAATGTTAAGCATCCATGAACAGAGACTGATGAGATAGAACAAACAATAATATTTTCCATAGTGTTGTTCATTTTCCTGTGTCACTGCCTTCCATCCATCCTGGAAGCATCATTATGAGGAGAATGTGGGACATGGAGACAAAGCCTGTGTGATGGGGGCAGGGCTGATGGGGCACTGGGTCCAAAGGGGACCAGGTCCACTTCCAGGTCACACTTGTCTCAACCCCATGTACCAGGGACAGAGGCGAACATCCCACCTCTACAGCGTGTACCTGAGGAACTAAGAGTGTGACAGAAAGAAGGTTTGGGGGAATTCAAGGAGCGAGTGTAATGTGAGGGTCACAGAGGAGTGGTCAGGTTAGTTCTGGTTCAAGGACTCAAGCCTGAGTCACAGGAGGAACACGAGTGCCCTGGGTCTGGGGGCAGAACCAAAGCTCATGTGGTTGTTCCAGTTCAAAGGCTGTTAAGCATGACTGTCACACTGGTCCCCTGAAGGCCTTCAATGGTCAGGCAGTGCCTCCTCATTCATGTCTGAATCTGAGACACACTGTGGGTCTTTTACCAGGCACAGGAGGAAACCCAGCAGTCTCATCTTCTTCTGGACTACAGACGACAGCTCTACCTTCTCCTCAGTCTCAGACCATGTAAGGAGAGACCTGTGGGCCTGCATAAGCCACAGCATGGTTTACCTCAGAACAAGGGGTGAAATCTGCAGGTGGAGCAGCCTTTTCCCTGTAAGTGGGAAGTTACTGAGATCCAATGCTCTGGTCATTCTGGGACGTCTCTGGGGGCATCTTTACTCTTGAACTCCCTCAACATGTGCATCTGAGATAGGGGATCACCTGGTTTATGAGGCACACACATTGAAATGAGAACAGACAACCTCACATTTCTAAGCATAAGAAGAAATGGTGGAGTAGGTGCTGGGGTGACCCTTAAAACCTCATGCCTCTTTCAGACAGATTTAAAAAGGATTACTCTTTTGGGGAGACAGTTTCTGAACCCCAAACCTCTAGTATATCTATAATTACCAAAAACTAATAGTATAATTTCAAACAGGTAATAACTTGGCAGAACAATTCAAAAATAAAGCATAGCCATTCTCAATACCTTGCTTCTTAATTTATGATGCCATTTTGTTTCCAGTAATTCCCTCCCAAGTACAGACAGGTAGGGCATCCTGAATTCTTGATGTTGGAAGTTTTGTGATTGTGCCTACAGCTCTCTGTGCAAACTCTTCCTTCACACAAGTCCACGACCCATTGCAGAGACTCTAAACTAATCACATCAGAAATAATCACACTTTCTCATCTATAAGACTAGAAATTAAAAAGGTGAATAAGAATGTTTGCAACTCAGAATCCTACTTTTGTTGAAATGATTATGGCACTGGCATGACTGACCTGATTTCTCGGACTAGCTTTGTCAGTGAGGTTGGGGTTCAGAGGGTGGGAAATGAAGAGAATTCTAAGCACAGATTGGTTCACAGAAAAGGGAACTTCAACTGTGACAGGAAACCCTCACTCCCAGCTTTTCTCACCACTGTTTCTGGGGATGGTCTCCCTGGTCAGAGGCTGCCAGGCTCTTCCACACATCATACAATGTTCTTAATGTATAACAAACACTTTCTTCCATCAGATATGCAATTTGGAAACATAGTCTTCATGTTTTCATCTTTCTGTGTTTGCTCTAATGGATTTATATTAGGGCAAATTTATTTAATTTTAACAAAGTCCAATGTATCAGCATTTTAATGGATCTTTATATGGTGTTTTTTCAAAAGATCTTCATGTAAAAAAGATCAGCCTACCTTGTTCAAGTTTATTGGTTACAGGAGACATGGGGACTAGAATTGGCTCTTTGGAACTATGTAAGGGGAAGATGCTGGACTTAATTTGAGTCACATACAGAATTATGCTTTATTTTCATGAACACAGTTTACTAGACATGTTGGTATCCATCAGGATTCTGGCCCAGCCAGTTTCCTGTGATGCAGGTGAAAGGCTATCCAGGCACAATGAGAACTCTTTTACCTGGAGAGATAAAGGGGGAGCAACCCTCTGTAGAGGGAGAGAATGCTCTGGAAGAATCTTCCCACAGGGATTTTATTCACTTTTTCCCATGCACCTTGTGACTCTTATCCAACATAAGTCATCTCCTAAGCTTGGGAAAGCTGTTTTTAGTATAATAGCATGCATAGTTTGTGAAAACACAACAACAGTAAGTGTCAGTTGATGCACAAATCTTTGCACAACTTTCTTATAGGAAAAGACTGTCCTTTACAAAGTGATGTATAACTACAAAGGAGGATGTGAGTTAAACATAAACTCTACATGTAAAGGTCAACCTGGCTCCAAAGCTAAATGCTTTGATAAGCAGAATGCAATTGCCAAAATTGATTAATAGATTTGTTTACCTTGTACAAGAGATCATGTTCTGGGACACCTTCCCCTGGCAACCTGCTGCCATTGCCCTCCAGCCGTGTTCAGATTCTGGCACGACTCCTGGGTTTGGGCCATGCTGCCTGAGGGTCATAGCTGCAAGAACCAGAGGTGGTGGTTCCCCGTGGGTTTAAAGACTTTTTATGTGAGAATCCAAAAGAAAAAAAAAATAGGGCATGATAGAAATAGATTATATCATCTTAGAAAACAGGAGTTTCTGGAAATAAAACTGTTAAAGATCTTGCAGATAGAGATCAACAGAAACTAGGAATGTGTCATTGGAAGTGAGCAGATAGGGGATTTCTTGTGACCCACATTAACATTTTCGCAGTGTCTCTGTTATATTTTGTGATAATGTCAGAGGTGCAGGGGATTAGGAGTTAGGAAAGTTTCAGGTAATTATTTTCTGGTAACATCAGGGCTCACCCAAGAAGCATAATAAAATTGGGATCCATTTATAAAATTTCTCAACACTTACAGGGAAGAGAGGACACACCTGACTTGAGCATCCATGCATGTGGTGTGTCCAGGTGAACAGCCCTAGTTTCATTGAACCAAGACACTTGACTCAGTCTTCATCATCTTCATCATCATCATCATCATCACCACCGTCATCACCACCGTGCCCATTGTCATCAGTTGCTTTCTTATAATCATTCTTCTTTTTATTTTCTGTATGCATGGTTGTTATTCAGACATAGTTGACTTTAATTCCATTTTTGCTCATTTTTATGATTGTTTGTTAAGTGAAAAAGGTAGTCAGACTTTATATCATTTTATGTTTGGCTGCTGTCAAATTAAGCCTCATTTCTGACTCTTCCCCATCTGCCCCACATGAGAAATCTGATAAGAGTCTGGGTCTCCTCTTTAGGTGTCACTGGGAGATTGAAACCACACAAGCCCCTGTAAGCAGAATCTCCACCCCCATTGCATCAACAAAATAAAATCCTTCAGCCAGTCTCTTTTCCTTCCTCTATCAAAGCACGTTTACCTTGCCCTGGCTGGTGTAGCTCAGTAGACTGACATGAGCCTGCAGACCAAAGTAGCCAGTTGGATTCCCAATCAGGGTATCCTGTGTTGCAGGCCAAGTTTCCAGTAGAGGGCACTAGAGAGGCAACCACACATTGATGTTTCTGTCTCTGTCTTCCTCCATTCCCCTCTCTCAAAAAATAAATTAAAAAAATATTTTTAAAAAGCACGTTTACCTTGCTCAAGTGTTGGGAACCACCCTGCCTGGTTTCAGATGTTGTAACCCCCCGCCATGGCTAAGGATGAGTGAGAGACCTTGGGGCCATAAGCCACTAAGGAGACAAAGCTTATGTCCCTGGCAAGGGCACTGCCTCTGCCCCTTTTACTTCACCCTGCCTGGCCCCAGGTGGATGACTGGTTAGCCAATGATGGGTAAGATTCCTCAAGGGAGGTATAACATAAGACAGGCATGACTATGGGGGCCCCCAGGGAAGGATTTGGGAGGTTATAGCAAAAGGGGGTGATGGGCCCTCGCCCCTTGGGTTTGGTATAACCTGAGTCCTCATTCTGTCTGCAAGAAGTCTCCTAATCTCTCTTGGCTGCCTTACTTCCTGTACCTGACTTAAGCCTGAAACAATGACAGAGGGTGGTGTAGCCCTGTGCTGGAAAAGGTGGGCTCCCCATGGTGATCAGGCCTAAGAAAAAGTGCATAAAATCTCATGAAACCTGCTTTGCTAAAATTACTCTCTATTAAATGATAAGGGTCCAAGCAGAAAATGAGTTTGTTTCCCAAAGTTTTGTAGGCCTTTAGCTATCAGACCCTGACTCAGAATAAGCCCTCATAGTTCTTTGTATGTTACCTATTGTTTGATCCTTACTGCCTAACAATGATTAATGACCTTTACCTGCATTCTTGTGCAAAATGAACCCAATAAAAGCTCATTGAAGAAAAGGCTCTTGGCCCTTCTCCTTTGAGAGATCAGCCACTTTTCCTCCCCAAGCAGATCATGTCTTGGTAGACTTATTCTCATCTGGGGGGCTGGGGGGCCCTGTGGGTAGAACCACCCCCACACACTCAAGTGTTTTTCTTGTTTTCCCCAGAGATTTCAAATATGTGTGTGATAAACATTTGATATCCCTTTGGTGTATGTTTGTCATCACCCTGGACATCAACTCCAAACTTTGTGGGTCCCTCTGACTCTGTGTGGTGTCTCTTATGCCTGGTGCTCTGAGCATGATATCAAGTCAATGAAAATCATCACTGGACATCATGTTCCCTGGCATTGGGCCCAAATGACTCTGGTGACTCCTGTCCAGCATGTGTGTCTACTGTTGCTGGTCAGCTTAAACACTGAGCTGTGTGGGGCTGTGCCACACTCTTGGGTCCAGCAGAGCCTCCAGTTAGATTAAAATTGTGAAAGCCAGAAAGTTTGACTATTGATTGGAATTGGGCACACTGGTGTCTGAAAAAGACTCTGTCTTTTGTCCATGAGGGAAGGTTGTCTGCCTTTAAAACAGACATTTCTACATCAGAGAACTCAGAGGTGAGCATTTAATATGGATCCAGCAAGGTTGCCTGAGAAAAACTGTTAAATGAGGAAGAAGCCAAGCAAGGAACCAGTCAAAACTTACACCTGCAACAGCTTCTGGCATTGTCCCTGTCTTCAGGGACACTCAGTGGCCCCTGATGACCACATCCTCTTAGGCAGGGTAGTTTGTGTCTGGACTTACACTGAGTACCCTTCACAGTGTCTCTCATACAGTAATGCATGGCCTTCTGTGTGGGTGTCAGGCTCTTCATTTGCATACAGTCAGTATTTTTATTCATCTCTTAAGATGGTGAACTGGCCTTTCACAGATACAACATATTTTCTTGTGTGATTGTTAACTTTGTTTCTAATAAAACCTACCCACTCCAGTCACTTACCTGGAGCTTGGCAGATCCAGGATATAGAGTAGTCACTGAAGGTGAATCTACAACCTTTGCAGGAGAGTCTCAGAGACCTCCAGGCTGTGTCAGATCTCCTAGCACCTGCATCAGATGCACCTCATATTGCAAACCTGAAGACAACAGTCTCTCATTAGGAGCGCGCACACACACATACACACACATAAACACACTCAAGTCCTACTTTCTTCCCAAAGTTATCATGTAAAAGCATCAGAGTCAGTATCCAGCTCAGCTCAAACTTCATGGTGCTTCCTCTTGATTAACTGCTGCAGTGAGTTTAAACTGCAGAGACCCAGGGCTGGGGCTGCTCTCATAGATATGCAGGGTCAGTGGCCAAGCTTAGTTTATCAGCACATGCAGCTCCCCATTTGCATGTGCTCCTGCAAACAAGGACAGAGAAGTGAAGTTCATATGTGAGGACCCACACTCGACTCAGCGGGATAAGAACCATCATTGTGATAGTGAGAATTTATTGAAACTGGTTACTCTGTGTGCTGCAGTTATTGTTGTTGTTATTGCTATTTTCTGCCTTTAGTCACTTTAACACAATTTAATTCACAGTGATATTCCATATGCACAATGTTTCGTGCTGTTCAGCTCAGAATTAACTCCCTGTCCGTGTCAAGGAATTAATTCCCTGTGTCGACACATAGAGAGAGAAGTTCATCCCCATCATCAGCCTCTGGGTGGAGAACAATGGGCACTGCAAGGGCTGCTTTCTTGTGCTTTCAAGACAGAATCCCAGCCCATTGCACATCTGTGCACTGAGAGTCCATCAGTTTTGAGAAAGCAAGTGGGAAGAAGGAACAAACACACGTAGAGAACTTTAGCTGCCCTGGACACTGTCGGTGCTCAGCCTCTTCACCCTCTGCCACCGATGACTTAACAACTATCATAGCAAGTGA
>CM052546.1:70567208-70594403 GCA_028533065.1 Trachops cirrhosus
AAGTGGGAAGAAGGAACAAACACACGTAGAGAACTTTAGCTGCCCTGGACACTGTCGGTGCTCAGCCTCTTCACCCTCTGCCACCGATGACTTAACAACTATCATAGCAAGTGATTGAGGTGCACAAAGCACATTAATAATTATGCAGTAAGGGATTAATATAATCCAAATGCCATGCTGTCATTAATATATACAAAAATGGGAAGTTTGAAAAATGGCATGCTCAGTTAAAATCATAAAACCTACATAAACCCACAGTCCCCCTCAGCCAATGCTATAGCCATATGGCATTCATGCCCATGCTTTCAAGCATGCATCAACCATGTTCCTGTGACATGGTGATTGCAAGAAACACACATTTATGGATTTTACCTCCAGTGAAATGTGGACCTTCCTCCATGCTGATGTTGTAAATACTGAAAGGGTTTCTGGATTGCACTCACTTCTATGTTGCCTTCTCACTGCATATGTTTAACAGGACCCCATCACTGTCAATCAGGGAATTTTGCCTATAAAAAAAGAAAAAAACACCAGAGAAAAGCTCCCTTTGAACATCACTGGAAGGGAACCCATGCTGTACTTTTTATGACAAATATGGCAGCTAAAGTCAGGGAGTCATTCCTTGTGGTTATGTTACACTGCAATCCTAATCTACTCTGGGTGCTGTAAGAAAGTTCCATGGATAGAGTCATTGTAGAACAACATAAATTTATTTATCACAGACAAGAAGGCAGGAATTTCAAGGAGAGGAATGGCAAATTTGACCACTTCTAAGACTCCACTTCCTAGGAGACTTGTTTGCTGTAGTCTCAGAGGGTGGACAGGGCAAGGGAGCTTCCTCAGTCCTTTGTTATAAAGGTCCTAATCCCATTCAAGAGAGATCCTACTAAGACTGAAACTTGTCCCAAGGCCCCACCTCCTAACACAGCCATATGGGCCTCAGGTTCCATTGTGTTAGGTTTTGAATGACATAAACACAAGTCAAAGCAAGAAGGAACAGATCAAATCATGAGTCCACCCTGATGAAAGGCAACTCCAGTAGAGCTCCCCTATCTGAGGATCCCCATAAATCAGTTGAAGCTTGTCATCTTTGGAAGCAGAAAGGGGACTCAAGTCCTTCAGAACAAGCTAAAGGCTTTGCAAGGTGGATAGGTTTAACCATAGACCTTGAACTAAGATGCCCACATAACTTATTATTATCCCTTTATTGCTTACATATAACAATTATTCTCATTCTCTATGAACTAAAATTGTTTTCTACCCATAATGAAAGGTAGTTCCATGTTCTCATTCAGGTTTCCTAGGTATTTGGTGGAATAAGTAGTCAGGCTGTAGTTGTTCATGTTTGATGCTGACATGTTGTGATTCACTCATCTCTCTCCTCCTGCACACACATGGGGAGTCTTTAGAGAAAGGGGGGTTAACACCAGTTTGATACAGGTTGGAGAGAGAAACCACACAAGACCCCCCCATGAGTAGTACCCTCCTCAACCTTGTCACAGATGGACAATAAGAACCAAAACCAGACTACTTACCTGGCATGATCCAGCCTTTTCCGAGTTACAGAAGTCTGCCCTGCTCTCAACAGACTCTACAATGAAATGACAAGTTTTTTATAGTCCTTCTGTGTGTGTGACTTCATAAGCCTGGGCATTTTTATACTAAGATAAGGTGGGGACCCTCTACATCTGCATGATCTCAACTGTTATGTTTGTCATGGACATGGAGTCAAGTCAATGACCATCATCATTGGGGGTATTTGTCCTCAGTCACTGGGTTCACAGACATCTGGTGCTCACTATTTAGCATGCACATGTCCTGCTGTTTGCCGGCTTGAACTCTGAGAGGTATGGAGATTGGCTGCACTGTTGGGTCCAGCATAGTCTGTTTCAATTCAGCTGATGTGGGTCAGAACATTTCATGGTTTATTGATGATTTGTTAGGACAGGTGTAAGCAAATGTATGTGGGTCTCTCCTTGGTGCATGTGAGAATGTTTTCCTCCTATTACAGCCAGCCTCTGTAATTCATATACTTAAGAGGTCAGCACTGAATCATGAAAGAAAGGAGGCTCCCAGAGTGAAACTGCTGTGTGGTGAGTTAACCCTTCTTCTGCCAGGAAATCAGCCCTTAATCTGCAGCAGGTGATCCTGGGGTGACTCTGTATTCAATGTGCCATGAGTGCCCCCTGCACACCAGCTCTCTTGTGTCCTGGAGGAAGGTTTGTGTCTGGGCTCACAATGATTTCCCCTCAAAGTGTGTCTTGCTCAGTGATAAATGGTCCTGCCCTGGGCTCTCAGTCTGTACATTTACAGGTTGAGCTTGTTCTTGGAGGTGTCTCTGGAGATGGTGATTTTTCCCTTCACAGAGTTGGCATAGTAGATTTTGCACTCATTACTCTTAATGACTAAGACTAACTCCAGCCCCCTCTCTGGAGCCTGGCTGAACCAGAGCATACTGTAGCTACTGAAGGTGAACCCAGAGGCCAAGCAGGAGAGTCTTAGAGACCCCCCCACAGGCTGCACTAAGCCTCCCTTAGACTCTACCAACTACACTTCACACTGGACACCTACAAACACAGAGAAGTCAGGTCAGAAAAGTCACCCATCCACTGTTTCTCACAGTCACATCCTAAGCAAACAAATAAAACAGAAAAAGAATCTCAGAAGTGGAGTTCACATGGAGGGTTATCAGCAGGGAAAAGGAGGATAGATAATGGTAGAAAATGTATAAGGAATAAGAAGCATAAATGGTAGGTACAGCATAGACATGGGGAAGCTAAGAATAGTATAGAAGTTGGAGAAACCAAAGAATTTATTTGTATGACCTATGGACATGAACTAAAGAGAGGGGAATGCTGGTGGGAATGGGGTGTAGTGCAAAGGGGAATTAAGGGGAGAAACATATGGGGCAACTGTGATAGCATCAATAAAATATATTTTAAAAGACATAGATCTGATTTTCTGAACAGAGTGTTACTAGAAATAAGTTTTTAAAGTCTATTCCAGGAAGTATAAGATAATAGGATAGTAAAATTAGTGAGGTAAATGTTGTCATAATAATTATGATCAGTGAGGTTGGCTGTGGCTGTCTGAGCTATGCTTGGTACCTGTGAATTCTATATGGCACATGGACTGTTGTCATGTTTGACTAGTTTAGAGATCTTGTGATCCAAATATCCTCTAGGGTAATTTGAGGGAGTCCTAATATGAAAAGTACCCCTATTAGAGGAAGGCATAGGGAGATGAGGCTCCATGAGTAGTGGAAAGTGACATGACTGTGACATCAGGTGACCTGTTCCAGACTTCAGAGAAGGAGAAAGAGATCATGGGGCAAGGAATGGAGTTATAGAAGCTTAAAAAGAAAAACAAGCAGAGGCTCAACTCTGAGACTGTTCATGCTGCTCTAACAGTGTGCCATGGACTGGGAAGCTGATAAACGACAACATATATGGCCCACTGGCCAGGATGCTTGAGGTCCTCAGTCAAGGTGCAAGTGTAACAGAGAATAAAATTTACACTACTCTGACTTAACATGAAATGGAATTGCAATAAGATTCACTAACCAAATGATAAAAGTAACTCACATATAGACAGTTTCTTTGTAAGCATAACTCAGGTTCCAGCAGTTCCAGTCCAGCACAAGCTGAACTGGAGCTACTGAAGCTGCAGTCCAATAGCTTTGAAGGTAGCTTTCAAGGCTACAGAATAGCCTTGACCATGATTTTGGGTGACACAGCTCTCCCAGCTGAAATAAATTGGCTAGCATGGACCAGCTCCAAGATGCTGACATTAAATATCTATATCAGAATCAGCGAGGGCACTGTCTGAAAGCCCACAGACTCTCCCCTGATCTCTTTGTTCTCCTTGTCCCTCTCACTCCTATACACCCTTCTTCCTGCATTGAGATAATAAGAATTAGTTTGAGACAAGACCTGCCTTTTGTTGCAGTTTTTGGTGAACTGAATAGAAAACTGTGGACCTCCTGGAAGTCCTGATATCCTGGGTAGTGGTCCCAATTGCTTGTGACAAGCTGGCCTGTGACAATGATTTCAGTAATTTCCCAGCAGCTGCCTACAGTTTTTATTATTATTATTATTTTATTTTTATTATTTATTTATTTATTTTAGTTTATTCATTACAGTTTCTATCCTTTATTCTTGCCATTAACAGGAACCTAAACAACAAAACAAAGAAATAAGTGAAATATAACAAAAGACACTGAAATAGAGGGCAGGTAGTCAGGGACCAGAGGGGAGAGGGGAGGGAATTCCAGGGGAGAAGGGAAGGGTTTACAGTTTTGTTTTGTTTTGTTTTTTTGTCTCAGATTCTTCCTGCCCTCCTACTCCATGAATCAGCTCCCTTCAAACACTTTGTGGAAGAAAGGAAATGGGTCTCTGGAGAGTTGATGGACTCCATACTTGGAAAGTACCTCATGTGCACAACCATGAGGCCCCAGCCCTAGTACTCATCTTCTTTGAACCATCTGGGATACCATATGAATCAATAGGCACCACATTGTGGTAAGCATGTGTTAATGACAAGGATTGCATGATGTGGGATTTGGACAGAACTTTTGGTGCTCTGGTTAATGGATTTCTTGGTGTAGAATATTTGTTCTGTTTGAAATCCCTCATTTCTTCTCTTTGGGAGCTCTGTGAGAACTACAGTCTGTGTATTGTGAAACTTTGGCTACATTTGTTCTCTTCTTGATTTCTTATATTTTAAGGACTTGCCTTGCTCTTTGCTATTTTGTTCATGCAGATGATTTATCTTTTTGTCATCTGGACATTCTGCAATTTAAAACTTGTGAAGGCCATTCATGCTAATGGCCCAGTCCCTCTTTTCACATGATTCACTTCTAAGTTATGAAGTGATCATAAAGTACCAATCTAAATAATTCAAATTACTTACATTAAGTGTCACTAAAAATCATTGTTTCTAATAATTAAAAATTCTAATTAATTTGAAAGAAATTTTAAGATTTCATAATGGAAGATATAAGTTATGAAACCATTTGTTAAAGAAAGATAAGAAAATAATTTGTTCAATCACAAAACCAGATAAAGACAGAACAAAGAAAGAAAACTAGAGGTCAATAATGCTGATGATCATAGACACTTAAATCCTCAACAAAATATTGGCAAACGTCATCCAGCAATACATTAAAAACATCATATACCATGATTCAGTGAGATTCATCCCAGGGATGCAAGGACAGAGCAATATTCACAAATCAATAAATGCAATATATCACATAAACAAAAGGAAAGTAAAAAAAAATCATGTGATCAGATCAATAAATGCAGGAAAAACATTTGATAATGTACAGCACCCACTTACAATAAAAACACTCAGCAAAATAGTAACAGAGGGAGCATACCTCAACATAAGAAGGACCATATAAGAGACACCTAGAGCCAACATCATACTCAATGGAATAAAAACTAAAAGCTTTTCCACTAAGATCAGGAACAAGACAAGGATGTTTACTTTCACCACTCCTATTCAACATAGCATTGGAAGTTCTAGCCACAGTTATCAGACAAGAAAAAGAAATAAAACATATTCAAATTGGAATGGAGAAAGCAAAACTGTTATTGTTTTCAGATGACATGATAATGTACATAGAAAATGTTATAAACTATATCAAAAAACTACTCGGGAGGAGGGGAGGGATGGGTGGGTGGGCTGGAATGGGAATAAAGGATAGAAACTGTATTGAATAAACTAAAAAAAAAAAACCCTACTCTACCTAATAAGTGAGATTGGCAAATCAGCAGGATACAAAGTTAAAATTCAGAAAGCAAAGGCATTTGTGTGCACCAAAATGAAATATTGGGAACAGAAATGGGGGGGCATTTGATATACTAACAAGAAAAATAAAGTACTGAAGAATAAACCTAACCAAGGAAATAAAAGACCTGTACTCAGAAAACTACACAACACTGAAGAAAGAAATTAAGCAAGACACAAACAAGTGAAAGCATGTGCCAGGCTCATGGATTGGAGGAATTAACATCATCAAAATGTCCATACTACCCAAAGCAATTTATACATTCAACAAAATCCCTATTAAAGTATCAATGAAGCATTTCACACATATAGAACAAACATTTCAAAAATTGTTATGGAACAATAAATGACCCTGAATAGTCGCAGCAATTTGGGAAAGAAGAACGAAGTAGGAGGGATAACAATATCTGATATCAAACTGTATTACAAGGCCACAATAATAAAAAAAAGCATGGTACTGGCATAAGAACAGACACATAGACCAATGAAACAGAACAGAGAGCCCAGAAAGAAACCCAAGTATCTATAGCCAAGTAATATTTGACAAAAGGGGTAGAAGGACAAAATGAAATAAAAATGTCCTCTTCAACAAATGTTGTACAGAGATCTGGATAAATACTTGCAAAAAAAAATGAAACTCAACCACCAATTTATACAAAAATAAACTCAAGATGGATAAAAAATTAAATATAAGTCATGACATCATAATGTCCTGGAGGAGAATATAGGCAGGAACATATCAGATATTCCACACAGCAATATTTTCACTGATACGTTCCCTAGAGCAAGGGCCATAAAGGAAAGAATAAACAAATGAGACTTCATCAAAATAAAATTCTTCAGCATGGATAAAGAAAACATCAGGAGAATGAAAAGGGAACAGACTGCATGGGAAATATATATTTGCCAATGATACCTCAGACAAAGGTTTGATCTCCAAAATGTATAAAGAACTCACATGACTCCACTCCAAGAAGACAAACAATAAAAATAAAAATGGGCAAAGGACCTGAACAGGTATTTCTCCAGGGAGGACATACAGAGGACCCAGAGACAAATGAAAGGATGCTCAGTATCACTACCCCTCAGAGAGATGCAAATTAAAACCACAATGAGATACCATCCATTGTGGTAAGAATGACCATCATAACCAAATCAACAACTAAGTGCTGGTGAGGTTCTGGAGAAAATGGAACCCTAGTGTACTATTGTTGGGAATGCAGACTGGTGTATCCACTCTGGAAAATAACATGGACTTTCGTCAGCAAACTAAAAATGGAACTGTCTTTTGACCTGGCAATTCCACTGCTGGGACCATAACCTAAAGATCCTGAAACACCAATTCAAAAGAACCTATGTATCCCAATGGTCATAACAGTATAATTTACAATAGCCAAATGCTGGAAGCAACCATAGTGCCCATTAGTAAATGAATGGATCAAAAAACTATGGTACATTTACACGATGGAATACTACACAGAAAAAAGAAAGAAGGACCTTGTACCCTTTGTGACAGCATGGATGGATCTGGAGAGCATTAGGTTAAGTAAAATAAGCCAGGTGGCAAAAAACAAAAACAAAACAAAACAAAACAAAAAAAAACAAATAGCATATGATCTTATATTTAAGTGGAACCTAATAAATAAAACAAATAAGCAATAACAATAAAACCAGAGACCTTGAAATTAACGACAAACTGACTGTAATGAGAGGGGAGGTAGGAGAGGATTAATGAGGGGGAATGGGGAAGGGTTGTGAGGATCATGTATAAAGGACACATGCACAAAACCAAGAAGGGTAGGATCAAGGGTGGGAAGTGAGGATGGCTGGGGTGGGGGGAGGAAATGGAGACAACTATACATGAATAACAATAAAAATGTGAAAAAAACAATGACATTATTTTTAGCCATAAGTAAAGATAAAACAACTGTCATTTGCAACAACATGGATGGACCTTGATAATATCACACTAAGCAAAATATCACACATAAAAAGTTAAGAATTACATAATTTCACTTATATGTGGAGTATAAAACTAAAAGCAAGAAAAGAACAAACAAAATTAAGACTTCTGACCAAGATGGAGGTATAGGTAGACACACTATGCCTCCTCACACAATCAAAATAAGAACAACAAAAATTTAGAAACAAAAAAAAAAAAAAACAAACTGTACTAACAAAAAATTGAACTGTATGGAAATCTGACAACCAAGGAGTTAAAGAAGAAACATTCATCCAGACCGGTAGGAGGGCTGAAGTCAGGCAGCCCGGTGGAGAGGACTCATGGCAAAGCATCAGCTGGTGGACTGGGCAGTCCCATATCTGTGCACAGATAAACCAGGTGAAATTGGGGAGCAAGACAGACCTCACAACCCAGGATTTCAGGGCGGGGAAATAAAGCCTCAAAACACTGATTGAAAACACCTGTGGAGGGTTGCGTTTCCAGGAGAGACTCCCTGCCTCATAGGAGAGTTCATTGGAGAGACCCACAAGGTTCTAGAATGTACACAAACTCACCCACCTGGGAATCAGCACCAGAGGGGCCCAGTTTGCTTGGGGGAAGTGGTGGAAGTGACTGAAATCTGGCAGAGAGCAGAGCAAGAGCCATTGTTCCCTCTCTGAGCCCTCCCCCACATATAGGGTGAGAACCCAGTGACTGGGTTGCCCCACCCTGGTGAACACCTAACGCTCCACCCCTCATTACATTACAGGGACAAAGAGACAAAAAAAGGGGGGGCAAATGAAAGAACAGATCAAAGCACCAGAAATAATACAACTAAGTGACAAAGACAGAGCCAACCGATGAGATGCACAGTTCAAAACACTAGTAATCAGGATGCTCACAGAATTCGTTGAATTTGGTCACAAACTAGATGAACAAATGAAGGCTATGCTAAGTGAAATAAAGGAAAATGTACAGGGAACCAATAGTGATGGGAAGGAAACTGGGACTCAAATCATTGGAGTGGACCACTAGGAAGAAAGAAAGAACCAAACAGAAAAGGAGGAAGGAACAAGAATTAAAAAAAAAAAATAAGGAGAGGCTTAGGAACCTCCAGGACATCTTTAAACATTTCAACATCTGAATTATAGGTGTACCAGAAGAAGAGGAAAAACAAGTGGAAAAGTTATTTGAAAAAATAATAAAGGAGAACTTCCCCATTCTGGCAAAGAAAATAGACTTCCAGGAAGTCCAGGAAGCTCAGAGAGTTCCAAAGAAGTTGGACCCAAGGAGGAACACACCAAGGCACATCATAATTACATTAGCCAAGGTTAAAATAAAGGAGACAATCCTAGAAGCAGGGAGAGATAAGGAGAGAGTTACCTACCAAGGAGTTCCCATCAGACTGTCAGCTGATTTCTCAAGAGAACTTACAGGCAAGAAGGGGCTGGAAAGAAGTATTCCAAGTCATGAAAGGCAAGGGCCTACATCCAAGATTGCTCTATGCAGCAAAGCTTTCATTTAGAATGGAAGGGCAGATAAAGTGTGTCTCAGATAAGGTCAAGTTAAAGGAGTTCATCATCACCAAGCTCTTATTTTATGAAATGTTAAAGGAACTTATCTAAGAAAAAGAAGATGAAAAACATGTACAGTAAAATGACAGCAAACTCACAATTATTAACAACCACACCTAAACCAAAAATAAAAAGAAACTAATCAAACAACTAGAACAGGAACAGAACCACAGAAAAGGAGATCCCATGGAGGGTTAGCAACAGGAGAGTGAGAGGAGGAGGGGGAAAATGTACAGAGAATCAGTAGCATAGATGGTAGGTAGAAAATAGACATGGGGAGGGCAAGAACAGTATGGGAAATGTAGAGGCTAAAGAACTTATAAGTATGACACATGAACATGAACTAAAGAGGGGGGATGTGGGTGGGAGAGGGTGTGCAGGGTGGAGGTGAATGAAGGGGGGAAGTGGGACAACTGTAATAGCATAATCAATAAACTATATTAAAACAAACAAACAAAAACAACAAGATTCATAGACACAGGCAACAGCATGGTGGTTACTAGGGGGGGATATTAGTAAAGCATAAATGGGGGTCAAATGTATGGGGATGGAAGACGACTTGACATTGGGTGGTAGGCACACAGTGCAATATACAGATCATGTATCATAGAAACTTACACTTGAAACCTACATATTTTTTACCAAAGTTGCCAAAATTAATTTAATAAAAATAAAGATAATATTTTTCTAAAATTTCTAAATGCATTCTGAATGAATATTAAAAAGCAAAACACAAGGGAGAGAGACTGCACATCACAGAGGGTTTATACAAGAAGTTTTGTAAAAAGAGATCTTGAGAGAAATTTACATAGTTAATCTGAATCATAAATTAAATTAGGTAAGTGAATCTAAATACCAAAAGTAAGTGAAAAGAGAATTTGGTTCTTCTTCATTCTTCTAAAAAGGTAAAAGGTCCTAGAAAGTACATCTATTCTATACTTTTTAAAAAGGTTATGTGTTATGTTATATACATCAGGTTATTGATTACTTAAAAACACACATTCTGCCCTGGCTGGTGTGGCTCAGTGTATTGAGTGCAGGCCTGAGAACCAAAGGGTTGCTGATTTGATCCTCAGTCTAGGGCACATGCCTGGGTTGCTGGCTGCGTCCTCATTGGGAGGTGCCTGAGAGGCAACCACATATTGATGTTTCTCTTCCTCTCTTTATCCCCCCCTTCCCTTCTCTAAAAATAAATAAATAAAATCTTTAAAAAACACATATTCTTTATTGTAAGAAGTAAAGTTGTGCTAGTCTGTATTTATGTTTATGTAACATTACTTTGTGTAAATACATATCCACTAATTTAATATTGTTTCAAAATGATATATAATATTTTGGTCAAATATGGTTGATAACTGCCCAGTGTTTAATTTATAAGAGATTTTATCTTGACCTAAATTTGGCTTTGGGTCATTCCAATGGGTTCCTGGAATGCCACATGAATTTATAAAACAATAGTTTTTCTTTTTCAAAGAGACAGTCTTGCTCATACGGGTAATGAGACAAATGCAGTGACAAGCCTATCTCAAACTATTAAAATGCAACTTAGAGATGACTGTTATCACAGAGCTTTCTCTGTTTGCCTGAATGTCCCAACCCTCTGCTAGATCAGGACTTCCTCTATAAACTGCCCACCGACATAGATTTTTCTTCTAAAAGGCAACAGCCTCATCTCAGGTCCCACTGGAACATGCACACCATCTCCAGATGCTGTTAACCTGTTCAAGGGGACAGAGTGGAGACTTGCTCTTTCCTGAGGTCTACAAGTAAGCAAGTAAAATGGTTTGGGCAGATTGGACCACAGGGTAACCAATCAGCATTCACTGAAACTGCCTGAGATCTCCGTGGAGAAATTCCTGATGATGTACTTTTCTTTGGATGCACTAATTACTCTGGTGGAGAGCAGCTGCATATCAGCATGTACTTGAGAATCTTCAAGACTTTTACCACTACAATCAATGAAACTGACACCTCACTTTCTAATATTCAGAAATCTCTTCACTCTCTAGCTAAAGTTGTATTGCAAAGTCAAATCTCCTTAGACTACACAGTAGGAGAAAAAGCAGGATTTTCCATGCCCATCAACTCACCTTCATACGCTTCTGGTGCCCCCTCTCCAGCGTGCATGTGTTCTTCTGATGGTCAGCTTGGACTGTGAGCTAGGTGGGGCTGCTGCACTCTTGGGTCCTGCAAAGCCTCTGGTTGGTTAGAAGGTTTCATGATTCACTGATGATTCATTAGGACAGGAGTAAGCAAATGTATGAGACTGACTTTGGAGCTTGTGAAAAAAGCTTTTCTCTTATAACAAGCCTTTGTAACTCAGATATGTAAGAAGTAAGCACAAAATCATGAAAGGAGGTAGGCTCCCAGGTGGAAACTTCTATGTGGAAGTCAACCCCACATCTGCCAGGAAATCCCCTCTTAAACTGCATCTGCAGCTCTTCCCCAGCTGCTTCCTTAGTTCAGTGTGACCTGAGCACCCTCTCATGTCCTGATCATCCCCTGCATCCTAGCCCTCTTGTCTCTCACAGGAAGGTTTGTGTCTGACCTCACACTGTCTTCCCTTCACTGTGTCACTCGCACAGTAATACACAGCTGTGCCCTCTGCTCTCAGGTTGTTCATTTGCAGGTAGACCTCATTCTTGACATTGTCTCTGGTGATGGTGAATCAGCCCTTCACAGAGTTGGTGTAGTCTGTGCTACCACCACTACTAATTGCTGAGATACACTCCAGCCCCTTCCCTCGAGCCTGGCGTACCCAGCTCATCCAGGAGCTACTGAATGTGAATCCCGAGGCCATGCAAGAGAGTCTCAGAGAACCCCCAGGCTTCACCAAGCCTCCTCCAGACTGCCAGCTGCACATCACAATGGACACCTGCAAACACAAGGATGTTCGTTAGGAAACTGTCACCCTCTACTGTTTTTATCAGTCATATCCACTCATATGCTCAGTGTCTCTCATTCCCCATAAATTACCTCCTAAAATAGCGACAAGGAAAACCCAGCTGAGCCCAAACTCCATGGTAAGTGGTCCATATTCTGGCCTGAGCATGGACTTGGAACACCTGGAAATCCTGGGCTGGGCTCCTGTCCCAGAGCTGCAGCGTCAGGGCTGGGCTGCTTTTCGTGAGCAGAAGGGTCCTATTTGCATGTCTCACTACTATATAGGGAGCTCTCTGTTGGACAATGACATGAAGAACATGTCCCGATAGTGTGACTTCTCCGAGGGTGCATGTCTGTTAACAATTACTCCCAAGTCTTCGACTGTTGGGTTCAGCTTTTTGGACTGTCAACCTATAACTGAAGGTTGGAGCTTCAATCTCCACTGTGTATAATAACCTGTTTGGGAATATACAGGGAGCAATCTCTCTTCCTCTCTTTCTCCCACACTCTCTCCCTTCTCTTTTCTCTAAAATAAATGAAAAATTGCCCAGTAGTGAAGAAAAAAGATACTAATATGAAACATAAGAATTACTTCCTACATTTGCCGCTGTGCCCTCCCCAGTGACCTAACTGCCCCAGGAGATAGGCACATAACCTAAGAGAATAAATTTTCATAAGTGGAGAGAGGTTTAAAGTGAGAGATGCCTTTGAAAGCCACCAATATTGAACTCATCAAGAGAATTCACCCAGAGGAAGAATGTGTTCCAGTCCTGGCCAGAGGAAGTTTGTGTTCAGGATACAGGAAGTTCCATCTCACTCTTTCCCATACATAGTGATCAGAGTATGAACTAATAACAGACTGTGACCCTAGAGCACATGGACCCAGTGCTGGAGGAGGTGGAGCATCACTGTGGATCACTGGGAGACAGAAACGTGAACTCTGCAGAGAAGCAGACAGTGCTCCCAGGTCAGGTTCCTCCAGTGGTGAATGGGCAGCATCTTACCTGCCTCATTTTTGTTTTTATTGTCTAGAATCTGTGGTAAAACCAGGTTCATATTGAGGACACAGAACAAACTCAGTCATGACTAGATCTGCTTGGGTGAAGATGTAAGTAGAGATTGTCGAGCAAGTATATTAAAATTATAGATATTTTGTTATGGAAAACCTTGCTGCCAATTACTAATATAAAACAGAAAATAAATAAAATTATAATTGATATGAAGAGCATCATTGTTCTTCATTTGTGTATTAGAGAGTGAATAATTTAAATAACCTCCTCTTCCTGGAGCTGGTGGATCTAACTTTCCATCAAACTGTTCAGCCATGGTGCTGCAGCCTTATTTTCACCATCAGGGTCTGTGGTTCTGTGGATTGTGATATAGTTCTAATCAGGAATGCAAGAGGCAGATTCACCCCTAGTTCACCATGAGTAAATTTCATATGCTTTGTCTCCTCCCACTTGTTCATCCCTTTTGTGTCTGCACGTGACCCTAAAGAATGCTCTCAGCTTCTCCACACAAGTTGGGTGACACCTGGGCATGAAGTCACATGCTGCATGGATCAGTGTGCTGAACTTGGAGCAGATCCCCCCAGGTGCATGGATGGTGAGATTAAGGAAGCCCGGAGACAACACTTCCAGGGCTTTTGTCCTTTATGTGGGCATTTTCATCCTCATGTAGCAAACTCAAGTTGTCTTATTTCACTTCCTTAGATATATACTCACATAGTCATCTGATGGAAGCCAACCCATCCCCGCTGTATGACACAGTCACAGAGGGAGCCACACGTCCACACAGCAGACTCAGCAGGGAAAACACCTGAATCTCCCTTGTGTTATTTCTCTTTTGCTTGCCTGTGCTTGGGATCATTTTTATTGCTATACATACTGAAGTAGATGGTGAGAATGAGAATTGCTTGAGAATTATAGGGATAACGTAAGTGATGACTACATAACCACTCCAAGTCCCCCTTGTACCCCAGACTTGATCAGGAGTTTCCTAGAAGGGGAGTTATTTCATGATAGTACAATTATGCCCACCAAATAGCCAGTCCCGACTACAACTTCCCTGAATAGATTAGGCAGGCCAAAATCCCCTAGAAAGGGCAGGAGAAAGAACAGAGCTAAATATTCAGTTTTATATAGATTTCCTTAGACCACAAGACCCCCTACACCACAACCAACTGACCCATCCCTGCCCTATACTAGTGCTTATGTAAATGGTTATTAGAGAAATTGGTTAGAACTGTCCTTTCCAGAGAAGCTTAAGAGAACCAGACCTCCTTGGTGTTTTTATACATAGGTTCAAAAAAATAGATTGTTCAGGCAATTACTTAGGGCCTAGGCACATTGGGGTTAGACTCCATTCCTGGGAAAGAGAAAAGTATGGAGGAGACAGTTCCTTTATAACAAACAAGATCTCAATGCTTTTGGCGTTTATAGCTAGCAAAGCAGATTTAGAAGTGAGAGACAGATATTAATCACTATGACCACAGACCCTGTATCCTCAGTCACTTGGCAAGATGCCCAGACTCAAATGTACCCATATTCTAGTCAACTCATAGCTTTACATGTTAACCACAAAACTTACACCTAAGCTTAAAAAAATAAGGTGTCAACATAAGTACAAGGAAGAGGCTGAGGTAGAGAGATGATGTCAATATACATAAGGCTTGCAAACTGCAAAGTATCTAACTGCTCAATTGTATATTATATAACATGTATTGCTAATTATATCCAAATGTTATGTAATGCTTTCTACACAACAATGATAAAGTAAATGTACTCTGGAAAAGAAAAATTTATTTTGCTCCCATATTGCCACATATCCTTACCCCAGATTATAAAATAAAGCACTCACCCCAGCAAGGCAAAGATGCCCGGTTGGTGAGCTTAAAAGCACCAAGTCCCCTGTCATTCTTCTCCGATGCTGTTCCTTCCATAGGGATTCCCTGGACCTGCAGGAACTGGACTCCAGCAGTCATCTAGTTATTAATATAGTGGGTTGTCCAAAAAGTTCAATTACTTTTTTTTCTATACGATGGTGCTAGTAATGGTGTGTTGTACTTAACTTCATTTGAAACAAATTTGTTAGATCGTATGTGTCAGGCCATCTCCTTGGTGGTCACAGAGCTCAGCTGCAGGGAGAGCTGGATCTGAAACATGCCACTGGGTCATGATTCTATTCTGTAAGGCAAGTTGTGGTGTGCACTACCTGGGCCCCCTTGCACCCTATCCTTGAAGGTCCTCTCTGAGGTTCACCAGTCCTGAACCTGACTCATGCAGCTCATCTGGGACAGGAAACTTGGGGACAAGGATAGCACTTTGAGTAAGGGACACCTTCCCTTTCAGCCTCTTTACATGCATCATCTGAGACACTCAGAACTCAGTCTCTATTAAGGACATGATCCCCAAGCACATTACATCCATGATGTGCTCTTGTCCTTGCAATCACGCCCACTCGACAGGGAGGGGAATATAGGCTTCCTAATGGGCTGCATTCTCCCTGGGACCTGGTCCTCATTGAAATGTGGGAAGGTGCCTTATATATGAGCTGTGGGAGACTCAGAACAGAGACTAAATGATGTGTGTGCACACACAGCACACACCCCACAGTCACAAACACATGAACAAACAAGATAGCATGTATGTGGAAAGATAACATGTGTGTGGACACACATGCACACACTCACACTCTAAACACAGCTTCCAGGACCCAAGGAAGGAGCCTGTTCCCACATTCCTGAGGTGAAGCTGAGACCCAGATGCTCAGGGAATCAGGATGGATGAACCTGAATTTTCAGAAATATCCAGATTCCTGCTTCTGAGACTGGTGAGTGTCCCCTTATATGACAAGACACTGCAGATGTGATTAAGTTAGGGGTGACTGAGTTAAAGGTGTTGACATGGGGAGATTATCTTGAATACTCTGGTTGGGACATAAATGGAATCATGTGTCCTTTTCAAAAAGGAATTAAAGAAACTCAGAGTAACAATACTGTGATTGTTGAAAAAGATGTTGGGTTGCATTTACATGTCCACCCAGTAAATGAGGGGCAAGTGAGTAACATGTAGCAGGGAGGACAGAGACCTGAGGTCTGGAGGTGCTGGGGGATGATCATAACCACTGTAGGGTGAGGGGTGCCTGTCAGAAGGAAGGAAATGTATGAGGACATCATGTACATGTTGGGGAACAGAGAGACTGAGCTCAGCACACAGGGGCATTGTGCTGCAACTGGTCAAGGCCAGGCAGATCCACTCTTGCTTCTGGTAGATGGAAGAAAATGTGTGGAGCCGTGGGGATGCTTGACATGTCTTTATTTATGGATGGGTGACCATGCAATGTCACAAGCTGTGCGCCTCTCTCATGTGAAGCCCCTGTCTGTTTGAGTGCTAGTGGAGAACAAAGCCAGAAAATGGCTACAGCCTTACATAACAAAACATAGTTCTGCAAATGCAAGCTCACTTTATGTTATGGGAAACACTTTATGTTTATCAGACCCAGTTTCAAGGTTATGAGAACACTGGTTATGAGGCCTCTCCAAGGCTATGGGAATGCTGCTCCTCTTAGTTACCCAGACACCTGAGTGAGGAAGCCAGACTGCCTCCACTTACCCTACAACCCACCCCTTTCTGGGTTCCTTGCCTTACAATCTACTCGAGGTTGCCTTCCACGAGGTCCTTTGGCAAGGAGGGCAGAGCACTGCACCCATAACCCACAACAGCAATAGAGGCTACAGTAACAAGCAAGCAAAACACAATTGCTGCTGCCCAGGACAGCAATAACCTGCCACCTCTCAGTAGTCAGGAAGGCCCACCATCCCTGCAAGGGATCACCTGTTAGACGTTCAATGGCATGGGTCTCAGAGACTAATGCCTGCAAGGCTTGACTAACGTTTTGGTGGACATTAGGAACATATACACAGCATTCTGCCCCTATTAGGGCACATACCCCACCACGGGTTGCAGTAAGCATATCAAAAGACGTATGATTCCGCAAGGATACTTTTCTTAATTGATACACCTCCTCATTTATCAAGCTTCTAGAGTAGCAGGTATCATTTAATGCACAAGCAGTGTGCAAAGCCAAAGCGGCAATCTCAATCTCAGTGACTATAGAAGCAGCTTGAGGAGAAAAAACAGCTAATGGATAATACCACCAGGAAGTGTGCTTTATCTGGTGTCATGCTTTGAATGCTTCCCAGTTTGTTGGCTGGGTTTTGAGAGTCTTCTGAACTTGAGCAGGCTAATAGGGCCATCCCCAAGTACAATGACCAGTCTGGTTTCCAGGCAGGTAAGGCCACCCATGTGAGACACACACCCAGAAGGCTCCAGTAGGAACTGCAGCCCATGCATCATCCCATGCCCCCAAGAAATGCTTTAAACTCTGAGTCTGACATGGCCTATCAGAGTCCAGCCCATCTGGGCTTGTCCTTCAGGGTTCTCAATGCTAAGGGGAGGTGGTCCAGAGAGCTCCATGCATGGCCTCAGCTGTGAGCCACCCCAAGCCATCCCATATGCAGCAGCCACTTAATGGCCAGGGTCAGCCATACTGCTGCTTTGCCACAGCATAGATGTCAGGCCAGGTTGCATTCCACAAAGGGATGTTCACTGTTCCACTGTTGCTGAAGCCAAGAAGCCAGTTTGAGACAGAAGCAGGTGAGATGTGCCAAGGGAGACCAGTCGACTTGCTCATGGAAGTTCAGTGTAGACTCAGCACGCTGATTGGTTAGCCACTGAGGCACAGGTATAAACCCAGTCCACTAAGGTTTTGCCTTGCACTATAAGGGCAAAAAGACATAACAGTTTAGGCAGCAGTAAAGGTAATTCATGGCCCTCTGGCAATATACAAGCAAACTTCTGGTAAGCTGATAAGACAATGGCTGGCAGAGGGGTTCTTCCTGGATGCAAATACCAGACTTTTTGTGCCTCAACCTGGGGCTCAGCATCTATTTGCAATAACAGGGGAGAACTCATAATGGACCATAGGGAAATCACAAAGGTGCTACAAAAAAGCATTTTGTGGTATGCTGGCCCTGGATATGTCACCTTTAAGACTGGGAGCCAGGTCCCAATCACCTAGGGCATTATTTGTAAATCCCTCACCACCCCTTGGCCCCAAAGGGCAACAAGAGACACACAGCATATGTGGGTGGACTTTGATTTCCCAAGGCCATGTCCAAGTGGCAATTTGCCCTTGCTCTAGGCCCTCTGGAGCAGGCAGGAGAATATTCCCCTGTTTTCCCATGCCTGGTTTCAGCAAGGCATCCTTAGTCTGTACCTGCACACGAATTGGAGCTGCAGTTCGGTGGAGCAGTGCTTCCACCAGAGTTGGGCCCCCCTCCAGCTCCTCTCATTTAGAGCCTGGAGGACAGTCCATAAGCATTTTATCAAATCCCTCAATGCAGGGGTGGCAGCAGCAGCTCACAGGCTCTGCTTTAAGAGACCATTGTACCATTCAGTCATTCCAGCAGCTTGGAGATAATATGCTATATGGAATGTCCAGTCAATCTGCAAGTCTCAAGCCCACTGTTGTACCAGGAGATTAATTCCCTGATCACTTTTAGTGATTAGGATTTGCTCATAAGCAGCACATAACCACTCCAGTGCAGCAATCACAGCTTTCTGATCTGGGTGCCATGCGGGATAAGCAGCTAAAAGTCCTGTGGCCATGTCCACACCTATAATAACATACTTATATCCCTCTGAACTATGTAGGGGCCCAATTACACCCATCTTCCACCAGGTTAGTGGTACCTGCCTCCACACCACCTGTCCAGAAGCTCCCACAGGCCTTCAGGGATACTCTCATGAGCAGGCAACACAGGTCTCACAGACTTCTTGTGCCTCTGCCAATGTAACGGGAGACCCCCAAGTTCTGATAGTGGACCACATGGTCTTTTGCCCAGCATGTAAGTGGTGATGGTGTAGCCAGTGGGCTATTTCCCTTCCTGAGGGGCTGGCAGGTGCCATTTCTAGCCACCCCATCTTGGCTAGAGTATCAGCTTCATCATTTCCACGGGAAGCAAGAAGTGCATGTCCAGTAACATGATTTGCAGTGATTTGTTTCTGGTGGCCTAACTCCAATAAGTCTTGCCACAAAGCCTGTCTCCACAATGGCCCATACATAACCATCCATTTATTTGTATGCCAGGTAGAGATCCATAACGTTAGTCCCCAGTACACCACCCAACTATCTGTGCAAATTGTCAGGGGCGGGACTTCATTGACCACCACTATCCAAACAGCATGGAGTTCAGCCCATTGACTGCTTTTCCCCTTACCTTTGTCAAGCCAGATTGTCTCTGTCTCTGCTTGGACAACCACAGCAGTCCACACAGCAGGCTGGCCCCTGCTAGACCCATCAGTGAACCATGCATCTGAGGGAATAGGTGTCTGCCCTTCATGGCAGGGGCTAGTTTCTACCTACTCTATAGGGAAAGGAGCAGTAGATTTCTCATCTACATAAATAACTGGACCTAACACTTCCTGTAGCTCAGCCTGCAAAGGGCTAGTGGACAGAGTACTCTTTTGCTACTGATAAGCCCCCCACTTAGCCAGCATGGGCATCTGAGCTGTCCCACTACAAAGCTTGGCCATCCAGTCCTGGACCCACCCTGCAATGAGATAGGTGGTCCTTATTTCATGGGGGCATTTCCTGTTATGCCCTCTGTGACCAACAGGGCATCATACACTGCAGCCAACTGCTTCTCAGTCAAGGAATACTGTACCTCCGCTCCCTTCCAGAGTTGGGACCAGAGACCCAAGGGTTGATGTAACCATTCCGTTCACTGCCACAGATCCCACCCAAAGCCTTCTTGTGCCACATGCACATCTGGCTCACAGGGTCTAGCAGGCTCCAAAGCATGCAAGGCCTGGGTGTACTTAATCATGTGCTTTTCTCCTTGGAATGCTTGTTCCAATGTTGGAGTCCAATCCTTTTTTCACCAAGGCACATACGGGGCAAACAACCTGGGCTAGAAAGGGCACGAATGCTCTCCAGTATGCCAGCAGGTGCAAAAATGTCTGGAGCTGTTTCACAGTGGTAGGGGTCCGGTGTGCCTGAATCTTATCTACCATGCATCAGGAATGACTTTTGTCTTATACAACCAGACAACCCCCAAGAATTTGATAGACAATTCAGGCACAGGACTTCAGGTTTGACAGTGCTTACAGCACTGCCTTCTCTTCTAACTCTGCAAGAGAATTGCTGGTTAGCAAGATCTCATCAGTGTAATGGAACAGACACACTTCTGGAGGCCATGGCCACTTAGCCAGGTCCTCTGTTACCAGCACATGACAGATAGTCAGGTTGTGCAAGTACCCTTGTGAGAGCAGAGTAAAAGTCCACTGCCAGCCTTCCAACATGAAGGCAAACTGGTCCTGATTCTCCAGAGCAAGGTCAATAGCGAAGAAGACATTTGCCAGGTCAGCTACAGGGTGGTAAGTTCCCAGCTCATTAGTTAACTGGTCCATCAAGTCCATCACAGAAGGGACCCCTGCATGCAGTGGAGGAATGACTTTATTGAGCTCCCTGTAATCAACTATCATTCTCCATGTGCTATCTGGCTTTTATACTGGCCACACAAAAGAGTTAAAAAGACTGTGGGTGGCCCTAATTATGACCACATTCTCCAACTCTCCTATACTTGCTGTGATTTCCTAGTGTCCTCCAGGTAACTGATATCATTTCACTGCTGTTACCCATCATGGGGGTGGCAATTGCACATGAGGTTGATTAGCATGTCCCCTCAAAATGGCTTTCAACATTCACACCCACAGGTGTAACTCTCCTGTGGAAATGTACAGCCACAGACCCTGCAGTATGTCAGCATCTGGGATATACTTAGGAATGGGGGAAACATAGACTGTATTCACAGGGGGACAAGTGTCCATTACCCAAAGGAAACTGTACAGCCTGACACTCTGCCCCCCATAACCATCAGTAGATACCTCGGGCCCTGGAAACTTCTCAGGGTTTCTGTGTTAAAGGTCACATTCAGCTCTTGTGTCCACAAGAGCTAACACTTGCTGTACATTTGCAGGGGACCAATGAATAGCTAATTCAACATGTGGCCTTTGGTTCCTGCCCATCCCCTGAGGACAGGTCCCTGGGCCTTGATCCTAGCCAAAGGTCCAAATAATATATCTTCCTTCATCTCAGGAGGTTGACATAGCCAGATGATCTTCCAGCTGGACCAAATAGACTTATTGGAGCTCTGGAGATACACTCCGAGCTTTCCCTGTCTGCTTCTTCTTCTGGGGCACAGGAAGCATTGGTCAGCTCCCAGCTGCTTCCAGAGCTTTAAGAGGTATGCATTTCAGCATCCTGTCAATCTCAGTACGATCAACTCCAGTCCCTAGAAGATCTGACATCTGTGTTCTAGTGACCTGAACAGGGCCACTAGCTGGAGGGAAACAGAGGAACTCTGAGTAACTGTATTCACAGTTTTCTGCCGGTGTTGGGACTCTGCCTCTCCCAGACTAGCTGCCATTGTCATGACATCATTTATGAGACAGCTGTAATAAGGCATGGTAATCACCATCAGCAAGCCAAAGGAGGCAGGGGGAGTGTGCTACAGCACAATATCCCTCATTCCTGCTGTAAAATATTCATCAATGGGACCTTGTGTGTTGGGATTGAACATGGCCTGGCTCATGCCCAACTCCAGCAAGATTTGCATTAAGTCTGTGAAGGACTGCCACTTCCTCACCATATCTGGTATATCACCCACATTTGCCCAGACAATGAGGAAAGCCACCATCACCCACTCCATCAGAGAATGTGAGCCCTGTCCCCTACCATGTCTCAGGCTATTCTGCAGCAACTGGTGCAAGGAGGGGTGTGTCATGATGCATGCGAACTTTTCCATCTCAGCATCAGAACACATGATGCTATTCACCCCTAGGTTCCACAAGCTCAGGAGCCATGCAGCTAAGGGCTCCCATGGTCACTGGTGAAACTGACTCCGGAGATCCTCCAGACCCTCTTGGGTTAATAAGTGGTGTGTTCCACCATTTGCTCCAGGCCCGCAGGGCTTCCCACAGGCACCATGGGCTATTGGGGTTTCACCTTCTGTATCAGTACAGAGTGGACCTTTCAGGGATGCAGCTATGGCACCAGGTCAACATCATCTTTCCCTGCTCAGACCTGGACTCCAACTCATCCCCTGCAGCAGGAGAGGGAGATCTGAGTCACTGATCCACTGCTCACAGTTCTTCCAGGGCGCCAATCCTGGCTTCTAGGCCTTCTTCTCATCCTTGGAGCTCGCATAGCATCAGTGCAGCCTCAGTCTCAGCTCACAAAACTGAAATAAACACCCAGCCCACAGCACCCTCAGCTGCATGGATGCTGGGCCACTACAGGGTCTCCCAGACCTTCTGTAAGGCTTTGTCCATGGTGTCGGGGGAGACCCTGACATCAGACCTCTCCCGTGGAGGGGACCAGGAAGACAGGAGGCTCACAACCAAGTGCCATGGGCTCCCTGGGTCTGTTAAGCCATTGAGACTCCCTTCAGAAGAACCAGGGGTCTCTCCTGGGGTCTTACCCATTTCCCTACTGTGGGGATCCTGCCAACTACACCAATTGTGTTGCAACAGATCAAGGCCAGGCAGATCCACTCTCTCCTCCAGAAGACAGAAGAAAATGTGTGGAGCCATGGGGATGCTTGACATGTCTTTATTTATGGGTAGGTGGCCATGCATGCCACAGGCTGTGCACTTCTCTTGTGGGAAGCTCCTGCCTATTTAAGCACTAGAGGGAAACAAAGCCAGAAAACACCTGAAACCTTACATACATAACATAGTTTTGCGCATGTGAGACCACTTGGTGTTATGGGAACAGTTTATGGGACCCAGTTTCAAGGCTATGGGAACACTGCTTCCCTTAGTTACCCAGACACCTGGGTGAGGAAGCCAGACTGCCTCCACTTAGGTTACAGTCCTGGACAGGGCTGGACTCTTGATTTGGGACATGTTTCCAAGCACAGGGAAGATGAGAGCACTCAGGGTGGTTCATTGTCAAGGAAGATAAAGGACACACAGAATGTGGTGAAGGACATGTCCCAGACACTGGGTGGAATCTCACCTGCAAACAGACAGCATCACTTCTTCCTTTGTTGTCTGCAGTGTGCATGAAAATGAGAGTCACAAAGAAGAAAGAAGTGTCCCTGCATGTAGCTGAGAGCTCTGAGAGGAAATCCCTGCTCCCAAGAGAAGCCCCCTCCTTCCAGTTCAGGCCAACACTTCTTGGATTTATTCTCTGTGGTTGGTATGACCTGAGTGCCCACTGCAGTCCAGCCCTCCTGTCTCCCCCAGGGAAGTTTGTGTCTGGGTTCATGCCGACTTCCCCTCACTGTGTCTCTCACTCAGTAATACATAGCCAAGTCCTGGGCTCATAGGATGCTCAGCTCCACATGTAGGCTGTGCTCACAGACTTGTCTGTGGTTATGGTGAGTCTGCCCTGGAACTTCTGCACATAATGTGTTCCACCACTGTTAGGGTAAACATACCCCATCCACTCAAGCACTTTTCCTGGAACATGTTGTGCCCGATGCATATAGTACCTGGTGAAGGTGTATCCAGAAGCCTTGCAGGAGACTTTCACTGAGGCCCCAGGCTTCCTCACCTCACTCCAGACTGCACCAGCTGCACCTTGGAGGACACCTGTGGAGAGGAGACAGGAGTGGATAGAAATCTCCATTGACTCTTCCTAGTCCCCTTCTCAACCCAAGGACTGGGAAGTCCCTTAAATGTAGTCACTGCCACCAGGAAGAGGGCTCTCCAGCTCCAGTCCATGGTGAGGGGCTGTGCTGTAAGGACTACTGTAGCAGAGGGTGTGGCTGTGGGTGATACTCTCAAGGCACAGACAACTCCACATTTAAACTAATCTCCCGCTTCTCATTTGAATATGTGTGAGACAGAACTCTTCATAGCTGTCTATGTGACTCTACTTAGGAGAGGATAGAAGACACAGAGACCATACTCAGTGGGAGAATCAGGGTTCAAGTCAAAATCAGTGTTATTGGATATAGGTTCCCTTCCAGAACACTGAACTCTGTGCAGACATAGCTCCTCCCACTAAGGAACTAGTCCCTACAGGACATGTTTCTCATTGTGACCCCCTCCTTTGATGACATTGAGACCACTTGGGCCTTCCTGGACTTGAAACTGCATGTATTATTGCTGAGCCAGTGTGTCTCCAAATGTCTGCTCCTGCCGTGGCTGGTGTATCTCAGTGTATTGAGCGCAGGCCTGTGAAACAAAGGATCATGGTTCAACTCCCAGTCAGGGCACATGCCTGGGTTGCAGGCCAGTTCCCAGTAGGGGACGCATGAAAGGCAATCATACATAGATATTTCTCTCCCTCTATCCTTCTCTTCCCCTCCAAAGATAAATAAATAAAATATTTTAAAAAAAGTCTGCTCCTAGTGAGTTAATAAAGCCATCCATGTCCCCAGTTCCTTACAATTCAGATAGAAAGAAACCACAGACATACACCCACTGACTTGTTCTCATGTCTTACTGAGTTTGGTACATGATCTGATATTTACTATCACCTCATGGAAAAATATATTTACAGTCACCTCATGTCCAATTTTATTGTTAATATTTTTTTTGAGATGAGGAACATGTAGGCCTCAGAAAAAATCTTTCCCCAGATCCCTCTGAACCTTCTCCTTGGTCAGCAGCCCTGAGCTTTTGGATCCCATGTGTCCTGCACTGCCCAGATGACACCCTGATGGGGACTTTCCTGTCTGGGCTCACAAGGCTTGGGCCTCTCATGGCTGTGTGCTGACCTCCGGGTGCTTCCTTGGGGACACCATGTGCTTCAATATCTCTCTGCACAGAGAACTGGCCATACTAAACCTCAGTGACTCATAGTGAACCCCAAACCCAGTGCTCTTTGAATCACCATGGATCCTCCTCCCTGGAACTGCCTTATTTACTTACACAGCCAATACCTATGAGTCCACAAGCTCTTGGTGTATTTGGGGTCCCCTAATGTCCTACAGTTCCTCTGCTTCAAGGTCCTATCTGAGGATCCCTGCACGTGGCCCTAGTCCCACTGCACTTCTACTGCTCAGTAAATCACATGTGCGTGCATACACACACAGGGATGATTTTCATGGTAATAAACTTCAGGTCTCCCTTCTCCCTGTTCCTATCACATGGACAGGACCCCTACATAGATTCTAGTCCTGGGCATGACTTTCTGAGTGAGTAAGTGATGACTGGCTCTGTGAGGGACACACTGGTTTTTCATCCTTTCTTGGTGATCCATCCTGATGATTATCTTTCCTTCTACCACCTGCCTTATGGACCTCTGACCCCAGCAACCCAAATGAAGATAGACTCACTGCTCAGTGACACCACAGCTGTTCCTGTCAGTTGCTGTAGTAACCACTGTCTTCTTCTGCACCTGGGTGTCATGTTTGACACTCATGGACATTCCTGTACTGACCAAGGCATCACAGGTGAGAATTCAGACACTGCTGGTCATTGCCCAAACTCCCATTCAAAGGCAGTCTTCTCTAGGGTAGAGCATGGGGGAGCTGTGGTGATGTCCCACATGTGGATTCTGTGTCCTCCAAATCCAGAAATCTGTCAGGTACTGAGATGTTGCTTAGTTCCAGGAATGGAAAAGAAATTCTGATTGATTTTCACTGTCTGGGGAATGTCACAGGTGGTTCCTGCCTAGGAGAGTACTGAGAAAGTCCCCACTGCCACAGGACCTTGGCCTAGTGGTAGGTTTATCAAGCATGTGCCAGTTATGTTATTACATCATTTTAATTTGTGAATATTATCCTCTAGGTTGATCTTTCCATTATATTGTATTATCACTCCTCAGACCTGCATCAAGAAAACATCCTTCTAAGAAAATATCCACAGTAATCTGATGAATCAAATACATCTGTATCCTTTCAGTAAATGCACATCACAAATGTTCCCACGTGAAGACAAATTGCAGTGGATTATTTTCCAAAATTAATGGATAAAACCTGTTTGCAATATCAATCACTGAAGACTAGTGGCATATGGCATGACATCAGTTTAGTCTGCTGAGGTCACCACAGTCAGCTCACATGCCATGCAGGATGGTTTATTCTGTCTTCCTTAATCACCTCTGATTCTTCACAAGAACCCTGTATTTTCAGTGGGCCTTACATGTCTATGGTGTGGGGAATGTTAGGAAACACCTTTCAAATTCTAAGGTGAAACTAATTAATGGGATCCTCTGTTTTGTTCACCGACACCCAATATTTTTTCAAGTTAACACTTGAGTATGTTCAGATGGGGAAATTGGGGCAAACTTATGCGCTGTCTGATTTAGGATAGGATTGGTCACGTTTCTCCAGAGAAGGATAACAAAAATATATACTTACACTTACATTGCTAAGGAATTGATGCTTACTTTATGTACAATGTGATGTCCCAATGTCCCATTACCTGCAGTTGTAGGCAGCAGACCCAGGAGAGCTGCTGTTGGAACTCAGTTTGGTCTGAAGTTTGAGGACCAGGGTGCTAGGGCCGGATTAGATCTCCATACCTGCCACAGAAACCAGCACACAGGTGGGAAGGGCTTAATGTTTCCTCCTTCAATCATGGTTCCAGCCAAACCTCAGTGGAGTGGAGGGTGCCCACCTATATTGGGGAAACAATATGCTTTTCTCAACCATAAATACAATGGAAATTTCACCTGTGAACACACTATGGACAGGCCAAGGAAAACTGTCACCCAACAGTTTGGGCACCTTATGATCCAGTCAAAATAAAACAAGCCAACAGTCACAACAGCTTTTTAGGAAATGGGTCCCTCAGTCTGAGTTCACATGTGTCGAACTACTGCATTCAGATAGAGGAAAGGCAACCACTTTAGATTCATCATACTGATTGCTTTCTTTTGTATCCACATGTTGAAAGTCAAATAGAGAGGAATCTTCTTTTTTTTTTTTATTTTAGTTTATTCAGTACAGTTTCTATCCTTTATTCCCTTTCCAGCCCA
>CM052546.1:70594903-70656348 GCA_028533065.1 Trachops cirrhosus
TTCATTTCCTCTTGGCCCTTGTTGATAGTTTCTATTTCCTTTTTCAGACTGATATAGTTTGCAGCGAGTTCATTGTAGCTTCCCTGTAGTTTCTGATAACTCATTGAGAGTACGTGGAAATTCCTGATAATCATTGCTTTGAACTCAGAGTCCTGTAGTTGAGTTGCCTCTATTTCATTTATCATTATTTCTGGGGCTTCCTCCTTTCCCTTCATTTGGGGATTGTTCCTTTGTGTTCTTATTGTTCGTGAGACTCTTCTCGATAGCCTCAGCTTCTTAAATTGATCTGTTTGGCTCCCTGGATTTATGGTGTGAACTTCTGTGGTAGAGTACCTGTGAGCTTCAGTGGTATATTCTCCTTGTGGTATCCAGGTGTTCTCATCTTCCACCTACTCTTCCCTCAGGTCCGCACCCCCGACAGCAGCGGAGGAAACCGGCGGACGACAAGGAGTTGGCGTCGGTGACCAAAAACAAAACTTCTTGACTATGATTTGACATGTCATTATCTACTTAAATGCAAAGAAAATGTTCCTATTAAAAAAAAAAAACATTTGTGATGGGTGATGAAAAGTGTATATTTGGCAATAATGTGGAACTGAAGAGATTATTGGGGAAACAAAATTGACCACCACCAACCAAACTAAAGTCCAATCTCAACCAAACAAGGTGATGCTGTGTGTATTTTGTCATTGGAAGAAAATCCTCTATTATGAGCTCCTTCTGGAAAACTGAACAGTTAATTCGAACACCTGCTGCTCCCAATTAAATCAACTGAAAGCATCATTTGATGAAAAGTGTCTGGAATTAGTCAACAGAAAACACAGATTTTTCAATCAGGATTACTCAAGGCCATATGTTTGTTTGATATCCAGGCAAAAACCATCACAGCCTGACTGGGATGTTCTGATTCATCTGCTGTACACACTAAACATTGTACCTTTGGATTTCCATTTATGCCTGTCTTTACAAATTTCTCTTAATGGAAAAAAAATCCAATTCCCTGGAAGACTGCAAAAGATACCCAGAACAGCTCTTAGCTCAAAAAGTTAAAAAGTGTTGGGAAGATGGAATTATGGAGTTTCCTGATAAATGGCAGGAGGTAGTGGAACAACATGGTGAACACACTGTTCAATGAAGTTATTGGTAAAAATGAAAAAATTGTCTTCTAGTTTCACTTAAAACTGATCAAATTTTTTGGTCAAACCAATAGTGTAAGCCCCTAGAACATATAATATAAACATAGACAAAATGGAGGAACTGTGAAAAGGGCATGGTAAAGATCCAGAGCAGAGTTCTCTGAGAAACATAACAGAAGACATTAATTCCAGAAGTTGAAAGTGGTCAGTGAAGACGAACGCTGTGAAGAGGCTGTGCAGAATGAAACTCATGGCAAAATGGAACTACTTCTGGTTCACTTGAGATTTGCCTTTTCATGGTACATCTTTAATGGGGCCAGCAACTGATCTGACAGTGTGAGTCTTAGTGGATTTATCAAAACAGACTCTTCCATTCAGATGTGTACTAAGATTTATTCTCATCTCAAAGACATTTCCCTGACTTCAGCTTGTTAAGTACAAATCTTAGCTCATGATATTTGGTCTTTCTTGATGCTCCCATAAAAGCATTTCTGGACATGGGTTCATTTCTCGATCTTCTGGTAGGTCTATTCCACAATCCTGGGCTCACAAACACTGACTGTGTTTCTGGGCTGTGGTCACTGGCAACATCGACAACATTGGGAGTGGCCAGCCCACCTGCTGTTCATGGACTGTCATCTGCTGAGGCCACCCATGGGCTTGCCCATCACGATGCCCCATGCCCAGTCCCCCCACCTGGTAAAATCAGGACTCAAATATGTGAGTTGTGGGAGGTGCCCTGTGGTCAGCAGCTTGCAGGACTCACACATGACATAAGCATGGCCTGAACCAGGGCCTAGGACATGTGCCTTTATAACTGATACCCTAACAATCATGAAGGGGGATTAAAGACAGGCCACACACTCAGAGAATATACACTTAAATTGCATATTTGATGCAGACCATTGTCATGAACACACAATACATCTGCAAAAAGAAGAAAACAAAATAACAAGTTAAACCTAAGCCACTCATCAGAACAGACACCTACCTGCTCAAATGATGCAGGATATTGGAAATCAGTGTGGCATTTTCCCCACAACATGAAAACAGGAGCCCAACAGGACCAGCAACCAAGTGTCCAGTGCTCTCTTCCAATAGAACACACTCTGGGTCTAGAAGAGAGAGTCCCCTTGTCATTGCCGCTTTACCCACTATGGCCAAGGCCTGGGAACCATCTGAATGCCTGTCAGGGGATGAATAGATGAAGTGTGTTATATACTCACAATGCAAAGTTACTAATCTGCCTTAAAACAGAAGGAATTCTGTCATAAACCACAGTGTGGGTGACACTGCAAGATGTTGAGCCATGTGTGCTAACTCCTCAGGAAGGACCAGCACTGCATGACCTAACAGAGGAGAATCTATGACTCAGCAAAGCTCATTGACAGAGGAGGCAGGAAGGTGCTTGTAGCACAGGAGGAAGAAGTCAGGAAGTGGGTGTTCCCTGGCTGGAAGTTTCAATCTTGAATCAGAGTCAGGACCATGGTTTTATGCTAGAGCTTGAGCCTGAAATGATACACACAGTGTTTTACACTCAGGGATTTGTGGTGGGTGTACACTCAGCACATGTGAAGCATTCTCCCTCTGAGAGGGTGACTGGAGAGGGGCCGTGTTAAAATAGAGTGGGAGCAGCCATTCCAGACAAACCACCTGGCAGGTCTTCCTTCTCCTACTTGTGTGGGGTATGAACTCAGCACACTCACCTTTGCACTGGGCCCCCAACAGTGCATTTCACACAACTGTTTGAACAGCTGACACGGAAGAGGTATCCTGACTACAGGATTGAAAATTGCAGGCAGTGTTTATAATTTGCATTACCACGTGCAAGTACAGATTAACTTAGCTTGTCTGCAGTGATAGAAGTCCCTTCCCTCTAGTCCTGTACCTGCATGCCTCCCTGTCTCACAAACACCACTTGCCTTCAACCCAGTCACAGCAGAATTAGGGCTTCTGCCTGATCCATGCTTTCCAAGGAACATTGCTTTGTGAACTCAGATGAACATTGGTTTCTGCTCACTTTGTTCTTTTAGTATTACAGTATCATTACAATAATGAAAGGAAATCCTGATGTAAACTACTGCATGAGTGAACCTTGAGAATATGCTGAGTGAATCGATGCAGGCACAGATGAGCAAACACCAAATGGCCCTTCATAGATTGGGACTCTTAAACAGCCCAGATGCAGAAGGAGAGGGCATTATGGTGGGTGTCCAGAGTTGCAGGGAGGGGCATGGTGGAGCTGTCTTTCCAAGGAACAAACATCCTGCGATGCAGGGGTTATGTTCCAGAGGTGTGCTGCTCATCACTGCACCTGGGCATGCATTTGGTCTGTGACAAGGGTAGATCTCACTTGGAGTGCACACCACAAAGGAAAACAGGGACAGAGAGGACTTCAACTCCAGTGTGAGGACATGAAGAGCTGCTATGGCTTCAGTCCCAGTCAGAATGCAGAAACTCTTTTTAAAAGTTCTACCATGACTGGAGATGGTCCTATCGGAACACCAATGATAAAGAAGAATTTACTTCAGAGACGATGCTGACAGTGGCAACAGCTAGACAACATAAACACCATCCCTTCTGTGTCACAGTGCAGCAAATACATTCAAGAAAGGTGCATTCAAGAGCACAGACTCTGTGCTGCCAGATCCTGGTCACAGGGTCCCGTTTCCAGATGGGAAGATATCAGTTTCCCTCATTCAGCTCTGACCTGCTGGTTGCAGGGGCTGAGCTCCAGTCAGGTGCCACCAAAAGACAGGACTCACTGTCTCTAATCAACCCCACTTCTGGGCATAGCAGCCCTGGGACCCTAGGTCCCTGATTGTCTCATTGTGATTTGCCTCCTAGAGTTCACCCACCAGGACAGGCATGACATGAAGACAGGAGCCACCGAGTAATCAGATCTGAGCACTCAGACCCTTACTGAGTGAGGAGTGAAGCCACCTTTGTCCCCAGTGGCAGCTAAATAAGCTGCCTCAGTATTTTTGTTGTTTTTTGGGTTTTTTTTTTTTTTTTGCTTTTTTTTTTCAGGAAAAGGGCTGGAAATCATCCATCAGGTAGAGTTTCAGATATATTTCCATGAAGGTGATGTCATTCCTAGCAGCATGTGGAGGCACTGAAGGCCTAGGTGTGGGTAAAGGAAGTTGCAGTAGATGGGGGATCAGTGCTGTGTCAGCTGCTCTGGAGGTTTCTTCCTGTGGGAGAACCAAAGACAGGCTCCTGGGCAGACAGACAGCTGCTGCCAGGACAGCATAAGACCTCGTGGTAGATACTGTGCATTTACAGCAGCCTGGAAGTTTGTGCTTCCATGTGTGGAGCCGTCCACTCCTCAGGGTCCTGCTGAGAATGTGGGAACCCTCAGTCTTCAGGAAGTGCAGCTTCCCACCTGGAAATAGGGTAAAAGGACAGGAAGCCTAGTCAGCTACGGCCATCTGTGTTGGCCATGTGAACACCAGGACATACCCTTTTGCTGTCTCTGAGACTGGTTCCTTCCATGTTGATTAATCACTGAGACCCACCCGAATTGATGTCTGTACCCACTGATTGTTATTTTCACAGCTGAGTAGAATTGCATTCACGGATGTTCCCTAGCTTGCTTATTTTAAAAGTGGAAGAACTTCTGGGTGGTTTGTATCTTCTAACACAAATAAACATGATTAAATATTTGCATATATATTTATATGAACATAGAATTTGTTCTCCTAGAGCAAAGACTGCTAGAGAGACTTGAAGGTCATGTGCTAAGTAAAATTTGATAAGAAACTGTGATGCATTTAGTTAAGAGGAAATAACAGAACATAGAAGGACTTGATGAAGGAGGGGTACCCAATCACTGCTGATATGTAATAGCTATCAGAGATTGTCACCTCTTCATTTATTTTCTGCCATGAGAATCTGAGAAATCAGATTCAAAAAGAAGAGGGAAGAATTGCCCCTGGGTGCAGCTGAGAGCACTGAGAGGAAATACTTTCTCCCAGGAGTAAGAACCTTCTTTCCCCACCCAGGTCCACACCTACCCCTGGGGCTTTTCTCTGTGCTCAGTGGGACCTGAGCACCCCCTGGTGTTCTGAGCAATTCCTACAACCCAGCCCTCTGGTCTCCTGGAAGGAGGTTTGTGTCTGAGTTCACACTGACTTTACCTCACTGTGTCTCTTGCACAGTAATACATGCCTGTGTCATCAACCCTCAGGGTGTTCAGTGTCAAATAAATTTGGCTCTAGGAGGTATCACTGGTGATGCTGAGTTGGGATTTCATCACTGGGTTGTAGTTTGTGCTTCCATTACTCCATATAGCACTCCATTCCAGCCCCTTCCCTGGAGCCTGGCTGGTCCAGTGCACAGCATTGCTTGTTATAGAGAATCCAGAGACAGTGCAGGTGAGAGAAGGGTCTGTGAGGTCTTCACCAGTCCTGGGCCCAACTGCTGCAGCTGCACCTGGGACAGGGCACATGGGGACAAGAGATATCAATTTCTGTCAGTAGCATGCAGTCACTACCATCCCATAGACCTGTGTCTGACATCTGAGACATTCACCCTGGGGGGCTGTCACCAGGCACAGGAGACCCAGCAACCTCATTTTCTTCCAAAGCAGAGCTTTGCCTTCCTCAGAGAGCTCAGCTCCATGCGAGGAGAGAGCTGTGAACCCCTACTCTCCAATGGAAGATTTACCCTGGAGCAGGAAGACAAATCTACATGTGGGACAGCCTTTGGCATATAAGTAGAGAGGCACTGAGGTCAGGCACCTTGGTTATTCTGGGACCTCTGTATGGCCATCTCTTCTCTGGAGCTCACTCCACATTAAGTCAGCGATAAGGAATCCCTTGGTTCATGAGACACATTTGAGTTGAAAGGTTGGAATAGATGAGTAGGTGACATATTGAAATCTCATGCTTCTTTCAAACAGATTTAAAAAGGGTTAGCACAGATTCAGACAGTTTCAGATCCCAAAACTGTATTATACCCATAATTACCAGAATATTATATTATAATTTCATACAAAGAAGGCCTATATTGGTAAAATAATGCAAAAATGAAGGACAGTCATTCTCAGCATCTTGTATCTTATGATGTCATTTTGATCTGAGGAATTCCCTGCCATGCATAGGTAGGAGGGGAATTCTTGATTCTTAATGTTGGAAATGTTGTTATTGTGCTTACAGCTCCCTGCACAAACTGTTCCCTTCTACAAGCCCAGGGCACATTGTGAGGACCACAAACCAGTCACATCAGTAATGGTCCCCTTTCCGCATGGACACATGATTGAAAATAAAATGAGTGATTGTTCCAGTGTAAAATTCAGAGCCTTTAATCAGACGGAAGATTCTTGCAACAGAATAGCGGATCTGTTTTCTCAGTCTAGTGTTGTCAGTGATTTTGTGTGTTCAGAGGAAAGGAAATGAGAATTCCTAGCACAGATTTGCTCACAGGAAAGGGAACTTCAACCTTAACAGGAAACCCTCAAACCCAGGCACCCTCAGCCCTGTTTCTGGATATGCTCACTCTGGTCAGAGGGTGCTGGGCTCCCCCTCACAACACATAATGTTGTTAAAGTGTAATGCACTCATTTTTCCACCAGACATTACTTGGAAATATATTCTCTGTCAAGTTTGTCTTTTAACTCCCCTAATGTAATATTTTGGTTTTCTGGCACATATATTTTTAATTATACAATGGCCAATTAATCACTATTTCCATGGTCCTTTTTTGCATGATGTTAAAAAATTTCCCCAGAAAGTGGTCAGCCTCCATTGTCCATGCTGATTGGTTACAGCAGTCATTCGGACTACAACAGTCTCTGGTACCGGGAGTGGATCACTCCTGGAAAGATACCCACAATTCTGGGAGTGACTTTGAAACTGGTTAAAGGGAGGATACTGGACTGCTTTTGTGTCACATGACAGAGATACTCCTGATGTTCATGAACAGAGTGTTACCAGAAATACAGGATTTGAGACATTTTAAGTGAGGACCCAGAAGGAACTGTAGGGCGTGATAGAGACAGATTATATTACCTTAGAAAGTACCTAAATATTTATAGACAGGCATCTGTTAGCAAGAGAAATGCTTAAGATTCTGCAGGTAGACATCAAGGGAAATAAAGAACATGCCTTTGGAGATGGGTGGAAAGGGGACTCCTTGTGACTCACAGTCACATTTTCACAGTGCTTCTGTTACATTTGGCAACACTGTCACGGTCCAGGGCATTAGGGGGTGGCCACCATTATGGTCTTTATTTCTTTTGTAACACCATGAATTATTGAAGCTGAATAATTATTGAATTATTGAATTATTGAAGCTGAAGTCTCATTCCTGCCTCTTCTCCATCTGCTCCACACAGGAAACCTCATAAGAAAGCCCGGGTCTCCTCTTAAAATGTCACTAGGGTGTTGAAAGCCCCAAGCAAGCCCCTGTTACCCGATGACCCTCCCCAACACAACTTCGACAAAATGAACACCCTGAGCCAGTCTCAGTTCCTGACTGTCAAATTTTGTCTGACTTGCTGAGGGACTTCTCCTGTTCCACCCAGAGATTTCAACTCTGTGTATGTGATAATCACTCCATATTCCCTTCAGGTGTGGGTTGGTCATCAGCCTGGACATTCACACCAAGCTGCCATGTGTCCTGCCTCTGCATGGTGTCACCTATTCTTGGTGCTGTGAACATGATGTCAAGTCAGTGACTGTCACCACAGGGGTCTTTCCCCTCTGGCATTGGTTCATGTGCCTCTGGTGCTTGTTGCCCAGCATGCCCCAGTGGGACACGTGCGTGTCCTACTGCTGGCCGGTTTCGACACTGAGCTGTGTGGGGCTGGGCTGCACTGTTGGGCCTGTGAGAGCCTCAGGTTAGATTCAGTCAACATGGGTTGAAAGGTTTTAATGATTCATTGGAATTGAACACAATAATGTCTGAAAAATAGTCTATCTTTTGTACACATGAGAATATATTCTTTTGTTACAGCATTTTCTAACTCACAGACTTCATAGGTGGGCACAGAATCAGGAATACAGATATGTTACCCAAGGGAAATGGTTGCAGGCAGTGGAAACTTCACAGTAAACCAGCCTAAACCTCCAACTGCACCTGCTCCTTGGATGGTCCTTGTGCTCTGGACCCTGTGCATTACCTGTTGGTTATAGCTCCTACTGCTGGGAAGTTTGTGTCTGGGCTCAGGCTGACTTCCCCTCACTCTTTCTTTTTCACAGAAATGGACACCTTTTTTCTCATCTCACAGGCTGTTCACTTGCAGGTACATTGTGTTCTTGCCATTCTCTCTGGAGATGGTGAATAGGCTCCTCAAAGATTTGGCATAATATGTGGTGCTTCCATTCACATTAATGTTTGAGACCTACTCCAGGCCCTTCTCAAGAGTCTGGCAGACCCAGCTCATCTAGGAGCTACCAAATGTGAATACAGGCCACACAGGGGTGTCTCAGACTCCCTAGGATGCACCAAAAGTCCCCCAGACTCGAATGGCTGTGCCTCCCACTGGAAGCTGCAGAAACAAGCTGCACCTCTCAACGGACATCCTAGTTAGGAAAACTTCACCCAACCACTGTTCCTCTCAGACATATCCACTCACATACTCTGTGTCTTTCATTACCCATAAATTACCTCTTAAAATAACAAGGAAAACCCAGCTGAGCCCAAATTCCATGGTGAGAGATCTATATTCTGTCCTGAGCAGGGACTGGGAGCCCCTAGGAATCCTGGGTTGGGCTCCTGTCCCAGAGCTGAAGGCTTGGGGCTGGGCTGCTTTTCATAAACAGAGGAACCCTATTTGCATATCCTCCTACTATATAGGGTGTTGTATGATTGGGTGGTGGCACAAAGGGCATGGTTCCAGAGTGTGACTTGTCCAAGGAAATATGTCTGCTAAGAATTACTACCCAGCTCTGGCCAGTTTTTCTCAGTTGGTTACAGTGGCCACCTGTAACTGAAAGGATACAGATTCAATCCCAGGTCTGGGTATGTACGAGAAGGAATCTCTCTCTCTCTCTCCCTCTCTCTCAGAAATGAAAATAATGTCTTTCTGTGAATATAAAATAATAATATAAAAATAAATGAATGTCTCCCTTCATTTGGTCCTGTGTGTTCCCCAGTGACCCAACTGATTAAGGGGACTGGTACATGACCTAGGAGAACAGATTTGAGTAAACTGCCATAAAAAGAGAGGGATTTATAATGAAAGGTGCCTTTGAAAGTCACCAGTAATGAACACACCAAGATAGATCAACCCTCACAGTCAGAGGGAGAAATAAAATGCAGGAGTTTCGTGTTCAGGAGACACAAAGTACCGTCTGACACCACAACCTATAGAAAGTGGCCAGAGAATGAACTAGGCACACAGTGTGACTCTAGACCACAAAGGCACAGTGTTGGAAGAGGTGCAGTGTCTGTGTGGATCATTGGAGACAGATGAGTGAACTTTACAGAGAGGCAGACAGTGCTCCCGGACCATGTCCCTTTAGTTGATTTTGGTGCTGAATGTGCAGCAGTCTCACTGCCTCGTTTTTGTTTTAGTCTCCAGGCTCTGGGGCTCAAACACTGGGGACACAGGAGAAAGTCACTGAGGACTGGATCTGCTTAGGTGAAGATGAAGGTAAAGACTGCCATATCAGTATGTTTAAATTATGGAAATTTCATTATAGAGAAATTTGATATAATGCCTAATATGATATAACAGAGAAAAATGAAGTGATAATTAACATGAATAAAATATTTATAGTTATTCATTGATTATAGAATAAATAAATCCTTTAAATAGACTCCTTTTAGTGGGGTTGCTGGCTCTAACTTTATTTAAAATGATCAACAATTGCAGTTCAGTCTTATTTTCACAATCAGCATCTGAAGATCTGTGGACATGAGACATAGTGCTAATCAGAACAGCAAGAAACATGTTTGCCCCAGATTCTTTGAAGTCAGTTTCAGAGGCTTCATCTCCAACCTCTTCCATCTGTTTTCATTTCTGGATATGACACTTGTGCATGCTGTTACCTCCTCCAAACAAGATGGGTGTCACCTGGGCATGAGTCCCCATGCAGTGTGGATCAGTGTGCAGAACTGGGAAGAGACCCTCCCAGGCACATAGATGGTGGGATTAACCAAGCCTGGAGTCAACACGTATACAGTTATTCTTTATATCGTGATCTTCTTCCTAATGTAGCAACTTAAAATTCTCTTATGTCATTTTTCTCAGAAATACCTTCACTTAGTAATCTAGTAAGTGATATGTTGGGTTGGCCAACAATTTGTTTTGCTTTTCTGTATCATGGTCTAGCAGCACTTCATTGTCTTCAACTTCATTTGAAACAATTTTGTCAGATTTTATTGCTACAGCTGTCACATCAGCGTGCATAAAAAAAAAAAAAGAAAACTGCAAGTGGGCTGTGAATGAGCCATCAACCATGTGTGCACCTTGCTGCCTTTTCGCAGAGCAGCCAAGTGGCAAAATCCCTGTGTCCTGGGCTCAACTCATGTTTCTGAATCTTGGAAAGGGTAAGATTGACCCACATTTGGTTACATACTCAATTTATATAAGGAGGAGTGTGTACTTTGCAACCCCATGTACACACATGCACACATATCCATGGACTCATGCACACTTTATTCAGATGTGCATTATTGTTCATGTTGCCCAAGGAATGTAGTAGAGTTATGTGCAACAGTGCAAATGAAATCTACACACATTGGGCACCACTTTGTACAGTTTCGGACATTGTAGCCCTGTGAGAGCTCTGAAAGAGGTTATTAAGTCTCCCTGGAAAACCAGGTCATAACTCAGGTGGCAGGCATGGCTTGATTCTAACACTGAGGGTTCCTTGGGAACCAGACCTGAAATGTGCAATTTTGTTGTTTGAAGCTGGTCTGCTCAGCGATAAGCACTCTTAGTATATATACCCTAGATATTTGAGTTCAAGGCATAAGGAGTGAAACTCCTTGCTTCATGATGTACCCTTTCACAGCCTTCTGGCATCTGCATGGCTCACAGACCCCAACCTGAAAAGATTTCTGTGTTACTTTAATTGTTATCTATAGATAATGTTAGTTTTTTATGACTATAGCTTGTTGGACATTTATTGTTAAGCTATGCATTTGTGCTGTGTCCCCCTGAACTTCACAATCCTAATAAAAGCTGTGTAGGAGAAGGGCTTAGGGCATTCTCCACTAGAAGGAAACACCACCCCCTTTTCCTCTGGAGCAACAATATTGAGGCCAGGATGCCTCTTTATTTCCATCTACAGTGGCCCCCCAGGAATCTAACTAGGTGAGATTCTCTCATCCACAGACATATTAAACACTTCTTCAAAAGAAAAAAATTCAAGAACAACAAATCACTCTCTCTCTCTCATCAATCAAAAAAAAATAAAAAAAGAAAAACTTCATATAACTATTTTTTTCTTTTAGTTTATTCAGTACAGTTTCTATCCTTTATTCCCATTCCAGCCCACCCACCCATTCCTCCCCTCCTCCCTCCCCTTTCCAACCCCCCTAGTTTTGCCCATGTGTCCTCTATATTTGTTCCTGTAAACCGTTCCCTTCTCCCCTGAAATTCCCTCCCCTCTCCCCTCTGGTCACTGACTACCTGTCATCTAACTATTGAAATGAAATGGAAGTCCAATGTAAGTTCATTTAATGTGTGAACATGGTCATTTTAACCCTTTATTATGATTTAAATGAATTACATTTAATTTTCTGCCAAAGTGCTCCTGCTAGGATGCCCTGTACCATAGCTAATGGTAGTATTGAGAATGGGTGTCATTGTCTTACTCCTGATCTTAGAGAAAAAGCTTCATTTTTTTCACCACTGAGACTGATGTTATCTGTGGGATTTTATATATTTCATTTGTTATATGTGGCATTTTTCTTCTATTTTTAGTGTGTTAAGTCTTTTCCTTCTAAGGAAAGTGTGTTAGATGTTGTCAATTTTTCATCCATTTATTGAACACTTGATGTGGAAAGGGCAGTACCACCAAAAATGGTCTTGGGTTCACTGGATATGCACATGCAGAGAACAAAACAAAACCCTAACTCTGTTCCATACAGAAAAAAAATAAGTCAAAATGGATTAAAGATATGACCATAAGACCTAAAAGTACAAAACCATGAGAACAAAGTATTGCAAAAACTATGATCAAACTACATTTGTCAATAATTTATTCAATATATCATAAAAACACAGTAAACAGGAAGAAACAGATACAAATATGGTTCCATTAAACTGAACTTTACATGTGTGTGAAAAGTGTATCATCAACAAAGTGAAAGACAAGCTATGTATGGGGAAATATTTGCAAGTCATATATCTGATCATGCATTAACATGCAGAGTATAAAAAGAAGTACAACTCAACATCAAATATCCAAATGAGAAAAGAAAGAATTTTGAACATAAACAAGAGATTAGAAGGGATGGTGAGAACATGCAGTCAGTGGAACCCTCTTCACTATTAATGGGGATGTGAGTTGGAGCAGGTACCAAGAAAGAACAATATGGGTGTTCCTCAAAAAATTTAAAAGAGAACTGCCTCATTACCCAGAAATTCCACCTCCAAGTAGGTATCCAAAGGGAACAACATAACTATAAAAGACGTATCTGTTGTTCCATGTTGATTTTCACATTATACACAGTGGCCAAGGCGTGGACAGAGGAAGTATACATAATGGAATATTATTTGCCACAAACATAAGAAAATATGCCCCAGCCTGTGTGGCTTTGTGGATTGAGTGACAGCCTGTGAACCCAAGGGTTGCCAGTTTCATTCCAGGCCAGGGCACATGCCTGGTTTGCTGGCCAGGTCCCTAATAATAAGTATACAAGAGGCAGCCACACATTGGTGTTTCTATCCTTTTTCTTCCTTCATTAACCTCTGTCTAAACATAAATAAAATCTTTTAAACATTGAAAATCCTACATTATTTACAATAGTTAATGGACCTTGAGGCCATAATGGTAGTGAAAGTGAGACACAGAAGGAAAAATACTGTGTGATTTCACTTGTATATGGATTTAAAAAATATTAAAACCATATTTGTGGTGAGCAGAAAATGGGTTGAGCAAGGGGAGGATCAGATGTTGATGATCTGAGGGTATAAACGTCCAGCTGCAGGATAAGGAAGTCCTTGGGATTTAATTGATGGCATGATGAGTAGATTTAAAACTGCTCTATGGTATGTGTGGAAGTTGCTAATGAGAGTAGACCCTACCAGTTCTCAGTACAAGGAAACACACATTTACCTTCTTCTTCCTCTATATTCTTTTATTTTTTTCTCTTCCTTTTTACTTATTTGTGTCTACATGAAATGATGGGAGTTAATCATCAGATATGTCAGTGCAGTCATTACATTGTCCACCTTATCCTTATGCAGGGCAGAGTGAACATATTTGACCACTCCGTCTCTCACAGACGTGGAAGCACACAGCCATCAGGATTCTGAGAGGGGTGTGCTTCTCTGGGCTTTGTGTCTCCAAGGCTCATGCATGTTCTTGCATCTGTGCACGTTCCCTTCTTTTTTGGGGGGATGACATTTTGTGGAGTAGATGGAACAGATGTTGCTTATTGAGTATCCTATTTCATCTCTCATTTTCATAAGAATTCAGTTGCTGTAAACAGATGTTTTTGATGTTTTTCTGATCAGAAAGGGCACAGGAAAGGCAGACAGCAAACTTGTATGAATGATGTTAACACATGATCACAGGAAATGGACAGGAAGCACCCGTGACAAGAGGCTGTGCTGTTAGAACCAACAATAATGATTTTCATAGTGTGCTTGTGGTTCCCTGTCATGGTCTCCCATCCATCCTGGAAGCAGCAGGACAAGGAGAAAGGGAAGTTGGAGACACGGTCTGTGTGATGCGGGCTGGGCTGATGCAGCCCTTGGTCTAACCAGGAACAAGTCCACGTCCAGGTCACACCTGCCTCAGCCTGGACTTCCTTGGACAGGGACACACACCCCGCCTCTGCACTGTGACTCTGAGGAAATAATAGATCCTGAGAGAATGAAATTAGGGGAATTCAAGGAGCAAGGGCAGTGTGAGGGACACAGAGGAGTCTCAAGGTCAGTTTCAGTCTAAGGACAGCAGGCCTGAGACACAACAGGAGCCCATGTACCATGGGATCTGGAGTCAGAACAAAGCTCTTGAGGACACTTCAGTTCCAAGGCCATCAGGCAGGAGGGTCACATTCATCCCCTGAAAGCCTTTGACAATTGGGCAGGGTCCCCAGATTAGGGAGGGCAATCTGCCTCACCCATCCCACTAGTTTCAAACACAATCATGGAAAACCCCAGATAATGTTTAAACAAATATGGAGACACTACCAGTTAAGTGTAACCACAAATTAACTGTTAAATGACCCAGGTATCCCACACTCTCAACAGACTCAGACCACCTTCCCCACACGTCATCCTCAATAGCATCTTCATTATCTTCCACTAGGAGATTCATCTGCTGAATGAGGACTCAGGGGAAATGGCTGATGAAGATCATGGGGAGACATTATTATGTTAGTTAATGACAAAGACCACAGCAAAATTCCAGCGTAGTCCTTGGGTTCACACTTTACATCTCATGGAGCAAATGTGAACTGCACTCCTATGAGAATGGATCCAGTGCAGGACGTCTAACTCAGGACTCTCAGACCCTCTAGAAGCTGCAGTCCATGGAAGCAGGCAGCTCCTTTAGTGAAGTGAGAAAAATCACAGACAGTGGAAAATGACACTCAAGACATCTCATCCAGACCCCTGTCTAACCCCTGGTCTGTACTTTCCTGCTTGCTCATAGACCTGGATGCTGTGCACCCCAGTGCATGACAACTTCCCTTTCCCTTATTATTGCTGTTGCTGGGTGGACTCAGGAGTCTGAACCCAGGTTTTGAGACTGGATGTCTGGGAGCTTTCAAGTCTCAACTTCTCCAGCCACATCTGCCCTCATATGGACATGATGAGTTAAAAAAGCCTGAGTGATCACACCTTTGTTCCTGGTGGGAGAGTCAATCCACCCAAGTCCCTGTCAACATGAGAATTCTCACCCTCTGACCACAAAAGCCCTGAGGCAAACTCTTGGGCTGCCTCCTTGAAGCCACTTCACCCCTCCTGGAAAGACCTGCCTGGTCCTCCTGAGACCTCAGTCAAGTCAGAACTGAACTTCATCAGATCCTTCAGTGTGTGGGCATCATCAGACTCCACATCTGAAGCTAATTTGGGAGGAAACCACCCAGGGTTTACACAGTGGCTGCAGCCAACCATGCTGTGTGCACGGTTCTGGGACAATGAGCACCCCCATCACCAGGCCTTTCTTCTCTGTCAGTGCTTACCACTGCTCTGCTAGCTGGTGGCAGGTGAGCCCTGGGAGCTGCCATTTGCTGCTGAGTTGTCTGTCCTATTGGTGTCCTAATCCATACTCCAGAGAAGATGCAGAAGCAGGTGTCAGATGAATGGGAAAGCCAGATGATAGAGTAACCCAGGGCTTAGCCTCCACCTTCACCTTCTCCTGTCTTGGATGCTTTGATATCTGGGTCCTAAGCACCCTCTTGTGTCCTGAGTGCCACCTACAGCACAGCCCTTCTGCCTCCCACGAGGAAGTTTGTGTATGGGTTCACCTTGACTTCTCCTCACTGTGTTTCTTGCACAGTAATACACAGCTGTGTCCTCGGTGGTCACAGAGCTCAGTTTCAGGGAGAATTGGTTCCTGGATGTGTCAGCAGTGATGGAGATTCAGCCCTGGAAAGCTGGGTTGTAACTTGTGCTCCCTGTCCAGTACCCCATCCACTCCAGCCCCTTCCCTGGCGGTTGGTGGATCCAGTGCCAGTAGTTACTGCTGGAGACTGAGCCACCAGACACGGTGCAGGTGAGGGAGAGGGTCTGTGAAGGTTTCACCAGTCCTGGGCCTGACTCCTGCATCTGCAACTGGGAAAGAACACCTGGGGACAAGGGACATCAGTTCCTGTCAATCATGTACAGTCACCACCATCCCATAGACCCATGTCTGACATGTGAGACACTCACCCTGGGGGGCTGTCACCAGGCACAGGAGGAGACCCAGCAGTCACATCTTCTCTAGAGTACAGCTCTGCCTTCCCTAGAGACCTTAGCCCTGTCTGAGGAGAAAGCAATGAGCCCCAAAGCCCAGGGGAGTTTTTACCCTGGAGCTGGAGAGATATTTGCATGTGGGGGACTCTGTTCTTATAAGTGGGGACACACTGAGTCATGTTCCCCTCTGGGCATCTCTTCTCCTGACCACATGCCCTGTATGACCTGGGACAAGATGGCACATAGGTTGTGAGTCTCACTGCAAATAGGTCTAGGATGGCCACACACTTCTGCATGAGAAAGGAGATTTTGGATCTCATTTATTTTCTTGTAGATATTATAAGGGATTAGATTTTGTCCAAACTCTTAAGCACAACACATAAAAGTATCCACAATTGGGAATAGCTTATACTCATAATTTTATGTTTAATAATATGTTTGTTTCAAGTTAGTTATAAATACGACCACAACATAAAGGACAATTTCTTCAGAGACCCTATTTTCTGTAACTCAAACACCTGTGACCACTTTTATATGAGTAACTATAGAGGCTGGGTGGGGTGCCTTGTCCCTTGTTCTGTGAGTCTTGCATTTGTGTCCAAGGCTTTCTGTGCTAAGTGTCCATTAAGGGACTAAGGCCCACAGCAGAGACCCCTCACAAATGACATCAGACAGAAGCACACTTTCTATGCAGTATAGGAAAACAAAGTAGCAGTACACCTCCCTGTGATGCTGTGTCATCCAATTACTGAACAGATGATGTGAGAGAATCATGGCTGATCCACATTCTCAGATTCTGACACTAAGGGTCCATTGTGTTCAGAGGCAGCAGAGTGGAGAGGGCCACATCCATAGTTTTCTCAGAGGGAAGGTCATTGTGCCCCTCAAAAGAACCCTCTCCATCTCCAGGCTCCCTGGGATGGCTGGTCCCTGTGGCTTGAGGCTCCTGGGCTCCTGGGCTCCTGTTCTACATGGAAATTCCTCTATATTCAGGACACAATATTTTCAGACATAGCATTTGAAAATATGTTCTCCACTCTATGCTGGTCTTTTCATTCCCTTAATAGTACCTGGGTGGGACAAAGAATTTTGATTTAGGCTATATTTTCAAAAAATATTTTATGTATTTATTTTTAGACAGAGGGGAAGGGAGGAAGAGAAGGAAAGAAACATTAATGTGTGCTAGCCTTTTGTGTGCCCCCTAGTGGATACCTGGCCCATCATGCAGGCATATGCCCTGACTGGGAATCAAACTGCCCACACTTTGGTTTGCAGGCCGGCTCTCCATCCACTGAGCCACACCAGTCAGGGCTAATTTTAGCTATATTTAATCCATCAATATCTTACCTCAATGTTTCATCTCCACATTCACTAGACAGACAGCTCACTCTCACTGAGATTATGCCCTGTATTTCCCTGACATTTGTATGAAGAACATGGTTTCCCTGTGATTGTGGAGAGGAGTAGCTGCTGATTCACAAATGATGAGAGTCATGTGCAGAGAAGCTCACTTCCTGACAGGTGCTGTGCAGACATCAGGGAAACTTCCTTCAGGGTGAGGTTCCACTTGGTGCTCATCTCTTTGATCATAACTAAAAATGCCAGACAGGAATAGCTGGTCACCATTATCCCACTTTCAGGTGTCTTTCAAGTTGCTATTAAAAAGGATGAACATTTTCTCCAGAAGTCATTTTAAATCTGAAGCATCATCCCATTGAGCATATCTGCCATTGCCACATCCTGCATCCATAGTCTCCTCTGCACTGGTGCACACATGCAGCTTTGTGGGCAACAAGAGACTACGCATCCAACAGTGGTCTCATGAGATCCTGGAGGGGCTCAAGAATCCCTCTCAGCTGGGAAATCATCATCATTGTTGCAATGTGGTAGTTCCTCATGTTGCTCACAGGTGTGTGCACTAGTGGTGGTCATGTAAAACAACCTACTGCACTTCAGGTCATGTAACAGCACAGCCTGTGCAGTCACAGTGGTGGCTGATCCCTCCAGGTGTGGGGAATGACACTGTGATGTTCACACAGGATTGAATTGCCCAAATCTGCATTTCTCAGACCCTATTCAGTCCCTTGCTGTAAATATAACCCCATAAAAAGCACAGTCATTCATGAACATTCATTTATTTTGCTTTAATTAATCAAGATATTTCTTGTACCTGAGCCCCTGCCTCTAAATTATTTGGAGGCCAGTTCCCCCGATTCTTGATGCTAAACATTTTATAACTCTGTCAGTCGTATTATTACTGTGAAGTAAATCTTTGTTGTATCTTCTTTTCCAACTACTTGTAAAATACACATATTTATTACATTCTTAAATTTTGTGCTTTTCTGTGAATTTTTAAATGAATCCCTCAAATCCAAAACTAATTATAATTTTGGGTGGAAAGTAATGTATTGACTTTCTCTATCCCTGATTTCTGGGTCAGTCCTAGTTCACACTGGCCTTCTCTGAGGTCATATGTAACCTGTTCCTTTGACCTGTGTCCATCCCTCCAGCAATGGCCTTGGGTCTTGTTCATTGTGGGTGTTGACAAGTCTCTTCCAACTGGTACAAAGTCCTCAATTTTATCTGAAAACATAAAATGTGTGATGAGCTGGATTTCTGGAAATGCTTGTAAAGGGTTTCAGAAAGAATCCGCATCTTCCTTGGGTCATCAGTGTAAGCCCAGGTTCATGAACACTCATTTAAAGGTCTCATCCTCACCATCCTCTGTTATCAATAGAAACACAAGCCAGGTCACAGAGCCCCAGTAGTCAGAGATGCAGTGGACATAGGGGTGAGGTCAAGCACATCTCAAAGATCTGTTTTTGCTCACCCTGCACCATTCCGTTGTCTACAGAAACCCCCAGTGCCAGGCAGCAATGACCAGTGACTGAAGGTGCCATGGAGTGGAGGACAGAACAGTCCACACCAGAATGAGGCTTCCCTTGTTCTCAATTACCCACTCAGGAGGGGCCCATTGTCAATGTCTCATCCCTGACTGAGGGCTGCACCCTCTCTGTGCTGCTGAAATGAGGCCATGAGTGTGGAGGGCCAAGCAGGATAATGCATGCCAAGGGAGTTGGAAGCAGGCCTCGGGTTCAGCACAGCTACCCTAGGCCACAGAAGACTGCCTGTTAGATTGTTGTAAGAATAGAATGACTTGGCTGCTTGCTATATCATTGTATCAAGAAGGAGCAGCAAATGTTCTTAAAAAAATAAAATGTATGGGTGAGTGGGGTGGAATGGGAATAAAGGATAGAAACTGTACTGAATAATCTAAAATAAAAAAAAATTTTAAAGGAATAAAAAAGTAAATACATAAATAAATAAATAAATAAATAAAATGTAGCTAGTCTTGTGATTTGTCTTTCTCATGCTCTGCTTCAAAGCCGGCTCAATATATACAATGTGACTTCACCAATAAACAGTTCCTTCCTCTGCATCCCAGAAAAGGGACTCCACCTGACCCTGCTTTGACTCTGTCTCTTTATATCTTAATCCCCTGTCGCCTTCCCTTGGAACCTCACCAATCTAGCCATGCTGGTCATGGCACTGAGGGAGCCAAGACCACAGGGAATGTGATTTGTGTGAGCAGAAGTGGGAAGAGCTCGTGTTTACGGGGTAACATCTGGATGACTTGGGATCATACCAACAAAGAGCAAATTCTTCAGTTCAACATGAAGGATTCTTACCCACTTTTATTTTTCTAACCTGTAAATTACAATGTTTCATTTTATTCTTATTCACAAAAAAAAAATGTTGTCAGGTAATCTTGCTCTGGACTGCTCATTGTCCCTTTGACTGTACAAGATGGGCTAACAGCACAGACCACCCTCTCAATACATCATGAACTATGACATAAAGATTGAAATATGTAGTTCACTGAGCCTTCCTTGCTTAGGGGAACCTGCTTCTCACTCCTGCAGGACCAGGCCCACTGAACCCTATAGGAAAAGGGAAGGCAAGATGATGTGGAGAGACTTGTATTGTCCTACTTGCACACTCTTCCATGTCTCCATCCCCAACCCCCAGGACAGTGGCTATCTTGGATTGGTTATAAAATGAATTTTTTTTAATTCCAAAAACCATTTTATTTATTTATTTGTAGAGTGCTGGAAAGGATAGGGAGAAAGAGAGTGAGAGAAACATCGGTGTGTGGTTGAGTCTTGTGTACCCCCTACTGGGGACCTGGCTGTCAACTCAGGAATGTGCCCTAGGTTGGGGATCTAACTGTGACCCTTTGGCTCACAGGCGTGCACTCAACACACTGAGCTACACCAGGTAGGTAAATTGAAAATATTTTGTTAAGGAGATTTTACACACACACACACACACACACACACACACACGAATGACTATGACTAAGGATATATTATGTGTGTATCTATATCTATATCTACATATACCCATATCTTAAAATGCATGTATTGAGGTTATAAAAAATTTCCAACATACTATAAAGTTCTGATATAATTTTATTTGTAATTTTAAGATACTTTAAGATTTTGTTCCAGAAAAGCACATCTTTTTGTCAATCACATTATCACCAGATCTATATTCAGGTCATTTTAAGTTCCTATTTTTGTCATTTAGGAAAAAATTGATTTATCCTCATGTATTTGCACATCTTTAGAAAGATCCATGTAAATGATTACAGCACTCTAAATTCAGTATTGCTGAGAAAAAAATTTCAGATCACATTTTTGAACAGGGTAAAGATTACTAGAACTGTATGGAATAACTGGATTTATAGAAATACTGGCAAATAATCAGTGCAAATAAATTTTTATGGGACAGAATGAACTGAATATGACTAGTTTTGTACTTTTGTTGAAAATATTGATTTTTTTTGTTTTTCAGACATAAGTAAATAATTTTCCTTAAATCATAGAGGTAAATTATGCTTTAAAAGCAATATTATGGCATTTCTATTTTCTCTCTTTTTAATCTCTCAGGAATTTGGAAACTCTTAATTATTATTATTATTATTTTCATGACAATATATTCCTTTGAATAGATTCAACAGGGATCTCATTTATTCATAACAGGGCACATAAATACATTTTCTGATTGTGGTTTTATTAACCAAGACTTTCACTGGAATGTAATGCATTAGACACATGCCTAGACTCTGGATGTCAGCAAAATATTCAAGGAATGGATTTTACAGATGATAAACTTGGAGAAATGGCCTAGTACCCTGCTTATTGAGAAGGTTCATGGCAGTCTTCCCAGGTGAGGAATGAAGGTTGCTTATCTGTGGGACAACAAGGAAGAATCCAAGATTTTTGTAAGACACAAGAACTTTAGGAGCTCACCAAAGTTATAGATATTGCAAGCAAAGCAGTATAACAACTGGGGCCTTTGATTATCTGCCCCGTGGGGCTAATTAAACCTCAATCTGGTAATTACTTATAAGATTCCAGCAAAGCCCATGTAAGAGATCCATTGTTTTTCCTGTTATATTTATGCAAATAATGAGGAAAACTGAAACTGGACTTAATGCTGTAAATAGATCAGTCTCTATTTGTTTTTGTTTTTTTTTTCCATAAAAGTGAGGGTGATTCTACATAGACAAATTATGTTTCAATAGACTCTGTACTGCACAGTTATGGGCATCAAACTCTAGTTCACTGAATTGTTTTTATACTTTTATATTTCAGTCATGAACAAAAGTAGATCTTATTTTTTCTGATTTCTTCCTCAATAATCTTGAGATTAATAACACAGTTTGACTCTTCCAGGTTGCAAGTTTACTCCCCTCAGGGAGTATCATCACTATCCTGTTCTGTGCCCAGGTTTAATCTTTTCCTCTGTCAAGGATGACAGCAAGGATCTCTTGACTTTGAAGAAAAATGACATCCCTCTTCATCAGGAAGCAGTTTCAGAAATGATTCTGTTACACTTCCATGAATGGATTCACAGCCAAGATCCTTAAGGGAGAAATATAGCAGGCATTTAAACAGACAAAATCAGAGCAAATACAAAAGGCCAGGCATGCAAGGTTACAGGTTAGAAATCTCAGGTGGCTAGCAACAGACATGCAAAACCAAAATGAATAAAAAGTGGCACACAGGCCAATGGTGAACTGTTCTAGACACCTCCCAACCCATCATTGTTTCCCCACAGGGGCTTCAAATACACTTGACAGTGGGGGATGTGTTAATAGACTTTTAGTTGTCATGGGACCCGCATACTCTCTATCAAGCATCAAATTGAAACACACACACACACACACACACACACACACACACACACACCCATCCCTCTGCTGGAATACGACTTGTTCTGTAAATTGACCATCCATGTAACCTTTTCTCCTGAAAGGCAGAAGCTTCCTCTCTGGTCCCATAGGAACATGCCCTTTAACTCCAGATGCCTTTAACCTTGTTCAGGGGGACCAACAGGGGGACTGATGCCTCCTGAGATCTACAAGCGAGTAATTAAATCCGTTTTGTCAGATGGGACTCCAGGGCAATCAACCAGCATTCACCCAAATGACCTGAGATATTGCTGCAGAAATCCCAATAAATAAATATTTCTTTAGAAGTACTCTGTTACCTTTGTGGGAGCAGCTTCACATCAGCATGTATTTCAGAATCTCACCAAGACTTGAATCAACATAGCCAATAAAACAGCTACCTCACTTGATATTCAGAAATCTCTCTCTAGCTAAAGTTTTATTTGATAATCAAATTACCTTGACTACATACTGGAAGAACAAGGAGGAGTTTACATGACCATCAACTCCTCTTGTTGTACTTACATTGGCATCTCAGTTGAGATGGACTCAAGCATCACCAAAACCAGGTAACAGGCTACCTGTCTTCAACAAATACTGGGCCATCAGTCCCTTTCTTTGAGGGAACTGGAGGATGGTTTATGAGTCTATTTTCAATAAGCCACTGGGACCCATGTCGTTATTTGAAGAAATTTTTAATTTAGGTATAAACACTATTTTCTTTATAATGTGTACATTTATTGTTTCAAAGATCTTTTTTAACTTGTTTTTCCCATGACAGTAAAATAGAATGTGTTATAAGCTCATTTCTAAAATTTATATCTGTTTTTAACTCAAAAGACTTTGCTTTACAATAGGTTTAATTTTTTCATTCCTTCAGAAAGCTCATAGAGCATCAATAGCTCCATGGGCATGGAGGCAGGATTGCCTTGGGGATTTGGAACACAAAATAAAAATTTTACACTGCCTGACTTACCATTAAATGAAATTAGAATGATATCTACCAATTTATAAGAATCCCACATACTGGCAGCTTCTTTGCAAGAATTTTGCATGTGCTACCGGTTGCAGTCCTGCTCATACAAGAAACAAACTTGACCACAGTTTCAGGTAACAGAGATGTCCCAAATGCAAAAAGTTGTTTGTCACCAACCAGTTGCATAATGATGACAGTAGAGGTCCATATGGGGACAAGGAAGGATACTTCCTGCATGTCCACATTGAATCCCCATGATCTTTTTGTTCTTTTTGTCACTCTCCCTGCTTATTGAAAATCCCTGCCTGCACTGAGTTGTTAATGGTTTCTGTGAAAAGCATCTCCAATCTTCCTGGATGCTGGCAACTGAAAAAAATGCTCTCCATTACATCAATTCCTGACTCTGGAGCACTGACTTTTGAAGTGGTGGGCAGCCAGGCTTGCCTTTGGTTACAGCACCAATGTGGCTTACAGTGAGGGCTCCCTTCATGGTTCATATCAGACAAGCTCTTGCTGGGTCCTCCTCTTGTGGAAGACTCAGCAAGCTCTCTGGGTACATTGAAAAAGGAACTAACACCCTTTATGGGGCACTCTCTTGGCCTAATCATCTCCCAAAGCCACATTTTAAATACTATCCTCTTTGCAGATGATTAATTAAATGTACAAACTTGGAGGAATATATGTTTTCAGACCACAGTACAGCCCTGGGGCCCCTGGAGAAGATGTGGTCTTCTCATCACCTTGACCTCAGTCCAATGAAAGGATTATAGGCAGAGACCTGAAGATTGTGCAGGAATAAGTGTGTGGAGATTGCAGCCACAAGTGTCTGGCAATTGATTCTGTTGTCATAGGAATATAGGTCAGGCTGAATGTCATCTCTAAATGGCAAGGATCCCTGATCCTGCTTCCTGCTGTGTAATTTCTTAAGGTCTGCTTGAAGGTGAGGAGACTCCATAGGATCTCCACTTGAGTGAGGACTGAAAGAATACTGTGATGTTGTAGACTGTGCTGGAACCTGGAACACCTCTCAATCCTCAGATTTGCTGCCAGAATGTCATCCCTATGATGCTTGGCCAGAGACAAGGTCACAGAAATCCCTTCTTGACATCCATGTACTTACTGTTCATCAAGCACACTTCCAATATTTACAAATAAGGGAATGTCCTAGGAATGGCTGAGGAGTCACTATGGTCCAAAACCCCAAACCTGATCTTGACCTCCATGAACATCCCCCATTTAGAGTACAAGGAGGTTCCCAGTATGTCCCGTGTTCAATCAAAATAAATAGCATGGGTCCTTTCAGGAGCATCTTCATTGTCTCTTCCTTGCAGGGCATCTGGTCTCTCGAAACATTTCCCTGAATACCTGATCTGCCCATGGCAGCATCAGTTCTGGTCTCAGGTTCCTAACTGTGAGTGAAGAGGTCAGGAGGACATTTGGCCTGTCATCTCTTCAGCCCAGCCCAGCTACACCAAACCTCAGGGTTTGTGGCACACCCAGGATGTGGGTGATCACACTGAGTCTCTCATACAGTAATACACAGCTGTGTCCTCAGGCTTCAGGCCATTTATCTTTGGAAACATGAGGCTGACAGATGTGTCCATGGAGAAGAAAAAATCATTGAGAAGCACTGGGCATACCTAAGTTACCAGTTTTTGTGTGATCCAGTCCATATACTGCAGGCCCTCTCCTGGGCCCTGTTACACCAGAACAGCATAGCTGGTGAAGGTGTGTAGAAAAGCCTTGCAAGTGACTTTAGACATGTAAGATACAGAGAACTGGCCTTACTAAACCCCAGTAACTCTGCAGGGAGTTTCTTCACTGGAGTTGCCAGATGCACTGACTCAGCAACACCCCTGGTCCCAGAAACTTTTCAGGGGCATTCAGAGACTCTTGTCCTCAGGTTCTTTTGTTTGTAGATCTCACCTGTGTATCCCTGCATGTGGCCCTAATTGCACTGCAGTCCTATTGCTCAATGAATTGCACAAACACACTCACTCTCATTGTGATGATTTTCATGGTAATGACTCCAAGTCTCCCTTCTCCCTGTTCCTAGCACAGGGGCAGGATCCCACTCTCACCCAAAACAGAGAGTAACCTACTTTGATGACAAGACAAAAGCAAACACAACAGAACAGAAGACAGACACCTTTATGGATTCCAGGTATCCTAGCACCTGGAAACTGCAGAAGCCATACACAGAAGCTCCTGGCTTGTTTTAGGAGGATCAGGTCCAGGGGACACTTGTCCAGTCAGTGTAGTCAACACTGACCCGGCATGCAAAAGGTCACAGTGAACTAGAGCCCAGAGGTCCCCATTCTGAAAGCTCATGGCCAGGAATCCCAATGGCAGGATCTCAGGTGACACTGGATGGGTGTCTCCCTAGGAGCAGAAGCAGGGCCTGACTCAGGAACAGGGGTCCCAGAAACATGGTCTTCAGTTATCAGAGTCTGTGGACCAGGGTAACTGTTGTTTTCAACCATGCCCCTGTTGTCCTGAGTGCCCCCTGATGTCCTGAGAAACACCTGCATACCTGCCCCCTCCATCTCCCACAGGGAGGTTTATGTCTGGGCTCACACTGAATTCCCCTCATTGTGTTTCTCATGCAGTAATACATGGCCAAGTCCTGGGTGGTCATGTACCTAAGCTACATGGAGAAGTGGTTCTTGGACATATCTCTGGAGATGGGGGTACAGTTCTTGAGGGACAGACTATAGGGAATGCTTCCATCATAACTTTTGTACCTGAAATACTCCAGTCCCCTCACTGGGGCTAACATTTCCAGCTCTACTAGTAACAATTGGTGATGGAGTAACCAGAGACAGTGCAGGAGAGAGAGAGAGGGTCTGAGAGGGCTTCACAGATCCTGGGCTTGACTCCTGCAGCTGCACTGTGACAGGACACCTGAGAAAAAGGAGTATCAGTCCCTGTCAGTCAGGTGCACTCACCAATATCACATAGACCTGAATCTGACATCTGAGGCACTCACATTGGGGACTGTCACTAGAGAAAGGAGGAGACCCAGCAGTCTCATATTCTTCTAGAGCACAGCTCTTCCTTTCCCAGAAATCTCAGCTCCCAGTGAGGAGAAAGCTGTAAGATTCCAGACCAGGAGAGGATTTACCCTAGAGCTGAGAGAGAAAATTGCATGTGGGGAATTCTGTTCTCATAATTTGGGAGGGACTGAGGGCACTGCCTCATGTTCTTCTGGGTCCTGAGCACATTTATTCTCTCAGATTCAACGGCTTCTGTCAGGGATGGGAGAGAAGACAGGTAATGAGACAGCTTTGAATCATATCAGCAAACAGCCCTTCTCTCCATGGCTGGATAAGGGATTGCACTATTTTAATTTCATGCATTATTCAAGTTCATGTTAAAACAGATAAACATTATGTCCAAACATCTTCCCAAATCCAAATAAACTCATGAAGTAGACTAATCACTGCAGATTGGAAAATCACAATTTCATACAAAATAACACTTGATGTAAATTTTGATGTAAATAATAGCAAGATAAAGAACAGTTAGTTCTTTTACCTGATCGAGGCCCCCTGTTCCTTCAGGTGGTAGTGCAGGTGCTGCCTGTGTCTCAGTCCAGCTCCAGGGAAAAGGCCACGCTGTTTAGGACCTGCCACCCAGAGTCCAACCATGGCTCTGCAGCTAAGACAGGTGTTAAGTACACTGTGTCCCTCCTTTAGTCTCACTTCCTCCAGGGCTGTGAAGCCCTTCCTACAGATGAGCCAATCAGGAGGCTCCCCATGTTCCTAGAATAATGAGGCAATGAGACAGTGGAGTGACCTTCTTCCAGAGAGACACAGGCACTGACTCTGGGCCAGCAGGTGTTCAGAGATGTGTGAGGATGATGGGACCTACTTGTTGGTCATAGAAGGTCAGTTTGGGAACTGCCATCCATGTGTTCATCTGTGACCCTGGGGCTGGATCGTGAGGCTGATGTCCTGGGAAGGGGACTGGGAGCTCATGATGGGCCAAGGTGATAGGTGGAAGGAAAACAAAGTGCAGACTAAGTCTACCTTTTATTAAATCATTAAACTGAGATGAAGCAGAAGGTCGAATTTTAAAACCTGGTAAATGCTTAAAACCAGGTTTGCTTGCCCTAGTCTCATACAGTCCCCATACACAGAAAATTCCCACTGCAGTCCCCAGTATTTAGTAATGCACAGGGAGATCTTGGAACCATCTGACAGGCTGACAATATCCATGGACCAGAGCTGAGATTTCCACACATGACAAATATCTCAGGAGATCCCCCCTTTATTTACAGGACAGCTGAGAGTTAAAGATTTGTGTGGTCACATGGGGTCAAGGTGGCATTTTTGATGGGTATGGCATGGCAGTTGTGTAGATTTGGGGGGACACCTGTGAAAAGGCCTGGGCACTGGCCAGCTGTGACCAGCATGAAAGAAAGGTAAGTGGACGCCAATAGAGAGAGGCCTCCTTTTGAGATCAACACACTTGTCCTCCAGGGTACACCTGTGACCTGTAGTCCACTCCAGGCCCCTCCACTGATGTGGAGGATGAGAACTGAGCCCCTGTCCATGGCTCTGTACAGTCTAGTGTTGCATGTCCTCACTTGCCTCACAAAGCCCTCAGACTGGACATGCCCTTCCAACCCTCTTCTGTACCTGCAACACAGCACAGACAGACATTTCAGGTGGGCACCTGGGTCTCTCCATATTCCAGTTTTCCTGGAGCTTAGACTCTGAGACACAGATGAGTAGAACCTATTAAAAGTCTTGTCATTTTTCTCACTCCCATGCCAGGTTACCTTTCAGGGAATGTTGCACAGTGAAAATTCATGAGGAAAAGTTGTCTCCTAAGAATGGAGGAAACAACCTGGGTAGTATGGTCCTGTGTGCGGTGGACGTCATGGATGGCTGTGTGTTTCCCCCTATCATCCTGATGACACTGTGGGTCAGCAAGTTCTCAGCCAGAATAACATGCCACCCACATCCCATTGCCCTTGAAGAGACACCCAAATTCTTGCAATGCCCTGCATACTCTCTGCTTGTGACTTACTCTCTGTCCTTTTCCCTTCGCACACTGCTTTCAACTCAGGGAACCCTGTGTTCTAGGATCCTGGACCAGACTCCCCCTCTTTCTGGATTTCATTTCCCTGGAAACGCCCATGAGAACACCCATAAGAATTTCAGTCACACCCCTTCTAAAATTCTTACCCAAAAGTGACCTCCTCAGAATGACTTTCCATATCAGCCACTTGCTGGTTGTCCTGATGCCATTCAAATTGCTTAGGGTTAGGAGACTCCAAACTGGTGGAAAGGGGATTCTTTGTTACCCACATTCACATTTTCAGTGCCCCTGTTATATTTGGTAGCAATTTCACAGATCCAGGGGATTAGGGAATGCACGTATCTGAGGTTATTACCCATCTGCATATGCTGTGAGTCAAATGAGCTGCATAATTCACTGGGGCTCACATATGAAATTTTTAAGTACTTACAGGTAAAAGAGGACATCTTTGACTGGTGGAGCCCTGGAGATGGTGTGTCTGTATGAGGAGCCATAGTTTCATAGCACCAAGAGCCCTGTCTCAGTCCATAATCATCATCATCATCATCATCATCACCAAAATATATATTCATTACCTCCATTATTATTATCGCCATCATCATCAAAATACCCATTATCATCTTCACCATCATCTTCATCTTCATCGTCTTCATCATCTTCATATCATAGCATCAGCACCACTGTCATCATCATCATTATTACAGTTTTCTTACATGCAATCATTCTTCCTATTTTCTGTATTCATGGTGGATGTCCACACACCATGACACTGTATCTGTAAGTAAACCAGATGCCTCCAGCTTAGATGCCTTTGGAAGATTGAAATCACAAAGGCTGACATAGATTCTGACCAGCAGTGACCACGGCATTATGAATGAGACTAGATAAATTCACATGGACTACTGAGTCCTGTGGAGGGAAAGGAATGGCACTTTCTTTCAAGGGGAGAGAGAGTCAACCTTTCCCTTGACAGGTGTTTATTGGCTTTTTAATAGCATACATCAAAGAAGGTTTTCATTCATTATACTTAGATTTGCTTTAGGTAATTATTTTTTACAGATAGCAATGGAAGGGATGTTACTGATTACTTCTTACAGATTAACAAGGAAAAAATGTTTCAAATGCAGGGGAACGATAAGGGTAACAGGTCTGGTTACACTTCAGTCCTTGGGAGAATTAGCACAGACTTCAGGAAGTTACTTTAAAGATACATAGTAAGCATTTGCTGCCTGAACTCAGGGTAAGGGAGTTTTAGCAAGAGCAAGTCACAAGGCAGCCTAGGTAGAATGCATGCCTGGTTTCCCACAGGAGAAGTTCTTCACAGGTGTGATCCTGTGTGCCGACTCACTCCTCATTGGTTTTTCACATGGGTGCTGAGCTACATTTCCATGCCTTGTGAAGCAGTTCCCTATGAAAGGCCCTGACAGTAAGTTGACCCAAGGACTTTCAAAAACCTGATGACCTTAGATAGAGAAGTGTTTCCATCTAAGACATTGGATCAAGGTCCCCACCCAATTCTGTCATTATAATTAATACCAAGTCCACTGCCACCATCACCAACATCAACGTCAGCATCAACATCTGTTGGTTACTTATAATCACACTTCTCATATTTTATTACGGTGGTTGTTTTCCCCTCATAATGATCATTTCCTCATTTTTTTCACATTTTTAAATAACTGCTACATGGAACAACTAGTCAGACTCTATTTATTTCACATCTGACAACTGAAAAATGAAGGTTCCATTCATAAACTTTCCCATCTTCCCCACATGGGAAGTATAACAAGAAAGGCTGGGCTTTCTCTTCAGATGTTACTGGGAGATCAAAACCACACAAGCACCTGTGAACAGTATGTCCCTTCTTCACCACCAAGACAAAATAAAGGCCCTAAGCCAGTCTCCTTTCTCCTGGATTTTTAAAAGCTTGTCCGCCTTGCATAAGGGCTTTCCCTATTCTTCCTAGAGGTTTCAACCCTGTGTGTGATACAAATTCCATGTCTACTTGGAGAGTGTATTTGTTGTCTGTCTGGATTTCCAAACCAAGCTGTGTGGGTCCCCCAACCTCTGATTGGTGTCACTTACCCATGATTCTGTGAGCATGATGCCAAGTCAATGATTGTCATCACCTGGGGGATGGTTCTGTGCCATTGGGTTCATTCAGTCTAGTGAGTGCTGACCAACTTGCATGTCCTGCTGCTGGCTGGCTTGGGTACTGAGCTGTGTGGGACTAATCTGCACTATTGGGCCCAGCAGATCCCCTGTTAGATCCTGCTAATGTGGGTCAGAATGTTTGGTGATTCATTGGAACTGAGAATAAGGGTATCTGAAAGAAACTCTGCCTTTTGTTCATGCAAAAACACTGTCTTGAGAATATACTTTTAAATTCAGAGACTTCAGAGGTGAGTGCAGAATCAAGAATCCAGAGAGGCTCCCTGAAGGAAACTGTTACTGACAGAGGAAGCCGCAGAGGAAGGCAGCCCACACCTCAGATTGCACCTGCTCCTGGGATAGCCCTTGTGTTCAGAGACATTGTGCGCCCCCTGCTGGTTACAGCAGGTAGGTTTTTCTGTCACGGCTCACACTGACTTCCCCTTACTGTCTGTTGCACAGTAATGCACTGCCATGTCCTCTGTTCTCAGACTGTTCATTTGCAGGTACGGTGTGTTCTTGTCATTGTCTCTGGAGATGGTGAATTGGCCCTTCACAGAGTTGGCATAGTATGTGCTACTTCCATCAGTATTGATTCCCCAAACCCACTCCAACCCCTTCCCTGGAGCCTGACAGACTCAGCTCATGTAGTAGTTACTGAAGGTGAATGCAGAAGCCAAGCAGTAGAGTTTGAGGGAATCCCCAGGCTTCACCAAGCCTTCCCCAGACTCCAAGAGCTGCACTTCACACTGGACATCTGCAAACACAAAGATGTCAGGTCAAGGAACTGTCCTTCATCCTCTGTTTCTCTCAGTCATGTCCACCCACATATTCAGTTTTTCTCCTTCTGCATAAAATACCTCTTAAAACTGCATCAAGGAAAACCCAGCTGAGCCCACACTCCATGTTGATAGGTCTGTGTTCTCTGCTGAGCAGGCACTGGGGACATGTGGGAATCCCTGAGCTGCAGAGTCATGGCTGGACTGCTTTTCATGAGCAGAGGAGACCTATTTGCATGTCCTCCTGCTATATAGGGAACCCTGGGGTTGGAGATCTGCAGAGAGGTCTGTGCCTCCGTAATAAAGTGTGATCATGACAACATTTAAACAAGTAAACATAAAATCCTAAGCAGGGCTGGTTCACATTCAAGAGGTCACATCTGGTGACAATGAGCCTGAAGTCTGGTTCTGTGCCCTCCCTATTGGTCCGACTGCTCCCCTGACCCTAATCCAGGGCATAGTGGGACATACCACCTGAGGCTGTAACACCCCCTTGCTGTAATGAGAGCATGATGAGTGTCTGTATTGAGTGTTATCTGCCCGCCAAGGCTGTACACACCTGTGGTCTCAGAGTCCTCACCTAGTGGAGAAACTTGTGCATCACATGTGATGTGGTCCTAGATCAGCTAAAGTGAGCCAGGTTAACCCTGAACTGTCACAGACAACTGCTGCTACAGTCTGTGTTGGGCCCAGGGACACTGTCATGGATCCACACGGTTCCTCTTCTGTCCCCTCTGTAATTGAGTGTCTGAGACAATCTGAAGCCCTGATGTAAATGGACTTCACAATGTGAGTGTTGGAAGGTCAGGTTTAACTGTCACTGCTGCAGGTGGCCCTGTGGTCAGACTTGGCCTCCATCATTGCCCCTTTGCATGGACTCTCTGGATCCCCTAAGACTGTCCCACCCTGTGGAGAGTAGTTTGTTCTATGTGCCTATTTGTTGGGAAGACAGAGACCCAGGGTGTGCAGGGGCTGTGGACCTTCATCACCTGGCCTCCATCAGGTGTTTGAATGATGCAAGTTTTCTCCCTCTTGTTGAAGGCAATTACAGAGAGGAATAGATTCTGCCCTAGCCAGACTGACCCCTTTCTGTCCTTGCTGGGAGCTGCAACCTTGTCCCAAAAGGGGAACACAGTGAAAATCTACAATCTGTGCAGACACTCTGTCTTCTACAACCATTGTACAGGGGCTGACAGAACCCAACTAAACCAAACCAAAAACAATGGAACAGAAAAACCTAACAACAATAACAAATTCAATTACAATGAAAGAATAAGAAAAGAAAAAAGACAAAAATGCAAACAAGCAGAATAATAAAAGACAAAAAAACAAAAAGAATTCAAGAAGTAAAAAATGAGTGGAAAAGAGAATATGAAAGGGAAGAAGGAAGGGAAAGTAAAGAAAAATAATATATATAGAAAAATAAAAAAAATAATGTATAGAAAAAAGAATAATGGAAATACTAATAAGAGATGGAGACGCCAAAGAACTTATAAGTACAATCCATGGACATGAACTAAGATGGGGAGGTATTGCTGGAAGGAAGGGGACCACCAGTCAGATGAGGGCAAAAGGTGAAAAATTGGGACAACTGTGATAACATCTTCAACAAAATATGCTTAAAGAAAGAAAAGTGAAAAAATAGAGTAAGACAAGGAAAGACAAAGTAAGCAATATGAAAGATAAAGAGGAAAAATAAAAAATAAATGCTAAAGGAAAAATAAGGAGATTTTAGAAGATTAATAAAGACAAATTCTCTGTTGCAAGCCAATGTAGGATACTGTCCTCACCCTGCCTTGTGAAAGCTGTCAGGGTGGGGATTCAGTAGACCAGTGGGTCGGGTCACCTACTTGGGTTTGCCTCAGTCTCGACCTTTGAGTGTCCCCACTCTGAGCACCTCTCCCTTCCCCATCAGAAGTGTGCTCAGTGGGGTTATCCAGTCTGGGCAGTGGTGATTCAAACATTCTTGGGAGTGGTTCTCTAGGGGAATAGCACTTCCTTTCCATCCAGTGGCTGCAGGGGCTAAATTCACTAGAGACCTGGGTTCTGCTTCCCTGTAATGCAACTGCATAGCCCATAACATGCCCAGTTGACTCCAGGACAGAAGGTCACCTTGGAGATGCAGTCCAAAAACCCCCAGCTCTGTGGCCTGCCACAGGTATAAAAAAAAAAAGAAGAAGAAAAGAAAATTAGGCCAATATAGCACTACAATCTCCCCAGTTCCTCCAGGCCTCCACAGAGCCAAAGGCTGCTTTAAGACCTGCTGGTGGGTTCTGTGCATTCACAGGAGCCTGGAGGTGTTTGTTTCCCTGTGTGGAGCTGTCCATCCCTCAGGGCCTTGTTGAGAATGAGGAAACCCTCAGTACATGGAGTGCAGCTTCCCACCTGGTAACCGTGAGAAAGGGACAGAAATCCCAGCCTCCCACTGTCCTCCTAGGGTGGACCTGTGAGCACAAGGGCATGCTCCTTTGTTCTCTAAGCCTGGCACATTCCAGGGTGAGTGATCACTGACAATGACTTTCATTGTGTTTATATCAGCTGATCATTATTTTCACTGCTGAGTAGAAATCCATTCATGGGTGTTCCTTATTTTGCTAACTGTAAAATTAGAAGAACTTTTGGATGTTTTAGTTTCTACTAACACAGATAAAGGGGCCATAAATAGGTGCTTATGTTTTAGTACAAATATAGAATTTGTTCTAGATCAAACACTCCTCAGTGACATTTTAAGTATAATTTCATAAGAAAATGTAATGCAATTTGTTAAGAAAGGAAAAAGTAGGAACTTGGTGAAGAAGAGGTCCATGGTTCCTCATGATATTTCGCATTGTTCATTGTCTTCAGTGAAAACTTTAGAAATTAGATTCACAGAGAAGAAGTTTGTTCCTGGATGCATCTGAGAGTTCTGAGAGGACATCCCTGCTCCCAAGAGGAAGCCCCTTCCTTCCCAACCAGGCTCACACCTGACCCTGGGGCTGTTCTCTCATGTTGGTGAGATAAGATCACCCTGGTCATCCTGACCAGTCCCTGAAACCAAGCTTTCCCATATCCCACAGCCAGGTTTGTGCCTGGGTCACACTGACTTTTGCTCACTGTGTTTCTCACACAGTAATATGCAGCTGTGTCCTCAGTTGTGAGACTGCTCAGTGTTAAATAAACTTGCCTTTCAGAGATATCCCTGGTAGTTCTGAGTCTGGATTTCAGTGTTGTGTTGTACTCTGTACTAATACCACCCCATATAACACGGACCTGCTCCAGCACCTTCCTTGGAGCCTGGCGGGCCCAGTCTATGTGGCAGCTCCTAAAAGAGAATCCAGAGACAGTGCAGGTAAGGGAGAGGGTCTGCAAGGTCTTCACCAGTTCTGGTCCTGACTCCTGCAGCTACACATGGGACAGGACACCTGGAGACAAGGAACATCAGTCCTTGTCAGTCAGGTACAGTCACCACCATCCTACAGACCCATACCTGACATCTGAGACACTCACCCAGGGAGACTGTCACCAGGCACAGGAGGAGATTCTGCAGTCTCATCTTCTTCCACAGCACAACTCTGTCTTCCCCAGAGACCTCAGCCCCATGTGAGAAGAAAACTGTGAGTACCCACAGCCCAGGAGGTGGTTTACCCTGGAGCTGGGAGAAAAATTTGCATGTGGGGCAGCCTTTCCTGTAAAGTGGGGAAGGATTTAGTTCAGGCACCCTCATCATTCTGGAACCTCTGTAGGGACATCTCTTCTCATGAACTCACTCACCATGTGCATCAGGGACACAGGATTCCCTGGTTTATGAGACACATTGGAATGAGATTAATGGACTGCCTCAACTTTCTGAACATAAGAAGAAATGGTGGACCAGATGAGTAGGTGACACTCAAATTCTCATACACTTTTCAAACTGGTATGAAATGTTTTATTAGCATTTTTCAGATACTTCCTAAATTGAAAACTCTTAATATATCCATATTGTCCAAATATTTATATCATGAAATAAACACAGATAATGTCTATTTTGCCATATAAAATAAAAAAAATAAAGCAGAGTCATATTCAAAGTCACATTTCTCTTCATCATGGACATTTTTTGATCTGAGAAACTACCTCCCAAGCACAGACAGGTGGGACATTATTGACACTTGATTGTGGAAGTGTGACTGTGGCTACAGCTCCCCCTGCAAACTCTTCCCTGCTGAAAGCCCAGGGCACACTGCAGAGACTCCAAACTAATCACATCTGAAATAATCACATTTTACATGGAGAAAAAAATAGAAATGAGAATAATGATTATGTATGTGTCACTCATCAAAACTCAGAATTCTTCACATGTCAAAGCATTATTGGAGTTGATTAACTGACCTGTTTTCTCAATCTACTGTTGTCAGTGATGTTGGACTCCAGAGGGAAGGAAATGAAGAGAATTCCAAGGACAGATTTGCTCACAGGAAAGGGAATTCCCACCAGACATGAAACCTTCACTGCCAGCCTCCTTTGGCCCTGTTTCTGGTGATCACCATAGTGGGCAGAGAGTTCTGGGCTCTCCCATGAAGCATATAACATTCTTAATGTATAATACACTTTTTTCCCATCAAACACGTGATTTGGAAGTCTTTTCAATGGCTTATTGGATCTTTGTTGGGGCACATTCATTTAATTTTAACAAAGTCTAAGTTTACAATATTTTAATGGATTCTCTGTAGAGTGCTTTTACAAAAAAAAATCCCCAGAAAAATGGCCAGCCTCTGTTGTCCCAGTTGACTGGTTGTAGCAACCACAGGGGCTAGAATAGGCTCTGGAGCCAGGAGTGGAGCACTGCTGGAAAAAATTCCATAAATCTGGAAGTTACTTTGGAACTGGGTAACCAGTGGATGCTGGACTAATTCTTAGTCACACAACACAAACATGACTGATCTTCATTAACCGTTACTGGAAATACAGGTTTAAAGGCATTTTAAATGAGGACCCAGAAGGAAATAAAGGACATATAGAGGAAGATTTTGTCATCCAAACATACCTAAATATTTATGGACAGGTGTTATTTAAAAATGGAAACTTTGAAGATTCTCCAGGTAGAAATCAAGGGAAATAAGGCACTTGTAATCACAAATGTATGGAATGGAGATTCTTTTATTACCCACATTCAGATTTTCAAAATGTCACCATTATACTTGGAAACAATGTCACATGTCCAGACAATTAGGTGTTAGACACCTTTTAGATCATTTATCCTCTGCTCACACCACGGATCAGCCAAGCTGCATAATTCATTGGGTCTCCATTTGTGAAATCTCTGAAAACTTACAGGAAAGAGAGGTGACTGCAGGGGCCCTGGTGGTGAACAGTCATAGTTTCATTGCACCAAGAGCCCTTTCTCAGTCCATTGTCATCATCGTCATCATAATTATCATCATCACCATTACAATAATCATCACCACCATCATATCATCTGTTTATTTATATTTGTTCTTATCATTTTCTGTGTATGCTGTGGTTTTCCACATTCAATGCCCTTTACATGAAAATAAAGCAGTGTCTGTATTCTGGAAGTCATTGAAAGATTGATTCCACAAAGACCCCACCTATTGATTGGCCCATGGCCTCCAAAAAGCTGAGGACATGGGATAACAAATTGATTCCAACCCACAGGTTGGACCAAAACCCCTGCCCAATTCTATTACATCATTCCCTTACTCATAAGCATTCACATTTTTTGTACAGCTGGTATTTACCCACTCATAATGAACAATGTTCTTGTTTTTTTGCTAAATCTGATGGTAGTTAATTGGAATAAGTACTCAGATTATATTTTATGTTATGTTTGACTGCTGGCAAATTATGGGTCATTCCTGCCTCTACTCCATCTGCCCCACACAGGAAATCTGATAATAAAGATTCTGCCTCCTCTTTAGGTGTCACTGGGAGACTCAAACCACACAAGCCCATGTAAGTGGAATCTTACTCCCCCACAACCTTGACAAAATAAAGCACTGAGCCAGCCTCTTTTACTGGCTCTATCAGAGATCATCTGACTTGCTGCTGGGCCTTCCCTGTTCCTCCCAGATATTTAACTTTGTGTGTAATAAATACTACATGTTCCCTTGGTGAGTGTGTTTTCACCAGTGTGAACATCCACAGCAAACTGTCATGGGTTCCTCTGCTTCTATGTGGTGTCACCTCCACTTGGAACTGTGAGCATGATGCCATGTCAATGACTGTCACCACCAGAAATTTTTCCGCTTGGTGTTGGGACCATTTGCCTCTGGTTCTGGTGTCCAGCATGCATGCATACAGGGTTCACTATCACCTCCAACAGAGCCTCTGCTAAGATTAACTGATGTGGGTCAGAAGGTCTGATGATTCACTAGAATTGGGCACAAGAGTGATTGAAAGAGACTGTTCCACACTCATGTGATTATGTTGTCCACCTTGACAATAACTTTTTCTAACATAGAGACTTCAGATGTGAGCTCAGAATCAGGGATCCAGAGAAGTTTCCTGAGGGAAACTGTTAAAGAGAAAGGAAAATAGACAGGACCCCCAACTTAACCTGCACCTGGAATGGTCATTGTATTCAGGGACCTATGAGTACCATGGTGGTTCCAACACCTACTGCAGTGGGGTTTGTGTCTGTGCTCACACCGACTTCCCTCCACTATGTATGTCACATGGTAATACATGGCCATATCCTCAGCTCACAGGTTGCTCATTTGCAGGTACCACCTGTTCTTACCATTGTCTCTGGAGATGGTGAATTGGCCTTTCAAAGAGGTGGCATAGTATGTGGTAGTAGCATGGACATTAACATCTGAGACCCACTCCAGCCCCTTCCTTGGAGACTGGCAGACACAGTTCATTTTGTAGCTACTGAAGCTGGGTCTAGAGGTTATGCAAGGGAGTCTCAGAGACCCCCCACCCCCAGGATGCACCAAACCTTCTCCAGACTCAATGTACTGCAACTAATACCAGACACCTGCAAACATAAAGATATCAGGTCGAGAAACGGTCACCCCTCCCCTGTTTCTCTCAGTCATATCCACTCATATACTCAGTGCCTCTTGTTCTCATAAACTACCTCTTAAAACAGAAACAAGAAAAACCCAGCTTAGTCCACACTCCATGCTGTGTGATCTATATTCTGTCCTGAACAGGGACTGGTAAAACATGGGAATCCCAGGCTGAGATTATGTGCCATCACTTCAGGGTTAGGGCTAGGGTGCTATTCATGAGCAGACATGCTCTATTTGCATGTTCTCCTACTCTATAGGGAGTTCTCAGTTTGGAGACCTGCAGAGAGGTCAGTGCCTCCATGCAGGTTCATGTCTTCTGTGGACTCTGGTCATGATAGAATTTCAATCAATAAACACAGAATCCTGAGCCAGCCTATGGCATGTACAGGTGACCACATCTGGTGTAAGTGAGCCCAGCATCTGGGTCTGTGCCCTTCACACTGGCTCCACTTCTCCCCTTAAACTAATCCAGAGAAGACCAAGAAATGCCCCTTTAGGTTGTAGAAGCCCTTTTCTTTATGAAATTATGGAGGAGTGTCTCTGTCTAGTGGTACCTACACTCCAGTGCTGGAGATAAGTCACATGTCGGAAAGAGACCACAGCTCACATCTTGAGGAGAGGACTCAGTTTACACAGTGATGGTGGTGCCCTCAGTTCTGATTGTCTCTGAATTCTTGACCTTCAAAGACACAAAGTATATACCGAACTGAAAAGGTGCTTTTATATCATTGGACACAGAGTCACTGAGAAAGTAAAAATTCATGGAACTTTTGGATAAACTCTTCATTTAAAACAACTGCAAGGACATTTACAGAGGGTTTCATTGCATATACACTTATATGAATAAAACTTTAAAGAAGTAATAGAAAAGAGTAATTATGAAATACATGTGAATCATAACACTTATGATCAGTGAGATTGGGTTCAGTTGTCTGAACTGTTTGGTACCTATAAATCCTAAATGGAGACACAGGAAGATGAGACTCCAGGAGAAGAAAGTGATGTGACCACTGACATCAGGTGACCTGTTTATGGCTGTGGAAAAGGAAAAAGAGGCCATGGGATAAGGAATGTTGTTCTAGATTCTGGAAAATAGAAACTGACTCACCTGTCTAAGACTGTTCAGGCAACATAGTATAGAATGCTAAAGGAAATGGAGAAGACAAAGACCTTATATGTACAATCCATGGACCTGAACTGGGGTAGGGGCAATGCAGGAGCATAGAGGGATGCAAGGTGGAGGGGCATAACTTGGAGGAAAAATAGGACGACTTCAATAGTATAAACAATAAAATATACTTTAAAAATAATATGCTATTTTTAAAAATAGTTTATTTATTTTTAGAAAGAGGGGAAGAGAAAGAGAGGAAGAGAAACATCAATGTGCGGCCGCCTCTCGTACCCTCCCCCTTACTGGAAGACAGACTTGGCTCACAACCCACGCATGTGGCCTGACTGGGAATCAGCCCTTTGGTTTGCAGGCCTGTGCTCAATCCACTGAGCCACAGAAGCCAGGGCAAGAATATGCTTTTTTAAATATAGATCAATTTATATTGTTGGTCAATATAATAAATAAATACAATCACTTATTTAAAAAATCATTTTGCTTTCAGTTAGTCACCTCATATTCATTTCTCCTTTCTTATAATAGCCTTAATCTCTTTACACCCTCATTAATACTGGCTCATTTGCTGTTGATAGTGTGATTGTGGGTGGAGGTAATTTTTGTGGGTGTGGGCTTATTTCCTGGTCTGTGTAGTTTTGTCCTGGCAGTATTAGCACAACAGTATAGAAGATGTTGTGGGTGGAGTGACTCTCCGTTAGCCAGCTGGAGAGAAGGACCCACAAAAGAATTACCCAACAGCAACCAACCCCAAAATACAACTAGAAAGCTAACATAACTAGCAGAAAGTTCACACCAAGAGCATCAAGCTGAGGAGATCAAGATAATGTACCACTGAATCCCACACATCTCCTACAATAGAAGGTCACAACACAAAGTCAGGGAGTCAGAGCAGATAATACACAAAAAATGCACAGCCATGTCCTTAACTCTTGGGCTGCCCAGCTCCATGCAGGCTGTGCTCGTGGCTGTGTCTGTGGTCATGGTGACTCTTTCCTGGATCCTCTGTGTACAGATTGTAGCACTATACTGAGGGTCAACTTGCCCATACATCCAGCTCTTTTCCTTGGGCCTTTCACACTCAATGCACAGCATAGCTGGTGAAGGTGTGTCCAGAAGACTTGCAGGAGACCTTACCTGAGGCGACAGGTATCCTCACTTCAACACCTGCCTTCATCGGCTGAACCTAAGAGTGGAGTCTGTAGAGAGTGTTTAGGAGAGGCTGGCTATCTCCTTTCACTGTCCTTGGTCCCCTCCTCAACCCAGGAAATGGAAAGCCCTTTACCTCTGGCAACTGCCACCAGGAAGAGGGTTCTCCAGCTCCACTCCATGGTGAGGGGCTGTGCCATCAGAACTTCTGTAAGGGATGGTGTTTGTGAGTGATGCTCAGGGCACAGACAGACCCACATTTAACCTAGACTCTCTAATATCATTTGCATGTGCATGGCAGAGTGTTTCACAGCTGAAGACTTGACCCCACCTGAGAGAAGGTAGAGAACACAGGGACAATGATCCAAGGGAGTCTGAGGTCCAAATCCTACACAGTGTTGTAGGATATGGGTTTCCTGCCAGATCTCTGAGCTCTGTGCAGACATAGCTCTTACCACTGAGGCAAAATCTCCCACAGGACATGCTCCTCATTGTGAAACCACATTTAAAAGACATGAAGACCCCCTGGACCAATTCTTGGCTTTAATTCCTGAACGTCTAATTCCTGCATCAGTGCATCTTCAAAATTTCTGACCTAGTGAGTTAATAAAACTATCCGTGTTCACAGTTCCTCAATTCAGATATAAAGAAGCCCTAGAAATACCACTGACTCTACTTCTCATATATCATGGAGTTCGGTGAATACCCTGGTGGAGTAGGATATTTACAATCACCACATGTCCAACTCTCCCTTTAGGGGTTTTCATGAAAATAAAAAGACACAGGCCCTCACAGGAAGCCTCTTCCCAGCTTCCCCTCCACCTGCTCCTGGAGCAGCTGTTCTGAGCTTGTGCTTCCCCCACACCCCTTGATGTCATTTCCTCACCATACAGGAGAGGTTCCAGTCAGGACTCACAGAGCATAAACTTCTCAGCCTTTCTAGTCCAGAATTCAAAGTTGTGTGTTGACTTCCACAAACTCCCTCAGTGACACTGTGTGCTTTAATTATCTGGGCACAGAGAACTGACCTTACTAAACCCCAGTGACTACAGGGAGCCCCGACGACAGGGCTCTGTGAAGTCAGAAGAAAGCCTCTTCCATGAACCTGCCAGACAACACCCCTGAAACCTGAAATTCTTGTGGAATTTGAAGGCCTCTGATGTCCTCAGTTTCCTCTGGGAGAAAGTTCCACATGAGTTTTCCTGCATGTGGCCCCAATCCCACTGCACTTCTACTGCTCAACAAGTGACAAGCACACAGTGTGATAATTTTCATGGAATGCACTCCAGGTCTCCGTTCTCTGCTGTACCTATCATTTGGGCAGTGGCCCCACTGGGTTCTAGGTCATGGTGATTCTTTCTAGATGAGGTCATCTCTGTGAGTGACACCCAAGTTTTTTGTATATTCTTCGTGCTCCATCCATATGGTTATCTTCCCTTCTGACCATATATCTCATGGATCTCTGACTCCACATCCCACATGGAGAGGCTCACTGCTCAGTGACCCACAGCTGCAACTCTCAGTCCCTGCAGGAATCATCATCTCCTCCTGCTCCTAGGATTCTTGTTCAACTCTCATGGGCTTGCCCATGTTGGTCAAGGCATCAGGGGTAGAATTCAGAAACAACTGGTCATTTCTTATACACCCTTTCACAGGAGAAATTTTCTAGGTCTGGTCATGGAAGAGCTGTGGTGGTGTTCCCCATGTGGGCTCTGAGTTGTCCAAATCCAGAAACCCAGTAGGCACTGAGTTCTTACTTAATTCCAGAGAAAGATATGAGCACCTGTTTCCATTTTCACTGGCCAGGGAATGTCACAGGTGGCTCCAACAGAGAACATTGAGAAAGTCCCCACTTTTTTAAAGATTTGAATATTTTCTTTTTTAAAGACTTAATTAATTTATTTTTAGAGAGCTGGAAAGGGATGGAGAAAGAGAAGGAGAGAACCATCAATGTGTGGCTGTGTTTCACATGCCACCTACTGGGGTTCCTGTCCTACAACCCAGGCATGTGTGCTGGACCTGGAATTGAAATGTGACCTATCAGTTTGCAGGTCACGGTCAATCCACCGAGCCATACCAGCCAAGGTAGGACCGTGGATCAGTGCTGGATTAACAAGCATGTGTCAGTTATGTGTGCCACCACCTCATTAAGTCACTGGACATGTATCCTCTATGTTGAACTTGCTACTATAATGAATCATCCCATTGCAACCAGCATCAAGCAAGCATTCTTTCTAAGCATTCTTTCTTTCACAGAAATCTTATGAATCAAGTTAATATCATTTCAGTAAATGTTCATCATGAGCTTTTCCACATGAAGGAAATCTGCCATTGGTTATTGTGCAAGATCACGTTGGGGAAAAATTGACTGCAAGATCAATTACTGAATACCTTGGCTGAGGGCCAGGGTGCCCAGGGAAGAAGAAGACCTCTTTCCCAGCTCTAGAATCCAGCACACAGACAGGAAGGGGTTAATTTTCCCTCTTTAGTTTGTTTCAGTCAGTACGTTGGTGGAGTGAAGGGTGCCCATCTGCATTAGGGAAAACAATCTGCTTTACTGAGCCACCATTTCAAAGGTAAGTTTACCTGTAAACACACTTGGACAAACTCATGAATGACTATCAGCCAAATGTTTAGGCACCTTGTGATCTAGTCAAACTAACACAAAACCAAGAGACAACAGAGCTATTTAGGGGAAGAGTCCCAAGTCAGATATAATATGCACCTGCGCAGTACATGTAAATGGAGGTGAACCACCCACTTTAGACTCATTGTGGTGAATGCTTTCTTAGGTACCCAAATGATGAATGCCGGTCAAGAGGAAGCTCCCTGCCAGAGATGAAACAAAAACTTAATTAGCCTCCCTGTGCCCTGTGCCTGCAAAATCTGTGGGCCCTGAGTGCCCCCTGGTATTTAAAGATCCACCTGCAAGGAGGTTTACGTCTGAGCTCACACTGACTTCCCCTCACTGTGTATCTAGCACAGTAATACAGGGCAAAGTCCTCAGCTCTCAGGATGTTCCTTTGCAGATAGGCAGTGCTTTGGGAATCATCTCTTGGGATGGTGAATCCACCTTTCACAGATGCAGAATATTCTGTTGTGTGACTGTTAGCTTTGTTTCTAATAACCCCTACCCACTCCAGTCCATTTCTTGGAGCCTGGTGGATCCAGCTTATATAGTAGTTACTGAACACGAATCCAGAACCTTTGCAGGACAGTCTCAGAGACCCTCCAGGCTTGCTCAGGCCCCCACCAAACTCCACTAAGTGGACCTTACATCGGACACCTGCAGACAAGAGATTTTCATTAGCAGTGAACACACACACACAGAATCCTCCAGTCTCTCTGTAATTTACCATGTTAAAACATCAGGGCAAGTGCCTCGCTCAGCTCCAACTTCATGGTGCTTTCTCTGGGTTAAGTGCAGCAGTGAATGCAACCTCTAGAGACCTGAGAGCTTTAGCTGCTCTCCCTGAGATGCAGGACAACTGCAAGTCTAGGTTTATCTGCATGTGGTGAAGCCCATTTGCATACATTCCCCCATTTAGTGGCAGATAAGTCAAGTCCCTGAGGTAAGGTCCCCACTTGACTAGAGGGAAAAGCACACTCATTCTGACAGTGGACGCTTTCATGAGAGGCTGGTTAGTCTACATGCTGTAGAGTTATTATTGTTGTTGATAAATTCTACTATCGGTCAACTTAACACAATGTAACTCACAGTGATATTCCACATGCACAGTGTGTCATGCTATTCAGCTCAGAATAATTTTTTGTATGACATTGTCCATGTGTTGACACACAGAGCGAAGTTCATCCCCATTGTCAGTCTTCTGGGCTGAGGGCAGTAGGCACTGCAAGGGCTGCTCTTTGTGCTTTCAAGTCAGACTCCCTGCCAATTGTACATCTGGGCACCAAAAATCCATCATTGTGGAGAAAGAGACTGAGAAGAAAGAACAAACACATGTAGAGCATTTTACCAGCCCTGAACACCCTCTGGACTCAGCCTCTTCAGTCTCCTCTCCCAATAGCTTAACACCTGTCACATCAACTGACTGAGGTGCACAAAACACATTAATAATTATTCAGGTAGGAGTTGCAATAATCCAAATGTCATGCTTTCATTACTATATACAATCTCCTGGAAATTTAAAAAATGTCATGCTTAGTTAAATTCATAAAACCTTCATAAACCCACAGTCCCACTTGGCCAATGCTACACCCAAGTGGCATTCATGCCCTCACTTTCAAGCACACATCAGCCTTATCCCTGTGACATGGTGACTGGAAGAAATATGCATTTATGAATTTTACCTCCAGTGAAACATAGACTTGCCTCCATGCTGATGTCATCAATACTGAATGTGTTCATGCATTACACCCGCTTCTTGTGCTGCCTTCTCACTACATCTGTTTAACAGTCCCCTGATGACTTTTTACCAGGGAATTTTGCCTATAAAAAACACCAGAGAAAAACCATCCTTGAAAATCACTGGAAGGACATTGGTGCTGTATTTTTAACAACATATGTTGCAGCAAATCTCCAGGGAGGCAGTCCCTGTGGTCATGTCATTCTACAACCCTACTACATTGTTGGTGCTTTAACAGTCTACTGATAACTGAGTCATTGGCCCATAACATAAATTTATTTATCAGTAATCTGGAGGTGGGAAATACAATAACAGATGCCGGCAGATTGATGTTACAGAATGAATTCCTATATGACTGTTTACTCACTGTAATTTCAGAGACTGGATGGGGCAAAGGAGCTTCCTCTGTCCTCTGTTACAATGGACTTGGTCCCATTCATGACAACTTCACCCTAAAACCATCACTTGTCCCAAGGCCCCATGTCCTAACACCATAGCATGAGCTTCAGGTTTTAATAACCTCAGAGTTTTGCAGTGACACCAACACCAGCTCATAGCAACAACAATAGAGTCAAATAATGACTCCACCCAATTTTATGGCTACTTCAGAAGAGTTCCCCAAACTGAGGATCTCCATAAGTCTGTGGACACTTCTCATCTTTGGAAGTAGAAGGTAACCCAAGTCCTTCAGAGCAAGCTGATAACCTCGTAGAGTGGACAGATTCCAACCTACACTTTGAAGAAAGACGTCCACAGAATTTCTTATTTCCCCAGTTATTGCATACATATAACCATTATTCTTATTTTCTATGGACTAAAATTATTTTCTAAATATAATTATAGGTGGTTCTGTGTTCTCACTTATGTTTCCTAGTTGCTCAGTGAAATAAGGAGCCAGGCTCTAGTGTTTGATGTCTGATGCTGACATATTGAGGTTCACCCCTCTCTCTCTTCCTGTGCACATGTGGGAAATCTGATGTGGAAGTGGATATTTCCCCTGGTTTGATGCAAGTTGGAGATGGAAACCACACAAAACCCTTTCATGAGCAGGACCCCGCTCAGGGGTTAATAATAAAACCTGGGCCAAACTCTTTATCTGGCATGATGGAGCCATTCCTGGCTTGATGAAAAGTCTCCCCTGCTCTCAACATGCTCCTTAATGAAGGGACAAACTTTCCCATAGTCCCTCTGTGTGTGACATCATCACCTTGGACATCCACACCAAGGTATGGTGGGGTTCCCTATACATTCACATGATTTCAACTGCTATTGATGTCATGGATGTGCAATTAATTCAATGACCATCAACCCTGGGTTTTTCTTCCCTCTGGGACTGGGTTCCTCTAACTCTGGTGCCCATTGCCCAGCATGCATGTGTCCTGCTGCCAGTCAGCTTGGACTCTGAGCTCCCTGGGGATGGGTTCCTTGTTGGGTCTAGCAAAGCCTCTGGTTGGACTCAGCTGATTTGGGTCTGGAGGTTTGGTGATTCATTAGGATAGGGATAAGCAAATGCATGTGACTCTCTGACTCTGAGCATACAAGAATGTTTTCCTCTGATGACCTATCTCTGTAACTCAGATACTGAAGAGATCAGCACAGAAGCATTAAGGGAGGGAACCTCCCAGAGGGAAACTGCTGTGTGGAAAGTCAAACCCACACCTGCTAGGGAGCCAGCCCTTAAACTCCACCTGCAGCTGCTCCCCAGCTGCTCCCTCTGCTCAGTGTGCTCTGAGAAACCCCTCATATCCTGAGCATCCCCAACAGCCCAGCCCACTTGTCTCCATGATGGTTTGTGTCTGGGTTTCACTGACTTGCCCTCACTGTATCTCTTGCACAGTAATGCACAGCCATGCCCTCAATTCTCAGGTTGTTCGTTTGCAGGTAGAGCGTGTTCTTGCCATTTTCTCTGGAGATGGTGAATTTGCCCTTCACAGAGTTGTAGTAGTATGTGCTACCACTAATAATGTATGAGACCCACTCCAGCCCCTTCCCTGGAGCCTGGTGGATCCAGTACATATTGTAGTTACTGGAAGTGAATCCAGAAGCCACACAGGAAAGTTTAACAGAACCCCCAGGCTGCACCAAGCCTCCCCCAGACTCCACAAGCTTCACCTCACACGGCACACCTGCAAACACAAAGACATCATGTCAGGAAACTGTCATTTTCTACTGTTTCTCTCAGTCATATCCATCTACATACCCAGTGTCTCATTCTCCATAACTTACCTCCTAAAATAGCAACAAGGAAAACCCAGCTGAGCCCAAACTCCATGGTGAGTGGTCTGTGTCTTTTCCTGAGTACAGACTGGGAACATCCGGGAATCCCGGTCTGGGCTCCTGTCACAGAGCTGCAGGGTCAGGGCTGGGCTGCTTTTCATGAGCAGAGGGGCCCTATTTGCATGTTGAACTCCTCCTACACATTGAACTCTGGATTTCAACAGTGACATAAAGGACAATGCTCTAGTGTGTGACATGTCTAAAGGTGCATGTCTGTTAAGAATTACTTTGCACATTTGAGCCTGTGCCATTCCCACTGACCCAGATGATCCACGAGATGGGTACATGACCTAGGAGAGTAAATTTTCATAAAAGAATAGTATTTAAAATGAGAGATGCCTTTGAAAGTCACCAGTAATGAACACTCCAAGAGAATTCAAAGCTCATGACCAGAGGGAGCATCAAAGCTGCAGGAGGTTCCTGTTTCAGTGACAGAAAGTTCCATTGGGCCCTATTCCTTTTACAAAGCAATCAGAGTATGAACTGAAAACAGAATGAGACCCTAGAGCATGTGGACACAGGGTTGGAGGAAGTACATGTGGAGCATGGGAGACAGAAGTGTGAAATCTACAGAGAAGCACACAGTGATCCTGGGACACATTTCTTTAGTGGAGTTTGGTGCTGAGTCTTCAGTATCTCCACTGCTCAATTTTGTTTTTATTTCTTAGACTCTGTGGTAAAACCAGGTTCTGACATCGGGGGCACAGAAGAATCTCAGTCATGACTGGATCTGCTTAGGTGAAGATGTAGATGGAAATTGGGGAGTAAGTACTTCTGAATTATAACAATTTCATTATGATAAACCTTCATAGCAATTACTAATACATAATATCAGAGAATAAATGAAATCATTATTGATATGAAAAGCATCATTTTTTTTGTTCATTGATTGCTAACAAAATAAATCCTTCAAATTGCATCTCCATCTTGGGATCAGATTGGTGGGTCTAGCTTTATATAAATCTGGTCAGGCATCATGGTTCTGTGTTATTTTCACCATCAGCATCTGTGGCTTTGTGGACCTGTGATGTACTTCTAGTCAGTAACTTAAGAAACAGTACCATCACTGGTTCATCAGAAGTAAAATTCAGAAGCTTGGTCTCCTCCACTTTCATCCACTTTCATATCTTCACATGACCCTTGAGAATGCTGTCACCTTTTCCAAGTGAGACAGGTGCCATCTCTGCATGAAGTCACATGTTCAGTGGATCAGTGTGCAGAAGAGGAAAGGGACCCTCCCAGGTACATGGATGGTGGAATTATGGAATCCTGGAGCCAGTACTTCCAGGGTCCTTGTTCCTTATGTTGTGATTTGTCCTCCTCACATAGCAAGTTCAAGTTGTCTTATGTTACTGTTCTCAGAAATAGCCTCACATGGTCATCTTGTCTGTAGTATCAAAAATAACTGATTTGAAAATTAACCCATCATTGTTACTCAGCCATAAAACATGATATCCTCAGCCATAAGAGAATTAAATCTTACTATTTGGGACATGGATGCATCTAGAGAGTATTATGTTGAGCAAAAAAAAAATCCAGATGGAGTAACACCAATGTAATGTGATCTCACTAATATGTGGAATCTAATGGAGAAAGGAAAAATAATAGAAACAGACTCATAGACCTGGATTTTGCAGCCTCAATGAAAAGGGGAAAGTGATAAAGAAGTATACCTTGGCAGTTGCAGGTTAAACACAGGGAGGTAAATCACAGCACTCATAAAAAGTCAATAATATTATAATAACTGTGTGTGGTACAAGGTGGCTACTGGAAATGCTGGCCCATCACATCACAAACTGTGTCAGTGTCTGACCACTCTGCTGTAGGTTAGAAGCTCATATAATATAATGTGGAATGGCAATTGGAATTGTGAAAGAAGAAAAAAACAGATTTAACACAAATTTCAGGGTAAAACAGGCATGAGACATAACTAAATTCCAGGGCTGTACTCACAGATTTTACCTTTACTGTGAAAATTCTAAACATCTTTAGGTTTATTAGAGATTCCCATTGAGAACCATGGCCTAGTATTATTTGCTGGTGGTCCCTACTTCAGTAACACCCTGGGGAATGCTAACCAGGATGTAGTGTTATAATCTGACTTGAGGAACGGCCTTTCCTGATCTTCCCAGACATTTCAACTCTGTGGGTGATTAACTTTACATGTGCCCTTGCAGTGTGTGATTGTCATCAGCCCGGGCATCCACACAAATCTGTTGTGTGTCCCTCTGCCTCTGTGTGGTGTCACCTCCACTTGGTGCTCCAAGCATGATTCCAAGTCAATGACTGTCACCATCGGGGTCTTTCTCCCCTGATGTTGGGTACATATGCATGTGGTGTCCCTGGTCCTGCTTTTGGTTACACCAGTGTGGCACCTTCTGAAGAGGGTTCTCTTCCTGGTTCATATCTGCAGCTTCTTGCTGGTCCTCATGCAGTGGAAGGATTAGAAAGTTCTCTGGGCTCATTGAGAAAGTCACTGACACCCTCATGGGGCACTCTCATGATCTAAGCAACTCCCAAATCCCCACACCTAACAATATTCTCTTTGGGGATGAGGAGTTAAACAGATAAACAGGCAAACACAAATTTTCAAACAATAGTACTGCCCTAGACATCTGCAGAAAAGGTGGTCCTGCAACCAATTTCAGTAAAGGTCCCTCCTTTACTGAAGGGATTTCATGCTCAGATCTGAAGATTGTACAGCAATAAATGTTCAGAGATTGTATCCCTAGATGTGTGATAATTGATTTCATTGTCATAGTAATGCACAACAGGCTGGAATGTGGTCCCCATTGTCAAGGGTGCCCCCACCCTTCTCCATGTTGTGTGATGACATCAATACTGTCCCAGGGACTGGGACACTGGCAGTTCTGTGATCTCAACTGTGGAGACTCCTTAGGTTCTCACCCTGAGGGATGACTGAAAGAATGCTGTGATGTTGTGGAGTGTGCTGGTACCTGAAATACCTATCAAACCTCACATTTGGTGCCAGTGTGTTATCTCTGTGATGCATGGCCAGAGAAAAGGACATAGAAATTCACCCTTGACTGTTTGTGCTTACTTTTCTGATACACAATCCCATTATTCAGAAATAGGGGAGAACTTGCTGGGGAGTCACTACATTCTAATCTCCAAATCTGACCCTGACCAAGCATTCCCAGATGATGCCTCTATATACATCTTTCATTCAAAGGAGAAGGAAACTCTGAAGGTGCCCCCTGCACATATCACAGTAAATAACAATAAATAACAGAAGTCCTTTTTGTAGCACCTTCCCTGCCTTGTTCTTGTAGTGCCTCTGGTCTCTTGAAAACTTTTCCTGAATTTCTGATCTGCTTTTGGCAGCATCGGTCCTGATCTCAGGTTCCTGACTGTGTGTGAGGAAGTCAGGAAGCCCATTGCCCTGGCATCTCCTCAGTGAAACCCAGGTACTCTGACTCTCAGGGTTTGTGACACACTCAGCAATGTGGGTCATCATGTTACAGAACACAGGGGGCCAAGGGGGGGCTGAAGGGCAATATTCTATTACCAAAAGGAGCCCCCCAGGTTCATTATGTCCGCCGCCTTATAGGAAAGACATCTCTCAATGCCAGAGATTCATGAAAAGGAAAGGAAATGTTTATTTAATGTTGTACAAACTTAAAGTAGTGACCTAATGTCTTCACCAAAATCCCAAAGTCCCTTAAAACATCCACAAACACACACAGTCCTTCCTTCCCTCTTTGCCCAGTCTGGGGTACCATATCTCAGGAAAAGAAATAGAAGTCCATGACTCAGGCAGCCCCTGGTTCTTCCCAGTAACCCTTCTCAGCTGGTAGGCCTCCCTCGGTTCCTGGCACCATCAGCTGTGTCATTGGGATCTCTGCTAAAGCTGGGTGATGGTTCCCCCTTCTAAAGCTGTGGGAGTCCCCACTCTGGCAAGGCCGCGTAGTTCTCCCCGGCAAAGCTGCTGCATTTCGGTTTAAATCCTCGAGCCAATCTTCCTCTGCAGCCCCATTTCCGACTCCTCCCACAATCAGCTACACTTGCTGCATGGCCCCCTGTCCTGGAGCCAGTCATCCCCAAGCTTTCACACAGGTGCTGTAACTTGGGGGACCTGCCTATGTCTTGGTGGGGGAAGTTACTTCCATTCCCCTGACTCAGAGCATGGCCACAGCTATTTAACATATCTATGCAACCAGTTAAAGGTTATAGATATGTTAAATGACCACACCAGAGTTTAGCTGCAAAGTTGTTGCTATGCAAAACAGCTCTTAATGGCCCTGCTCCATTTGTCCCTTCCCCCAGTGCACACCTGTTGGGAGAGGTTAGGACATCCTAATATTTCCTGGACACCTCGAGTTCTGGGCCCCATTCCAAATCCCTATCTGGAGCCCCCCTCTTGGCCACACCCTATAACAATCACATTGTGTCTTTTGCACAATAATACACAACCACGTTCAATGCTCTCAAGCTTCTCAGCACCATGTAGGCTGTTCTTGGGCTTTTGTCTGTGGTCATAGCGACTCTACCCTAACACTACTGTGTGTAGTGTATGTCTTCAGCATGAGGGTTAACATACCCCATCTACTCAAATCCTTTCCCTGGGTGTGGATACACCCACTGCATCTCTGAGCTGGTGATGGTGTATCTGGAATCTTTGAAGGAGACCTTCACTGTGGCCCCAGACTTCCTCACTTCAGCCCCTCACTGCAACAGATGCACGTGGGTTTTGACACTTTTGCAGAGCAGATAGTATTGGGTTGAAACCCCCTTGACTGTCTCCAGTTACCTCTTCAACCCAGGGAATAAGGCACCCCTTACCTGTAGCCACTGCCACTAGGAAGAAGGTTCTGCAGGCCCAGGCCATGATGAGGGGCTGTGCTGACAGTACTTCTGAAGGGGAGGCTGTGACTATGGCTGATGCTCTCAGAGCACAGACAGACCCACATTTAACCTAGACCACATCTTCTCATTTGTGTACTTATGAGGAAGAGTGTTTCATAGTGGAAACCTTTACCAACATGAGAGAAGACCGAGGACACAGAGACCATGCTCAGTGGGAGACGAAGGATGAAAGCCCTAATCTCTGTTGTAGAACATCTGTCACTGACCAGGTCCCTGAGCTCTGTGCAGACATAGTTCCTCCCACTGAGGAACGAGTCCCCATAGGACATGCTCCTTATTGTGAAACCACCTTTGAGTGACACACAGACCACTTTTGGGCTTTAATGCCTGAAATCTCATTCCTGGATCAGAGTGTCTTCCAAATGCTGCACCTACTGAATTAACAAAACCATCCTTACATCTAGTTCCTCAGAATTCAGATATAAAGATGACACAGAAATATGTTCACTGACTGTGGTTCTCATGTATTATTGAGTTTGGTAAATGTTCTGATAGAATAGGATATTTACAGTCACCTTATGTCCAGTCTTATTTTAGGTGCTTTGATGAAATGAAGAAGAACCAGGTGCTCAGAGGAAATTCTCTTCCAGCTTCGTCCGCAACTCCCCCTGGGGAGCAGTTATGAACTTGTGGGTCCTGCAAGGCCCCTGCTGTCCAGTCTATATTTTGCAGAGGAGGGTACTGTTTGGGCTCACAGAACATGGGCCCCTTAGCATCTCTAATCCCAAATTACAGACTATACCCTGACATCAGCGCACTTCCTCATGGACACCATGTGCTTTTACATACCTGGATACAGAGGACTGGACTTATTAAACCTCAGTGACTCTGCAGGGAGCTCCCAAGCCAGGGTGTAGTGAATCCACCTGGGAGTCAATTACTTGGAGCTGCCACATATGCTGATGCAGCCAACATAACTGAGCCCTGAAGGTCTTAGAGATGTTGGGGGACTCTCATGCCTTCAGGTTCCTCTTCTTGTGGGTCCCATCTGAGTATCCCTCATGGGTCCCTAATTCCCCTGCACTTCTACTGGTCAATAAATCACACACACACACACACACACACACACACACACACACACACAAACACACACGGGCACATACAGTGATAATTTTTGTTATACAACTTTTTAAAATTTTTTTTTATTTTAGTTTATTCATTACAGTTTCTATCCTGTTATACAACTTTTTTTAAAGATTTTATTTATTTATCTTTCAGAGGGGAAGGGAAGGAGAGAGGGAGAGAAATATCAATGTATGGCTGCTTCCTGTGCATGCCCTGTTGGGAACTGGCCTGCAACCCAGGCATGTGCCCTGGCTGGGAATCGAACCGAGATCTCTTGTTTCACAGGCCCGTGCTTAATCCACTAAGCTACGCCAGCCAGGGCCTGTTATACAACTTTTGATTTTTTTCTTCCCAGTACCTCACACATGGGCAGTGCCTCTGCATGGATTCTAGGCTTGAGTGTGACCTCCTGTCAAAGCTGATCAAATGCTAACTGGACAGGAACTCAAATTGTAAGGAGACTGCATCTGCCTTTTCCTGGTGTTAGCAGGTCCTGTGGATCCAGATACAGGTTAGAAGGGATCAGATCTACCCCAAAGAGAACCAGATTTGTGGCTGGGTCAACCCCCTCATGACAGGTGCCTGTAGCTGGGACTATCCAGGAGACCCCACACATAAAGGAGCAGATTCACTGAGAACATAAAAGAGGGGGAGGTAGCACCTTTGTCAGCTGATGCAGGGGAGGTTACTCCCCTAGGCACCAACTTGTCAGTCATCACTCAGGCTCCCTCTCAAAGGCGGTCTTCTCTAGTGTCGGTCATGAAGGAGATGTGGTCATGTTGCACATGTGGGCTCTATGTCTTCCAAACCCAGCAGCCGGGCAGGCACTGAATAGTTGCTCAGGTCCAGAGGTGGACAAGACCATCTGTTTCAATTTTCACTGGCTGGGGAATGTCACGGGTGGATCCTACCCTATTTCCACATGACCATGCACCTGTGCCGGACTTATCAAGCCCATGTCAGTCATGTGCATTCTCATGTAATTTAAGTCACTGCATATTTATCCTGTATGTCAGTCTTGTCATTATAATGCATTATTACACTTAGTACCTGCATCAAGCAAATATCCTTCTAAGCAAATATTCAGTACTGTGATGACTCAAATAAACCTGTGTTTTTAGTAAATGGATGTCACAAATGTTTCCGCATGCAGGCAAATTACAGTTGGTTATTTTACAAGATGGAATAATGGAGCAAAATCACTTGCAAGATCAGTCACTGTGGACACCTGTCCTGTGGCTTGTCTTCAGCTTTGTCTGCTGAAGCTGTGTCTGTGAGCTCTGATGCTACACAGTACTGCTTTATTCCATCCTCGTAAATCTTTTCTGAGTCTTCATTATGCTCCAGTATTTTCAAAAGGCCTCAAACATCTAGGAAACAGGTAATGAGGTAACAGCTTTGAAAATTCTAACATGGCCTTAATTAATATGTTCCTCCCTTTTGTTCACTGAGTACCCTGTTCTGTTTCAAATTAACACTTGTGTGGGCTCTGATACACAAATTTGTATGCTCTCTGCTTTATGGTAGCATCAGTCATGTTTCTCCAGAGAAGTAGACCCAAAAATTTATAGCTACATTTACATTTATAAGGAATTGGTATTTGCATTATGACAGTGAGATGACCCAATGTCAAATGAGATTCATTTGCAGGCAGCAGACCTAGGGGAGTTGTGTTGGTAATTCAGCCTGATGTGAAGTTTGAGGACCAGGGTGCCCAAGGTAGGAGAAGACCTATGTCCCTGCTGCAGAAACCAGCATTCAGGTGGGAAGGACTTAATTTCCCCTCCTTCCCTATATTTCCAGTCAGTGCCTAAGTGGAGTGGAGGTTGCCCTGCCCCATATTGGGTAAAACAACCTGGTTTTCTGAGCCACAAATACATAGGTAAGTTCACCTGTAAACACACTATGAATAAACTCAGGAATAACTTCCAGCCAAATATTTGAGTACCTTGTGATCCGCTCAGGCTAAAGCAAAAAACAACCGTCACGACAAAGCTCTAAATGTTTAGGGAACCATCTCCTCAGTCAGAGATCACATGTATATCTGCCTTGTGCATTTCAATGGAGAAGAAGCAACCACTTTAGACTCATTGTAGTGATCACTTTCTTAGGTGAATATATGGTGAGTGTAGGATGGAAAGGAAGCTCCAGGGACATAGATGAAACCAGACCTTAAGCTCCATGTGCCCTCCTCCTGCAGAATTCATTTGCCCTAGGTGCCTCCTGGTGGTCTCAGCCACTCTGGCTGGGAAGATTATGTATGGGCTCATGCTGACTTTCCCACTCTCTGTATCCCATGCAATAATACCTGGCCATGCCCTTGGTGCTCACGGAGCTCTGCTTCAGAGAAAACCCATTTTTGCATGTGTCTCTGAATGTGAAGATGCGGTTGTTGAGGGATGAGTTATAGCTAGTTCTTCATAACATATGCTCCTGATCCACTTATGTTTCTTCCATGTGGGCCGGTGGATCCACCTCCAAAAGTAATAACTGGTCATGTTGGAGAATACAGTGACAGTGCAGGTGAGGGAGAGGGTCTTCGAGGGCTCCATAAGTCCTTGGCTGGAATCCTGCAATTTAACTTGGGACAGGGCATCTGGGGACAAGAGCATCAGTCCCTGTCAGCCAAGTGTAGTAACAGCCATCCCATGGACCTGTGTCTGACATCTAAGACACTCAATAGGGGGCTATCACCAGGCATAAGAGGAGACACAACAGTCCCATCTTCTTCTAGAGAACAACTCCGCCTTCCCCAGAGAGAACTCAGACCAGTGTGAAGAGAGAACTGTGAACCTCTATAGCCCAGGGGAGCATTTACCCTGGAGCTGGAAGGGAAATCTGCATGTGGGTCAGCCTTTCTTGTGTCAGTGAAGAGGGATTGAGATCAGGCACTTTGGTTATTATGGTGCCTCTTTGGGAACATCTCTTCTCTTGAACTCACTCAACCTGTATGTAAGGGGTAGGAGATAACCTGGTTTATGAGACACAATAGAATTTGATCAAAAGACAGATTGACCTTTCTGAACATAAGAAGGAATGGTTGACTAGATGACTAGGTGACACTTTTGAATTCTCATGCATCTTGAAAAAAGATTTAAATGAGCTTTCCATTGGTTCAGATAGCTTCAGCATCCCAAAAGTCTAGTATTTACCAAATAATTAACAAATCACATACTATAATTTCATAGAAATCATGTCTGCATTGGTAAAATGATTCATAAATTAAGGACAGTCACTGTCAACATCTTATTTCTTAATTTAGGATGTAATTTTCATTTGATAAACTCTCTGGCAATCACAGGCAGCTGGAGCATTCTTGATTCTTGATGTTGGAAGATTTGAATTGATGTTTATAGCTCCCTGTGCAAACTATTCCCTTAAGCAAGCCCAGGACAGATTGAAGAGACTCCATACTAATCATGCCAGTAATGGTCACCTTATTGCATGGATATGTGATTACAAGTAATAGGAGTAATTATTCCAGTATACAATTAAGTACATTTAATATAATGAAATATTATGGCAACAGATAAACTGAACTGTTCTCTAACTCTAGTGTTGTCAGTAGTGTTGAGGTTCAGGAGGAAAATGAGGAAAAGTCCTAGCATACATTTGCTCACAGGAAAGTAAACTTCAACCCTGACAGGAAACCCTCACTCCCAGGATCCCTTATCCCTGTTTCTGGGGATGGTCACTGTGGTCAGCAGGTGGTGGGCTCTCCCAGACAAGATATAATGTTATTAATGTATAATAAATATTTTCTTCCATTAGTCTTATGATTTGTAAATATATCCTACATGTTTATGTTTGTCTTTCTATTGACTTAATGGATCTTTGTTGTGGCAGATTTATTTAATTTTATCAATGTCTAAGATATTCATTTTAATTGTTCTTTTATTTAGTGATTTTTTTAAAACACTCCCTAGAAATTGGTCAGACTCTGCTGTCCATGTACACTGGTTATTGCAGCCTTAGGGACTAGGAAATGTTCTGGTATCATGAGTGGATCTCTGGTGGGACATTTACCCAAGGAGCTGGGTGTAACTTTGAAACCGAGTGAGGCGAGGATGCCAGACTACTTTTGTCACATGACAGAAATATGCTTGATTTCATGGGTAGATTACTATGAACTTAAATACTTTTCTTAAAGTGAAGACCCAGGAGGAAGTAAGAACATGGCAGAGAGAGATTATATCATCTTAGAAAAATACTGAAAAAATTATGGACAAGAGTTTGTTAGAAAGAGAAATGCAAAAGATTCTGCAGGTAGAGACCAAGAAAAATAAGGAATATGACATTGCAAATGATGGAAAGGGGGTTCATTGTTACTCACATTCACATTTTCATAATATCTCTCATGTATCTATCATATATCTCTCATAGTATCTCTCATATAAACCTGCCACAGGTTTAGCAGATTAGGAATAGCATAACATTGAGGTTGTTACTCATCTAGTCACAAACTGACTCACTCAAGCTGCATTATTGACTGGGGTCACATTTATGAAATTTCTCAACACTAACAGAAAAGAGGGGACAGCCCTGACCACAGGAGCCATGGTAATAGTGTGTCTGCATGAGGAACCACAGTTTCATTGAACCAAGAGTTCTTTCTCAGTACATCACCATGGTCATCCCTATCACAGTCACCATCATCATCATCACCACCATCATCATCATCACTATTATCATCATCACTATCTACATCATCACCATCATCTTGATTTCCTTACGCAAATGTTCTCATTTTCTGTAGACATTGTGGCCCTCCACACAGAATGAGGATTTTTTAAAAATTATTTTTTGTCATTCAATTACAGTTGTCTGCATTTTCTCCCCACCCCCTCCCACCCCAGAAAACCCCACCTCTTTCTTTGCTTCCACTCTCCCCCTTGGTTTTGTCCATGTGACCTTTACAGTAGTTCCTGAAAACCCTTCTTCCCACTGCCCCTTTCCTGCTCCCCTCTGACTATTGTTAGATTGTTCTTAATTTCAATTTCTTTGGTTATATTTTGTTTGCATTTTTCATTTGTTGATTATGTTCCAGTTAAAGGTGAGATCATATGGTATTTGTCCCTCACTGCCTGGCTTATTTCACTTAACATAACGCTCACCAGTTCCATCCATGCTATCTCAAAGGGTAGGAGCTCCTCCTTTCCCTCTGCTGCATAAAATTCCATTGTGTAAATATACCATAATATTTTGATTCATTCATTTCCTGATGGGCATTTAGGTTGTTTCCACCACTTGACTGTTGTAAATTGTGCTGCTATGAATATTGGGGTGCATAGGTTCTTTTGGATTGGTGTTTCAGGGCTTTTAGGGATTATACAATCCCAGCAGCAGAAATGCTAGGTCAAAAGACAGTTCCATTTTTAGTTTTCTGAGGAAACCCCATACTGTTTTCCTCAGTGGCTGCACAAGCCTTCATTTCCACCAACAGTGCATTAGGGTTCCCTTTTCTCCACATCCTCTCCAACATTTGTTTGTTGATTTGTTTATGATGGCCATTCTGACAGGTATGAGGTGGTATCTCATTGTGGTTTTAATTTGCACCTCTCTGATGGCTAGTGATTCTGACCATCTTTTCATATGTCTCTTGGCCCTGTGTGTGCCCTCCTTGGAGATGTGTCTGTGTGGTGGGGGGGGGTCTGCCCACTGGACTCCACCTCCAGCCTCCATGGATGAGAATAAGCCTACTGAGACATGATCTGCTTGGGGGGGAAATGTGGCTGATCTCTCAAAGAAGGGCCAAGAGCCTTTTCCTCAGTGGGCTTTTATTGGGTTCATTTTGCACAGGAATACAGGTAAAGCTCATTGATCATTGTCAGACAGTAAGGATCAAACAATAGATAACATACAAAGAACTACAAAGGCTTATTCCGAGTCAGGGTTTGTTAGCTAAAGGACTAAAAAACTTTGGGAAATAAACTTATATTCTGCTTGGACCCTTGTCAGAACATTGAGAGTATTCTTAGCAAAGTGGGTTTCACAACATTTTGTGTATTCTTTCTTAGGCCTGATCACCCCTAGGAACCTGACCTTTCCAACACAGGGCTGTACCACCCTCTGACATTGTGTCAGGCTTAAGTCAGGTAGGAGAAGTAAGGCAGCCAAGAAATTAGGAGACTTCTCACAGACAGAATGAGGACTCAGGCTATGTCAAAGCCAAGGGGCAAGGGCCCATCACCCCCTTGTGCTGTAGCCCAAGTCCTTCCCTGAGGAGCCCCCCCATGAACGTGCCAGTTTTAGGTCATCCCTCCCTTGAGGAATTTTACATGTCATTGGCTAACTGGTCATGCACTAGGGTCTGGGTAGGGTGAAGTAAAGAAGGCAGAGGCAGCACCCCTGCCAGGGAGATAATCTTTGTCTCTTTAGTGGCTTATGGTCCCAAGGTCTTTCACTCAGCCTTAGCCATGGAGGGTTAGAACTTCTGAAACCAGGCAGGGCAGTTCCCAACATGTCAGTTCAAGTCTTTTGTCCGCTTTTTTACTGGGTTATTTCTCTTCCTGGAGGGCAGTCATATGAGCTCTTTATATATTTGGAGGTCAAATTCTTGTCCAAGATATCATTAGCAAATATGTTTTCCCATATGGTTGGTTCTCTTTTCATTTTAGTGCCATTTTCTTTAGCTATGCAGAAGTTTCTTAATTTGAACAGTTCCCATTTGTTTATTCTTTCCTTTATGACCCTTGCTTTAGGGGACATGTCAGTGAAGATGCTGGTATGTGGAATGTCTGAGATTTCCCTGCTGATGTTTTCCTCTAGGCTTTTTATGATGTCATGACTTATATTTAAGTATTTTATCCACATTGAATTTATCTTTGTGTATGGTGTAATTTGGTGCTCAAGTTTCATTTTTTTTTTGCATGTAGCTGTCCAGATGTCCCAACACCATTTGTTGAAGAGACTATTTTTACTCCATTTTATGTTTTTCCCCCTTTGTTAAAATATTAATTGACTATAGAGACCTTGGCTCATTTCTGGGCTCTCTGTTCTGTTCCATTGGTCTATGTGCCTGTTTTTATTTCAGTACCAGGCTGTTTTGATTACAGTGTCCTTGTAATACAGTTTGATATCAAGTATTGTGATCCCTCCTGATTTGTTCTTCTTTCTCAAAATTCCTGCAGGTATTCGGCATCATTGATGGTTCCATATAAATTTCTGAAATGTATTTTCTATACCTGTCAAATATGTCATTGGTACTTTAATAGAGATTTCATTGAATCTATAAATGGCTTTAGGTAGTGTGGCCATTCTGATGATGTTAATTCTTCCAATCCATGAGCATGGTACATGCTTCCATTTGTTTGTGTGTTCTTTAATTTTGTTCTTCGGTGTTGTATTGTTTTCTGAGTACAGGTCTTTGACCACCTTGGTTAGGCTTATTATTAGGTATTTTATTTTTCTTGTTGTTATATCAAGTTGTCCCCCCTCCTGATTTCTGTTTCTCATATTTCATTGTTAATGTACAAAAATGCCTTTGATTTCTAAGTATTTACTTTGTATCCTGCTGTTTTGCCAAAATCAATTATTAGGTCAAGTAGTTTTTTGGTGGAGTCTATAGGATTTTCTATGTACGCTATCATGTCATCTGCAAACAATGACAGTTTTACTTCCTCTTTTCCAATTTGGATGTGCCTTGTTTCCTTTACTTGTCTGATTGTTGTGGCTAGGACTTCCAGTACTGTGTTGAATAGAAGTGGTGAAAGCAGACATCCTGGTCTTGTTCCCGATCTTAGTGGGAAAGCTCTAAGATTTTGTCCATTGAGTATGATGTTGGCTGTAGGCCACTCATATATGGACTTTATTATGTTGAGGAATGCTCCCTCTATTCCCACTTTGCTAAGTGTTTTTATCATAAATGGGTGTTGTACCTTATCAAATGTTTTTTCCACATCTACTTATATGATCGTGTGATTTCAGTCTTTTCTTTTGTTTATGTGGTGTATTATGTTTCTTTATTTGTGAATATTGTACCATTCTTGCACCCTGAGATGAACCCCACTTGATCATGTTGTATAATCCTTTTAAAATACTACTGGGTGTAGTTTGCCAATATTTTGTTGAGGATTTTAGCATCTGTGTTCACCAGTGATATTGGCCTGATGTTTTCTTTCTTTTTTTTCGGTCTTTATCTAGTTTTGGGATTAGTATGATGCTGGCTTCATAAAAAGTGTTTGGGAGTCTTCCATCTTCTTGAATTTTCTTTTTTTTTTTTT
>CM052546.1:70656848-70678372 GCA_028533065.1 Trachops cirrhosus
TCCTGTTCTAGTTGTTTGCTTAGTTTCTTCTTGTTTTTGTTTCAGGTGTGGTTGTTAATAACTGTGAGTTTGCTGTCATTTTACTACACCTGTTTTTTATCTTCTTTTTCTTAGATAAGTCCCTTTAACATTTCATACAATAATGGCTTGTTGATGATGAATTCCTTGAACTTGACCTTATCTGCGAAGCACTTGATCTTTTTTTTCTTTAATAATTTGTGGAGGATGGGGGTTGCTCTCCCTTAAATGCTTTGTGAAATTCTCCTGTGAAACTGTCTGGTACAGGACTTTTGTGTGTCAGAAATTTTTAAATGACTGTTTCAATTTAATCAGCTGTTAATGGTCTGTTCTGGCTTTCTGCTTCTTCTTCAATGAGTTTTGGAAGATTATGTTTTTCTAGGAATTTGTCCATTTCACCTAGGTTTTCACATTTCTTGGCACACAGTTTTTCATAGTAATTTCTTACAATCCTTTGTATTTCTGTGGTATCAGTTGTAATCTCTCCTCTTTCATTTCTGATTGTGTTTATTTGGGTCTTCTCTCTTTTTTTCTTGATGAGTCTGCTTAAAGGCTTGTTGATTTTGTTCATCTTTTCAAAGAACCAACTCCTGGATTTGTTGATCCTTAGAATTGTGCTTTCAGTCCTTATGTCATTTAATTCTGCTCCGATCTTTCTTATTTCCTTCATTCTATTTGGTCTGGGCTGTCATTGTTGTTGTTCCTTGACTTCTTGTAGGCATAGGGTTAGGTTGTTTATTTGAAATGTTTTTATTTTTTTTTTTCAGGTAGGGTTGTATCACTATGAACTTCCCTCTCAGGGCTGCCTTCACTGTTCCCCATTAGTTTTGGATTGTTGGAGTTCATTTTCATTTCTTTCCAGAAACTTTTTGATTTCTTCCTTGATCTCATTCTTGACCCATTCTTTGTTTAACAGAATGGTATTCAATCACCATGAGTTTGAGTGGATTTTTTTTCCCCTTGGGGTTGGTTTCTAGTTTCAGTCCCTTGTGGTGAGGGAAAATGCTTGTTATGATTTCAATTTTCTTAAATTTGTTGAGTCTTGTTTTGTCTTCTATCATGTGTTCTATCTTTGAAAATATTCCATGCACATTTGAAAAGAATGTATATTTTGCTTCTTTGGGATGGAAGGATATATAGTCAGTGAAGTTCATTTGATCTAGGGTATTATTCAATGCCACAATATCTTTGTTAATCTTTTGTATGGAAGATCTATCCATTTTTGACAGCGGGATGTTCAAACCCCCTAATATAATTGGGTTGCTGTCAATATCTTTCATGAAGTCCTCCAAGATTTTCTTTATGTTTGGGTGCTCCTATGTTGGGTCATATGTATTTAAAATGTTTATGTCTTTTTTATGGATTTTTCCCTTGACTATTATGAAGTGACCTTCTGGGTCTCTTTTTATGGCTCTGTTTTTGAAGTCTATTTTGTCTGATATGAGTATTGCTACCCCAGCTTTTTTTTTTTCTGTCCATTTCCTTGGAACATTTGTTTCCAGCCTTTCACTTTCAATCTGTATAGGTCTTTTGGTCTGATTTGGGTCTCTTGTAGGCAGCATATGTGAAGGTCATGTTTTCTTATCCATTCCATTATTCTGTGTCTTTTGATTGGAGCATTTAATCCATATACTCTTGATGTTATTATTGATAAGAAGTTACTCATTGCCATTTTTTTGTACCTGTGTTCCTCTCTCTTTCACTGTTTTTCTTTCTGTTCTTAAAGCAAACCCTTTAGTATCTCTTTCAGAGCTGGTTAGGAGGAGGTACATTCTTTGAGGCTTTTTTTTTTTGTCTGGGAAGCTCCTTACTTGGCTTTCCATTTTAATTGAGAAACTTGCTGAATAAACTAGTCTTGGTTGCAGGCCTCTGGTTCTCATTACTTGGAGTATCTCTTGTCATTCTTTTATGTCTTAGAGTGTTTCCATGGAGAAGTCAGCTGCTAGTCTTATTGGGGCTCCCTTGTATGTTACTTCCTATTTTTCTCTTGTTGCCCTTAAGATTATTTTTCTTGGAATTTTGTCATTTTAATTATGATGTGTCTTGAAGTCGGCCTCTTTGGGTTCCTCTTGATTGGGACTCTGTGTTTCCTAGATTTATATGACTTTTTCTCTCATTAAATTAAGGAAGTATTTCATTGTTACTTTTTCAAGCAGGTTTTCTATCCCTTTCTCTTCTTCTTCTCCTTCTGGAATCTCTTATACAGATTTTTTTTTAATGTTTCATGTTGTCCTGCATTTTCCTTAATACCTCTTCATTCTTTCTGAGCCTCTTTTCCTTTTTTTGTTCCTTCTGGGTTTTTTCTACCTTGTCCTCCAGCTCGCTGATCCAATCCTCTGCTACATTGAGCCTGCTTTTGATTCCTCCTACTGTGTTCTTCAGTTCAGAAATTGTATTTTTAATTTCCTCTTGGCCCTTGTTGATAGTTTCTATTTCCTTTTTCATGTGTTGATGTAGTTTGCAGAGAGTTCATTGTAGTTTCCCTGTAGTTTTTGATAATTCTCTGTGAACTTGTTACAGAACAGAACAGGGGGAGGGCTGAATGATATAAAAGACCCCCTCTTTTTCTCCAGGGGCTCCCCCACACCTGCTTGGTTAGTTTTGCCTGCCACCTGAGGTAAGATGTCTCTTAATACCAGAGATCAGTGAAAAGGAAAGGAATTTATTATTTATTTGAAACAACACAAAGTAAAGTTCCCCAAAAATGTACACAGTCCCCCTGGCACCCTCCATGTTGCAAAAGGGAGCACTTCCAAAGCCTTGTGGTCCTGAGTTTCACCCAAGCCACATGGTCCCAACCAAGACATCAAAGCCGTGTGGTCCTAAACAGATGCATGGTCCCAAAAAGAAAGAGAGATGCCCAATGGCTGCCGTGCCTCCATTTAAATCCCAGCACCAATCTTCCTCTGCAGGCCAATTTCCGGCTTCTCTCACAATTGGCCACAGCTGCCAGCATCCTGGACAGGTGTGGCCCTGTGGTTTGGAGCCAATTATCTCCAAGCTCTTCTGGACCCTATTACAAATCCCTATTTGGGGCTCCCCTCTTGGCTGCACCCTGTAACAAACTCATTGAGCTTCCTTACAACTACTGTTTTGATTTCATTATCTGATAGTTGACTTGCCTCTATTTCATTTAGCCTTCTTTCTGAGGTTTCCTCCTTTCCTTTCATTTGGGAAAGATTGACAAAGATTGTTTCTTTGTCTTCCCATTGTTTGTGAGACTCTTCTTGTTAGCTTCTTCTTCTTAAATTGATCTGTTCTGACTCTCTGGGTTTGTGGTATGAATTTCTATGGTAAAAGACCTGTGAGATTCAGTGGTGCAGTCTCCTTGATCTCCTAAGCTCTGTGGTCTTAGGCTATAGTTTATGTTAGCTCTCTGCATGTCTTTGGATTTTTAATGTTGGGTCTTTCTTTGGTGGGTCCTTCACTCCAGCTTGTTAACTGAGTGTCATTCCATCCACCACCCATTGTATTCTGTTATGCAGGTGTGGGCAGGTTGTGTTGATGTTGGATCTTCTGTGTGTAAAGGGTTTGAGTATTTTCTCCTGCTCGTGTTCAGTTGTTTGTTCTGAGTAATTTATCCACTATTTAGTCATATTTCCAGCTAGCTTCTGGGTTGAGTTAATGTGGCTTCCACTTGCTACTTCACCTTCTTCCATTGTTATCTGTTAGGGGTTCCTTTGTTGGTGGGTTTCCTCTTCCAGTAGGTATCCTGCTGTTCAAAGCTTCCACCTACTTGTTTCACCTTTTGGGATGACCCCTCTTTGGGACCAACTCTGGTCTTTTCACAGTTATAAGCTTTATTGTTTCACATCTGATTTTTCAATGATCTCTACAATTTTTGGTTTCCAGTCTTCATATATGCTAGGGTACTGTTGGCATTCACTCTGTTCCTTAGATGATTGGCTAGGTGTTTCACCTATGTGCAGGAAGAAGTGGCCTCTGTTTCCAGCTATCTCACCACCATATTCCCCTCCCAGCCATAATGAGTATATCTGTCACTCTTTGCCCATTTTTATGGCTATTAAGTGGAATTTGTAATCAGATTTTTATGGTTCACTGCTAACAAATGAAAAATCCCCCATTCTATTTTCCATCTACCCCACATTTCTTATTAGAAATTGGTTAAGAAATAATGGATCTTCTCTTTCGATGTCATTGAATGATTGAAACCACACAAAATCCTGTGAGCAAAATTTCTCTTCTACCACCTCAAGAAATACATGCCCTGAGCCAAAATCTTTTCCTGACGCGATCAAAGCATTTCTGACTTGCTAAAGGGCCTTTCCTGTTCTTCCCATAGACTTCAACTGCATTTATGGTAAATGTTCCATGACTCCATGCTATGTGTTTCTTGTCAGCCTGTACATTGACACGAGTGTGCCATGAGCCCTTTGCATCTGGGTTGTGTCAATTATGCTTGGTGCCATGAGCCTGATGCCAGGTCATTGACTGTTAGTGACAGGTGTTTTTGTCCTCTGGTGTTGGTTTCATATGCCTCTGGTGCCCACTGTCTAGCATTCCTATGTCCTGATGCTGGCCAGCTTGGACAATAGGGTGTAGAAATGGGCTTTACTTTTTGGTCCAGCAGAGCCCTGGTTATATTCAGCTGATGTGGGTCAGAAAGTATGAAGATTCATTTGAATTGGACATGAGAGTGTGTAAAAGAGACACCCCATATCATAGAGAATATTGTCTTCCTTTACAATAGACATTTCTACTCAGAGACTTCAAAGTGTCCTCAGAATCAGGAATCCAGAAAGATTTCTTGAAAGGAACTGTTACAGGAAGATAATACCAGACAGAAAATGAGACTGAACCTCCAAATGAACCTGCTGAGGGATCCTGAGCACACCCTGGTAGTCACAGCTCTTCCTGCTGGGACATTTGTGTGGCTCACAAAGACTTCCCCTGACTGTCTCTTGCACAGTAATATATGACCGTGTCCTCGGTTCTTAAGCTACTCACCTCCATGTGGTCTGTTCCTGTGGACTTGTCTGTGGTCCTGATGATGTTCCCCTTGAATTTCTGTGTGCAATTTGTGCTACCACTTTTAGGGTAAAAGAACCACCATGCACTCAAGCCCTTGTCATGGAGCCTGTCCTACACTGTGCATCAACTAGCTAGTGAATGTATATCTGGAAAACTTGCAGGAGATGTTAAATGAGGCTCTTGGTCTACTCCTCTCATCCCAAGACTGCACCTGCTGCACCTTGGAGTGAGCACATGTGCAGAGGAGGAAGGAGTGGGTGGAAATGTCCTTTGACTGTCCCTGGACCCCTGCTCAAACCAAGGACTGAAAAGTATCTTACCTGTAGCCACAGCCATCATGAAAAATGCTCTCCAGCTCCAGTCCATGGTGAAGGGCTGTGCCATTAGGACATCTATAGGGGAAGGTGTGGCTGTGGGAGATGCTCTCAGGGCACAGGCAGCCCTGCATTTAACCTAGCCTGCCTCTCATTTGCATACTCACAAGGCAGAGTGTTTAACACTTGATGACTTCTCCCCACTTCAGAGAAGATAGAGGACACAGGGCCAGGCTCAAAGGGAGTTGTGAGGGTCAATGTCATAATCAATTTGTGAGGATAGGTGTCTCTGGGCAGTAGTGTGACATCTGTGCTGACCTAGATCCTCCCCACAGGACCCCACAGGATATGCTCCTCCACATGAATCCAAGTTTGAGTGACACAGAGACCTCCTGCAACAGTTCTGGTAATTAATATATGAAAGTCTTGTGCTGGATAAATGTGTCTCAAAACAGCTGCACCTAATGAGTTAATAAAACTATCCTTGTCTTTAGCTCTTTATAATTCAAATATAAAGAAGACCAACAAATATCCCGATTGACTGTGGTTCCCTTGTGTCATAGTTTGGTAAATGCCCTGACACTGTAGGGCATTTACAGTCACCTCATGTCTAACACTTATTTTAGACATTTTCATGAAAAGAGAAACACACAAGCCCTCAGAGAAAATTTCTCCCCAGCTCCCTCTGCACCTACCTCTAGCAAACATCCTTGAGCTTGTATGTCCCATGCACCCCCTATTGCTCAGCATGTGCCTTACAAGAGAGGGTCCTCTCTGCATTGATAGAATGTGGACTTCTCAGCATTTCTAGGCCAAAATTATAGGTTGTGCCCTAACTTCAGGATTCTCCCTCAGGGACATATTGTTCTTAGAGACCTGAGGGTACAGAGAATTGGCCTTACTAAATTCCAGTGACTCTGCAGGGAGCCCCCAGCTCAGGGTTCTGTTAAGCAACCAAGGGACCCTATCCCTGGAGTTGCAAGATGTGCTGAGTCATCCCAAACCCATTAACCCTGAAGCCCTCAAGAGCATTGAGGGCTCTGATGTCCTGAGATTCCTCTGCCTGCAGGTTTCATTTGAGTAGTGCTGCATGTGTCCCTAATGCCACTGCACTTCTAGTACTCAATAAATGATACATACACAGTGATGATTTTCATGGTAATGATTTGCAACTCGCCCTTGTCCCCTGTTCTTAGCACATGGGAAGGGCCCCCATACTGACTCTGACCTAACAAGTCTTCTGATTTAATAACAGAACAAAAGCAAACATGATTGACATACAGGATGGCAAGTGTCCACTCTTTGTTTTCTCCTGTTCTCCAAGAGCTTGGAACCTGAAGACTGTGTGGTGATAAGGGTCCTGGCTTGTCATCAGGAGGGTCAGAACCAGAAGACAGTGTAGTCCACATTTTCTACTCAGTGTAGTCCACATTGACCAGATACGTGGGGAGATCACACTGTCTAGAGCCCATAGGTCCCCATTCTCAGAGCTCACAGCCAGGAGTCCTCAGAGCAGAACCATGGGGTATGGCTGTCTCCACAGGAGCAGAATCGGGTGCTATGGTAGAAACAGGGAACCAAGAAAATTAGCCCTGGCTACTTGGAGTTACTTTTATACAGTGATAGGTATTTTTACACTATGCTCCCTTGTGTCTTGAGTATCCCCTGGAATTCTGAGCACACCATGCCCTTCAACCCTTTACCCTTTCTAAAGAAACTTTTGTTTCTGGGATCACACTGATTTTACTTATCTGAGTCTCTCCCACAGTAATATTAAGAGGTGTCTGTGGGCAGATGGACAATGTTCTAAATTGTTGGGAACTGCCCTGCTTGGTTTCAGGAGCTGTAACCACCATGGCTAAGGCTAATTGAGTGACCTTAAGACCAAAAGCCACTAAGAAGACAAAGCTTATCTCCCTGGCAGGGGCACTGCCTCTGCTCCTTTTACTTCACCTTGCCTGTCCCCCAGTGCTTGATCAGTTAGCTAATGACAGGTAAAGTTCCTCAAGGGAGGGGCAACTTAAAGTAGGTATGATCATGGGCCCTTCAGGGAAGGACTTGGGGGCTACAGAAAAGGGATGATGGCCCCTCACTCCTTTGCCTTGACATAGTCTGAGTCCTCATTCTATCTGCAAGAAGTCTCCTAATCTCTTGGCTGCCTTACTTCCCTTACCTGACTTAAGCATGAAACAATGCCTTAAGCCTGAAACAATGTCAGTGGTGGGTACAGCACTATGCTGGAAAGGGTGAGTCCCCTAGGGTAATCAGGCCTAAGAATGAATATGTAAAATCCTGTGAAACCTGCTTTGTTTAGAATGTTCCAATTTAAATGATAAGGGTCCAGGAAGGAAGTGAATTTGTTCCTCAAAGTTTTATGGCCATTTGGCTATCTGAACCTGACTCAAAATAGGCCATCAGAGTTCTTTTTATGTTATCTACTGTTTGATACTTTCTGCCTGATAATGATTAATGAGCTTGACATGTATTCCTTTGCAAAATGAACGTAATAAAACCCATTGAGAAAAAGGCTCTTGGTCCCTCTCCTTTGAGACATCAGCCACCTTTCCTCCCCAAGCAGATCATGTCTCAGCAGACTTATTCTCATCCATGGCATCCAGGGGTGCCCTGTGGGTGGAGCACCCCCACACTAAATCATCCCTTCAGATGGAGCATCTGCATTTCACACATGCAGTATAATTTCTCAGGTGACTTTAGATTCCTTCTAATAAAACCTACATACTCTGATCTTTTTGTTATTGTTGTTCTTGAGCTTCTAACATACAGTTATTATAAACTCAGATAATGTTAATCTAGAACTTTTACAGGATAATATCAAATACACTGAGGGACGGGAATAACTGCAAAGAGACATCCCAGACTTGGGCACATCTCTGCCTAAGGATAAGACTCAGTACAAGGTCCAAGAATGATTCTGGCCCAGCCCTTGCACCACGTCCACAACTATCTTTAAGCACAAGGGTGACATGAACTTGGTAAGGAAAGAACAGAGAGATGTTCTGTGAAGAAGTCAGGAACTACTAATCCCATGCCAAGCAGGGAACACAATCAAGAGTCACTGGGCAATTTGAATGCTCTGGAGATGATTGCAGAAACCAACTTCAACAATAGTCTCCAAAGATGGAGGCATAGTAAACATGGGTGGTCACTTCACACAACCACATGAAAATTACAAATAAACTGTACAACAACCATCACTCAATACTGTCAAGAATTGAGTTAAATGGAAGTTTGACAAGTATGGTTTATAGAAACCACATCCAACCAGACTGGAAAGAGGGATGAAGGTATGGGATAGGCTAGTCCCATATTCATTTTGGTGGAAAAACTTTGTGAGGAATATTTTGGGGCAAGGATTCACACCTCAACACCAGGTCCAGCAGCCCAGGGTTCCAGTGCAGTGAAGATTAATTACCCATAACTTCCGGGTGCACAGTTGAGTGGGGATGGAGACAGTGGAAAAAACTCCTAGCCTCCTAGGCAGTTTTTCTTAAAGAAAACACACACGGACTTACACATACTTAATCCCTCTGAACAACAGCACCAGGGTACCAGCTTGAAAGGCACCAGTGGCATATAGGGTAAAAATGAAGTGTCTGGCATCAAGGCAAGTGCTGGGGGAAGCTTACTTCCAGACAGAAAGTTGAACAGAGTCTATTGTCCTTTTGCTCATTCCTCTCTACACAGACCTGTTGAGCTGGCATGCGAGTGCCATATCAGAGACTCCATCAACCACTATAAAGCTGTTTGCCCTGCCCTGGAGTTCCCCTAAGGCAACATACCATCCAACGCATAGGTTCAACCAAGGTCTTCACAGTGTTTTTTCCATATAATGGCTGGTGTTGGCTCATACATCACAACTTCCTAAAACCCTGATCACTTGCTAAGTGCCCAGAGGTCTGGTACCAGCAGCTGCCAGGTTTGGCTTCTCCTGGGACTCTCCAAGCCCAGTAAAATAGCAGTCATATCCATACTGTTTTATATCTAATTCAGGCTGTACCCAGGAAGAACACAGGTGGGGCCTGAAATTTGCCTGATTACCCAGGAAACCCTAGAGACTGTACAACAAGTGGAGAGCTTCGGACTATCTAAGAGCATGAATGCATTGCCCCTGCACAGATGATCCCCCACTGACGGCAAATGTAATTGGCCACTACTCAGAGCCAGTCCTTGCAGCTTACTGGTGTATGTAAATGCCTCCCATTGACCTCCCAACAACAATCAAGGCTCAACTACAAGAGGATGTACTCAGTCCATTCAATGGGTGCACCTCAAGTATTCATCTTGGGTGATAGGGGATGATGTGCACCTGGTCCCTACAGAACACCAACTACATAATGCCACACTGCCAAGATAGACATTCAAAGCAGTTCTACCTACTACATAGAAACAAACATAGAGAGGCTGCCAAAATTAGGAGACAAAGAAATGAAAGAGCAAATCAAATCTCCATTAAAAATACTAAACAAAATGGAGATAAGCAATCTGTCAGATACAGAGTTCAAAACACTGGTTATAAGGATATTTGAAGAATGTAGTGAGGATCTCAACCGCATAAAAAAAATCCATTGAGAAATGAAAGGTATACTAATTTAAACTAAAAAAAAAAAACAATGTTCAAGAAAACAATAGTAGAGTGCATGACCCTGAATCAAGTCAATGATTCAGAATATAAGGAAACAAACAAAAAAAAAAAAACAGCCAACCAGAATGACACAAAGAAAAAAGAATCCAATAAAATGAGGATAGTGTAAGCAGCCTGTGGGACAACCTCAAGCATCCCAACATTTGCATCATAGGATGCCACAGAAGAAACGAGCAAGAAATTGGAAATCTATTTGAAAAAAATGACATAAACTTCCCTAATGTGGTGAAGGAAATAGACATGCAAGACCAGGGAGCATAGAGTCCCAAACAAGAAGTATATAAAGGGACCTATGCCAAGAAACACCATAATTAAAATACCACAGGTTAATGATAAAGAGAGAATATTAAAAGCACCAAGAGGAGAGGCAATAAATTACCTTTAGGGGAAATCCCATAAAACAACCACCTTCTCAAAAGAAATTTGACAGATTAGAAGGGATTGGAAAGTAATATTTAAAGTCATAAAATGCAGGGAACATGATTGCCCTACCGAGCTAAACTATCCATTAGCATCAAAGGGAAGAAAAAGTTCTTCCCACCCTGGCTGGCGTAGTTCAGTAGATTGAGCACAGGCCTGTGAACCAAAGGGTTGTTGGTTCGATTCCCAGTCAGGGCACATGTCTGGGTTGCAGGCCACGTCCCCAGTAGGAGATACTTGAGAGGCAACCACACATTGATGTTTCTCTTCCTCTCTTTCTCCTTCTGTTCCCCTCTCTATAAAAACAAACAAACAAACAAACAAACAAACTCACTCTTTAAAATGAAAAACAATTTAAAAGAAAGTTATTTCCTATCATGTACCATGTTCATGGATTGGAAGAATTAACATCATCAAAATGTCCATACCACAAAAAGCAATTTACTGGTTCAGCACAATCCCTATTAAAGTATCAATGACATATTTAACAGATATAGAACAAATATTTCAAAACTTGTTATCGGATCATAAATGACCCCAAATAGCTGCAACAATTTTCAGAAAGAAGAAGGAAGTAAGAGGCATCACAATACTTGATATCAAACTGTATTACAAGACCAGTGTAATCACAACAGCCTGGTACCAGCAAAGGAGACATAGATCAATGGAACAGAACAGAGAGCCGAGAAATAAACCCAAGTCTCAATGGTCAATTAATATTTGACAAAGGGGAAGAAGCATAACATGGAGTAAAAACAGCTTTTTCAACAAATGGTGTTGGGATATCTGGACAGCTACATGCAAAACAATGAAAATTGATCACCAATTTACACAATACATAAAAATAAATTCCAGGTAGATAAAAGACTTAAACATAAATTATGACACCATAAAAGTCCTAGAGGAAAACAATGGGAGGAAAATCTCAGAAACTCCATACAGCAATAGTTTCACTGATATGTCCCCTAGAGTAAGGAATATAAAGGAAATAATAAACAAATAGGACCCCATCAACTTAAGAAGCTTCTGCATTGCTAAACAAAACAGCATTAAAATGAAAAGAGAACCCACCATAAAAAAAACATATTTGCCAATGATTCCTCAGACAAGGGTCTGACCTCCAAAACATATAAAGAACTCACATGACACCACTCCAGGAAGACAAAAAAAAAAAAAAAAAGAAACAATTAAAAAAATGGGTAAAAGACTTGAAAAAACACTTTCCCAAGGAGGATATACAGAAGGCTCAAATACTATGAAAAGATTCTCAGCATCACTGGCCATCAGAGAGATGCAAATTGAAACCACAATCAGATACCATTTCACATCAGTTAGAATAGCCATCATAAACAAATTAACAAATAGCAAGTGTTGGAGAGGATGTAGAGAGAAGGGAACCCTAGTACACTGCTGGTGGGAACACCGAACGGTGCAGCAACTGTGGAAAACAGTATGGGATTTCCTTAGAAAATTAAAAATGGAACTGCCTTTTGACCCAGCAATTCCACTAATGGCATTATACCCTAAGAGCCCTGAAACACCAATCCAAAAGAATGTATGCACGCCAATGTTCATAGCAGCACATTTTACAATAGCCAAGTGTTGGAAGAAAACTAAGTGCCTATCAGAAAATTAATGGATCAAAAAACTGTTGTACATTTACACAATGGAATTCTATGCAGCAGAGAGAAAGAAGAATCTCCTACCCTTTGCGACAGTATGGATGAAATTGGAGAGCATTATGCTAAGCGAAATAAGCCAGGCAGTGAAGGACAAATACCATATGATCTCACCTTTAAGTGGAAACTAATGAACAAAACAAAAGAAAAAAACAAGCAAAATATAAGAAGAAACACTGAAATTAAGAACATACTGACAGTAACTAGATAGGAGGTGGAGGGGATAATGGGAGGAGGGGAAAGCGTTCTCAATAACAACTATAAAGGACACATGGAGAAAACCAAGTGGGGGAGGAAGCACGGGAGGGGATTGGGGATGGCTGGGATGGAGACAAGTGGCCAGGGGTAAACAAGGACAACTGTACTTGAACAACAATAAAATTTAAAAAATGAAAGAAAAAAATGAATTCAAGGTGATTAATGTTCAATGTAATGTCACAAAAATGTTTCCCAGAATCCACTCTTTCCCCCAAAATTGAAGAAGTTCATCATCACAAAACTGTTATTATATGGAATGTTAAGGAACTTATTTAAGAAAAAAGTTTTCCAGATGGCAGTGTGTGTGGAAGATGGTTGAAGAGGTGAGGGGTATAACTACAAGTAGGTACAGAGTACCCACGTGAGTGTAAAGTATGGTTCAGGAAATGGATTAGCCAAATAACTTATAAACATGATCCATGCACATGAACAATGGTGCAGGGATTGCTTGAGGGATGGGGGTACTGTGTACAGGGATCAAATGGGGAAATTGGGAAAACTGTAATATTGTAATGAATAAAATATAATTTACAAAAAAGTGGTCTCCATAGCAACCAAAGACTCCAGAAGAGACCCTGACCAATTCACTGAGATGTGCACTGTTGTCGTGTAAAGGGAGGAAGAGAGAGCCTGTGCCCCAGCTGAGTTAATTAATTATGAGCATGAAGCAATGACACATAGCACAGCACAGGAGGACCCTGTAGCTACTGTCCTTTCTGGCAGGTCGGGTGCACCAGAAACTATGGGAATGACAAAGAGCCAAACCAGAGTCCTAATAGGTACCCATTCATATCACATTCCCATGGGACTCAGGTATTGGGATTGCCAAACACTAAATTTAAAGTGACTCTGATTATTTGATAGCAGCTATTAGGAAGAGGTAGGGAGACATCAGGATCCTGACGGTAACTTCAGGTGAATGATGGAAACTAGAGGACATGATGGAATTGAGAAAATGACAACACTACCTCAGCAATGAACACAACAATGCGCAGGCTCACAAGCAGACCCCTGGGTGTCAGGAACTCAGATAAATGTCCCTGTTAGAAATTGCCTCACCCTGGTGGGCTGGTTTTTCCAAAATGACACAGAGCAAAAGTGAAATATACCAAGTGCTGGTGACAGTGGATAAATGGAGCCCTTCCACTCTCTGGATGAGAAGTAAACAGGAATGAAATTATAATTTCCATTTTATATTTATGTAAGTTTGCCATTGTATAGTGCATTCCTCATGTACTATATTATATAGAAGATTTCTTTTACAATTAGGAAAAAAGTCAAAATAATTTTGTTTATTTTTTTCATATTTAAAGCAAATAGACATACAGTAACAATACTGTTTTCTATAGTCAGTGACACAATCAATAAGAACTTGTGTTCTAGTTTTCCTGTCATTGATGAGTTATAATCAGAACCCCTTTACTTTCAAGTAAAGACATGGAGTGCTAGAACATCTAATAAATGATCAAGTCAGTACATACTAACTGAATGCCTCATTCTGGGCCAAAAACTTATTGTTAGGTCCTTATAGAGACCCTAAAGATACTAACGCATGTGGTGTTGACAAGGAGAGCCTCCTTAACCAAACCTCAGTCACCTTTCTCCAGAACCTCTTCTGAAATTTGTTTTCATCTTGGACTTCAGTATCCATTCTTGTTAGGCTTGCATTGCCCACTTTTAGCAAGAATCCTGTCTAGAGGGAATTGTCCCTCCATGTTATCTGATCAGCTTGGCCTGCCTTTAGCAAGAACGATGTCAAAATGTTTCAGCAAGAACGATGTCAAAATATTTCAGCAAGAATCACTTTCCCCTGAAGTTTCCTTTTAGTAATTTCCATCCACCGACAACTGCAACCTCCTCCTTGCTTGCAAATACCCAGTTTTATTGTTGTATTCAAAATTGGGCCCAGTTCTATGTTAAGGTCTCTTCTCCTAGATTGCAATAGTTTGTGATTAAAATCTGTCATAGAGTAAACAGCATGTTTTTTATCCAAAAAAATTTTCAAATCCTGCAAAATCAAGCCATGGAGCTTCTAGGTGCTCATTCAATAATAAAAACCAGGACTTGAAAGAGGTATTTGCACTGGCCTGTTCATTGCAGCATTATTCACTGCAGTAAATATGTAAAAACCACCTCAGTGTCCATCAGTGGTTGAATCAACGAATACGTGCTATGTAATCACAGCTAAGTGTTAGCCTTAAAACAGAAAATCCTACCATAAGCCACAGTGTAGTTGAAACTAGGTGACATCATGCTCTGTGAAATAAAGCCATAATGGAAAGGCAAATATTGCATGATTCCACTTATACTATGAACTTGATTTCCAGCAGCATCTGAAAGCACTCAATACCTAGGTGTTGTGAAAAGTAATTGCAAGAGTTGGAGAATCAGTGGATTGTCTGCTGCCCTGGGGTCCCACGCCAGTGGGGGAACCAAAGATGGAGGCTCCTATGGGAGACAGCTGCTGTCAGGACAATGTCAGAACTGGTGATGGGTGGTGTATGTTCATAGGAGCCTGGAGGTGTTTGACTCTGTGTGTGGAGCCATCCACCCCTCAGGGCACTCATGAGAGTGAGGGAACCATCAGTCTGCACAGAGTACAGCTTCCCATCTGGGAACAGGGATGAAGGGACAGAAACCCTAGCCAGCCACTCTAATCAATTGATTACTGAGTCAAAAATTCATTCAGAGAGCCTTCCCTCCCTGGGTCTGTTGGATCAAACTTTATATAAAACTGGTTAGTCAGAGTGGTTCAGCTTTATTTTCACCATCAGCTTCTGTGGCATTGTGAAAAAATGACATAGTTCTAACCAGGAATGCAAGAGACTGGTTCATCAGAGGTAAATTTCAGAATCCTCCTTTCTACTGTGCTTCACTCATTTTTATGTCTGCCCTTGACCTGAGAGAATGTTGTCACCTCATCCACCTGAGATGAATGTCACGTGGGCATTAAGTAGCATGTTGTGGGGATCAGTGTGCAGACTGGAAGGAGATACTCTCAAGTACATAGATGGTGGCATTAAGCAATCCTGGCACCAACACTCCCCAGGACTCTTGTTCTTTATGTTGTAATTTTCCTCCTCATGTAGTAAGTTCAAGTTGTCTTATGTTACTTTCCTTAGAAATAGCCTCACATAGTCACTAACACAATGGGTTGGCCAAAAATTGATTTGTTGTTGTTTTTTTTTTTTTCTGTAAGATAGTTGTAGTAGTGCATAGCCTGCTTTATCTTTATTTAATATAATTTTGTTTGACTTTTGTGACAGCTGTCATATTCAACATGCATTTTAAAAAGTTATCAGAATTGGTGAATTCTTATGCAGCCACTTTTATATTGAAGATAAAAAATGCACATTTTGGCATATTATGTTTCATTATATCAAGAAAGATAAAATCACAACTTAAACACAAAAAAATAGTTCTGTGTGTGGAGGTGTTGCTGTGAGTAATGAAACATATAACAAGTGGTTTGTGATGTTTCATGGTGGAGATTTCTCACTGGATGATGCTCCACGGTTGGGCAAATCTGTTGAAGTTGATGGTGATGAAATTGACACACCACATGATAACAATCAATGTTATATTATGGCTGATAACCAGCACACTCAACATATACCAATCCATAAAGGTATTGGTTCAAATGAAAAATTACTTTCTGGCCAGCACACTGATTTGAAAATTAATCCATCACCTCTACTCATCCATACAAAGTGAAATCTTTCCTTCTGTGGCAATGTGGATGGGCCTAGAGAGTATTATGCCGAGTGAAGTAAGTCAGAGAAAGATACACAAATACAATGTGATCTCAATTGCATGCAGAATCTAAGAACAAAATAAATAAATTAGCAAAATAAAAATAGGCACATAGACACCAAGAACATACGGGGGATTTCTAAGTGGAAGGAGAGTTGGGAGAATGATTGAAAAAAGTAAAGGGATTAAAAATTACAAACTGGAAGTTTCAGATTAAACACAGGGATGTAAAGTACAGCCCAGTCAATAAAGTCAATAACAATGTTAAAAAAAAAAAAGTGGTGCCAGGCGGTTACTGGATTTATAGGGCCATCACATCACAAATTGTATTGATGTCTGACCACTCTATTGTAGGCTAGAAGCTCATATAAAGTGAAATATAGAATATCAACAGGAATTGAACAGAAGAAAAGGAAAATTATCCCAAATTTCAGGAAGGCTAAGGCAAGGGTGTGGGGCTGAGTGCAACAGGCAGGAGACAAGGCTGAATTCCAGGTCTGTTCTCACACATTTTATCTTTACTGGGGAAATTCAGAATACCTTGTAGGTGTCTTAGGGACTACCTTTGATAACCTTGACCTAGTATCATTCACCTCTGGTTCCTACCTCAGGAACTGGATGCTGCTACCAGGAGTTACTATAAAAATCTGACTTGTGGAAGGCCCTTTCCTGTCTTTCCCAGAGTGTTCAACTCTGTGCATGATAAATATTCACTTTCCCCTCGGGGTGTGTATGGTCAGCTTGGACATCCACACAAAGCTGTTGTGGGGCCCTCTACCCTCTGTGATGTCACAGACACTTGATGCTGTGACTATTATTCCCAGTCAATGATGGCCACCAGCAGGGGTCATTGCTCTCTGGGGAGTAGTTCATATGTCTCTGGTGCTTGTTGTCCCATATTCACAGGTCCTGCTGCTGCCCATCTTGGACACTGATCTGAGTGGAGTTTGGCTGCATGATAGAGCTGAACAGAGCCTTTTGGTAGATTCAGCTGGCGAAGGGCAGATAGATTAATGATTTATTGGAGTTGGAACAAGAGTGTCTGCAAGAGGCTCTGATTTTTGTCCATGCGAGAATGGTGTCTTCCTTTACCTCACACTTTTCTAACTCAGTTCAGAGTTGCATACAGAATCAAGAATTCAGAACACATGCCTGCAAGAAACTGTTACAAGAAGAAGAATATGCACAGGAAGCCAGCCCTAAACTCAAATTGGCCCTGTTCCTGGGATGATCCTTGTGTTCAGAGACCCTAAACAGCCCCTTGTGGTCTTAGTCCCTCCTGCAGGGGACTTTGTCTCTGGGCACACGCTGATTTCCCTTCACTGTGTCTCCGGCACAGCAAGAGCAGTGTCTTTAGCTCTCAGGCTGTTCAGGGTTAAACAAGCTTGGCTCTTGGAGGTGTCCTTGGTGAAGCTTAGCTGGCATTTCACTGTTGGTTGTATGCTGTACTTCCACTGCTCCATATAACACCAACTCACAGCAGCCACTTCCCTGGAGCTTGGTGGGTCCAGTGCACACCATAGCTCATTAAAGAGAATCCAGCAACAGCACAGGTAAAGGCAAGTGTCTCGAAATGCTTCACTAAACCTGGGCCTAATTCATACAGCTATACCTTGGACAGGACCCTTGGGGACAAGGTGCATCTGTCCCTGTCAGCCACATCTAGTCAACACCATTCCACATACTCATGTCTGACATCTGAGGCACTGACACTGGGGGGCTGTCACCAGGCACAGAAGTAGACACAACAGCCTCATCTTCTTGTAGAGTACAGCTCTGCCTTCTCCAGAGACCTTGGCTCCATGTGAGGAGAGAGCTATCAGTCCCTATAGCCCAGGGGAGGTTGTGCCCTGGAGCTGGAAGAGAAATTTGCTTGTGGTCAACCCTTTCTCTTGTAAGTGGAGAGGGACAGAGGACAGTAACCCTGGTCACTCTGGGGCTTCTGTTGGGATGTCTCTGTGGCGAATCCTGGATGGCGGGTTCCGTGTATGTTGTGGCTGCTCATAAAGAAATGCACACAGACTACAGAAGTCCTGTGGAGAAAAAGGGACAGCATGGCCACTCTCTGAGAATGAGGGTGAGAGGGCCAGAGAGCCCAGTCCTTGCCTGGAAAGCTTTTTATTGCTTCTCTGGGTACATTACATGGAGGGTAGTCCTCATTTACTATGCAGAGGTTCACTGCAGGGGACTACCTTTTACAGATGACAAAGGAAGGAATGTTGCTAATTTCAAAGAGAAGGATATTGCAGACCAAAGGGATAAATGGTTGAACCAATCACACTCCATACTTGGGAGGTTTAGTTCAGAATTTAGGAAGTTGCAGTAAGCCCTTGCTGCCTCAATTCAGGGTGAGGGAGTTTTAGCAAAGAAAATCTCATATCAGTCTAGGTATAATGCAGGTGTGATTCCCCAACAGAAAACCTCTTCTTGGGCATGGTCCTGTGTGGCATTTGTTCCCCACTGGTTTTCCATGTGAGTGCTGAGCTACATTTCCACACCATGCAAAGAGGTTCCTTACATGTCTCTGCTCTTGAATTCACTTACCTTGTTTGTTAGAGGTAGGGTTTGATTGAACATAGTTTATTAGCCACAATGGAATGAGATTAAAGGACACCCTGACCTTTGTGATCATAAGAATAAATGGTGGACTAGATGAGTAGGAAACACTTAGAGTCTCACGCATCTTACAAATTAAAGAAGGAATTCCCCTTGTTCAGTTTATAAATCCCAAAACTCCAGTATACATATAATAATCAAAAATTTATATATTTTCATAGGAATAGTATCTACTTTGGTAGAAACAATAAAAGAAGTCATAGTAAATACCCAATTTCTTCATTTCTGAACTTTTATAAGATGCTGGTGAGTTGGCTTGCTGTAGAGTTATTGTTGTTGCTAATTTCTAATATCGGTCCATTTAGCACAGTTTAATTCACAGAGATGTTCCTCATGCACAGTGCTTCATGCTATTCAGCTCAGAATAAATGTTCTATAAAACGGTGTCCATGTATCGACTCACAGAACAAGGTTGATTCCCCATCATCAGCCTCCCAGGGCTGAGGGCAGTGGACACTGCAAGGGCTGCTCATTGTGCTTTCAAGACAGACCCCTGCCCAAAGTTGGTCTGTGCCCTGGGAGTCCATCACCATCAAGAGAGTGTGGCAAAAAGGTGTGAACACATGTAGAGAATTTTAACATCCCTGGACACCCTCTGTTCTCAACCTCTTTCCCCTCATCCCCCAATGGCTTGACTGTAACATCAAGTGACTGAAGTGGGCACAGCACAGTCGTAATTATTCAGTAAGAAATTACTCTGAACCAAATGTCATTATTATATATAATCTTTCAGAAGTTTGTAAACATAATCTGCTTATTTAAAATGATCAAACCTAAGTGAAGCCACAAACTTCCTTGGCCAATGCTCCTCCTGAGTGGTGTTACTGCCCATGCCTTCAATCACACATCAGCCAGTTCCTTATGATGTGGTGATTGGGAGGACCATGCATTTGTGTATCCTACCTCCAGTGAATCCTGGACCTGGCTCCATGCTGTGTGGTAGACACTGAAATGGTTCATGGACTATATTCACTTCTAATGTTGCCTTCCTGATAAATGTGTTTAGGAGCCTCCTGTGACCTTCACCCAGGAAATTTGTCTGTGGAAGAGAAATACTGGAGAAAAACTGCCATAGAATATTACTGGAAGGAAACCCATGCTGAAATTTTTACAATAAATATGGCAGCGAATCTCCAGGAATTCAGCCCTTGTAGTCATGTTACACTACAACCCTAATCCATTCTGGATGCTGTAACAAACTACTGTGGACAGGGACATTTCCAACAACAGACATGCATTTCTCAGAGACCTGTGGGTGGGAAATCAAAGAATAGATGCTGGCAGATTTGATGCCTGGTAAGAACCTGCTTACTAGTTGGCTGTTCACTGTTATCTCAAAGCATGGACGAGGCAAGGAGCTTCCTGACTCTTCTGTTATAAAGGCCCTAATGTTGTTCATGAGAGCTCCACCCTAAGACCATCATTGTCCCAAGGCCCCAACTCTTAATACCACCCATGCACCTCTGGTTTTAATATATGATTTTTTGAGTGACAAATACACAAGCTCACAGAAACAACTAATAAATCAAATACTGACTCCACCCAGATGGAAAGCTCCACCAGTAGAGCTCCCCAAACTGAGGATGCCCATAATTCTGTGGAAGGTTCTAATCTTTGTGAGCATAAAGTGGACACAAGTCTTTCAGAACAAACTGACGACCTTGTAGAGTTGACAGGTCACATGCTAGAATGGAACTAAGATGTCATGTAATGTATTATTATTTTCATTATTGCTTACATTTAACCATCACCCTCATTTTCTAGAGACTCAAATAATTGTGTACCAATAATGGTTGGTAGCTCTGAGTTCTCACTCATGTTTTCTAGGTGTTGTGTGAAATGAGGAGCCAGGCTCTAGTGTTTGATGGCTGGTGCTGACATGTTAAAGTTCAGCACTCTCTCTCCTCCTGTGCACTCCTGGGGAATCTGACATGGAAGTAGGGATTCTCCTTAGTTTGATGCAGGTGGGAGAAGGAAACCACACAAACCACTCCTGTGAGCAGGAACCTGCTCAGGGGTTAACAATAAAAACTGGACCAGACCACTTATGTGATATGATGCAGCCATTCCTGGCTTGCTGAGAAGTCTACACTGCTGTCAACGGACTCATCAATGAAGGGACAAACTTTTCCATAGTCCCTCTGTGTGTGTGACATCATCACCCTGGACATCCACACCACGGTATGGTGGGGGTCCCTCTACATCCACATGTCAACTGCTATTGATGCCATGGATGTGGAATTAAGTCAATGACCATCACCCCTGTTTTTTTTCCCCTCTGGGACTGCGTTCCTACAACTCTGTTGCCCATTGTACAGTAGGCATGCGTCTTGCTGCTGGTCTTCTTGGACTCTCAGCTGCATGGTGATGGGCTGCTTGTTGTTTCCAGTAGAGCCTCTGGTTGGATTCAGCCAATTTGGGTCAGGACCTTTGATCATTTGTTGATGTTTCATTTGAATAAGTGAAAACAAATGTATGTGACTCCTTGACTTTGGAGCATGTGAGAGAGTTTTCATCCTATGACAATAATCCTCTATAACTCAGATACTGAAGGGGACTATGAAGGGAGGGAGGCTCCCAGAAGGGAACTACTGTGTGGAGAATCAACCCCACACCTGCCAGGAAACAATATATTTATTTATTTATTTATTTATTTTTATTATTTTTTAATTTTTTTTAATTTTAGTTTATTCAGTACAGTTTCTATCCTTTATTCCCATTCCAGCCCACCCACCCATACCTCCCCTCCTCCCTCCCCTTTCCAACACCCCTAGTTTTGTCCATGTGTCCTCTATATTTGTTCCTGTAAAC
>CM052546.1:70678872-70727934 GCA_028533065.1 Trachops cirrhosus
TGCCAGGTGTGTGATTGGTTCAGTTGTCATAGGAACATAGTGCAGGTTGGATGTGGGATTGCCATTGTTAAGGGTGTCCCCACACTGTTCCCTGCCATGTGCTGACATTAATAGTGTCCAAGGAACCATGACAAGCACATGGCTGTGGTCTCAGGTGAGGGGACTTCTTAGGATCTCACCCTGAGGGAGGACAGAAGGAACACTGAGATATCACAGACTGTGCTGGAATCTGGAACACCTGCCCACCCTCCACTTTGCTGCCATAATGGCATCTGTGTGATGCTTGGCCAGAGGCAAGATCAGAAATTTATTCTTGATTTTAAAGTACTTTCATTTTCCCAAACACATTCCATTGTTCAGACATAGGATAGTGTCCTAGAACTTTCTAGGATACACTACAGTCCAATCCCAAAGCTGAACACACCAAGGCTTCCCAGATGACACCTCCATGAACACTCTTCATTCCAAGGACAAGGAGGCTCCCACTGTGCCCCCTGCAAAATCACAGTAAATAACGGGGCCTGTCTCAGGAGCATCTTCCCAGACACTTCCTTGCAGTGCATCTGGCTCCCCTAGTGTCTGAAGTGCATGTGGCAGCATCGGTCTTGGTCTCAGATACTGACTGTGTGGGAGAAAGTCAGGAGGCTCATCACCCTGTCATCTCCTCAGCCCAGACCAACTGCCCCATCCCTCAGGGTTTTTGACACACTCAGGATGTGCGTCATGAAACTCTCTCTCTTGCACAGGAATACAAAGGCATCTTGTCATTGCTCAGGCTACTCAGCTCTCTGTAGGCTATGCTCAGGGACTTGCCTGCAACCATGGTGACTCCCGTGGACCTTCTGTGTGTACTTTGTTTCATTATCTTCTGTATCAGTTTGTCCATTCTACTCAAGCCCTTGTTCTGGGGTCCATCATACCCAGTGCAACCAGTAGTTGGTGAAAGTGTATCCAGAAGCCTTACAGGAGACCTTCACTGAGGTTCTAGGCATCCTCAGTTCAGCCTCCAACTGTACCATCAGCATCTGGGTGTGGATGCCTGTGTAAAGGAAGCAGGAGTGGGTGGAACCATCCCAGGTCGCCTCCTCAAACCAGGTTCTTGGGAGTCCCTTATTTGTAGCCACTGCCTCCAGGAAGAGGGCTCTCCATCTCCAGTCCATGGTGAGGGGCTGTGCCATCAGGATGTCTGTAGGGGACGGTGTGGCTGTGGGTGATGTTCTCAGGCAGAGAGAGACCTACATTCAACCTAGCCTACCTGTTCTCATTTGCATATGCATGTTGAAGAGTGTATCATAGCTGAAGTCCTGACCCCACCTGAAAGAATGCAGATGACACAGAGATCTTGCTGAGTGGGGGCCTGATGGACCAAGTCTTAATCCACATATGAGGGTATGTGTCCCCTGGCGGGTCCCTGAGCTAAAGGCAGACACAGTTTCTCCCAGTGAGGAATCAGCCCTCACAGGACATGCTTCTCATTTTGAATCCACTTTTCAATGGCTCAGAAACTATCTGTACCAGTCTGACATTGATAACTGAATGTCTTACTACTAGGCCAATGTGTCTTCAAAATTTTTTGAATAGTGAGGTAGTTAAATAATCCTTATGTCTATCTCCTTAGAATTCAGATATAAAGTAGTCATAAAAATACCCTTATTGACTGTGGTTCTCATGTCTTATTGACTTTGGTAAATGCTCTAATGGAATTGGGTATTTACAATCACCTCATGCCTAACTTTTACTTTAGACATTTTTATGGGGAGAGGAAGACATGGACCCTCAGAGGAAATCTCTCCCCAGCTCCCTCTGCACCTGAGCTCATGGGTCTTGTGTGCACCGTGCTGCCCAAGCTACACACTGCAGGGGACAGTGCTGTCTGGACTCACCATGGACACACCATGGACGTCTCAGTGGCTCTAATGCACAATTAAAGGCTAAGCCCTGACTTGAGGTAAGCTTGGTTTATTTAACTTAATTGTATCTGTCCAAAAATGATTGATTGTCTGTACTACTGAAGCCTCCTTCCCCCTTCCCTGTAATTTGAGTCTTTGAGGTTATGTAGGGGAGTTGGAGCAGCTGGGAAATGTGCATTTGAGCAGGAACAATATGATAGCCAGACGCTTTCAGTGTGATTTTAATTTCCCCTGATAGTCTGAGTCAATGGCCCCTGGCTGAACAAGAATGCCTTTGGTAGGAATACTGGATCTCCCTAAGAGTACAGTGACAGTTCCTGGGGGTAGAGGTTTCTAGACACCATTGGGAGCTGCAATTACTTCAACCTGTTCCTCTTAGATGAGCTCATTGGTGATGACAAAATCCAGCCCTGTGTTTCTGCAGGTGGCTGCATGAAGGTTGGAAACTGCATTTCCCTTAATTTCCTGATGTTGATTGCTGTTCTGAAAGTTCTGATTGGGGTTGGGAGTATTGGAGTGGATGCCCCCTTGGAAGTTCCCTGAATGGGCTGGCCATTTTTGTCAAATTTACAGTGGAATTCCTTTCCCAATATCTGCCATAGCCACAGCGCAGCAATCCTTGGGGGGAGGGTTCCCATTATCTATGCCCTCTCTCATTGTGGATGGACATTCCTTGTGCAGGTGACCATGCTTTCTACAGTTATAACACTTCAAAACTCCCTTAATTTCAGCAGCGAAGAGAGAGACCTTATCCTTCTCTATGCCTACATCTTGGCAAGCCTTGATAAACTCACTGATGTCTCTGGTGGTAACTTGCAGGGTTCCTATAATGGCCCTGCAGTCTTTGTTAGCATTTTCATAAGCTAGTTGCTATAAAAGAGTCTTGGCTGCTTTATGATTATCAATTTCCCATTCAATGGCTTCCTGGAGGAAATCAATAAAGTCAATATATGCTTGTGAAGCACCCTGATGTATATGAATGAAGGAAGAAGTTTCCTTGGCCTGAGAATCAGGCACAGCCTTCATGGCTCTGGGAGCAATTTGAGCACTTTAAGTAAAAGCTTGAGAATTAAGCCTGGTTTAATCTGCAGTGGTAGAAAAATCATCAGAGCCAGGCAGCATAGGGAGGGTGACAGAATTATTCATTTGTGCATTTTTGGCTGCCTGAATATTGGCTCACAGAGAATATTCCAAATGCCAGACTGTAAACTGAACAGGGGTTAAGACTGTTCTGGCCAGAGTAATCCAGTCACAAGGGGCCATTTTGTAGCTGTCAGTGATGGCTTGAAATAGCTCGCTAGTATAAGGAAACTGAAGCCCATTTTCTTTAATGGTCTTTTTAAGTCCTTGTGAAGAGAAAAGGGAAGGTACTGATGGACATTTATGTGACCCTTGACTATAATGGGACTGATTGGACATCTAAATCTCCATCCTCCGCTGCCTGCCAAAGGAACTATCACATAGCCCTGACAAGACATTCTGTCTGAAAATTCTGTCTGAATTTTCTGTCTTTCTTGGTGGTGACACAACCTGCCAGGAAGAACACTCCCAGAGTTAAAGTAAGGAGCAATGGCTATGAGGCATTGGGGCTGCAGGTGGAACTTCCATGGCTAGTTCTTCTTCTATATTATATGTGACTTCCTTCTCTGAACTATAATCCTCATTCTCCTCTGTGACTAGCTCTGGTTTCTTAGCCCATATAGGCATGAGAGAAGTCCTGACTAGTCCCCAAGTTAGTAAGTTCTGATCTCCAATAGAAACACCACTGTCCTGTAAAGATTTTAGCTTGTTGCTTGCCTTTCCCAAACCTCAATATCTAAGGCTCACTCATCATGAAAAGCAGGGTAGTATTCCTTTATAGTTTGTAAAAGCTGAATGAAATGCTGTTCCTTTACCTTACATCTCGCTCCCTGGAGGAGCTGCTGTAACACACACAGGTACTCTTCCTGATCTTTAGATAAACCAGAGCTCATTATTGCTGTTCAAAGACTCCTTTTTACTTTCAATTTTCTTTTCAGACTCTACCACCTGTGCTGAAACCTAGCTAGTTAACTACTGGGGGATATAGTGTGGTAGGTCAAAATGTGCTGTTGGTGAAAGACAGTCAAGGAGGGGTACAAGGTATTGCTGGCCCTAACCCTGCTTATGAATCTTGGGTCCTCCTCCAAGCATCTAAGACTTTGAGGGATGGCTTGAAGTGCTAGGTCACCAACCTTTATATCGTGCTTTCCTGGATGTGCCAGAAGTTATATTAAGTTGTTTTGGAGGTCCTTATAAGACCCTTGCATATCTTGGGAATTAATCCCAGACATTCTTTCAAGATTCAGACTCACGTGGGTATACCTGATTTTTCTAGTCAAGGGAGGAAGTACCTTTTGTCTTTGTAGTTTGGCAAATTCCAAAAGCACTCATACAAAATCTGTGACAAACACTAAATTTTTCTGGAAAGTGATCTTCAGAGTCCGGTCAAAACCGAAACACTCATTCACTATCGACTTTTGCTTATGCAAGAGGATGGAGAGAAGAGGCAAAATCTAAAGGACCACAACAGATAGCCTGAAAGAAAGAATCTGCTTAGATTCTTGTAAATAGCCCTGTAACTAGTTACTGTTTTTAATGGTGATTACAGGGAAAGTCTTTGTTCTTTCTCCCAAATCTAACATAGTTGGGGGTTGTGTCATGGGGATGGACTTGTGAGTGTTTTTACAGTGTGTCTCACATTGCATGGACTTTTGCTTGCAGCTGGCAGGAAACCTAGTGTTCTGTCCACATCCTCATTCTAACTTATCCTCTATTGGATGCCTTATAGCAGTGAGGGCCCTTGTGGGTTTTAACTGCTTGACCAAAGCTTGCAAGATGCAGCAAGTGCTTGGCAGAGAACAAGGCTCCTGCTTACTAAAGAGGATGAAAATGCAAAGCGGCCACAAGAGAGGGTAACCTTAGAAGGAATCCCTTTTCCTCAGAAATCTAACACAACCTACGACCTTACTGAAAAGCACTCGGTGTCATTGGCCCTTACCTGAGCTGATGCACACATTCCAACCAAGTTGCTGTGTTGTTCTCAACTGTGGCTTGTAGCCCTGAGTCCTTGTTCCTGGGCACCAGAAGACGTGGACTATGACCAGCGGGGACTGTGTGTTGTGGCTGCAATGAACAAATTCACATGGACTGCAGAAGTCCTCTGGAGAAAAGGGATGGCATGGCCACTCTCTGAATGACAGAATGCCCAGCCCCTGCCTGGACAGGCTTTTATTGCTTTTCTGGACACATTACATCAAGGATGGTCTTCATTTACCATGCACAGGTTTTCTGTAGGTCATTATCTTTTACAGATAACAAAAAGAAAGGATGTTGCTTAGTCAAAGAGAAGGATGTTGCAAATGCAAGGGGGAAAGTGGTTGAACTGGTTACACTTCATCCTTGGGAGGTTTAGCACAGAGTCTATGAAGTTACTTTAGAGATATGCAGTAAACATTTGCTGCCCCAATTCAGATTGAGGGAGTTTCAGCAAAAGCAAGTCTCATAGCATCCTAGGTACAATGCAGGCCTGGCTCCCCACTGGAGAACATTTTCCTGGGTGTGAATCTTGCCATCTGACTCACTCCCCGCTGGCCTTTCCAAGTGGGGGCTAGGCTACATTCCCCATGCCACATGTAAAGGTCCCCTATAATGTTCCATGTGTGGACTCCACATCCTAAATCCAGCAGCCCAGCTGGCACTGAACTCTCACTTAGTCCTGGAGATGGAGAAGAGCATCTGATTGGTTTTCTCCGTCTGGAGAATATCACATGTGGCTCCTGTGTAGGAGAGTATGAGAATGTCTCTGTTTCCACGGCACCAGACCTGTGCTGGCTTTATCAAGCATATGTCAGTTATGTTGTCACCATGTTGTTTAAGTCACTGCATGTTTATCCTCTGTGTTGAACTTGTCATTATCACATATTATTGCACTAGGGATCTGCATCAAGCAAACATCTTCCTTAGAAAATGTCCAGAGTAATCTGATGAGTGAAATAAATCTTTTTGTTTCATAAATGTATCTCAGAAATGTTCCCACATTAAAAGCAAATTACAATGGGTTATTTTCCAAGATGGAGATGAAGGAAAACTATTTGCAAGTCAATGACTGAGGACTTGTTTGCTGTGACTTCTCATCAACATAGTTTTACCAAAGTCTCAGTGAGCTGTGATGCCACAGTACTGCTTTTTCCATCCTCAGAAATCTCCTTTGTGTCTTCATGAAGCTTTGTTTCTTCTATGGGTCTCATAGGTCTAGGACACATGGAATGCTAGGTATCAGCTTTGCAAGTTATAATGTGACATTAATGTGATCCTCCCTTTGTTCACTGAGTGCCCAGTACTGTTTCAAGGAAACGCATGGACTCTGGTGGGCAAACCTGGACAAGGATCTGTGCTTTCTGATTTATGGTAGCAGAAGGCATGGCTCTCCAGAGAATGAGACCCAAATTGATATTTACGCTTATTTTTATATAGGTTTGGTGCTCATATTAGCACAATGGTACATCTCACAGTCTCATGAGGTATGGGTTGCAGGGAGCAGACCCAGGAAAGCTGTTGCTGTAACTCAACCTGGTGTAATGCCTGAGGACGAGGGTCTCCAGGGCAGGAGAAGACATCTGTCCTAGCCTTAGAATCCAGTACAGAGGTGTAAGGGGTTAATTTTCCCTCCTTCACTGTTTCTTCCAGTCAGTCCCTCAGTGGAGGGGAGAGTACCCGCCTGTACTGGGGGAAACAGTCTATTTTTCTGAGACACCAGTACAAAGGTAAGTTTACTTGTAAACACACTTGGACAAACTCAGGAATGACTTTGAGCTGGATCTTTGGGCACCTTGTGATCCAGTCAACCTAAAACAAACAACAACTGTTACAACAAAAGTATTTAAGGGAAGAGACCCATGTGAGAGACAATATGCATCTGCCCAGTGCACTTAGATGGAGGAGACACATCCATGTTAGAATAATTGTTGTTATTGCTTTCTTAGGTAACTACACGTGAAATGTCGGATGGAGGGGAAGCCCTAGGCCAGAGACAAAACTGAGCCTTAGTCTTCTTGTCCCCTGTACCTACACAATCTGTGCTTCTTCAGTGTCTCCTGCAGCCCAGCTCTCTTGTCTCCTGTAGGAAGGTTTGTGTCTGGGCTCACACCAATCCCCCTCACTGTGCCTGTCCCACAGTCATACGCAGCTGTGACCTCGACTGTGAGACTGCTCAGTGTGAAATAAACTTGGCTCTCTCAGGCATCGCTGCTGATAATGAGATTGGATTTCAGTGTAGCTATGTAGACTTTACCTCCACCAGCCCGTAATATTGACCCATTCTTGACAGTCCATAATACTGGCTCCATTCCTGGAGCCTTTGGGTCCAGTGTACACTATACCTCACTAAAGAGAACCCAGAGAAAGTGCATTTGTAATTCCTGGTATTTAAGCTGTCAATGAGGATGGAGCTGTGAGGAGCTTGTGCAGAATGAGAATCAAGGCAAAACACAACTCCCTCTTGTTCTCTCAAAATTTGTCTTTCAGTGGTAGATCTTTAATGGAGCCAGCAACTGTCCCAAGAGAGTGGGTCTGACAGCATTTATTTAAACACAGAATCCTTCATTCAAATATGTACTAAGAGCTATCCTGAATTCAAACACGTTCCCTGACTTTCTTTAGATTGTTAAGTGCAACTCTTAGCTCATGACATGTGCTATTTCCCAATGTTCCCATAAAAGTATTTCTGGACATAGATTCATCTCTTCATCTTTCTTTAAGTCCATTCCATGATGCTGGGCTCAGACAATGACTCTGCACTTGGGCTGTGGTCACTGGGAACTTGGACTGCATTTTGAGTGGCCAGCCATCCTTCCTGTACATGGAGTGTTATCTGCTGGGGCCACCGATGGATTTATCCAACACAGTGCCCTGCAGCTGGTAACGCTCCAGCACTAAAGCAGAACCCCAGTGGTGAACTAATATGTGTGACTTATTAGAAGGGTCTCCCTGGGATCAGCAGCTGCTGGACGCATACCTGACACAGGTGTGATTTGCTCCAGTGCCTAGGACATGTGCCATCAGAACTGATCATAGCAACTCATAACAACTTAAATTGAAAGACAAGGCACACACTCAGACAATATACACTCAAATTGCATATTTGATAAAGGACTAGTGTCATGAACACACAATAAACTCGCCAAAAGAGAAGAAAACAAAAAACAAACTAAACCTAAGCTAGTCATCAGAACAGGCCCCTGCTCAAAGGATGCAGCTGATTGGAAATCAGTGTGGCACCCCTCCACCCAGAATGAAAAGAGATACTCTTTGTGACCAGCAACCTACTGTCCAATGCTTTCTTCCTATGGAATACAGTCTGGGTTTGGAAGAGTCTCCTCATCATTGTTACGTTACCCACCATGGCCAAGGTTTGGGAGCAATCTCAGTGCCTGTCAGGGGATGAATAAATGATGTGTGCAATATACACACAGTGCAGAGTTACTACTCAGCCTTGAAATAGAAGGAATTCTGCCATAAACCACAGTGTAGGTGACACTGCCAGATGCCAGGCCATGTGCACTAATCCATCAGGAGGGACCAGCACTGTGTGACACCAGAGAGCTGAGGTCCCTAAGTCAGTACAGTTCAGGGACACAGGCAGCAGGCTTGTGCTTGCAGCACAGGAGGAAGAAATTGGGAAGCCGGTGTTCCCTGGCAGAAAGATTCCATTGTGAGACATAGCCATGACTTGTGGCCTGCTTTAGTGCTGGAACCGAAAATGAGCCACACTGTTGTAGACTCATGGATTTGTGGTGGACACATCGCATGTAGTGCATTCTCAATGTGAGAAAATAACAGGAGTGGTCCCGTGTTAAAATAGAGTGGTGACAGCCATTCCAGACAAACCACCTGGCGCATCTTCCTTCTCCAACCTGTGCAGGATGTGGACCCAGCACTCACCTTTCCACTGGGTCCCAAAACTGCCTTTCACACAACCGTTTGCACAGCTACTAGGGAAGAGGTATACTGACTCTAGGACTGAAAATTTCCAAAAAATCTTCCGAATTGGCATCACCACATGCAGGTAAAGACTAACTTAGCTTGCCTGCAGTGATAGAAGATCCTCCTCTCTAGTCCTGTTCCTGCATGCCTCCCTGTCTCACAAACACTACTGCCTTCACTCCTAGTCAGAGCATTATTAGGGCTTCAGCCTGATCCATGCTTCCCAAGCAGCTTTTATATTTCATCTCAGATAAGCACCGGTTGTTGCTCACCTTGTTCTTTTGTTTTTATATTGTCATTTCAATAATTTCAAGAAAATTCTGTTGCATGAAACCACACAGATAGATCATGAGGACATCATGCTGTGTGAAGTGATACAGGCACAGCTGAGCAAACACCAAATTGTCCCTCTTATATCAGAACTCTAAGCCAGTCAAGATGCAGTAGCACAGGGCAGGTTGGTGTTTGTCTAGAGTTGGTGGGAGAGGCACAGGGGATATGCCTTCTCAAGGAAGACACATCCTGTGATGCAGGGTGGTTGGGTTCCAGAGGTTGGCTGCCCATAGCTGCACTTGGGGTTATCAAGCAGCACATGCATTTAGTTTGTGTCAAGTGTAGACCTCACTTGGAGTTCTCATTACAACAAAAAAGCAGACAGAATTTCAACTCCAGCATGAGGGCATGAAGAGCTACAAGGTTTTCAGTCCCAGTCAGAAGGTAGAAATCATTTTTGAAAGTCTTTACCATGACTGTCGATGGTCTTATTGGAACACTGATAATGAAGAAAAATTTACTCCAGAAAAGACGCTAACAGTGGGAACAGCTAGACAACATAAATGAAGGTATACGCACTCCCTTCCCTGATCCAGCACAGCAATGGGAACTCCTCAGAAGGGCACATGTAACAGCATGGGCTCCATGCTACTTGGTCATGCACCTCCAGAGGGGTAGACATTAGTGTTCTTCCTTCAGCCAGAATCAGCTGGCTGCAGAATTTGAGCTCCCAGCTGGTGCTACAGAAAGAGAGGGCTCTCTCATCCAATCCATCCCACTCTTGGAATAGAGACTATGTCCTGGGCACAGCACCCCTGGGATCCTGAGTGTTTCACAATCCCATCCTCACTGTCATGGCAGGATACCCACCAGAGAAGGAGAATCACGGAGATGGGATCTGACACGTAATCAGATCTGAGCACTCAGCTGCTTACTGAGTGTGGAGTGTATCATGATTTTCTCCAGCAGCAGCTGAAAAACCTGCCTTTGATTTTGTCAGGAAAAAGGCTGGGAATCCGTCATTCCATAGAGTTTTAGATCTATTCCCATGGAGATGGCACCATTTCCAGTGACATGTGGAGATTCTTGAGGCCTGGGTGTAATGAAAGGGGACAGAAGGAGATGGTGGATCATTGGAGTGTTGGCTGCCCTGAAACCCTGTGCCTGTGGGAAAACCAAGCACCTGGAGGAGACAGCTGCTGTCAGGACAACAGCAGACCTGGTGGTGAACAGTGTGCATTTACAGGAACCTGGAGCTGTTTGTTTCCATGTGTGGGGCTGTCCATTCATCAGGTCCTGCTGAGAAGGAGGGTGTGGTCAGTGTACACAGAGTGCAGCTTCCACATGGTAACAATGAGAAAGGATCAGAAAGCCCAGCCTCCCACTGTCCTCCTAGGGTGTCCCTGTGAGCACCAGGAAACACCCCTTTGGAGTCTCTGAGCCTGGCACATTCCACACTGAGTGATCCCTGATTCTCACCAGCATTAATTTCTGTATCAGCTGATCATTTTTTCATGGCTGAGCAGAATTCCATTCATGGATGTTCCCTAGTTTGCTTGTTCTAAGGTTCAAAGGACTTGTAAGTTTGTTTTAGCTTCTAACAAAAATAAAGAGGATACAAATATTTACCTATATTTTTTAGTATGAAGATAGAATTTATTCTTATGGATCAAACACTCATAGGTCTATTTTTAAGTATAATTTTATAATAAAATGTGATGCACTTTGTTAAGAAAGGAAAAAAAAAAGAACTAGTGAAGGAGAGTTTGGTGGTACCTAGTGGTATTTCATCTGCAAACTGATTTACTTCTTTGTTCATTTTTTGCAGTGAAAATCTGAAAAATCTGATTCTCAGAGAAGGAAGTGCCCTAGATACAGCTGACAGCTGTGAGGGGAAATCACTGCTTCCAAGAGGAAGACCCTTCCTTCCCAACCAGACCCACACCTGCCCCTGGGTTTGTGTTCTGTGGTTGGTGAGATATATTCTCATGGTCTGCCAAGTGCCCCCTTGTGTCGTGAGCAGCCCCTGTCACCTGCAGAGAGGTTTGTGTCTGGGCTCATCCTGACTTCACCTCACTGTGTGTCTCTCACACAGTAATATATATCTGTGTCCTTGGATCTCAGGCTGCTCAGTGTTAAATACACTTGGTTCTTGGAAATGTCCCTGGTGATGCTGAGTTGGGATTTCAGTGCTGGGTTGTAGTTTGTGTTCCCATCTCTGTATATAACACCGACCCATTCCAGCCCCTTCCCTGGAGCCTTGCGAGTCCAGTGCACATAATGACTTGTTAAAAAGAATCCCGAGACAGTGCAGGTGAGGGAGAGGGTCTGTAAGGTCTTCACCAGTCTTGGTCCTGCTTCATGTAGCTGCACCTGGGGCAAAACACCTGGGGACAAGGAACATCATTCCCTTTCAGTCACATGAAATCACCACCATCCCATATTCCTGTATGTGACATGTGAGGCACTCACCATGTGAGGCTGTCACCAGGAGCAGGAGGAGAGCCAGCAGTTGCATTTTCTTCTATAGCACAGCTCTGCCTTCCCCAGAGACCTCAGCCCCATGTGAAGAGAGAGCTGTGAGCTCCCACAGCCCAGGGGTGGATGTACCCTGGAGCTGGGAGAGGAATTTGCATGTGGGGGACTCTGTTCTCATAGGTGGGGAGGGACGGAGGTCACTGTTCCATGTCTTTCAGTGTCTTGAGCACATTTCTTGTCTTGGACTCAGTGGAGTGGGTCTCAGATAGGAGAGTGCTTGAGAAATGAGGTACCTTGGAATCAGCTGAAAGGACACCCCATTTTTCTACATTTAAAAATTAATGCTGATCAAGATGAATGGATCACACTATTTTAATCCTATGATTTATTCAGATGCATATTTAAACAGATTAATTTTAAATCCAAACAACTACCCAAATACAAGGAAACACATGAAGTAGAATCATCATTTCCAGATTGGATAATCATAATTTCATATAAAATGATATTTCATGCAAAATTATTACAAAGTAAAGATTTGTCTTCCCCATGAACTTGCTGAGGCCCCTGATCCTACAGGTGGTGGTGCAGGTGCAGCCTCTGTCCCAGTCCAGCTCTAGGGAATGAGCCATGCTCATTAATTCCTGCTGCCCAGAGTCCAGCCCAAGCCCTGCCGCTGAGACAGGGGTTAAATGTGTTTTGTTCTTCCTTTCATCTCACTTCCCTAAGGGCAGTGCAGCCCCTTCCCACAGATGAGCTGATCAGGAAACCTGTTAGGGGCCCAGTAACATGAGCTGCAGAGGCCCTGGAATAACCTTATTCCAGAGAGACACAGGCACTCACTCTTGGCTAGCAGGTGTTCTGAGATGTGTGTGAACCATGGGATCTGTGTACTTGTCACAGAGAATCTATCTGGAACCTTCCATCCCTGCATTCACCTGAGATGCTGTTCAAAGGATCTGAAGGCTGATATGCTGGGAAGGGTGCTGGGAGCTCATGATGGGCCAAGGTGACAGATGGAGGAAAACCAAAGTGCAAAGTAGTTGCATCTTTTATTAAACCATTAACTGAGGTGAAGCACATGATGGGCTTTAGCAGACATGTAAATGCTTAAAAATGGGGTTGCTTCCCTGAGTCTCGCACACCCTCCACACCCAGAAAATCCCCGCTGCAGTCCCCATTATTTAATAGTGAACAGCAAGGACTGGGGCACATGGAACAGACATGAGATTTCTGCAGGTGACAAATGTCACAGTAGGTTCCCCCTTTGTAGATAAGAGAGCTGAGAGTGAGGAGGTGGTGCAGCCACATGGGTTTGAGGTGACATCTGTGACAGTGATGACGCCTGTGCCCTGCAGGTGATATGGGATATCTCTGAGGAGCCCAGGCCACTAGGCAACTGCACCAGCATGAAGGAAAGGGAGGTGGTTGTGGAGGGATAGAAGTGGTGAGAAAGCTTCTTACAGCAGGATCACAGGTGTGCCCCTGGGAACACCTGTGATCTGTAAAGCACTCCTGCCCCCTCCCCCAAGGTGGAGAAGGGGAGCAAAGCCCCATTCCATAGAGCTGGTAATCCCAGTGATGTGTGTCCTCACCTGCCCCAGAGGGCTGGCTCTCAAACTGGACATGCCCTTCCCTCCCTCACATGTCCCTGTGATGCTGCCCAGAGACACATTTCAGGTCATATCTGAGTGTCTCTGTTTCCCAGTTTTTTTGTGTGTTTCCTAGTTTTTAAGGATATTTAGAGACTATGAGACATGGGTATGTGGATGCTGTTGTAGGTCTTGTCATTGTTCTCACTCCCATGCCAAGTGAGAGCAGAAGGAAATGAGTGTTACCTGCTTAGGAAAACATCAAAGTGAAAATGAATGGGGAAAAAGTGTCTCCCAAGAAAGGTGGTCTATTTTGTGTAGGACAGTCCTGAGTGTAGTGTGCATAATAGACAGTCATGAATCCCCAACCCTCATCTTGATGACACCCAGAGTCAGAGGGTTTTGGGTTCCAGTGATTCACCACCCACAGCACATCTCCCTTGAAGAGACACTAAGTATTTGTAATGCCCTGCACCCATTCAGGGCATGACTTACCATTGTCCTTGTCCCCACACATCCACTTCCCACACTGCTGCCAGCTCAGGGAAACCTGTAGCCCAGAACCTGGACCAGACTCCCCCTCTTCTAAGATTCCAACTCACTGGAAACATGCATGGGACAGTCACATCCCTTCTGAGGTTCTTGCCCCAAAAACTCACTGTGCTAATCTATTTTAAAGGGACACAGTGACGTTAAGCACATTCACAATGTTGTGCAACTATTGTCATCTTCCACATCAAGGAATGCTCACTTTCCCAAACTGGCTCAATGACCATTAAATAATAAGTTCCTGCTTTCCTGTCCCTGCTCCAGCCACCACATTCTGTGCTCTGTCTCCAAGCCCTTCACCACTCCAGGTTCTTACAGACGTGGAATCCCACAATGGTTGTGATTCTGAGTGTGTCTTATTTCTCTGGGCATTGTGTCTCTATGGCTCATCCGCATTCTTGCATCTGCCCCCTTTTTCTTCTTTTCAAGGAGGAATGACATTTTGTGGTGAAGACAAACCACAACTTGCTCATTGAATTTCCTATTCCATCTTTCCCATTTACACAAGGACTCAGTTGATTGTAAACAAGTGTTCTTCCTGTTTTCTTGATCAGGAAGGAGGGGGCACAACACAAGGAAGGCAGACAACAGATTCAGGTGAAAGGAGTCAACACTTGATCATGTGAAATGGACAGAAAGCACCCATGACCAGAGGCTGTACGGAGTTATGGAAAACAGTAATAGTTTCCAAACTGGGTTTGTGGTCCTCAGTCATGTTCTCCTGCCCAACCTGGAAGCAGCAGGATGAGGAGAAAGTGGGGCATGGAGACCCAGCCTGTGTGATGGGCAGAGTGGATGGGGTCCTGGGTCTGATGGGGACCAGGTCCATCTCAAAGTCACAGCTGTCTCCTCATGATGTTCTTGGTACTAGGGCCCTCATCCTGCCCCTGCACTGTGGTTCTAAGGAAATAAGAGATTGTGGCAGAAAGAAGTTTCATTCAGGAAAATTTGAGAAGTGAGGATGACATTACAGTCACAGAGGAGTCTCAAGTTTAGTTCCAGTCCAAGCATGGCAGGACTGAGATGCAGGAGGAGCTCATGTACCCTGGGTGCTGGAGGCAGAGGAAAGCTCTTGGATTAGTTTAATGTCCATACACTTTCTAAAACTGAAAACATGGAAATATACACAACTTGGAAGATTATAATCATAATTTTATGTTAAGTAATAGGCTGATCTCAAGATAGTTATAAATATAAACACCCATCCACTGTTCCTCTCAGTCATATCCACTCACATACTCAGTGTCTCTCATTCTCCACAAGTTACCTCTTAAAATTGCAAAAAGGAAAACTCAACTGAACCCAAACTCCATGATGAGTAGTGTGTGTTCTATTCTTACCAAGGACTAGAAGCACCTGAGAATCCAAAGCTGGGCTGCTCTTCATGAGCAGAGGGGCCCTTTTTGTATGTTTTCCTACTATATTGGGAGCTCTGGGGTTGTACGATGACATGGAGGACATGGTCCCAGAGTGTGACTTGTCTAAATGTCATTTGTGTTAACAATGAGCCTGTGCAATATCCCACTGGCCAATCTGGTCCATGAAAAGTGCACATGACCTAGGAGAGTACATTTTCATAGAAGAGAGGTATTTAAAATGACGGATGCCCTTGAAAGTCATGAGTAGTGAACACACAAAGGAAATCCAAAGCTCACAACCATAGGGAGCATTAAAAGTACAGGAGAATCCTCTTCACATGACAGGAAGTTCCATCGGTCCCTATTTCCTTTACAAAGCAATCAGAGTGGGAACTAACAGAATGTAGACATACAGAAGTTGGGCACAGTGTTGGAGGAGGTGGAGCACCTGTGTTGTTCTTTGGGAGACAGAAGAGTGAACTCTTCAGAGAAGTGGACAGAGTTCCTGGGACATGTTTCTTTAGTTGAGTTTGGAGCGGAATATACAGCATGTTCACTGCCTCATTTCCATGTCCTAGATTCCGTGGTAAAAGCAGGTTCTAATATTTGAGATACTTAAGAAACTCAGTCATAACTAAGCTTTGCTAAGGTGAATATTTATGTGGAATTGGAGAGAACATTCAACAAATTTATGTCGAAATTTTAGAAATTTCAGATTACAGAAAGCCTTGATGTGAACAACTACTAGGAAATGGTACATATAAATACAATCATAACAAATATGAAGAACATTATTTTCTTTATTCACTGTTTACAGTATGAATAAATCATTCAAATAACCTCCCATCACTGGAGCTCTTGGATAAATCTTTATATGAAAGTGTTCATCATTGGGCAGTTCAGCCAGATGCTTACCCTCAGGATGTATTTTTACATGGACGCTAGATATAGTTTTAATCAGGGAGCAGGAGAGGTGTATTAGAGCCCCTGGTCTTTTGACAGTTAATTTCATAAGAAGCATCTCCTCTCTCTCACAGTCCCTATCCATGTTGGTGTGGAAGTTTGTCACCATGGCAATACATGATGGGCATCCACTAAACTTGAACGTGATGTACTGATTGGTTCAACATGCCACATGGGAAATGGAACTCCATGCATGGGGAAGAATTACCATGGATGGTGAATGAACCTGGTTCATGCTGACACTTTTGCTCTGACCTCCAGACTCTACAGGGATGCATGTGTGTGCTTGGTTCAGTTGTCATAGGAATATAGTACTGGCTGTTTGTTGGTCTTCCATTGTCAAGGGAGTCCCCGTGCTTCTCCCTGCCATGTGATGATATCAGTACTTGCCCAGGGACCAAGACAATGCTGGGTTGTGGGGTCAGGTGAGTAGACTTCTTAGGACCTTACCCTGATGGAGAACTGAAAGAACTCTGTGAGGTCACAGAATGTGGTGGGACATGAAAAACTTGTCCACCCATGACTTTGATGGCAGAATGTCATGTGTGTGATGCTGGGCCAGAGTCAGGAACACAGAAATTACTCTTTGACTTTCATATACTTACTTTTCCCCAAGAACAATTCAATTGTTCAGAAATAAGGGGATGCCCTAGATCTTGCTAAGAGACAACTAGAATAAATTCACAAATGTGAGCCTAACGAGGATTCCCAGATGATTCCTTGATGAAACTCTTCATTCAGAAGAAAGGAGGCTCCAAATGTGCCCCCTGCACAATCACAATAAATAACAGGGGTTCTTTCAGCAACATCTTCCCTGCTGCTTCCTCAGAGTGCATCTGGTCTCCTCAACTTTCCATGAATGTGTGATGTGCCTGTGGCAGCATCAGTCCTGGGTGAGGTCCTGACTGTGTGTGAGGGAGTCAGGGGGCCCACTGCTCTGTCATCCCTTCAGCCCAGTCCAGTTGCCCCATTCCTCAGAGTCTGTGACACAAGAGGAAGTAAGTAGTCACAGTAGATCTATCACAGGCTAGTACACAGATGGGTCTTAGGCTGTCTGGCTGCCCAGCTCTAAGGAGGCTGCTGGCTGTGTGTCTCCCTGCATGTCCCTGCATGTCACCTGTGTGTCTCCTGCCTTGTCTCTGTGTCTCCATTGATAGTTCCCATTGCCCTTATATACTAAAATATAGACAAACCTGAATGGGAGCCAACAGACTGTTCAACAGAGCTTCATTGTCTTCAGGCAAGCCCATTCAACGTTATGGGAACCATTTATAAGACACAGTCTCAGGACTATAAGAACACTACTTATCAGGTATGTTCTCAAGATTATGGGAAACTGTCTCCCTCAGACACAGTTTATCCTGATGCATTTCCACATATGTTACATCTTAAGAGACAACCATGGAAAGGACTATGACTTCTTGTATATTCCATCTTTCTGAGAATGCATTTTCAGATCATATTTTTGAACAGAAAAAGATAACTGAACTCTATAGAATAACTGGATTTATAGAAACACTGGTCAATAATCAGCACAAACAAAGTTAATAATGAGGCAGCATGAACTGAAGACCATTGTCATTTTGTATCTGTTGCTGAATATATTGCTGATTTTTAATCATGTTGTTTTTCAGATGTAAGAAACTTAGCATTTTTCTTAAAGCAGTTTGGTAAGTTATACTTTAATAATAAATATTGAGGCATTCATAGTTTCCTCCTGTTTGATTCCGCTGGAATTTGGACAGACTTAATGAATGATTGCTATTATTTCAATGACAATACATTTATTTCAATAAATCAAGCAGAAACCTGTTTCATTCATAACAGGACACAAAAAAGCCACTTTCCAGTTGTGATTTTAGCAACCAAGACTTTGAATGGACCGTCATGTCTGAGAGACACCTGCCTAGACTCTGGATGTCAGCAAAAGCCTTAAAGGATGTAGAATGACTTTGAAACCAATAAAAGCAACTTGGAGAAAGGGCCTGGTACCTTCCATATTCAGAATGTTCATGGAAGTCTTTCCAGGCAAGGACTAAGGGTTCCTTTCCTGGGAGATGGCAGGGGGAAGCTCAGGACATTTTAGGAACTTAAGGAACTTAAGGAACTCACTCAAAGTTACAGGCATTGCAGGTAAAACCTAGTAGCAACTTTGTGGCTTGACTTCACTGCTTCATGGGGTGAAACAAATCTCATCCTGGCAATGTCTTATAAGAGTCCAGCAAAGCACATTTAAAAGAGCCTACATAATCAATTATTATTCCTGTTATGTTTATGCAAATAATGAGGCAGAATTGAACCTTAATGCTTTAAATGAATTACCGTTTATTTGACTCTTTGAAAAAATGAGTGTGATTCTGTGTAGAAAATTTATGTATCAATAGACTGTGTACCACACAATTATGGACATTAAACTCTAGTTAAGTGACTAGTCTTCATTTTTTTTACCTTTAAAATATTTTTATTTTTAAATCACAGTTGACATAAAATATTATTATTAAAATATTAGTTTTAAGTGTACAACCAGTGATTAGACATTTATATAACTTACAAGGTGATTACTCCAATAAATTGTGTGCCCACTTGGCACCATATATAATTAGTAAAATAACTTATAAACAGAACTAGACCCTATTTTTTCTGGCTTCTTCAATAATACTGAGATTAGTCACACAATTTGACTCCTCCATGTTAAAGCCCCGCTCCTACTGAGGGAGCACCACTTCCAGGCACCATCTGCGCCTTTGTCTGTGCCCAGGCCACACCTCCCCTCTGAGAGCAAGGATTTCTTGTCTTTAAAAGAAAATGCATCGCTCTTCAGCAGCAAGCAGTTGCAGAAATAATTTGGCATCATTTTTTCCCTAAAAGGATTCAGAGACAAAATTCTTCAGTGGGAAAGAGAGTAGCTAGTTAGACAAAATCCCAGCAAGAATGATAAGTCAGGTATCAATGGTAACCAAGACAGACATCTCAGGTGCCTGGAAGCACGCATGTGAGACAAATGAGAAAAAAGGGGCACGTAGGCAGATGGTGAACTGGCATGTTGACTAGGATAATGGATGTGAGGGCTCAGGGACTCCTGTAGATACCTCCGAAGCCATCATTATTTCTCCACAGGAGCCAAAGATACACTTGGGACCCATGTAGTCTGTATAATACAAACACCAAAATAACTATGAAAATTCAGTATTGGTAAAGGAGTAATGAGACAAATGCAGCAAAAAGCATACTTCAAACCATTAAAATGCCAACTCAGAGATTAAAGTTATCACACTGCTTTCTCTATTTGCATGAATAGCCCATCCATCTGCTAGAACTGGTCTTGTTCTACAAATTGCCAACACAAGACACTTTTTCTCCTAAAAGAAAACAGCTTTCTCTCAGGTCCCAGGGGAGCATGTACCCCATCTCCAGGTGCTTTTAAACTATTCAGGGGACAGAGAGGAGAAGTGCTCCTTCCTGAGATTACAAGCTATTCATTAAAATGTTTCAGTCAGATGGGATTACTGAGTGATCAATCAACATTCACACAAATGGCCTAAGATCTCCCCAGAGAAATACAAGATGATGAACATTTATTTATATGTCTGTATTGCCCTGCTAGCAAGCAGCTGCACATTGCTATGTACTTCAGAATGTCTCCAAGACTTAAATCACTGTAGCCAATAAAACAGACATCCCACTTCCTAGTATTCAGAAATCTCTGGAATCTCTAGCCAGAGTTGTCTTAGATAATGAAATTGCCTTAGGCTACATACCAACAGAACAAGGAGTTTGCATGACCATCAACTTTTATTGTTCTTACACTGACACCTCAGTTCAGATGGAAACAAGCATCACCAAAATCAGGCAACAAGCTTCCTGACATCAACAAACATTGGGCTATCACACCCATCTCTTTGAAGCAAGTGGATATTGGTTGATGAGTTCTTGTATTCATGGATACCACTGGAACTCAGGTTCATACAGGGGGAAGTTTTATTTTAGGTTTAATATTCTTTGCTTTATAGTGCTTGTATTTATTGTTTTGAAGTCCTTTAGGACTTACTTTTACCATGCCAGGAAAAGAGAATCTGCTAGACAGTCACCTTGTAAAAATATACCTCCTTTTAACTCACAAGGTCTTGCTTTCCAATTGCTCAGGCTTTTCATTCCCACAGAAGATTCAGAGGATGTCAATAGCCCCATAGATATGGAGGAAGAATTAATGCGGGAAAATTGGAACACAAAAATAAAAATTTATACTTCTCTTACTTTCTCTGAAAAGGAATTAGAATAAGGAATGCTAATTTGTAAATAACTCACATACTTGACAGTTTCTTAGTAATCGTATTTAAAGTGCTACCAGTTCCAGTCCTGCTTATACAAGAAACCACCTTGACCACTTTCAGGTGGTTTGGATGACCCAGCTGGGAAAATTGATGGGAAACAACAGTTCCAGAATTATGACAGTAAAGTCCTTATCTGGACCAGCATGGATGTTACTTGTATGACCATGGCCTTGCACCATGATCTCATTGTTCTTTTTGCCACTCTACCTCCTTATAAAAAAATTGCCTGCACTAAGACATTAATGGACCTTGAGATGAGAGTCTCTCATCATCCTGGTTGCTGACACCTGAATACAACCACTGTCCTTCACATCAGCTCCTGATTCCCAAGTATTGACTTTTGAAGTGGTGGGCAGTCAGACTTGCCTTTAACTGCATCACCATTGTGTCTTCAAGTGAGGGGATCCTTCCTGGTTCACGTTAGGCAATTTCTAGTTGGGTCCTCATGCAGTGGGAGAATCAGCGAGCTCTCTGAGCTCATTGAGAAAAGCAATAACCCCTTTCTTGGGGTACTCTCATGACCAACCATCTCCAAAAACCCATTTTAATACTATATTTTTGGGAGGTGAGGAATTAAACATATGAACTTGGGGGAACACCTGTTTTTCATCACAGCAGTGCCCCAGAGGCTCTGGAATAAAGGTCGTCCTTCCACCACCTTGACCTCAGTCCAGTGAAGGGATTTCATGCTCTGATTTTCAGATTGTACAGGAATAAGTGTGTAGAAATGGCATCCCCAGGTGTGTGATAATTAATTGAGTTGTCATAGAGAAGTAGAACAGACTGGATGTGGGACTCCCATTGTTGAGAATGTCCTCACCCTACTCCCTGCTGTATGATCATCACTACTGCCCACGAACAGGGACACTCGCAAGGCTATGGTTTCAGGTGAGGAGACTCCTTAGGATCTCACCAGAATTTATGACTGATAGAACAATGTGATGTCATAGACTGTGCTGGATCCTGGAACACTGCCAACCCTCATCTTCACTGCCAGAATGTCATGTCTGTGATGCTTGGCCAGAGAAAATAACATAGACATTTATACTTGACTTTCATGTACTTATTTTCACCAAGTATATTTGCATTGTTCAAAAATAAGGGCACATTCTAGAAATTTCTGGAAAAACACTACATTTCAAATCCCAAAACTTTACCCTAACCAAGATACCCAGAAGGAGGAGAGAGAAGATGGTGGAGTGGTAGGAGGGAGCACACTCCACCTCCCTCTTCACATGGGAGAAAAAACTAGCCATTCTATGGGGGACCAGAGCAAACAGTCAACATTATCACAACATATATGAAAATAGGTGATTAAAAATTATAGTGGACATTGAAAGACAAGACAGTAAGGAGACTACTTCAGGATAATAACAGCCTGGGGATCAGCTCAGGGACCAGGGAAGTTGCAGCCCCAGCCCTGGAGCTCTGGAGTCTGCCTCAGGGCTCTCAGGGTGGGGGAGCTGGGTCAACCTCTCCCTCCCTGGACAAACAAGGACTGAGAAACACTGATCCAGGGGACCGTGGAGCAGGCTGTGGGGAGATCACGGCCGAGCCATTGACTAAAGATGGCCAGGCCATGCATGGGTGCCCCAACCAAGAGAAAGTAATTTATGGTGGAAGGCCCAGTGCCCACAGCTGTGGGTATGGAAGAGGCGTGGGTGTTCTGCAGGATCCCCGGTGCCCAAGCCATGAATCTGGGGAAATGCGGGCCTCTCAGAATCCACAGAGTGCACACCCGTGAACCCGGAAAAGGTGCAAGCACTCCGCACTGAGTTTCGGAGAGAGTGCTGAAGATCACACAGTCTCCATACCTGGGAGAGAGGTGCCAGACGGGCTTTGGGGAGATCACAGCCCAGCCAATGGGTCCAAGGAGGGCCAAATCTTGAGCCATTGCCCCAACCCATAGAGAGTGATTTTTGGTGGAAGGCCTGGTGCCTACAGCCCAGACCGCGGATGAGGCGTGGGCTTTCTATGGGATCCTCAGTGCCCAGGCCGTGTAAAGGGGGAGGAACTGAGTGCCCCTTGGGATCAACAGAGTTCACACCTGTAAAACTGGAAAAGGCACAGGAGCTCCACAGTAGGCTCCAGAGAAAGTGGTTGGGAGTGCACAGATCCAGTAACCAGGGCCCATCCAGGGGCATTGGACCCACATGGCTACACCTGGGGACAGTGCACCAGAGGCTGACTGAGCTCTGAACAGGAAGGGCAAAAAGCAGTGGCATTTACCCCTAAGTCAGCTGCAGCCAGCAAAACCAGGAAAACTGGTTTGGCCAGATTGAAACGAACAAAAGTTTTTTTTTTTTTTTTTCTTTCCATTTTTTTTTGCTTGATTTTTTTGATTAAGTAACTTCTTATTTTTTAATTCTTATTATTTTATATCATCCAATTCCTTATGCTTCTACTTCTTTCTAGTGTTGACACTTCTCCTTTTCTTTACAAATTTATCTCTTGCTTCCATCTTCTGCTTTTTTCCTTCTTTTTTTGAACCTGCAAGTAATAGCATATCTGTATTATCATTATTTCATTATTCTTACACTTTTTACTGTAATAGTATTTTAGTATTCCTCTTCATTCTGTATAGTCTTCTTTGATTGGCCGGTTATAATGTATCATTTAATAGGTTTCCCCTATTACCTCATTCATAGTGTATAGCTAATTAATTGTGCTTCATTTGTGTTCCATTAGTACACTTCTCAAGGCTCCATAATCCCTATTCTTGTTATCTAGATCTCTTAGATTCTGTCATATGATTTTTGTTCTGATATTACTGTAAATCATAGCTATTTCATACAACTGTAAATACTATATAACATCCCTCCCAGACCTTAGCCCACTTCTCAGTTTCCTGAATTCCATTACTATAGTGGTTAACTCTATTCTCTCACACAGTTCACATATTTACTACTCTTTACTCTCAGTCTACCACAGATTCTGACTTCCCACATCCTCACTGCTTTCTAGAGTCAACTTACTATCCCTCCTTCCCAACAAGAGTCTTATCTTCTTTCCATCCTTTCCAAAAAGTAGCTAGTGGGGTGGAAAATCACAGTTAACACTATACACAGCCTAAGGAGTTCCTATCTCTTCTCTACTTGCTGCTAAGGTAAGTGTCATAGAATATTCTCTTGCTGTCTTAAGCCATTTTGCCTTACCCCTACAACTGATTATAAAAAAGAGTAGGTGGAAGCTGTGAATGCCTGGATACCAGAAGGAGACTGTACCATTGAAACCCACAGGTACTCTACCACAGAAGTACACACCATAAACCCAGACAGCCAGAAGACATGAATTTAAGAAGCTGAGGCTAGCAAGAACAATGAGAAGACAAAAAAAAAAAAAAAAAAAAAAACAATCCCCAAATGAAGGGAAAGGAGGAAGTCTAAAAGAATGCTAAATGAAATAGAGGCAACTCAACTATCTGATTCTGAGTTCAAAGCAATGACTATGAAGAAGTTCAACGAACTCTCAGTGAGTTACCAGAAACTACAGGGAAGCTACAATGAACTCACAGCAAACTATATCAATATGAAAAAGGAAATAGAAACTATCAACAAGGGTCAAGAAGAAATGAAGAATACAATTTCTGAACTGAAGAACACAGTAGAAGGAATCAAAACCAGGATTGATGAAGCAGAATATTGGATCAGCGAGCTGGAGGACCACTGAGATACCACTTCACCCCAGTTAGAATGGCCATCATAAATAAAACAACAGACAAGTGTTGGAGAGGTTGTGGAGAAAAAGGGACCCTAGTGCACTGTTGGTGGGATTGCAGACTGGTACAGCCACTGTGTAAAACTGTATTAAACTTCCTCGGAAAACTACAAATGGATCTGCCTTTTGACCCAGCAATTCCACTGCTTGGGCTATATCCTAAGGAACCTGCAACACCAATCCAAAAGAACCTATGCACCCCAATGTTCATAGCAGCACAATTTACAATAGCTAAGTTCTGGAAGCAACCTAGGTGCCCATCAGTAAATGAATGGATCAAAAAACTATGGTATATTCACACAATGGAAGTCTATGCAGCAGTAAGAAAGAAGGAGCTCCTACCTTTTGTAACAGCATCGATGGAGCTGGAAAGCATTATGCTAAGCGAAATAAGCCAGACAGTGAAAGACAAATACCATATGATCTCGCCTTTAACAGGAACCTAAACAACAAAACAAAGAAACAAGTAAAATATAACAAAAGACACTGAAATAGAGGCCAGGTTGTCAGTGACGAGAGGGGAGAGGGGAGGGAATTTCAGGGCAATTTCAGGGGAGAAGGGAAGGTTTACAGGAATAGTTATAGAGGGCGCATGGACAAAACTGGGGAGGTTGGAATTGGGAGGGAGGAGGGGAGGGATGTGTGGGTGCGCTGGAGAGGGAATAAAGGATGGAAACTGTACTGAATAAACTAAAATAAAAAAATAAAAAAAAAGATACCCAGAAGGATCCAGAAGTTTTTTCTGAGAGACTCTGTTCTCATTAGTGGGGATGGACTGAGCTCACTGCCCCATGTCTTTCTCAGTTGTGAGTACATTCCTACTATTGATTTAATTTCATGGGTCAATAGTAGGGGGCAGGAAGAAACTGGGTTATGAGACAACTTTTAAAAATGTCAAAGAACAGCCCTTCTTTCTACATTTAAAGTTTAAAGTTGCACTGGATAGGAGGGTCCCAATATTTTAATCTCATCAATTTCAATTGCATATTTAAGAAGATTAACATTACACCAATCATCTTCCCAAGTTCAAAGAAACGTATGAAGTAGATTCATCATTGCTGGTTTGGATAATCATAATGTCAAATACAATAACATTTGATGTAAATTTTGATGTAAAATTAATAGCAAAATAAAGAACAATCTTTCTCTTGACCTGGCTGAGGACCATGGTCCTGAAGGTGATGGTGTGGGTCAAGCCTCTTTTCCTGTCCTACTGTAGTGAATGGGCCACACTGCTCAGGATGTGCTGCCCAGTGTCCATTCAAGGCCCTGCAGCTGAGTCAGGCATCGACATGCTGTGTCCTTCCTTTCATCTCATTTCTCTCAGGGCAGTGCAGGCCCTTCCCATAGGTGAGCTGCTCAGAAGGCCTCCCAAGTTCCTCAACCACATGAGGTGCTGCAATCCTGGAGTCTCCATCTCTCAGTGACACAGAGGCACTGACTCTGGGTCAGAAGATGTTTTGAGATGTGTGAGGATGACAGGATCTGCTTGATAGTCATACAGATCAGCTTGTAATCTGCCATCCCCATATTCACCTGAGACCCTCCCAGGACAGGGGATCTGAAGACTTATGTCCTGGGAAGGAGGCTGTGAGCCCATGATTGGCCAAGGTTACAGATGGAGGGAGGCCAGTATACAGAGTAGTTAGTCATCTTGCATTAAATGAATAAACTGAAGTGAAACATATGAGGGTATTTAACAGCCTGGTAAATGCTTAAAACCTGATTTATTTCACCAAACCTCATATAATCCATAGACAGAAAATCTCCACTGAAGTGCCATTATTTTATAGGGCACAGAAAGGCCTGCAGTGCATTTGAGACTGAGGACATCTGTGGAACACATGGAAATTGAGGAGCAAGTGTACTGTGATGGTCACAGAGGAGTGTCCAAGTTAGTTCTGGTCCAAGGATTCAGGATCAGTCATAGGAGGAACACGAGTGACATGCGTGCTGTAGGCAGAACCAAAGCTCATGTGGATGCTGCAGTTCCAAGGCCATCAAGCATGATTGTCAAACTGGTCCCCTGCAGGCTTTCAATTGTCAGGCAGGACCTCCCACATTAGTGGCTGAATCTGAGACACTCATTCTATGGGGTCGTTACAAGGCACAGGAGGAGACCAAGCAGTCTCATATTTTTCTGGACCATAGACCACAGCTCTGCCTTCCCCAGAGACTCGGCCCATGTGAGGAGACAGCTGTGAGCTACCACATTCCAAGGGAGGATTTCACTTGGAACTGGAAGAAAAATTTGCATGCAAGGCAGGCTTTTCTCTATAAGTGGGAAAGCACAGAGTTCCAATGCCCCGTTCATTCTGTGACCTCTCTGAAGACATGTTTCTCTTGAAATCACTCAACCTGTGATTCAGGTATAGGATGTCACCTGGCTTCTGTGACACATTGGAATGAGATCAACAGACACCCTCACTGTTCTGAGCATAAGAAGAAATTGTTGATGAGGTGTGGGGGGCACTTTTAAATTCTCTTCCAATCAGATTTAAAAGGGATACCATTTGTGTACAGTTTCTGAATTACAAAACTCTACTATGTCCATAATTAACAAAAATTAAGATATAATTTTACAGAAGAAATATCTACCATGGCAGAAAAAATGGGAATATATCAGTCATTCTCAATGTATCATTTCTTTTTTTGTTAAACATATTTTATTGTTGTTCAAGTACAGTTTTGTTCCTTTGTTTCTTAATCTATGATGCCATTTTGTTTCCAGTAATTTCCTTCCAAACACAGACAGGCACAACATCCTGAACTCTTTTTTAAAAAATATTTTTATTCATTTACTTTTAGAGAGAGGGGAAGAGAGGGGGAAAGGAAGGGAGAGAAACATCATTGTGTGGCTGCCTCTCACATCCCCCCACCAGGGACCCTGCTCACAACTGAGGCATGTGCCCTGAAGGAAAACCAAACCAGCGATCCCCCACTTCACAGTCCTTTACTCAATCCACTGAGCCACACCAACAAGGGTGTGATTTCTTGATGTTGAAAGTTTTGTGATGGTGTCTAAGCTCCCTGTGAAAACTCTTCCCTTACACTGGTCCTTTGAAAATTGCAGAGACCCCAAAATAACCAAAGCAGAGATAAACACAATTGTATCTGGATAAACAACTAGAAAGGAAAAAAAAACATGATTGTGTATGTTTACAACTCAGAAATCTATATTTGTTGAAAAGATTATGGCAGTGGCTTAACTGACCTGTTTTCTCAGACTAGTATTGTCAGTGATGTTGTGGTTCAGGGGACAGGAAATATAGAGAATTCTAAGTACAGATTAGCTCATCGGCAAGGGAACTTCTATCCTCACAGGAAATGCTCACTCTGAGCATTTCTAAGCCCTGTTTTTGGGGATGATCTCTATGATCAGAGGGTGCTGGGATCTTCCACACAACATATAATGTACTTAATGTATAATAAACACTTTCTTCCATCAGACATGCAATTTGGAAACATAGCCATTCACTCCTCTGTATTTATTGGCCTAATGTATCCTTGTTGGGGAACATTTATTTAATTTTAGCGAAGTGTATTTTATCAATATTAAAATGGATCTTGTGTTAGCTGTTTTTTCCCAAAGATCTCCACAGAAAAAACTCAGCCTTCATTATCCATGTTTATTGGTTACAGCAGACATAGGGACTGGAGCAGACACTTTGCAAATGAGTAAGGGGAAGATGCTGGACTTAGAGTCACAAACAGAACTGTGCCTTATGTTCATGAGCACAGTTTACTAGACACATGTGTTTAAAAGCCTTCTGTAGGGCAGTATACAAAAAGAAGTACAAGACATGATATAGATAGTTTATATCATTTTAGAAAAGAGGAGTTTGTTAGAAAGAGAATTGTTGAAGATTCTGCAGGTAGAGATCAAGAGAAACAAAAAACACATCACTGGTACAAAAGTGGAAAGGGGATTCCTTGTTACCCATTCACATATTCACAGTTCTGTGTTACAGTTGGTAACTAGGTGTGGGAGATGAAGACTTAGAAAACTTTCAGATCCTTACTCCTGTGGTCACACCATGACTCACACAAGCTGAATAATTCACTGGGGCTCCATTTATAAAATCTCTCAACACTGACAGGGGAGGGAGGACACCCCTGACTGGAGGAGCCATGGTGATGGTGTGTCAAGATAAGCATCGTTTCTTTGAAACAAGACAATTGACTCAATCCAAGTTCATCATCATCCTCATCCTCCTCCTGTATGAATGAATTATCTTCATTACCATCACCATCATCATAAAGATAACCATAATAATCATTGCCATCACCTTTATCATCATGATCACCATCATGATCAACATAAATTGCTTTCTTATAATCATTCTTCCTTTCATTTTCTGTATGCATGAATATCATTCACACATAATAAAATTTATCTCATGTTTTGCTCATTTTTATGGTTAGATGAAATAGGTAGTCACAATTTATATTATTTTATATTTGTCATGTCAAATGAAATCTTATTCCCACCTCTTCTTCATCTGCCCCACACAGAAAATCTGATGAGTCTAAGTACCCTCTTTAGATGTCATTGGGAGACTGAAACTACACAATTCCCTAAAGCAGATTCCCCTCACATACACCTCCATAAAATAAAAACCCTCAGGAAGTTTCTTTTCCTGGTTCCATCAAAGCATTTTTACCTGGTGAAGTACTCTTCCTGTTCTTCCCAAAGATTTTAACTATGTGTGTGATAAATGTTCTATGTCCCATTGCTTTGTGTTTTTCATGAGCCTGGTCATCCACACAAAATGTTGTGGGTCAATTTGCTTCTGTGTGATATAAACTACACCTGGTGCTGTGTGCATGATGGCAAGTCAATGACCATCACCACTAACCATATTTTGTTCCCTGGTGTTGGGTCCATATGCTCTGATGAACACTGCCCAGCAGGCACGTGCCCTGCACCTGACCAGCTTAGAAAATGAGCTCTGTGGGACTGTGCCACACTATTGGGTCCAGCACAGCCTCTGGGTTCATTCAACTACAGGGGTCAGAAGGTTTGATTATTCATTGGAATTGGACACAAGAGTGTCTGAAAATGACTTTGCCTCTTGCCCATAAGGGAAGGTTGTTTCTCTTTACAATAGACACTTCTAACTCAGAGAATTCAGAGGGAAGCACAGAATCAGGAAACCAGAGAGCTTGCTGAGGGAAACTGTTACAGGAAGAGGAAACCACACATGAAACCAGCTCAGCTTTCTCCCTGCAGCTGATCCTGCAGTTGTCCACATTCAGAGATGATCAGTGCCCAATGGTTATGACCCCTCCTGCTGGAAACTGTAAGTCTTTCCCCACACTGAATTTCCCTTTCTGTGTGTCTCATGCAGTAATACATGGTTGTGTCCTCAGCTTTCTAGATGTTCATCTGTAGAAAAGCAGTGCTTTCTTTAATTTAAATTATTTTATTGTTCAATTAAAGTTGTCTGTATTTTCTACTCATCATCCTCCTACCACCACCAAACCAACCTCCCTCTATTGCTTCCACCCTGCTTTGGTTTTGCCCCTATATCTTTTATAGTAGTTCCTGAAGACTCTTCACCCTACTATCCCCTCCCACATCCCCTCTGATTGATGTCAAATTGTTCTTAATTTCAATGACTCTGGTTATATATTGCTTGCTTTTTTCTTTTGTTGATTAAGTTCCAGTTGAAGGTGAGATATGGTATTTGTCCCTCACTGCCTAAATTATTTCATTTAGTATAATACTCTCCATTTCCATCCATGTTGTTGCAAAGGGTAGGAGTCCATTCTTTCTTTCTGTTGCATAGTATTCCATTGTGTAAATGTACCATAGTTTTTTGATCCAATCATTTACTGATGGACACTTAGGTTTCTTCCATCACTTCGCTATTGTAAATGGCGCTGCTATGAACACAGGGGTGCATGGGTTGTTTTGGATTGGTGTTTCAGGGTTCAAATCCCTAGAGTGGAATTGCTGGGTCAAAAAGCAGTTCCATGTTTAGTTTTCTGAGGAAATTCCATACTATTTTCCACAGTGGCTGCACCATCCTTCAGTCCCACCTATAGTGCACCAGGGTTCCCTTTCCTCCACATCCACTCCAACAGTTGTCTGTTGATTTATTTGTGATGGCCATTCTAACCCATATGAAGTGGTATCACATTGTGGTTTTAATTTTCATCTCTCTGATGGCTAGTGATGCTGAGCATTTTTTCATATATCTCTGGGCCTTGTGTATGTCCTCCTTGGAGAAGTGTCTCTTCAAGTCTTTTGTCCACTTTGTAATTGGACTTTTTGTCTTCCTGGAATGAAGTTGTATGAGTTCTTTATGTATTTTGGTGATTTAACTCTTGTCTGAGGTATCATTGGCAAATATGCTTTCCCATGTTGTTGGTGTCTTTTTATTTTAATGTTGTTTTCTGTAGCCATGCAGAAGCTTTTTAATTTGATGAGGTACCATTTGTTTATTTTTTCCTTTATGTTCATCCCTTTCTTTAGGGGAGATAAGCAGTGCTTTTGAAAGAATCACTTGAAATGGCAAAACGGCCATCCACTGATGCAGTGCATTCTGTTGTGTGACTCTTAGCTTTGTTTCTAGTAACACCACCGGACTCCAGTGTCTTTCTTGGAGGCTGGCTGATCGAGGTTATAGAACAGTCATTGAAACTGAATCCAGAGTTTTTGCAAGAGAATTTCAGATTCCAGCAGGCTGTCTCAGGTACCCCTCAGACTCCATCAGCTACATCTCACATTGGACACCTGTAGACAAGAGTCTCTCATTAGGAGTACACACACATTCACACACTCAAGCCCCACTTTATTCATAATGTTACATGTGAAAGCATCAGAACCGGTGCACAGCTCAGCTCAAACACCATAGTGCTTCCTCTGTGATAACTGCTGAAGTGAGTGCAAACAGCAGAGAATCGGGACTTAGGGTTGCTCTCTCAGGTGCATGGGCAGTAGTGGGATTGGTTTTATCAGCAGATGGAGCACACCATCTACATTTAGTCATCCAATTAGGAACACAGAAATGAAGTCCGTGGGTGAGAGACCCTACTTGACTCAGAGGGACAAGCATCCTTGTTGTGAGAGTGGAAATTTTATACGAGGATGGTTAGTCTGTGTGCCATAGAGTTATTGTTGTTGCTAATTTCTACCATTGATCAGTTTAACACAATTTAATTTACTGAGATATTCCACATAGACAGTGTTCCATGCTATTCACCTCAGAACAAATGTCCCTTGCAACCTTGTCCATGTGTCAACACACAGAGGGAGGTTCATCCCCATCATCAGCCTCCTGGGACTGAGGTCAGTGGTCACTGCAAGGGCTGCTCTTTGTGCTTTCAAATCGAAATCCCTGCCCAGTGTGCATTTGTGCACCAAGAGTTCACCAGTGTTGAGAAAGGGAGTGGGAAGAAGGAGCAAAAACATGTAGAGTGTTTTAACTGCCATGAACAAACTCTGTGCTTAGCCTGCTCCCTTTCAAGCCCCAAAGACTTACTAACTATCACATCAAGTAACTGACATGCACACCACACAAAACCATTAATATGTAATGGGATACTATGACCCAGATGCCACACTGTCATTATTATATCCTATATCTGGGAAATTTGAAAACATGCCATGCTTAGTAAAAATGATCAAACCTCAGTGAACCCTTTAGCACCCTTGGCCAATGCACCTCCTGAGGGTTGCTCATGTCCACACCTTCAAACACACATCAGGCATGCCCCTGTGATATGGTGACTGGGAGAACAATGGATTTCACCTCCAGTGCAACCTGGACCTCACTCCATGCTGTTGTGGTACATACTGAAAGGATTCATGGGTTAAACTCATTTTTAATGCTGCCTTCCTGCTACATCTGTTTATGAGCCTCCCATAACATCCAATCAGAACATTTTACCTGTGGAAGAAAATAGCAGAGAAACACTTCCCTGGAACACCACTAGAACACCAATGGTGTACCTTTTACAACACAAATAGCAATGAAACTCTAGTCAACCCATGCGATCATGTTACATTACAATCCTAAATCATTCTGGTTGTGGTAACAAAGTCCTTTGACCTGGGACATTAGCCAAAAAAATCTATTTCTCACAGATCTGGATGTGAAAAATGCAAGAATAGACGCGGACCGTTTAGGTGACTAGTGAGAATCTGCTTTTTAGATGTCTGTTCCCTCTAATCACAGAGGGTAGTTGGGGCAAGGCAGCTTCCTCAGTCCTCTCTCATGAAGGCCCTGACTCCATTCATCAGAGCTCCACCCTGGGATCAACTCTTCTCCCAAAGCCAGGCTTTCTAACACCATAACATGATTCTCAAATTTAAATGTGTGAATTTTTGAGTGACACAGTCACCCATAGGAACACCAAAGGAATCAAATTGTGTTTCTGTCCAGTTGGAAGGCTACTCCAGCAGACCTCCCCAAACTGAGGATCCCTATAATCCCATGGAAACATCTCATCTTTGGAAGGATAAAAGGGATGCAAGTCCTTCAGAGTGAGCTGAATATCTTGTAGAGTGAACAGGTTCCAGCCTAAATTTTGAGCTAAGATGCACATATAATTTATTATCATTTCCTCTTGTTGCTTACATATAACAAATATTTTCATTTTCAAGGGGCTGAATTTGTGTTCTACCTATAATGGTTATTGCTTCATGTTCTCACTCTTGATTCCTAGGAGTTTGATGGAATAAGAAGGAAGGATCTAGTTTTTCATGTTGGATGCTGACATGGTAAGATTCATCCCTCTCTCTCCTCTTATGCATAGGTGGGACATATATAGAGAAAGTGGTGACTCTCTGTAGTTCCATGCAGGTGGGGGATTAAAAACACACAAACTCTTCCTGTGAGCAGGAGCCTCTTCAAACTTGTTACTGATGAACAATAAAAACTGGATTGATGCTCCTTACCTGACGTGAAACAGCCATTCCTGACTTGCTGAAAAGTCTGTCCTGCTCTCAACAGACTCCACAATGAAGTGACAAAATATTTCATAGTCCCTCTTTGTGTGTGACATCATCATCCTGGACACCTGTACCAAGTTAGGGTGCAGGTCACTCTACACCTACATGATGTCAACTGCTATTGGTGTCATGAACATGGAGTCAAGTCAATACTGTCTCCCCCAGAGCACTTTTTCTCTGTCATTGGGCTCATATGCATTTTTGCCCACTGTTCAGCATGCATATGTCTGCTGCTGGCCAGTTTGGACTCTGAGCTGTGTGGGGCTGGGCTACACTGTTGGGTCCAGCAGAATGTCTAGTTGTATTTAACTGATGTGGGTCATGAAGATTTGATGATTCAACTATGATTCATTTGGATAACATTAAGCAAATGCTGTGACATTCTGCCTCCTGTCCATGTGAAGATGTTTTCCTCCTATTACAGCAAGCCTCTGCAATTCACGTAGTTAACATGTCAGCACAGAATCATGAGCGAAGCCAGGCTCCTTGAGAAAAACCGCTGTGCAGAATTAACCCCACACCTGCCAGGAAACCAACAGTTAATGTACATTTGCAGCTGTTCCTGAAACTAACCCAGTCCTAGATGTGACCTGAGCACCCCCTTTCTGTCCCTAGCATCCCCTGCAGCCTAGTCCTCTTGTCTCCTTCAGGGAGGTTTGTGTCTGGGCTCACAATGATTTCCCCTCACTGTGTCTCTCGCACAGTAATACATGGCCGTGTCCTCGGATCTCACGTTGTTCATTTGCAGGTAGAGCGTGTTCTTGCCATTTTCTCTGGAGATGGTGAATCAGTCCTACACAGAGTTGACATAGTATGTGCTACTAGCAGCAATTGCTGAGACACACTCCAGCCCTTCACTGGAGCCTGGTGGACCCAGCTTGTCCAGTAGCTACTGAAGGGAAATCCAGAGGCTGAACAGGAGAGTCTCAGAGACCCCCCAGGCTTCACCAAGCCTCCCCTAGACTCCATCAGCTGCACTTCACACTGGACACCTGCAAACACAAACATATCATTTCAGGAAACTCTTGCCCGTTCACTTTATTTCTCAGACATATTCACTCTCATACTTATTGTCTCCCATTCTCTAGAGATTACCTGTTAAAACAGCAATAAGGACAACCCAGCTGACCCTAAACTCCATGGTGAGTGATCTGTGTTCTCTCCTGAGCAGGCATTGGGAACACCTAAAAATCTTTGGCTCGAATCCTGTCCCAGAACCGCAGGGTCAGGGCTGGGCTGCTTTTCATGAGCAGAGGTGCCCAATTTGCATGTCTCCCTGCTATATAGGGAGATCCGGGGCTGGATGTTGACATGAAGGACATAGTCCCAGAGTGTGACATATCTAAGGGCAAATGTCTGTTACCAGTTACTCCCCACATGTGAGCCTTACTGGTCCATGAGATGTGTACATGACCAAGGAGAGTGAATTTTCATAAATGAGAGGTTTTTAAATAAGAGATGTCTTTGAAAGTCAAGGGTATAATCTCCCAGATATATAAAGAGCTTATGTGACTCCACTGGAAGAAGACAAGCAACCCAATTAAAAAATGGGCAAGGACTTGAATAGACACCTCTCCAAGGAGGATATACAGAGGATCCAGAGGCACATGAAAAGATACTCAGTATTGCTATCTATCAGAGAGATGCAAATTAAAACCACAATGAAATACTATTTCACGCCGGTCAGAATTGCCATCATAAACAAAACAACAAACAAGTACTGGAGAGGTTGTGGAGAAAAAGGGATCCTAGTGCACTGTTGGTGGGATTGCAGACTGATACAGCCACTGTGTAAAACAGTATGAAACATCCTCAGAAAACTAAAACTGGATCAGCCTTTTGACTCAGCAATTCCACTGCTGGGACTATATCCTAAGAACCCTAAAACATCAATCCAAAAGAACCTATTCACCACAATGTTCATAGCAGCACAATTTACAATAGCTAAGTGCTGGAAACAACCCAGGTGCCTATCAGTAAATGAATGGATAAAAAAAAACTATGGTACATTTACACAATGGAATACTGCACAGCAGAAAGAAAAAAGGAGCTCATACCCTTTGCAACAGCATGGATGGAGCTGGAAAGCATTATGCTAAGCAAAATAAGCCAGGCAGTGAAAGACAAATACCATATGATCTCGCCTTTAACAGGAACTTAAGCAACAAAACAAAGAAACAAGTAAAATATAACAAAAGACACTGAAATAGAGGACAGGTTGTCAGTGACCAGAGGGGAGAGGGGAGGGAATTTCAGGGGAGAAGGGAAGGGTTTACAGGAACAAATATAGAGGACCCATGGTCAAAACTAGGGGTGTTGGAAATGGGAGGGGGGAGGGGAGGGATGGGTGGGTGGGCTGGAATGGTAATAAAGGATAGAAACTGTACTGAATAATGACTAAATAATAATTAAAAAAAAAAGAAAGTCAGCAGAAATGAGCACACCAAGGAAATTAAATGCTCAGGGCCACAGGGAGCATTAAAATTCCAGGAAGCCCCTGTCCTTGTCAAGGGAAGTTGCATCTATCATGTTTCCTCTACAAAGTGATCAGACTACGAACTAAGGAGAGAGTGTGACCCCAGAGCTCAGGGACACAGTGTTGGAGGAGATCGAGGGTTTGTGTGGTTCTTTTGGAGACAGAAACTGGAAACCTTCCCAGAAGCTGGAAGTGTGACCTGGAATATGTTTCTTTTGGGGAGTTTGGTGCTGAATGTGCAGCATGTTAACTGCCTCACTTTTGTTTTCATTTACTAGACTCTGGGAAAAGTAGGCTCACACATTTGGGATGCAGAATAAAATCATTCATAAGTATATGTGCATAGGTGAAGATTTATAAAGAATTTAGGGAGTAAGTATGTTGAAATTTTATAAATTAGATTATAGAAAACCTTGGTGCAAATTACTAATAGAAAATAACAGGCATAAATAAATTCATAATTGATATGAAGAGTATTATGTTCTTTATCCACTGATTACAGAATGAATAAATCATTCAAATAACCTCCCATTACTTGAGCTGGTAGATCCGACATTATGTTAAACTGGTCTTCATTTCATGTTCATCCTGATGCTCTCTATTAGGATCTGTGTTTACATGGATGTTCAACACAGCAGTTAGCAAGGAGTAAGGGAGGGTGTATAATGGAGCCCTCTGATTCTTTGGCAGCTAATTTTGCAAGAACCATCCCCTCTCTCTCACAATATTCAAGTCTGCACGTGACCCATGGGAGTTTGTCACCACGGCCACACATAATGGGGGGGATCCTCTGAACTTGAACCTGATGTATTCATAGTATTGATGTGCAAAATGGAAAACAGTACTCCATGCATGGAGATTAATTTCCATGGATGGTGAGTGAAGCTGGTTTGAACTGACACTTTCACACTGACCTCCAGAATGTACAAGAACAATGTGTGTAGATTGCAGTTCCAGGCATATGATAATTGTTTCAGTTGACACAGGGAGATAGTACAGGCTAGATATGGGTCTTCCATTGTCAAGGGTGTCTCTATGATGCTCCTTGCTGTGTGATGACATCAGTACTAGATCAGAGACAAGGGCATTCACAGGCCTTTGATCTCAGGTGAGGAGAATCCACAGGATCTCCCCCCAAAGGAGGGCTGAAAGAAGGCTGTGATGTCACACAATGTGCTGGATCTTGGACTTTGCTGCCAGAATGTCATGTGTGTGATGCTGAGCCAGAGACAAGAGCATAGAAACCCCCCTTTACTTTCATGTACTTACTTTTCCCCAAGCTTAATTCCAATTTTTAGAAATAAGTGAATGTACTAGAACTTACTCAGCATCAACTTGTTCAAATACCGAAATGTAACCCTGACCAAGGATTCCCAGATGGCACCTCAATGAAACCCTTCATTCAGAGGACAAGGAGGCTTCAAATGTCACTTGCACAATGACAACAAATAACAGGAGTTCTTTCTGTAGCATTGTCTCTGCCTCTTTGCTGTGCATCTGGTCTCCTGAAACCTTCCCTGAACTTCTGATGTGCCTGTGGCAGCATCAGTCCTGGTCTCAGATCCTACCTGTGTGTGAGGAAGTAAGGAGGCCCATAACCGTATCATGTCCTCTGCTCATCCAAACTGTCCCACCCCTCATGGTCTGAGTGTGACACACTCAGCATGTGGGTTATCACACTGTGTCTCTCATACAGTAATACATGACCATGTCCTTGGGTTTGAGACTGCTCAGTCTCAGGTGGGCTGTGTTCATGTATGTGTCTGCAGGCATGGTGACTCTGCTCTGGGACTTCTGTGTGTACTTTCTTTCACTATCAACAGGGTGATTCTCCCAATCCAATCAAGCCCTTGTCCTGGAGCCTTTTGCACCCAGTGCATCCAGTAGTCTGTGAAGGTGTATCCAAAAGCCTTGCAGGAGACATTCACTAAGGTCCCAAGCTTTCTCACCTCAGCACCAGACTGTACCAGTTGCACTTGGGATGGGTTACCTGTGGAAAGGAGAAAGGAGTTTCTGAAAATGTCCTTTGACTGTCCTTCGTCCCCTCATCAACTCAGAGACTGGAGAGCTTCTTATCTACAGCCGCTGCCACCAGGAAGAGGGCTCTTCTGCTGCAGTACATGGTGAGGGAATTTGCCATCAGGACATTTGTAGGGGAGGGTGTGACTGTGGGTGATAATCTCCGGGCCCAGGCATACTTATATTCAACCTAGTCTATCTCTCCCCTCTGCATATTCATGAGGTGGAGTGTTTTAATAGCTGAAATGCTTACCCTACCTGAGAAAAGTTAGAGGACACGAGACCATATTCAATGGGAGTCTGAAGGACCTAGTCATAATCCCTGTGTGAATATATGTGTCCTCTGCCAGGTCTTTAAGTTCTGTAAATGAAAAGCTCCTCCCCCTAAGAAACAAGCCCCCACAGGACTTGCCTCTCATTGTTAACCCACCTTTGAGTGACACAGAGACACCTGGGCCAGTCTGGCCTTGACACCTGAATATCTTATTACTGGGCCAGTGTGTCTGCAAAATTCTCCACCTAGGGATTTAATAAAATAACCCCTGTGTCAAGCTCCTTACAATTGAGATATAAAGAAGGCATAGAAATGCCCTTATTGGCTGTAGTCCTCATGCTTTATACTTTTATAAATGCTCTATGGAATAGGATATTTACAGTCACCTCATGTCCAACTCTACTTTAATGTTTTTTATGGAAAAAGGAGGATGCAGGACCTCAGAGAAAATTCCTCCCCAAAGGAAGATGGTGGCATGGTAGAAGGAGCAGATTTTACATCTCCCACTCCCCGGGGGAAAAATAATCGCCATTCTAGGTAGGAACTGAGCAAAGAGCCAACATTATCAAGACATAATTGAAAGTAGGAGATCACAAATTATAGCCGACATTGAAAACCCCGAGGGTGAGGAGACTACATGGATCAGTGAGGGGACCAGGGGGGTTGCAGCTCCAGACCCAGCACACCTGGGTTGGCTGCAGGGCTCCTGGGAGAGAGCTGGGTTGGCCTCGAGGCTCCCAGGAGAGAGCTGGGTCATCTGCTCACTCCCTGGCCAAACAAGGACTGAGAAGCACCCGGGGAAGCCAGTTTACCGGACAGGACAGAGACAAGAGTGAGGACGAAGAGGCACCCACACAGGGGCTATAAGCACCTATGCAAAGCCCTGGTGAATGTGTGCACCTTACCCCATGCATCCAAAGGCACCCGCCTCTACGCCTGCGCCCCCAAGCAAGACAGGGAGCGTGGTTTGGTGAAAATCTCAGAAACCACAGCATTGAAAAATGAAAAGGCGCAGGCGCTTCCCAGGATATATGATGCCCAAGCTGTGAATTGGGGGGAAGTGGGCGCCCTTCAGAATCCAGAAAGCGCACACCCCTGAACCCGGAAAAGGGGTGGGCACTCCGTGAGACATTGGAACACACGGTGGTGAACTCCCAAGGACAGACACAGTTGCACCAAGCCCCGACACACGGGTCCCTTCCAGGAGACAACAGATGAGCTGGTGGAGAAGGCTCACGCCTGCACTAAGAACACGAACTCAGAGGCTGACTGAGTCTTGAATGGGAACAGATTAAACCTGTCTCCAGTAGCCCCTCAGTGGGCATAAGCCAGCTAGAAAAACCAGTTTGGCCAGTCTGAAACCAACAATAGGTGTGTGTGTGTGTGTGTGTGTGTGTGTGTGTGTGTGTGTGTGTGTGTTTGTGTGTATTTTCTTTTTTTGCTGTTTGTTTGTTTTTTTCTTAGCTTTTCTTTTTGTTTTTGTTTTCTTTTAATTATTTTTAAGTAAGCTTTTATCTTTTAATTCATATTATTTTTGATCTATCAATTCTTTATGCTTCTCTTTCTGTCACCCTAGTGCTGACCCTTCTCCCTTGCTTTCCAAATTTATCTCTTCTTCCTTCCATCTTCTGCTTGGTTCCTTCCTCTTTTCTTTTTTTTTTTTTTTGAACCTGCAAGTAATTGCATAATTGTATAATCATTATTTCATTATTCCTACACCTTTTACTTATATAGGATTTTGGTATTCCTCTTCTTTTTGTATGGACTTCTTTGCTTGTCTGATTATATTGTATCATTTGATAGGTTCCCCCTGTTGTCTAATTTATAGTGTATTGCTAATATACTGTCCTCCATTTGTGTTCCATTAGTACAATACTCTCTATTCTTGAGTACAAGGCTCAATAGTCTCTATTCTTATTATCTAGATTTCACAGATTCTGTCATATGATTGTTGCTCTAATATCACTGCAAATAATAGCTATTACATACAAATGTTAATAATTCATGACACCCATTCCAGATCATAGCCCACTTCACAGTTCCCTGAGCTCTATTACTGTAGTGGTTAACTCTATTCTCTCACAGAGTTCACATATTTAGTACTCTTTACTCTTAGCCTACCACAGATTCTGACTTCCCACATCCTCACTGCTTTCTAGAGTCAACTCACTATCCTTCCTTCCCAATAAGAGACTTATCATCTTTACATCCTTTCTAAAAAGTGGCTAGTGGGGTGGAAGTTCACAATTAACATTATACATAGCCAAAGGATCTCCTATCTCCTCTATACTGACTGCTACCATAAATATAGAATACTCTCTTGCTGTCTTAAACCATTTTGCCTTACCCCTCCAACTAATCACAAAAAAGAGTAGGTAGAAACTGTGAACACCTGGATACGCGAAAGAGACTGCACCACAGAATCTCACAGGTATTCTACCACACAAGTTCACACCATAAACCTAGGGAGCCAGAACAGATCAATTTAAGAAGCTGAGGCTAGCAAGAAAAGTCTCACGAACAATGAGAAGACAAAGAAACAATCCCCAAATGAAGGGAAAGGAGGAAGCCTCAGAAAGAATGCTAAATGAAATAGAGGCAACTTAACTATCAGATACTGAGTTCAAAGCAATGATTATCAGGAAGTTCCACAAACCCTCAATAAGTTACCAGAAACTACAGGGAACCTACAATGAACTCACAGCAAAATATATCAACATGAAAAACGAAATAGAAACTATCAACAAGGGCCAAGAGGAAATGAAGAATACAATTTCTGAACTGAAGAACACAGTAGAAGGAATGAAAAGCAGGATCCATGAAGCAGAAGATCAGATCAGCGAGATGGAGGATAAAGTAGAAAAAAGCACCCAGAAAGAGCAAGAACAGGAAAAGAGGCTCAGAAAGAATGAAGAGGGATTAAGAGAAATGCAAAACAATATGAAACATAATAATATCCGTATAATAGGGATACCTGAAGGAGAAGAAGAAGAGCAAGGGATAGAACATCTATTTGAAAAAGTAATGACAGAAAACTCCCCTAATTTGATGAGAGAAAAAGTCACACAAATACAGGAAACACAGAGAGTCCCAATCAAGAGGAACCCAAAGAGGCCCACCTCAACAGACATCATCATTAAAATGGCAAAATTTCAAGACAAAGAGAGAATCTTAAAGGCAGCAAGGGAGAAACAGGAAGTAACATACAATGGGAGACCCAATAAGACTAGCGGCTGACTTCTCAACAGAAACGCTCCAAGCCAGAAGAGAATGGCAAAAAATATTCCAAGTAATGAGAACCAGAGGTTTGCAACCAAGGCTACTTTACCAGCAAGGCTCTCACTCAAGATAGAAGGCCAAATAAGGAGCTTCCCAGACAAAAGAAGTTTAAAAGAATACACCTCCACCAAACCAGCTCTGCAAGAAATGCTAAAAGGACTGCTTTAAGGAAAGGAAGGGAAAAAAGACAGAGGAACACAGGTACATAAATGTTTAGGAATAAGTACCTATCATAATAACTTTAAAAGCAAATGAATTAAATACACCAATTAAAAGTCATAAAGTAGCTGAATAGATAAGAAATCATGACCCACACATATGCTGCCTACAAGAAACCCACCTCAGTGGCAAAGAACTACAAAGGCTGAAAGTGAAGGGTTGAAACAAATTTTCCAAGCAAACAGACAGGAAAAAAAAGCTTGGGTAGCAATACTCATATCAGACACAATAGACTTCCAGAAAAGGGTTATAAAGAGAGACCCAGAAAGTCACTTCATAATACTCAAGGGAAGAATCCACCAAGAAGACATAAACATACTAAATATATATGCACCCTACATAGGAGCACCCAAATACATAAAGAAAATCTTAGAGGACTTCAAGAAAGATATTAACAGCAACACAATTATATTGGGGGATTTTAACACCCCATTCTCAAAAATGGACAGATCGTCCAAACAAAATATCAACAAAGATATTGTGGCATAGAACAAGGCCCTAGATGAAATGGACTTAACAGATATATATAGAGAGCTCTCCATCCCAAAGAAGCTAAGTACACATTTTTCTCAACTGCACATGGAACGTTTTCAAAGATAGACCACATGATAGGACACAAATCAAGCCTCCACAAATACAAGAAAATTGAAATCATACCGAGCATATTCTCACATCACAAGAGTCTGAAGCTAGAAACCAACCCCAATGAAAAAACCCAAAACACTCAAGATCATGGAGATTAAATAGCATGCTATTAAACAATGAATGGGTCAAGAATGAAATTAGGGAAGAAATCAAAAAGTTTCTGGAAACAAATGAAAATTAACTCACAACAACCCAAAACTTAGGGGACACAGCAAAGGCAGTCCTGAGAGGGAAGTTCATAGTGATACAGGCCTACCTAAAAAGATATTAACATTGCAAACAAAAAACCTAACTCTACATCTACAAGAACTCGAGGAACAACAACAAAGACAGCCCAGAGCAAGCAGAAGGAAAGAAATAACCAAGATCAGAGCGGAATTAAATAGCATAGAGACTAAAAGCACAATTCTAAGGACCAACGAATCCAGGAGCTGGTTTTTTGAAAAGATAAACAAAGTCGATAAACCTTTAAGTGGACTCATGTAGAAAAAAAAGAGAGAAGACCCAAATAAACACAATCAGAAATGAAAGAGGAGAGATTACAACTGATACCACAGAACTACAAAGGATTGTAAGAAATTACTACTTAGAACTGTATGTCAAGAAATGTGAAAACCTAGGTGAAATAGACAAATTCCTAGAAAAATATAATCTTCCAAAACTCAGTGAAGAAGGAACAGAAAGCCTGAGCAGGCCAATAAGAGCAAATGAAATTGAAGTGGTAATCAAAAAACTCCTGACACACAAAAGTCCAGGTCCAGATGGTTTCACAGGAGATTACTACAAATCATTTAAGGAAGAGCTAACCCCTATACTTCACAGACTATTCCAAATATTCCAAAATGATGGAAGACTCCCTAACTCTTTTTATGAGGCCAACACCATACTAGTACCAAAACCAGATAAAGACACAACAAAGAAAGAAAACTTCAGGCCAATATTGCTGATGAACATAGACACTAAAATCCTCAACAAAGTATTGGCAAATCGCATTCAACAATTCATTAGAAAGATCATATACCATGGCCAAGTGGAATTCATCCCAGGGATGCAAGGATGGTTAAATATTCACAAATCAGTAAATGTAATTTATCTCAAAAAGAAAAGCAAAGAGAAAAATCACACGATCATATCAATAGCTGCAGAAAAAGCATTTGATGAGGTACAGCACCCATTTATGACAAAAACACTCAGCAGAGTGGGAATAGAGGGTACATTTCTCAACATAATAAAGGCTATATATAACAGACCCACAGCCAACATCATACTCAACGGGCAAAAATAAAATCCTTTTCACTAAGATCAAGAACAAGACAAAGATGTCCATTTTCACCACTTCTATTCAATATAGGACTGGAAGTTTTAGCCACAGAGATCAGACAAGAAAAGGAAATAAAAGGCATCCAAATTGGAAAGGAGTGTATTAGTGTAAGAACAGGAAAACAAACTGTGTCCATGAAGAGAATGAATTAACATGGAGGGTGAATTAACTTCATCTGAGCAGATATACATTCAGGACTGACATTTCATTATGTTGTGATTTTCCGCATTGTTTAATCAGTTCAATCGGTTCAGTGTATCTTCTTTTTTTCCTGAAATAGCCACACATACCATCTGGAGTCACTCAGATAAGAAAGTACTGGCTTGAAAATGTACCCTTGTCCTAGGTTCGAGGTAAGCTCCACACACCTGTGTAGTGTATCTCAGACAGACAGGTGTCATGACTACATGCCTTGATTGGGCTCACAATTATTTAACATCTATCAGGGGAAATTCTATTTAAACCTCCAATTTATTAGAGACTCTCATGGAGAACCTGAATCTGGTTATTTTTTGATGGCTCACACATCAATATTAAGCCTGCAGACTTGTAACCAGGACAAACTATGATGATAGAACTTTCCATCAGTATCCATCTCTCCATCTGATGTAAAATCAACACAAACATCAGAAGGAACTTCAGTTCTTAGGGTTTGTACATCAGGACAAGACCAGAAAAGAAACAGGTCAGTGTATGGATTGGGATTCTTTGCAAACAAAGTGGGCTCTTGTGTCTCCTGTAAACTCAATCACGTGGACAATTGAGGAAACCTGGAATCACTTGTCCATCCTGGAGACTGGAATAAGGTGAGGGTGGAAATCAATTCAAAAACATATGTCATGAAAGCTAAGAAGATGCTGTGATAAATCATTATTACAAAATGATCAGACTTCACCTAGATTATATTCCATCCAAACCCTCAAAGCATGTATCTGCAGAGGAATCTAAAGCCAATATCATAATACGTCCATGTCTAGCTTATGATTTCATGTAAAAACATGGAAAGCTTATAAATGTCTACCTCACTTAGATGTTTGGTTTCTCAAGGCAGCTGCCTGTTGCATTAGATAATTCCAAATGAATCTTGTTAAAATCCCTTTTCAAACTAAATACATGGGGTAGACTCACTGGTATTATCTTCAATCAACAATGGTGTGAAAACTTCCAAAGACAGTGTAGATTGCTTCTTTCTCCTCTATTATTAGACAGAGCAAATCCTTGTTGAAGGTGAGACTGGAATGGGGAGCATCACCAAGGGCTCTCTGAACAATTTCTTCCAGCTCCACCATTCATGTGGCATGAATATGTTGTATTAATACTGAATGCATTTCCATTATGCCTGAAAGTAATTACTTGGCACAATGTGTGGTGCATTCAGCTGGTAGTAACTGCTTGGATTTGCATTTTTCCCACCTGCACATGCAGTCATGGAGGTCCTTACCATACAGCATCACTATAAAACCAGCACTGTGCTGTGTACCCAAGACTCCCTAAACTTCATGGTCCCCACCAACTATAATCTCTGCAGAGACTTAAAAACAACATTTTTAAATAAAATAATTTAAAATTTGAGAACCCCTGAGCTGCCATGTTGAAAGTTCCTAACAATATCTCTAGTGGAAAATCCTCTTCAACTCAGGACACAGGAGTCATCCATCCCCTGTGACAGGAAAGGAAGGAATCATGCTGTCCCTGACATTCAATCACAACTGGTCTCTGCCCTGCTGCATCCAAATGGGAAGAATAATGAATATGGATCATGTTTATATCCCTCCTGTCACCCACATAGTAAAGGTGCCTTTGTAGTATGTCATTCTAACATGCTCTGTGGTCTTCCATCAATGACTTCTATCTATTGTAGTGAGCAATATAGAAAACTTATTCCTGAACCTCATTGGAAAGAATTTTATCAGCTGTTTCAGCAGCAAATGCAGCACAGAAACTCCATGGATTTCTTCTTTGGATTTAGTTTTTATCCAAAGAATCACACAAAATTCCAACCAATTGGAAGGATAGTTTAACAGGTCTCCTTAAACTGATGATCATCATAGATCCTAGGGAAGTGTCTCATCTTTGAGAACAGAAAGCTGAGCTGATGTTTCAAAAAACTTTAATAAGGGAGAGATATTGCCAAAGACATTGGTCCAGGATCCATTCTAACTCCATCATCATCATTATCATCACCATCATCATCACCATCATCATCACCATCATCATCATCATCATCTTTACCTCAATCTTCAACATCATTTGGTAACTTAAAATCATTCTCTTCCTTTTCTGTAGACATGGTGGTTGTCCACGTATAAAGATCGTTTATTTCATTTTTGTTAATTTTATGGTACTTAAGTGTAATTGGTGTTTGTATTCTAGTTTATTTTAATTTTGCTGACATGTGAAGACATATTTGACTAATGCTCCATACCCCCCTTGGGATATGTGTCTGCCATCAGCGTGGACATCCACACAAAGCTGTTCTGGTACCTTCTGCTCAGTGTGGCTTCACCTACACTTGGTTCTGTGAACATGATGTCATGTCAGTGACAGTCACCACCAGTGATCTTTGTTCTCTGGCATCCTGTCCATACACCTCTGGGGCTCACTGTTCAGCATGCAAGTGTCCTGCTGAAGCCAGCTTGGACAATGAGCTGTGTTGGCCTGGGCGACACTGTAGAGTCCAGCAGAGCCTCTGGTTAGAATCAGGTGGGTCGGGAGGTTTGATGTTTCTTTGCAATTGGGCACAAGAGTACTTGAAAGGGACTCTGCATTTTTTCCACATGAGAATATTTTATTTCTTTACAACAAAATGTTCTAACTCAGAGAATTCTGAGCTGAGCTTGGATCAGAAACTGAGAGTTTCCTTGAGAGAAACTGTTACAGGAAGAGGAAACCAGACAGGAAACCACTCAAAACTTACAACTTCATCTGCTCCTGGGATGGTCCTTCTGTTCCATGACCCTGAACACCCCTTGGTATTACCAGATGCTCCTGCAAGTAGATCTGTGTCTGGACTGACTTCCCCTCACACGTGTCTCACACAGCCATATCCTTGGCTCTCAGGCTGCTCAGCTTTCTATAGGCTGTGGTCATGGAGTTGCGTGCAGTCATGGTGACTCTGCCCTGTAACATCTCTGCATACTTTGTGTCACTATCTATAAGGTCAACTATTCCCATATATTCAAGCCATTTTCCTTGGGTCTGTCCCACCGAAGGGCATATAGTAGTATGTGAAGATGTATCCAGAAGTTTTGCTGAAGACCTTCACTGAGGCCCCAGGCTTCACCTCAGCTATTGAAAACACCAGCTGCACCTGAGCATGAACACTAATGGAGAGCAGATGGGAGTCGGTGGAAATTCCCCTTGACTGTCCCTGGTACCTTCCTGAACTCAGGGCCTAGGGAGCTCCTTTCAAATAGCCAAGGCCACCAGAAAGACAGCTTTGATTTTGCAGTCCGTGGTTAGGAACTGTGACACAAGGACTCCTGTAGGGGAGGGTGTGGCTGTGGGTGATACTCTCATGGCACAGACAGACACACATTTAACATAGTCTACCTCTTCTCATTTGTATATTCATGAGGCAGAGTGTTTCATATCTGAAGACTTGACCCCAACTAAGTGAATGGAAAGGACATAGTGATCATGCTCACAGGGAGTTAGAGAGTGTAAGTGCTATTCCATGCTGTAGGATGGATCCCCTTCAAGTCCATGAGCTCTGTGTAGACATAGCTCCTCCCACTGAGGCCCCTACAGGGCAAGATCTTCATTGCTAACACAACTTTAACTTATATACCAGCTGTACTTGTTCTAGTCTTTAATACCTGAATATCTTATTCCTGGGTCAGTACATATTCACAATGTTTCACCTAGATTGTTAATAAACCCTTCACTGTCCCTAGCTCCTTAAAATTACTTTATAAAAGCACTTTAGAAATACCCCCATTGCCTTTGGTTCTCTTTGCTTATCAAGCTCGGTAAATGCTCTGAGAGAATAGGATATTTGAAGTGGCCTCTTGTCTAACACTTATTAAAGTTTTTATTTTATTTTTTTTATGAACAGAAAGACCCAGGCCATCAGAAGTAATCCCTTCCCAGAAACCTCTGCACCTGCTGCTACGGCAGCAGCCCTGAATTCATTGGTGTCTTGTGCCTTCTGCTTCCCACCACATGCACTGCACAAGAAAGTTCCACCTGGGCTCACAGGGCATGGATGTCTTAGCGGCACTAATGCCAAAAAAAATAATAATAATAACAATAATAATGCAAGGTATGGAGAAGGTGTAGTGATTGATCAAACGTGTCAGAAAATTTTTGCAAAGTTTTATCATGGAAATTTCTTGCAGAATTATGCTCCACAGCAGGGTAGACCAGTTGAAGTTTATAGTGATCAAATTGACACATTAAATGACAACAATCAGTGCTATACCACACAGGTGATAAAATTATTGGTGGAAATGAAAAAAAAAAACTTTTTGACCAACCCACTGATTTGAAAATTGACTCATTCTCTTTATTCAGGCATAAAAAAAAAATGAATTTTTTCCATTTGTGACAACGTGAATTGATCTAGAGAGTTTTATGATGAGTAAAAAAGTGCAACAGATAACAGAAACACCAAATGATCACACTTATATGTGGGATGTAAATAAATAGATAAATAAATAGATAAATAAACAAACAAACAAGAATAGAAACACACACATATACACTGAGGACAGAGTAGGGATTTTCAGTGGGGAAAATTTTGGGAGTCTGGGTGAAAAAGGTAAAAGGATTAAGAAGTAGAAATCAGCAGCTACAGATTAAACACAAGGATGTAAAGTACTGCACAGTCAATAATATTGTAAATACCATGTGTGGTGGGAGGTAGGTACTGGGTCTATTGAGACAACACATCACATATTATGGAAATGACCACTCTCTTGTAGGCTAGAAGCTCATATAAAATAATATATAGAATGATAACAGGAATAGAAAATAAGAAAAAGAAAATTATACCAAATACCATGAGGCTAAGGGAAAGGTGTAGGTCAGAGTATAACAGGAAGGAGAAGTGGCTGAACTCAGGACTGTGCTCACAGGTATCATCTTTATTGGGAAAATTCAGAAAGCCACTCAGTTTTTTGGAGACTTCCTTTGAGAACTACAGCCTAGTATTACTCACTGGTGTATCATAACTCAGTAAACAACCTTGAGGCTGCTAAGCAGTACTTAGTATAATAATGTCTTTTGCTGAAGGGCCTTTCCTGTTCCTCCCAGAGGTTTCAACGTTGAGAATGATAGATACCCCATGTCACCTTGGGGCGTGTGTTTTCTATCAGCCTCGACATCCACACCAATTTGTCTTGGGTACCTCTGCCTCTGTGTGGTGTCACTTACACTTGGTGCTGTGAGCATGTTTCCAATGCAATAATTATCATCACTGGGAATCTTCAACCTCAGGAATTCGGTTCATACACTTCTGGTTCCTGCTGTCGAGCAGGTGGCATCCTGCTACTGGTTGGCATGGACACTAGGTTGTGTGGGACTGGGATGCACTGGTGACACTACCAGAACCTCTGGTTAGATTCAGCACAAGTAGGTCAGAAAGTTTGATGATTCATTGGAAGTGGGCACGAGAGTGTCTGAAGGAGACTCTGCCTTTTGTCCACATGAAGATAGTTTCTTCCTTTACAGCAGACTTATCTCACTCAGAGA
>CM052546.1:70728434-70748130 GCA_028533065.1 Trachops cirrhosus
ACCAGAACCTCTGGTTAGATTCAGCACAAGTAGGTCAGAAAGTTTGATGATTCATTGGAAGTGGGCACGAGAGTGTCTGAAGGAGACTCTGCCTTTTGTCCACATGAAGATAGTTTCTTCCTTTACAGCAGACTTATCTCACTCAGAGATTTCAGAAGTGAATACATAATTAGCAATCCAGAGAGGTTCGCTAAAGTAAACAATTACAGGAAGAGGAAACCAGCAGACATGTCCAAGTGCACCTGCTCCTTTGATGGTCCTTGTGTTAAAGACCCTGAGCACCCCCAAGTAGTCACAGACTTGGTTATGCCCATGTGACCAAGCTGGTAACAGTGAGCATCTGGACCTCTGTCCTTTCCAGTGACCCCCACTGCCTCTGTGACCCTAATACCAGGTAGTGTGGGGCACACACAGTGAGGAAGGGCCCCTTTCCTGTACTGAAAGCATGAATTGGTGTCTGTATCTAGGGTTAGGTATCCTTCAGGGCTGCATACCCATGTGGACTCGGTATAATGGAGAAGCTTGTGCATTATCTGTGACATGGTCCTAGTTCAGCTGATGTGAGTCAGGTTCACACAGAACTGTCACAGACAAAGGCTGCTAAAGTCTGTTTTGGGCTCATGACCACTATTGTACATGCACACAGTCCCTGTTCTCTCCCCTCTATTATCAGAAGCACTTCTTCTCTCTGCCATGACTGCAGGGGCTAATCTATCTGGGGACCACAGGTCCACTTTCTCATAATGAAGCCATAGAGCCCAGAACATGCCCATCTTACTCCAGGATAGAAGCCGGCCTGTGAGACACAGTTAAAACATCTACCTCGGTGTGTATTGCTAGCATAGTCATATTCCCTAAGCAAGCTGAAGGGGATCACAAAAGAATCGGGGCAACTTGGCACTTCAATCTCCGCAACCCATACCAGGCTCCAAAGGGACAAATGATACCCTCAATCCTCTGCTTCCCAACCAGGAGAATGGGGAACCAGGCCAGGCCATGACCCTTTGCTATGCAATGCTAGAGGACAGGGATAGGATGAACCTAGGATTTCAGCAGACGGGAGTGGGGTGCTTCCCATGTGCATAAGCTGGGCAACATTGGTCCTCTTCCTTAAGCCACACAGTGCATATACCCAGTGGTTCTCTGCTCACAGTCCTTGAAGAGATTAAAGGGCTCCTGAAAGTAAGTACTGGGTGGACCAAGTAGACCCCTCCTCCAGCCTGGGTCTGCTGCAAGGACCCTCAAGCAGTCACAGATCCTGGTCTTGTAACAATGTGGTCATTCCCTCCCTGAGATGCTGTCCTTAGAGTCTCCCATATGGACCAAATGCCCACAAATTCCCACCACCAGATGCTATGTTTGTTCCCATTCCCAACTCTGTGGTTGTGAACTGCATGGGCTGCGACCTCACACTCCCAGGAGGAGGCATCTCCCAGGTGCAATATCCCTTGGACTTCCCAGTCACTGCACCTGTGGGAGGCATCTCACCCTCTCTTTCTCTTGTCCCATCTTGGTCCCTGTTCCTGTTTATAAAGTTTTATACCAGGACTTCTGGCCAGATGGAGGCATAGGAAGACACACCGTGCATCCTCACAAAACCGAAAGAAGGGCAACCATTTAAAAACAAAAAATAACCAGAACTGACAGAAAATCGAAATGGATAGAAGTCTGACAACCACGGAGTTAAAGAAAACATATCCATCTGGACCTTTAGGTGTGGCAGAGTCTGGCAGTAGCACAGAGAGGACTCGCAGCAAGGCAGTGGCTAGAGGATCAGGGCAGGCCAGGAGGCAGATGGCAGGCCCAGCAAGGTGGTGGATTGTGGAGCGGGGAGGGCAAGGCTACAGCTGGTCAGCAAGGCAGCAGCTGGAAACCTGGCAAGTCAGTGGCTGCTGAAGCAGGAATTCCTACATTTGAGCTCAGATAAACTGGGAGGAGCACTTGGGGAGGGAAACAGACCATGCAACCCAGGGTGCCAGTGCAGGGAAATAAAGCCTTGAACCACCAATTGAAAACACCTGTGGGAGTTGAGTTGGCAGTGGGAGAAGCTCTCCGCCTCACAGGAGAGACCCACAGGGTCCTAGAAAGTACACAAACCCACGCACACAGGATTCAGCAACAGAAGGGCCCATTTTGCTTGTGGGTAGTGGGCAAAGTAACTGAAATTCAGTGTAGAGTGGAGCAAGCACCATTGTTCCCTCTTGAACCCCTTCCCCACATACAACATCACAATGCAGCAATGTGGGTTGCCCCACTCTGGTGAACACCTAAGGCCCTGCCCCTGCCTAACAGGCATGTGGAGACAAAAAATTGCCCAAATAAAAGAAGAGATCAAAACTGGAGATTAAAATATGACTAAGCATTAAAGAGATAGCCAAGCTATCAGGTGCATAGTTCAAAACACTGGTAATCAGGATGCTGACAGAATTGGTTGAGTTTGGCTGCAAATTAAATGGAAAAATGAAGCCTATGCTAAGTGGAATAAAGGAAAATGTACAGGGAACCAATAGAGATGGGAAGGAAACCGGGACTCAGATCAATGGTGTGGACTAGAAGGAAGAAAGAAACATTCAACCAGAACAGAATCAACAAACAAGAATGCAAAAAAAAAAAAAAAATGAGGAGTGGTGAGGAACCTCCAGGACATCTTTAAACATTACAACATCCGAATTATAGGGGTACCAAAAGGGGAAGAGGAAGGGCAAGAAATTCAAAACTTGTTTGAACAAATAATGAAGGAGAACTCCCCCAAACTGGCAAAGGGAATAGACTTCCAGGAAATCCAGAAAGCTCAAGAGAGTCCCAAAGAAGTTGGACCCAAGGAGGAACACACCAAGACACATCATAATTACATTACCCAAGATGAAAAATAAGAAGAGAATCTTAGAAGCAGCAAGAGAAAAGGAAAGAATTACCTACAAAGGAATTCCCATAAGACTGTTGGTTGATTCCTCAAAAGAGACCTTATAGGCAAGAAGGGGCTGGAAAGAAGTATTCCAGGTCATGAAAGGCAAGGACCTACATCAAAGATTACTCTATCCAGAAAAGCTATCATTTAGAATGGAAGGACAGATAAAGTGCTTATCAGATAAGATCAAGTTAAAGGAGTTCATCATCATCCAGCCCTTATTATATGAAATGTTAAAGGGACTTATCTAAGAAAAAGAAGATCAAAAATATGAACAATAAAATGACAGCAAACATACAGTTATTAACAACCAAACCTAATACAAAAACAAAAGGAAACTAAGCAAACACCTAGAACAGGGACAGAACCACAGAAATGGAGATCACATTGAGGGTTATAAACAGGGAAGTGCGAGAGGGAGAGAGGGGAAAAGGTACAGAGAATAAGTAGCATAACTGGTAGGTAGAAAATAGACAGAGGGGGGTTGAGAATAGTATAGGAAATGTAGAAGCCATGTATAACCTGAGGATGTGAACTAAGGGGGGGGGTGTGGGTGGGAGGGGGTGTGCAGGGTTGAGGGGAATAAAGGGGGGAATGGGACAACTCTAATAACATAATCAATAAAATATATTTAAAAATAAGTGTTCATGGAATGTTTAAAAAAGTAAATAAATAAAACTTTTAAAAAAGTTTCAGACCACCTACAACTGGTTTTTCAACTTGATGGTTCTGGTTTGAGTATGTGGATGGAACTTCAATCTTTCTAGTCAGCTAATTCTTCCCTAACATGAAATCCAGTCATCTTAACAATGGTACACTTTGTGTTTATTTGTATTTTGCCACTGGTAGGGACAGAAGCTTATGAAACTGTGACATCCTGTGGATAAAGTTTCTGTCATATGTAACTGACCTTGTTGTGTCAAATGTTTATGAAACAGAATTCAACATGTTGTCTGCCTGCACCACAAACAGGGATGTGGTTCCTGTAAGGAGAGAAGAGAAAGGAAGACAACAAATTTTGGATGATCTTACTTGTATGTGGGTCTTAAAAAATCATTAAGAAGATCATATTTGTGGTTTTCTGAGGTGGCCATTGGGAAGAAGTATCAGATGATGAAGATCTGACAAACTTCCATTTGCAGGATAAGCAAGTCCTGGGCATTTAATGGGCAACATTATAAAAGGGAAATCTTGTCAGATGATTCAGTGTGGATGGAACTTGAGGACTTTATGGTGAAAGAAATAAAACAGTCACAAAATGATGCTCCTGTATGATTCCACTTATGTGTGGTGTCCATCTAGAGAATACAAGAGTGTCCAAACAGGAAATAGAATGGTGAGTGGCAGAGCTGGGAGGAGGGGAAGATGATATGTGTATATAGTGTCATATTTTGCAAGATGAAAGTGTTCTGCAATTTGTTCTATGTCATTGTGAGTGCACTTGACATTATAAAATTGTATAATTCATATAGCTAAGATGGTACATTTGTATTTTTATCACAGTTACTAATTTTTAAATATGTAAAACTAGAAGTCACAATTTTATGTTGTTCCCATTACATCTAGTCTGTGAGACCCAGCCAGGCTCTGTAACAGGTTAGTCCCATCTCAGACAACACCAGCACACTGCATTTACTATGCACTGTGGTGAGATTTCTGTTTCTGTCCTAATTTACCTTTGATCCTTTGCTAAGAGAAGCAGAGAATGGAATAGAGAGGGAGAGATGCATGGAAATACCAGGCAGACCACGTGGTTCTCCCACACTTTACCCACCTGTAAAGTCAACATGCATATTTGCTCCCAATTGTTCTCCCCATTCATGTGACTATCTTTTAATTGTGCACTTTCCTAGCATTATAAAGATTATTAGTTAACTCTAAAGTTATAGAAGAAAATGCAACTTTAGCATGCTTAAAGGAGGTTATGGCAATAAAGCAATTATACCTTCATATCTTGACATAGGAGTTTATGATGATCTTTGCTCTGCTGTTACCTGGTGATTAAAGGTGAGTTGGGATAAGCTTTTTGAATAGGCTCCTGAAAGCATTTGACCAGTAGGTGTAAATTCACTCATATTTAGAGCTTTTCAGTTATAGATTTACTTATTAATTCTCAGGACTGCACCAATTGCAAACACATAATTTTACTTGTAATGATTGCTACTGTAGGAGGTAGATATACAACAAACACTAGTTAAAGTCACCTATGAATATATGTTGTAGCAATTGTACTAGGGAACCATCTGTCCTGGACAATTTTTGGCCAGGGCATTAACATGTAGAAAATACCCTGACACATTTTACAGAAAATGGTGTGCAATGCCATGATCAGTTTTGCATCACAGCTCATATGTGACAGCACATCTTTTTCAAAAACAAGTGTGTGAGAGATGGAAGATAGTGGTGAGATAGATGGCAGCAGAGCCCTCTTCTCCCTGTTCCCAGCTGGAACCCCTAACTGATCTTCTGAGGAATAGAGTGAACAGCCAACAGAATCCCAGCTTCTGGAATTCTGAAGTATGAAGTTGGGAGGCCAAAATTGTAAGGGATATTGAAAACAGCGAGTGAGGGGGTTGTGTTAGGATGTTAAGGTCCCTGGAATCTGCACGGGAACCTAGGCTGCTGTGCCCCTCCTCCAGGCACGTGCTGTGGGATACTTAGAGGAGAGTAGGATCATCAGCTCTGTCTCCTTCCAGAACAGGGAGGGCAGACCAGCACCAGAAGGAACCTTGATGCTTGAAGTTGCTGGGGGAATAGAGAGAGAGTGAAAGACACACAGAGGCCATATACACCCTTTGGGACTATGGACACTGGCTTGGTCAAATTGGAGAGCCAGTGGCACCTGGAAAAGGGAGAAGAGTTGAGCCATGGTGGACCATGACTGGGATAGTCTCCAATCTGGAAAGAAAGTTGGGCTGTGTGAAAATCAAGGACCTTTTTAAGAATGGTGGGCTTAAACAGGAGGCTTTAAAAAAAAAGGTTTGCAGCTTCTTTGTTAGGAACTCTCATGAGCAGCTGCCTCAACTGACAGGGGATTTGAGCCATGTGCTCCCACTACACTCAGGCAACTTGAAGGGTCACTGATTTGCCCAGGTCACCCTGAGGCTGATTCGAATAACTTGCCTGCACCTGACTGGGGCTGGTAGCCGGTCAGCTGAGTTGTGCCACTTGCCCAGCACTGGGCTCCAGCCACTGTGGGCAGGCAAAGAGCAAGGAGGAGGCACAGCACACTACCTTGGTGCAACTGCTGGATTAAAGGTGCAGGCCTGGTGCAGATGGACAGTGGGGCCTCAGCAGCTCACAGAGGATTTGGGCTGGAAGCTGGGCAAATGTGAATATTGTGGCTCAGACCTGGCCCCCATCCTCACAAAACTATAAGACATGAAAAAAACAAAGCCCAGACCCCCTCTTCCTGTGGCATCCAGGAAGATCAGCAAAACTCACTCAATGGGTTAAAAGTAAGGAGAAGGATTATTTTTTTTCTTGTGTCTTTTTTGCTTCCCACAAGTGAGACAATAAGACCTGGAGTTTTGAAAGGTCCAGAGACAGATCCAAAGGGAGAGCATAAGGCTACCCAAAAGCTGTGAAACTGAGACAAATTTCACTTTGCTATCCCATAGAACTGTCATTTTATTGTTTATTTGCATTATTATTATTTTTACTTCTTTTTTATTAATATTTTAAAATTTCACTTCTTTTTGTTGAGTTTTCTTCATTTTATTTCTCTGTTTTATGACATTGTTTGACTGGTTTTCCTTATTCTATGTTTCATATTGTGTTTTAATTTCCCTTCTTCCACTTCACTCATATTCCAATAGCACACTCCTCTTGACCGTGTACTTTCTGTTCTGGTTATCCAAATCATATATTTCTTGCCATAGTATTGTTGTTCCAGTGCTATTGTAAATAATTGTTGTTCCATAAAATTGTAAATACTATAAATACCTCTCCCTGATCTTAGCCCATTGCACTTTATTCCTGAGCTTTATTATTGCTGTGGTTAACTCTATTCACTCCCACACTACACCTACTTCCTTCCTTTACTCTCACTGTATCTCATCATCTAACCTTGCACAAGTGCTGTGTTTTCTGGATTGAGCTCAAAATCCTCCTCCCCTCTAACAACAGTCTTATCTCTCTCTTTTTTTTTTAGATTTTATTTATTTATTTTTAGAGAGGGGAAGGGAGGGAGAAGGAGAGAGAAACATCAATGTGTGGTTGCATCTCATGTGGTCCCCACTGGGGACCTGGCCTGCAACCCAGGCATGTGCCCTGACTGGGAATCAAACCTGCGATGCTTTGGTTCGCAGCCTGAGCTCAATCCACTGAGCTATGCCAGCCAGGGCATCTCTTTCACCTTTTATAAAAAAGTGGCTAGTTGGGTGAAATATCACAGTTAATGCTAAACTTATCCAAAGGATCTCCTGTCTCCTCTCTACTTTTTGGTACTTTAAATCCCATAGAATATTCTCCCAATGTTTTAATCCATTTCTCTTACCCTTTGCCACTGATCACATACAAGGATAGGTGTGAGCTGCAAACATCAGTGTAACCGCTGGAGGAGAAAACCCATCATCAAAGGAACTACCAAAAGGTAAAAACCCAAGTACAACAAGAGAGCCCACACAAACAGAAGAAATGGCAAACCTAGAGCATCCAAACAAGGAGATCAAAGAGACCACACAACTGAATCCCATAGAATTCCTGCTATAGAAATTCACCTGACAAAGACAGCTAGCAAAGTGAAACATCAGGAAGTGCAGAAACAAACAAAAAGAGTCACCTAAAATGGGGAGACAAAAAAAGAACCTGCAATCAAAAGTAATGGAACTCTCCCCACTAAAAGAGGTAAATGCAATGGAAGTAAGCAAACTATCAGATATAGAATTCAAATTATTGGTTATAAAGATGCTCAAGGAACTCACAGATAACTAAAAGGAACTGAGTGAGAACTACAACAGTATGAAACAGGAAATAGAAACTATAAACAAAAGCCAGGAAGAAATGAACTATAAAAATTTTGGGTATAAAAAGCACATTATAAAGAATTACAAGCAGGTAGGATGAAGCAGAGGACCAAATTAGTGAGCTGGAAAACAAGGTGGAAAGAAACACCCAGGTACAGCAGCAGCATGGAGAAAAGTCTAAAAAAGTATGAAGATAGCTTAAGGGAACTCCAAGATAACATGAAATGCAACATTCAAATCACAGGAATACCAGAAGGAGAAGAAAAAGAACATGGGACAGAAATCTTGTTTGAAAAAGAATATGACAGAAAAATTGCTAAACCTGAAGAGAGGAAGAAAAGAGCAAACATGCACTTTCAGGAAGCACAGAAAGTCCCAATCGAGATGAACCCAAAGAGGCCAACTCGAAGACACATCATACTTAAAATGCCAAGTACTAAAGACAATGAGCAAATCTTATAACAGCAAGGGAGGAAGAAGGAGTATCATACAAAGGGTCTCTGATAAGGTTAGCAGCTGATTTCTCTACAGAAACACTCCAATCCAGGAGAGAATGCCAAGAAGTATACCAAGTAATTAAAAGCATAGGCCTGCAATCCCAGATTACTCTACCCAGTGAACCTCTCAATTAAAATGGAAGGCACAATAAGGAATTTCTCAAACAAAAGAAGGCTGAAAGACTACATCTTCACCAAACCATCCCTACAAGATTCACTAAAGGGACTACACTAAGTAGAGAAAGGAAAGGAGTGAAAGAGAGATGAACACAGGTACAAAGGGGAAAAATGAACAAATATCTATCAGTAAAACCTTTAATGTCAATGGATTAAATGCTCCAACCAAAAGACATACGGTAGCTGAATGGGTAAGGAAACATGACTTACACATATGCTGCCTACAAGAGACCCACCTAAGGAAAAAAGACCTACATAGACTGAAAGTCAAGGGTTGGAAGAAATATACTAAGCAAGTGGACAGGAAAAAAGCTGGGATAACAATACATACCTCAGACAAAATAGACTTCAAAACAAAAGCCATGAAGAGAGACATGGAATGAAAACTGCATAATACTCAAGGGAAGAATTCATCAAGAAGACATAAACATTGTAAACTAATATGCACACCACATAGGAACACCAAAATATATAAGGAAAATCATTGAGGAATTCAAGAAAGATATAGAGAATCATGCTATTTTAGCAGGGGGTTTTAACACCCCACTGTCAAAAATGGATAGATCTTCCAAACAAAATGTACACAAAGATATCACGATATTGAACAATGTGACAGACCAAATGGATTTAACTGATACATATATATATATAGAGAGAGAGAGAGAGAGAACCTTTAATACCAAAGAAGTGAAATACACAGTCTTTTCAAATGCACATGGAACATTTTCAAAGGTAAACCTACTGATATGACACAAAACAGGCCTCAACAAATTCAAGAAAATTGAAATCATATCAAGCATTTTCACCAAATACAAGACACTAGAAACCAAACTCAAGGAACAAAATCAAACACTCAAACTCATGGAGATTGAATAGTGTTGTATTGAACAATGAATGGATAAAGAATAAGACCAATGAAGAAATCAAAAAGTTTTAGGAAACAAATGGAAATTAACTATCAACAATCGAAAACATATGGGGCACAGCAAAGGGAGTCCTGAGAGGGAACTTCACAGTGATACAGGCCTACCTAAAAAAGATAAAAGTATTTCAAATAAACAATCTAATCCTTCACCTACAAGAACTGGAGGAACAACAACAAAGACAGCCCAGAGCAAGTAGAAGGAAGGAAATAACCAAGATTAGAGCAGCGTTAAATGACATAGAGACTAACAGCACAATTTTAAAGATTGATATAGCCAAGAGCTGATTATTTGAAAAGATAAACTCAAGCTACAAGCCTTTAAGCAGAGCCATCAAGAAAAAAGAAAAAAAAGAGGGAGGACCCAAATAAACATAATCAGAAATGAAAGAGGAGATATTACAACTGACACCAAAGATATGCAAAGGATTGTAAGAAATTACTATGAAGAACTATTTGCCAAGTAATTTGGAAACCTAGGTGAAATGGCCAACTTTCTAGAAAAATATAATCTCCCAAAACTGAATGAAGAAACAGAAAACCTGAAAAGTCTGACAACAGCTGACCAAATTGAAGACGTAATTAAAAAAAAAAAAAATCCAGACACACAAAAGTACTGGACCAGACAGTTTTACAGAAGAATTCTGCAAAGCATTTAACCAAGAGCTAACCCTTATACTTCACAGACTATTCTGAAAAATTCAAGAAGACAAAAGGCTCCCAAACTCTTTTTTATAAAAATAGTGTCATCTTAATCCCCAAACCAGATAAAGACCTAACAGAGAAAGAAAACTTCAGACCATTAATGCTTATGAACGTGGATGCTAAAATCATCAGCAAAATATTGTGAAGACTCATTCAGCAATACACTAAAATGTTCATACAACATGATCAAGTGGGATTCACCCCAGAGTTGCAAGGATGGTGCAATATTCACTAATAAATAAATGCAATGCACCATATAAACAAAATGAAATACAAAAATCAAATGATCATATCAATATACACAGAAAAAGCATTTGATAAGGTACAGCACCCATTTATGATAGAAACACTTAGCAAAGTGGAAATAGAGGAAGCATTCCTCAACATAATAAAGGCCGTATATGAGACACCTACAGCCAACATCATACTGAATGGGCAAAAAATAAAATCTTTACCACTAAGATCAGGAATAAGAAAAGGTTGTCCTCTTTCACCTTTTCTATTCAACATAGTACTGGAAGACATAGCCAAAGCAATCAGACAATAAAAATAAATAAAAGGCATCCAATTTGGAATAAAGGAAACAAAACTGTCATTGTTTGCAGATGGCATGATAGTGCACATAGAAAATCTTATAGACTCCACCAAAAAAACCCTCAACATAATAAGTTAATTTGGGAAAACAGTGGGATGCAAAGTCAATATTCAGAAGTCAAAGGAATTTTTGTATACTAACAATGAAATATCAGAAACAGAAATCTATGGGGAAATCCCATTTGATATAACAGCAAGAGAAATAAATAACTAGGAATAAACCCAAACAAAGAGGTAAAAGATCTTTACTCAGAAATCTACATAATACTGAAGGAAGAAAATAAGGAAGACACCAAGAAATGGAAGCATGCACCATGTCCATGGATTGGAAGAATTAACTATCAAAATGCCCATACTGACCAAAACAATTTATAGATTCAGTGCAATCCCTATGAAGTACCAATGTTATATTTCACAGATGTAGAACACTTCAACAATTTATATGGAACAATAAACTACCCTCAATAGCTTCAGCAATTCTGAGAAAAAAAGAACAAAGTAGGAGGGATCACAAAACTTTATATCAAACTGTATTACAAGACCACTGTAATCAAAACCGCCTGGTATGGGCATAAGAACAGACACATACACCAATGGAACTGAATAGAGAGCTCAGAAATAAACTGAAATGTCTATGGTCATTTTTAGTTTTCTGAGAAAACTCCATACTGTTTTCCACAGTGGTCATACCAGTCTGCAATCCCACCAACGGTGCACTGCGCTTTGATCCAGCAATTCTACTGGTGGGACTATATCCTAAGAACCCTGAAACACCAATCCAGGGGAACCTGTGCACCCCAATGTTCATAGCAGCACAATTTACAATAGCTAAGTGCTGGAAACAACTTAGGTGCCCATCAGTAAATGAATGGATCAAAAAACTATGGTACATTTACACAATGGAATTCTATGCAGCTGAAAGAAAGAAGGAACTCTGATCCTTTGCAACAGCATGGATGGAGCTGGAAAGCATTGTGCTAAGCGAAATCAGCCAGGCAGTGAAATACAAATACCATATGATCTTGGCTTTAACAGGAACCTAAACAACAAAACAAAGAAACAAGTAAAATATAACAAAAGACACTGAAATAGAGGACAGGTTGTCAGTGACCAGAGGGGAGAGGGGAGGGAATTTCAGGGGAGAAGGGAAGGGTTTACAGGAACAAATATAGAGGACACATGGACAAATCTATGGGGGATGGGAATGGGAGGGGGGAGGGGAGGGATGTGTGGGTGGGCTGGAATGGGAATAAAGGATAGAAACTGTACTGAATAAACCATATATATATATAGTCAATTAATTTTTGACAAAGAGGTCAGAAGCATAATTTGGAGTAGAAATAGCCTCTTCAAAAATTGGTGTTAGGAGACTGGACAGGTACATGCAAAAAAATGAAACTTGATCACCAACTTACACAATATACAAAGATAAATTAAAGGTGGATAAAGAACTTAAATATAAGTTGTGACTCCATAAAAATCCTTTAGAAGAACATAGGCAGGAAAATCTCAGATATTCCACTCAGCAATATTTTCATTGATATGTCCCTTAAAACCAGCGACATAAAGGTAAGGGAAAAACAAATGGGATATAATTGAAATGAAAAGCTTCTGCTTTGGTAAAGAAAACTGTATTAAAATGAAAACAGAACCAGCCTTATGGAAAAACATATTTGCCAATGATATCTCAGACAAAGGTTTGATCTCCAAACTTTATAAAGAACTACTGCTCTCTAGGAAAGGAAAGAATCCAATAAAACAAAAATGGGCAAAAAACTTGAACAAACACTTCTCCAAGGATGACATACAGAGGGACCTGAGACACATGAAAATATGCTCAGCATCTAGCCATCAGAGAGATGTAAATTAACAGCACAAGGGGGTGCCAATTCACGCTGGTGTAAATGGCCATCTTAAACAAATCAACAAACAACAAGTGTTGGAGAGGAAGTAGAGAAAAGAGAACCCTAGTGCACTGTTGGTGGGATTGAATACTGGTGCAGCCACTGTGGAAAACATTATGGAATTTCCTCAGAAAACTAAAATGGAACTGCCTTTTGACCTGGCATTTCCACTGCTAGAATTATATCCTAAGAACCCTGAAACACCAATCCAAAAGAACCTATGCACCCCAATATTCATAGCAGCACAATTCACAAAGCCAAGTTCTGGAAGCAACCCAAGGGCCCATCAGTTAATGAATGGATAAAAAAATCATGGTACATTTACATAATGGAATACTATGCAGCAGAGAAAAAGGAGCTCCTACCCTTTGCAACAACATAGATAGAACTGGAGAGCATTATGCTAAGTGAAAAAAACAGGCTATGAAGGACAAATACCATATGATCTCACCTTTAAGTGGAACCTAGTCAACAAAACAAAAGAGCAAGCGAAATATATCCAGGGATATTGAAATTAAGAACAATCTGACAGTAACCAGATGGGAGGTCAGAGGGGGAGTGGGGGTAAAGGGGAAAGGGTTTTCATGAAGAAATAAAAGGACACATGGGCAAGACCAAGGGGAATGTAAGCAGGGGATGGAGGTGGGGATGACTGGAGTGGAGGCAGAGGTGGGGTTAAATGCAGACAACTGTACTTGAACAAGAATAAAATAATTTAAAAAAATAATCAGTGTACAGATCCTTTCAATTGAGAAATAAAGAAGCCATAAAAATACCCTTATTGACTATGGTTCTCATCCCTTACTGAGTTTCATAAATGGTCTAATGGAAGAGGGTATTTACAATCACCTCAAGTCCAACACATAACTTAGATGCATTTATGAGAAGAGGAGGTCACAGGTCTTCAGAGGAAATCCCTCCTCAGCTGTCTCAGCACCTTATCCTGGGGCAGCAGTCCTGAGCTCTGGGGTCCCATGCAACCCCTGCTGCTCATCCTGAGTCCTGCAGGGGAGGGTCCTATCTGTGCTCAGAGGGCATGGACATCTCATTGGCACTCGTTGAAGATTGAAGACAGTACCCTGAATTCAGGATGCTCCCACAGGGACACTATGTCCTTTGACATCTCTGGGCACAGAGAACTGACCTCAATAAACCCCAGTGACTACAGGCAACCTCCAAACAAGGGCTCTATGAGCCACCAGGGGAGCCCCTTTCCTGGAGATGCTTGATGCACTGACACAGCCAACAGTTCTGATTCTGGAAGTACTCGGGGCCTTTGGAGGCCTCTGGTGTCCCCAGATTTCTCTGTTTGAGGGTCCCATCTGAGGACCGTGCACGAGGCCCTAATCCCACCACACTTTTACTACTCAATTATCCATGCACAGTGATGATTTTCATGGTAATGTTGTTGAAGTCTCCTTTATCTCTTGTTCCTACCACATGGGCTGGTCCTCCACATTGGTTCTAGGCCAGAGTGGGACTTGTTAGGTGAATGAGGTCATCTCTCTGAGTGACACCCCAGGTTTTCATCTACCCTCAGGTAGATTTTTTGGGGGTTCATGTTGATTATCTCTCACTGTGTCTCTTGCACAGTAATACACAGCTGTGTCCTCAGTGGTCACAGATCTCAACTCAGGGAGAACTGGTTCTTGGATGTGTTTCTGTAGATGGAGGTGATTGTGCAAGAGATGGAGGCCTCTTGAGTCCTGGTCTATAGTAAGTGCTCCCATCAGACCATATGTACTCAATCCATTCCAGCCCCTTCCCTATGGGCTAGTGGATCCAGCTTCAGCAGTAACCAATGGTTGTGATGGAGAATTCAGAGACAGAGCAAATGAGGGAGAGGGTCTTTGAGGGCTTCACCAGTCCTGGACCTGACTCCTGCAGCTGGACCTGGGACACGACACCTGGGGAAAAGAAGCATCAGTCCCTATCAGTCAAGTTCAGTCACCACCATCCCTTAGACCTATGTCTGACATCTGAGACACTCACCCTTGGGGGCTGTCACCAGGCAAAGTAGGACACCAAGCAATCTCACCTTCCCTACAGCACAGCTCGGACTTCCTCAGCTAAGTCAGCCCCCTGTGCAGAAAGAGCTGTAATCCCCACAGACCAGAGGAGGATTTACCTAGGGAATGAGAATGAAATTTGCATGTTGGTGACTCTGTTCTTATAAGTGAGAAGGAAGTGAGATCACTGCCTCATTTCCTTCAGGGTCCTGAGCGCATTTCTTCTCTGATACTCTATGATGGAGAGCAGTTGGGTTATGAGACAACTTTGAATCATGTCAAAGGACAGCCCTTCTTTCTACATGTAACAATTAAAGTTGGACTGGATGATGGATCAGACTCTTTCAGTTCCATGCATTACTCAAGTGGATATTAAAACAGATGCACATTATGCCCATACTGATCAATTCCAAAGCAATGCATGAAGTAGATCCATTGTTTCCAGATTGGACATATTGTTTCCAGATCCATTGTTTTATAATTTCATATAGAATATTATATGGTATAAACTCTATGTAAAAATCAGAGCAAAATAAAGAACATTCTATACCTTCACCTGACTTAGGTCCCCTGGTCCTGAAAGTGGTCATGCAGATGTGGCCTCTGTCCCAGTCCAGCTCAGGTATCAGGACATGCAGGTTAACACTTGTGGTCAGAGGTCCAGCCCTGGCCCTGCACTGAGCCAGATGTTACACACACTGTGCCCTTCCTTTTGTTTCACTTCCCACAGGGCAGTGCAGTTGCTTCTACAGATGAGATGCTCAGGAGGCCTTTCAGTTTCCAAGACCACATGAGACCTAGAGACCTATGAGTCACCTTCTCTCAGAGAGACACAGGCACTGACTCTGGGCCAGCAGGTGTTCTGAGATGTGTGTGGATGACAGGGCCTCTTTCCTGGTCATAGAGAATCAGTGTGGAAACTGTCATCCTCAAATACACTTGAGACCCTGGATGAGGATGAATTTTGTGGCTGATGCTCTGGGAAGGGGGCTGGGAGCTCATGATGGGTCCAGGTGACAGATGGAAGGAAATAAAAGTGCAGAGCAGGTGTATCTTTCAGTACATCACTAATCTGAAGTGAAACACAAGATGGAATTTAATAGCCCGATAAATGCTTAAAACCAGGTTTGCTTGCCTGAGTCTTGCTCACCCTCCACACACAGAAAATTACCACTGCAGTCCCCATTATTTAATAGTTCACAGTGAGGACTGGGGCACATATGACAGACTGAGGACATCCATTGACTAGAGGTGAAATTTCCACAAGTGACAAATATCTCAGGTGATTCCCTCTTTGTCAACAAGAGAGGTGAGACTGAGGGGTTGGTGTATTTTCATGGGACTGAGGTGGCATCTGTGACAAAGATAGCACCACTGTCCTGCAGCTGCTGAGGGGACACCTATGAGGAGCCCTGGGCACTGGCCAGTTTTGACCAGCATGAACAAAAGAGAGGTGGATGCTGAGCGAGAGAATCTATAAGAATTCCTCCTCCAGGGAGAATCACACCTATGCCCAAGGGCACACCTATGCTTTGTAACCCACTCTTGTCCACTCCCCCAATGTGCAGAACTGAGCCTCCATCCATGTCTCTGACCAACTCAGCGATGTGTGTCCCTGTGTGTCCCAGAGGCCCTCAGAATGGACATGCCTTCCATCCCCTCCCCTGTTTTTGTGACACTGTCCAGAGACATATTTCAGGTGACCCCTGGGTGACTCTGTGTCCCAGTTTTCCAGGAGATTTGGAGACCATGAGACACAGAGAAGTGGAACCTGTTGAAGATCTTGTCATTTTCTCTCTCCCATGCCAGGTGAGAACAGAGACAAATGTTGGTTACCTGCTGAGGGGACTCTGCAAAGTGAAAATTCATGGGCATAAAGTATGTACTGAGATGGGTGGGTCCATTTGGGGCATAATGATCCTGTGTGTTATTAACATCTTGAATGGTCATGCATTCCCATTGTCATCCCTGTGGCACCATGAGTCAGAGAGTGCTGGGCCCTAAAGAAATAGCACCAACGTTGCATCTCTCTGAAAGAGACACCCAACCCTTGTAATGCCCTGTACCATGTAAGGACATGGCTCACCTACTATCCTTGTCCCCACATACCCACCTCACACACTGCTCTCAGCTCAGGGACCCTGTGGCCTACAATCCTGATCCAGGCTCCCTACCTTTCCAGATTCCATTGCCTGGAAACACCCATGGGGCAGTCACGCTATTCCTGAAGTTCTTAACCAAGAGCAAGCCGCTTAGATGAACCTTCCATACCAGGCACCTAAGTTCAGTCCTGACTACATTCCAATCCTGTAAGATCATTAGACACCATCTCTCCTGGAAAACACGTGCACACTTCACATTAATGTTGGTGTGACATTTGTGGTAAAACATTCATTAACATTCACCATGCTGATCAATTTCAAAGGAACACAGCAACATTAAGCACTTTCACAACTTTGTGCAACCTTTTCACCTTCCAAATCCAGAAATGCTCACTTTCCCAAACTGACTCGGTGTCCATTAAACAGTAACTCCCCATTTCCTGTCCCTGCCCCAGTCACCTCTTACTGTGCTCCATCTTCATGCCCTTGACCCTCCGTCTCTCACAGACATGGAAGCACACAGCCATTGTGATCCTGAGAGGGGTGTGTTTCTTCAGGCAGGGAGTCTCCAAGGCTCATCTGTGTTCTTGTGTCTGTCCACTTTCTCTTCTTTTTACAGGGAATGACATTTTAGTGGTGAAGATGTAGCACACCTTTCTTAATGAGTTTCCTATTCGTTCTCTCTGGTTTTCACAAAAATTCAGCTTGCAAACAGTTTTAATTTTCTGTTTTTCCTATCAGAAAGCAAGGGGCACTGCACAGAGAATAAGGACAACACATTCAGGTGACAGGAGTCAGCATGTGATCAATGAAATATACAGGAAGCACCTGTGACCAGAGGCTGTGCTGAGTTAGGGCAAACTGTAATAATTTCCAGAGCATGCTCACGGTCTTCTGTCACAGTCTCCTGTATATTCTGGAAGCAGCAGAATGAGGAGAAAAGGGTGTGTGTTGACAGCAGAGTGGATGTTGCCCTGGGTATGATGGAGACCAGGCTCAACTCCATGTCTCACTTGCATCACCCTGGACTTCCTGGGCCAGTGGCTCACATCCTGCCTCTGCCCTGTGGGTCTGAGTAAGTAGGAGATTGTGACAGAAAGGAGTTTCAGGGGAATTTGAAGAACCAGGGTGATGGGAGGGTCTCATAGGAGTCTCAAAGTTAGTTCCAGTGCAAAGATGCAGGCCTGAGATGCAGAAGGAACCCATGTCTTGGTTTCTGGAGACAGGACCACAGATCATGTGGATGTTTCAGTTCAACGGACATCAACCAGGAGGGTACCATTGGTCCCCTGCAGGCATTCACTTGTGATACTGGGAACCTCCCACACACTATGGGAGGTAATCTTTCTCATGAAGACCACTGATTTTAAACAGCCTCGCAGAAATCCCCAGATAATGCAGGGGTACACATTTCCTATCAAATGGACCCCAAGTTAAGTGTCACAGAACCCTCGTATCCCACCCTCTTAACAAATTCAGACAACCCTCACTCCCATCGTCCTCAATAGTGCCTTCATAAACTACCACTAAGGGATTTATCTGCTGAATGAGGACTCAGGGAATGGCTGATGAACCTCACAGGGAGAACTTATCAAGTGTGTCAACAACGAAGGACACAGGAAAACTCCAGAGATGTCCCTGGGTTGACAACTTAAACCTCATGGGGCAAATGTGAACTCCACACCTTTGAAAATGGCTCCAGGGCAGGACATCTAGCTTGGGACTCTTGGACCCTCCAGAAGCTGCAGTAATTGGAAGGAGGCAGCTGACTCACCACCTTTGACACAATGAGGGGAATCTCAGACAGTGGAAACTGCCACTCGGTGTGTCCCACCAAGACCCCCATCAAGTCCCTGGTCTGTTTTTACCTGCTTGCTCATAATCCTGGATTGCTCTTCCTCATGGTACATGACACCGTCCCATTCCCTTATTATTGCAATTGTTAGGTGGATTTAGGTGTCTGAGCCAGCTTTTGATGCTGGACATCTGGGAGCTTTTGAACCTCACCATCTTCATCCACATCTGTCCTGCTCTGGACATGATGGTAAGAAATCTTGGCAGATAACTCATTTTTCCCTGGTGGGACAATCAATGCCCCCAAGTTCCTACCCACATGAGAACCTTCAGCAGCCCTGACCCTGTGGCGACAACAATCCCTGAGCCAGCCTACTGTCCTGGCTCTCAGATACCACTTCACTGCCATGAGAGATGCCTGCCTGGTTCTCCCAAGACCTCAATCATATAGAACTGAGCTCCATCTGATCACTTGGGGTGTGGGCATCATCGTACCTAAGATCTGAAGCTACTTTGGGTGGAGTCCCTCCAAGTTTGCACAGGGTCTGCAGTCATAGGCACATTTTTTTTTACTTTGCTAGGACAATGGCCAACACCACTGGGCATTTTTTACTCCACCAGGACTGACCACTGATCTTAGAACTGATGGCCAGTGAACACTGGGAGCTGATGTTTACTGCTGAGTTGTCTGTTCAGTAGGTGTCCAGATCCCAACTCTGGAGAAGATGCAGAAGCAGATATCAGATGAGGAGGAAACCCCAGACTATCACAGGAATCCAGGGCTGACACTGACTTCCCTTCACTTTGTCTCTTGCCTCATAAAACACAGCCATGTCCTTAGTGGTCTGCGAGCTCAGCTGCAGGGAGATCTTGTTACTGGACATATCAGCACTGATGGCGATGTGACCCTGGAAAGATGGGTTGTATTTTGTGCTCCCTGTCCAGTACCCCATCTACCCCAGCCTCTTCCTTAGGGACGGTCAGATCCAATCCAGTAGTTAATGCTCAAGGTGACCTTGCACACAGACACAGCTGAGATGAGGGAGATGTTCTGCAAGGGCTTCACCAGGCATGCACCTGACTCCTTCAGCTCTATCAAGGATAGGACACCTGGGGA
>CM052546.1:70748630-70770743 GCA_028533065.1 Trachops cirrhosus
ACTCACCATGTGCATCAGGGACACTGGATCCCCTGGTTTATCAGACACATTGGGATGATATCAAAGGACTACTTCAATTCCTGAGAATAAGAAGAAATGGTGGATTAGATGAGTAGGTGACATTCTTAAATCCCCACACACCTTTCAAACTGATTTGAAAGGTTTTATTAGCAGTTTTCAGACACTCCCAAAATACAAAAACTCTGATATATCTATGATACCCAAACACTTTTATCATAAAATAAATACAAATAATGTGTATTTTAACATGTAAAATTAAAAAAAATAATGCAGAGCCACTTTCAAAGTCAATTTTTTCTTCATTCATGACAACTTTTTGACCTGAGAAACTACCTCACAAGCGCATACAGGAGGGACATTGTTGATTCTTGATATTGGAAGTATGACTGTGGCTATAGCTTCTTGTGCAAACTCTTCCCTGCTGCAAGCACAGGGAACACTGCAGAGACTCCAGACTAATCACATCAGAAATAATCACATTTTTACATGCAGAAAAAGCTAGAAATGAGAATAGTGATTATGTATGTCACTCATCACAACTCAGAATTCTTCACATGTCAAAACATTATGCAAGCAGATTAACTGACTTGTTTTTTCAGTCTCCCATTGTCAGTATGTTGAGGTCCAGAGGGAAAGAAATTAACAGAATTCCTAGGACAGATTTGCTCACAAAATGGAACTTCTACCTAGACATGGAACCTTCACTCTCAGCCTCCCTTGGCCCTGAGTTGGTGATCATCACTTTCAGCAAAGGATTTTGGGCTCTCCCACACAACATATGTTCTTAATCTGTAATAAACATTTCCTTCCATCATACACTTGATTTGGAAATATAATACTGTTTACATCTGTCTTTTCAATGACTTAATGAGTCTTTGTTGGGACAAATATAACTAATTTTAACAAAGTCTAAATTATTAATAGTTTCATTGCTCCTCTGTTGAGTGTTTTTACAAAAAACATCCCCCCAAATATGGCCATCTTCTGTTGTCCATGCTGACTGTTTATAGCAGCCATAGGGACTAGAATAGTCTCTGGAGAAAGAGTGGCATCCTGCTGGAAGAAATATCCACAACTCTAGAAGTGACTTTGGAACTGAGTAAAGAGTGGATGCAAGAATAATGCTCTGTCACATAACACAAGCATCACTGATTTTCATGACCAGAGTGTTATTATAAATACAGGTTTAAAGACATTTTAAGTGAGGACTCAAAAGGAAGTACAACAAAATATAGAGGAAGATTATGTTGTCTAAATATACTTAAATATTGAAGGACACATGTTATTTAATGTGGGGGCATTTCATCCAGCAGAGCTCTCCCGGCACCTACACATGAGAATAAGTCTACCAAGACAGTATATACTTGGGGAGAAAAGGCTGACCAATCTCTCAGAGGAGAAAGGTCTTGAGCCTCTCTCTCAATGGGCTTTTATTGAGTTTAGCTTGTATAGGGATACATATCCAAGAAAGGAGCTATGGTTTATAGATAACATTTCTGGGATAATGGGTTCCTCTTGAGTCAGGGTCTGGTAGACAGGGTGATGCTTATAGGCTGTAAAAGCTTGGGAAATAAACTTATTTTGTGTTTGGACCCTTAATATTTAAATTTAGGGCATTTTTAGCAAAGCAGGTTTCACAGGATTTAATGCATTCTTTCTCAGACCTGATTGTCCCCGCACCAGGAACCACTGGTTGCGGCACAGGGATGCACCCTGCTTTGGTGTTGTTTCAGGCCTGAATCAAGTGGGACAAGCAAGGCAGACAATAGATTAGGAGACTTTTTACAGATAAAATAAGGATTCAGTCTATGAGGAAGCTGAAGGAAGAGGGTCTTTTGTCCCTCCTCCATAATCTCCTAAACCCTTTCCTAATACCCCTTCATTACAGTGCCTGTCTTAGGTTGTTTTTTCCTTAACGACTCTTAACTGACATTGACTATCCAGTCATTCTCCAGGGGCCAAGCAAGGTGAAGTAAAGGAAGCAGAGGCTCCACCCCTGCCAGAAGGACATGTTTTTTCTACTTAGTCCCAAGGTTCCCTAGTCATGGGGCCTTTTCACCTGTCATCTGGGTTATAGCTACTGAAACCAGGCAGGATAGTTCTCAGCAATCTAAAAATGGAAACATTAAAGATTCTGCATATGGAAAACAAAGGACATAAGGAACATGTCATTGTGAGTTGGTGGAAAGGGGATTTTTTTTGTTACACACATTCACAGCTTCACAGTTTCTCTGCTTTCCTTGAAAACAATGTCATGTTTCCAAACAAGTAGGTGTTAGACACCTTTTAGGTCATTTATCCTCTGGTCACACTATGGATCCTCCAAGATGCATAATTCATTGGGGCCCCATTTGTGAAATCTCTGAACACTTACAGGGAACAGAGGGCATCCCTGCCTGGAGGAGCACTGGTGAAGAACGGTCATAGTTTCATTGCACCAATAGGCCTTTCTCAGTCCACTGTCATAGTCATTGCTGCCATCATCATCATCATCATCATCATCATCATCATCATCATCATTTGCTTATTTACACTTGCTCTTATTTATGTGTATCTTGTGGTTTTCCACATGCAATGGCAATTTATTTGAAAATAAAGCAGTGTCTATATTCTAGAAGTCATGGAGAGATTGAGTCCACAACAACACCGCCTCTTGATTGGCCCATGGCCTCCAAAAGTCTGAGGACATTGGATAACAAACTGATTCCTGCTCACAGGTTGGACTAAGACCCCTGTCCAATTCTATCTCATCATTTCCTTACTTATAATCATTCTTAATATTTTCTGTTCACCTGGTAGTTATCCACTAATAGTGAATTATTTTCTTATTTGTATTTTGGTAATTTTATGGTTGTTAATTGGAATAGGTACTCAGACTCTATTTTGTGTTATATTTGATGGCTGACAAATGATGAGTCATCCTGCCTCTACTCCATCTGCCCCACAGAAGAAGTCTGATGATAAAGATTGTGCCTTCTCTTTAGATGTCACTGGGAGACTGAAACCACACAAGCCCATGTAAGTGGAATCTCCCTCCCCCACAACCTTGACAAAATAAAGCATTGAGCCAGCCTCTTCTCCTGACTCTATCAAAGATCATCTGACTTGTTGGTCCTTTCTGTTCCTCCAAGATATTTCACTCAGGGTGTAATGAATGCTACATGTCCCCTTGGTGAGTGTGTTTTCACCAGTGTGGACATCCACAGCAAACTGTCATGGGTCCCTCTGCTTCTATGTGGTGTCACATCTGCTTGGTGCTGTTAGCATGATGCCATCTCAATGACTGTCACCACCAAAAATCTTTCATTTCCATTGTTGGGTTCATTTGCCTTTGGTACCCATTGTTCAGCATGCATGTGTCTTGCTGGTGGCCATTTTAGAAACTAAGTGGAGTGGTTCTGGTGTTCCCTATTGCCTCCAAAAGAGCCTCTGCTTACATTCAGCTGATGTGGGTAAGATGGTCTGAAGATTCATTGGAATTGGCCACCAGAGTGAATGAAAGAGACTGTTTTCTGTCCATGTAATAATGTGATCTACCTTAACAATAGTCTTTTATAACACAGAGGCTTCAGAAGTGAGCTCAGAATCAGGGAGCCAGAGAAGTTCCCTGAGGAAAATTGTTAAAGGAAAAGGTAATCAGAGAAGAAACACACTCAAACCTCCAACTTCAACTGCACCTGGAATGGTCATTGTATTCAGGAACCTGGAGAACCCTGGTGGTCCCAACACCTCCTGCAGTGAGATTTGTGTCTGCACTCACACTGACTTCTCCTCACTGTGTTTGTCACAGAGTAATACACAGCCACATCCTTGGCTCTCAGGCTGTTCATTTGCAGGTACAGCCTGTTCTTGGCATTGTCTCTGGAGATGGTGGATTGGCCTTTCACAGAGGTGGCATAGTATGTGTTAGTAGCATGTACATTAATGTCTGAGGCCCGCTCCAGACCCTTCCTTGGATACAGGCAGACACAGTTCATTTTGTAGCTACTGAAGCTGAATTGAGAGGTCATGCAGGAGATTTTTAGAAACCCCCCAGGCTGCACCAAATCTTCTCCAGACTCCACCTATTGCACCTGATCCTGGACACCTACAAACACAAAGACATCACGTCAGAAAACTGTCACACCTCCACTGTTTCTCTGGCATACCCACTCACATACTCAGTGCCTCTAGTTCTTCATACTTTACCTCTTAAAATAGCAATAAGGAAAACCAAGATGAATTCAAATTCCATGGTGTGTGGCTTGTGTTCTGTCTTGACCAGGGACTGGGAACACATGGGAATCCAAGGCTGGGCTTATGTACCAGAGCTACAGGGTCAGGGCTGGGCTGCTGTTCATGAGCAGAGGGGCCCTATTTGCATGTCCTCTTCCTATATATTGAGCTCTGTGTTTGAACGGTGGCATAAAGGACAATGTTCTAGTGTGTGACATGTCTAAGGGTGCATGTCTGTTAAGAATTACTTTGCACATTTGAGCCTGTGCCATTCCCACTGACCCAGATGATCCACGAGATGGGTACATGACCTAGGAGAGTAAATTTTCATAAAAGAATAGTATTTAAAATGAGAGATGCCTTTGAAAGTCACCAGTAATGAACACACCAAGAGAATTCAAAGCTCATGATCAGAGGGAGCATCAGAGCTGCAGGAGGTTCCTCTTCCAGTGATAGAAAGTTCCATCAGACCCTATTCCTTTACAAAGCAATCAGAGTATGAACTGAGAACAGAGTGAGGCCCTAGAGCATGTGGACCCAGTGTTGGAGGAGGTCTGTGTGGAGCATGGGAGACAGAAGTGTAAAATCTACAGAGAAGCACACAGTGCTCCTGGGACACATTTCTTTAGTGGAGTTTGGTGCTGAATGTTCAGTATCTTCACTGCTCAATTTTGTTTTTATTTCCTAGACCCCGTGGTAAAACCAGGAGCTAACATCAGTTACACAGAAGAATCTCAGTCATGACTAGATCTGCTTAGATGAATATGTAGATGGAAATTGGGGAGTAAGTATTTTTGAATTATAACAATTTCATTATGATAAACCCTCATAGCAATCACTAATACATAATATCAGAGAATGAATGAAATCAACATTGATATGAAAAGAATCATTTTCTTTGTCCATTGACTGCTAACTAAATAAACCTTTTAAATTGCATCTCGATCCTGAGATTTGTGGATCTAATTTTTAGAAATCTGCTCAGGCTTTATGGTTCTGTTATTTTCACCATCAGTATTGGTGGCTCTGTGGACATGTGATGTAGTTCTAGTCTGTAATTTAAGATACAAACCCATCCCTAGTTCTTGGAAGTAAATTTCAGAAGCGTGGTCTCCTCCACTTTCATTCATTTTCATATCTGCACATGAGCCTTGAGAATGCTGCCATTTTTTCCACATGAGGCAGGTGTCATCTCTGCATGAAGTCACATGTTCTGTGGATCAGTGTGCAGAAGAGGAAAGGGATCCTCCTAGGTACATGGATGGTGGGATTACCGAAGCCGGCAGCCAGTACCTCCAGGGTTCTTGTTCCTTATGTTGTGATTTGTCCTCCTCACATAGCAAGTTCAAGTTGCCTTCAGTCACTTTTCTCAGAAATAGCCTCACATAGTCATTCTGTCAATAATATCAAAAATAACTGATTTGAAAATTAACCCATCATTTTTACTCAGCAATAAAGCATGATATCCTCAGCAATAAGAAAATTAAATCTTACTATTTTGGACTTGGACAGACCTAGAGAGTATCATGCTGAATAAAAAAATTCAGATGAAGTAATACCAATGACATATGATCTCACTTATATGTGGAATTGAATGAAGAAAAAAATAAAAGCAGAATAGAAACAGATGCATAGCCCCAGATTTGGGTGCCTGGATTAAAGCAGAAAAGAGATAAAGAAGTACACCTTGGCATGTACAAGTTAAACCCAGGGAGGTCAATCATAGCACTCATAATAATTTCAACAATATTGTGATAGCTGTGTGTGGTGCAAGGAGGGTACAGAAAATATTGTCCCATCACATCACAAACTAAGTATCTGACCACTCTGCTGTATGCTAGAAGCTCATGTAATATAATGTGGAATGGCAATTGGAATTAAAGAAGAAAAAAAGAGATTTAACCCAAATTTCAGGGTACAACAGGCAAGAGACATGGCTGAATTGCAGGGCTGTTCTGACAAGTTTCACATTTACTGTGAAAATTCTGAACATCTTTAGGTTTATTAGAAACCCCCATTGAGAACCTTGGCCTAGAATTATTTGCTGGTGGTCGCTACCTCAGTAACACACTGGGAAATGCTAACCAGGACACAGTATTTTAATCTGACTTGAGGCAGGGCCTTTCCTGATCCTCCAGGAGATTTCAACTCTGTGGATGATTAATGTTACTCGCCCCCTTGTGATGTTTCTTTGTCATCAGCCTGGACAGCCACACAAAGCTGTTGTGGGTCCCTCTGCCTCTGTGTGGTGTCACATATGCTTTGTGCTGTGAGCATGATGCCAAGTGATGGGTGATGCTTCAGGACACAGACGGGCCTGAATTTAACCTAGACCACCTCTTCTCTGCATATTCACAAGGAAGAGTGTTTCATAGTAGAAGACAGTACCAACATGGGAGAAGACAGAGGACATAGGGACCATGCTCAGTGGGACACTAAGGATGAAAGTCCTAATCTATGTTGTAGGACAGCTGTCACCAACCAGGTCCCTGAGCTCTGTGCAGACATAGTTCCTCCCACTGATGAACAAGCCCCCATTGGACATGCTCCTTATCGTGAAACTGCCTTTGACTGACACACAGATCACTTTTGTGATTTAATGACTGAACGTCTCATTCCTGGATTGGAGTGGTTGCAAAATGCTGCACCTAGTGAGTTAGCAAAACCATCCTTGCATCTAGTTCCTCAGATTCAGATATAAAGCAGCCACAGAAATATGCTCAATGACTATGATTGTCATGTATTATTGAGTTTGTTGAATGTTCTGATAGAATAGGATGTTTACAGTCATCTCATGTCCAATTTTATTTTAGATATTTTCATGAAAATAGGAAGACACAGGCCCTCAAAGGAAATTCCTCCCAGCTCCCTCTGCACCTGCTTCTGGGAAGCATCCTTGAGCTTGTATATGCCACACACCCCCTGATGTTCAGCATGTGCCCTACAGGGGAGGGCCTTCTCTACACTGACAAGATGTGGACTTCTCAGCATCTCTAATCCAAAATTATAGGCTGTGCCCTGACTTCATGATTCTCCCTCAGGGACATATATTTCTTAGAGACCTCAGGATACAGAGAATTGGCCTTATTAAACTCCAGTGACTCTGCAGGGAGCCCCCAATCCAGACTTTGTTAAGCAAAAAGGGGTTCCCATTCCTGGAGCTGCAAGATGCACTGACTCATCCAACACCCATGAACCCTGAAGATCTCAGGAGCATTGAGTACACTGAGGTCCTCAGGTTTGTCTGCCTTCAGGTTCCATTTGAGTAGCCCTGCATGTGGCCCTAATGCCTTTGCACTTCTAGAACTCAATAAATCACACACACACACACACACACACACACACACACACAGTGATGATTTTTATGGTAATGTTCTACAGGTCTCCCTCGTCCCCAGTTCATAGCACATGCACAGGTCCCCCACACTGACCCTAACCTAGCAAGCCCCCTGATTTGAGAACACAAAAAAAGCAAACATGATTTACATACAGGATGGCAAGAATCGACCCTTTGTTATCGCCCGTTATCCAAGAGCCTGGAACCTGAAGAGTCTGTAGTGAGAAGGGTCCTGGCTTGTCTTCAGGAGTATCAGAACCAGAGGACAGTTTTCTAGTCAGTGTAGTCAACACTGACGTGATATGTGGGAAGATCACACTGTCTAGAACCCACAGGTCCCCATTCTCAGAGCTCACAGCCAAGAGTCCTGAGAACAGAACCAGGGGACATTGGTTTCTCCACAGGAGCAGAATCAGGTGGTAATGCAAGAACAGGGAACCAAGAAAATTAACTCTGGCTACTTGGAATCCCCTTTATATAGTAATAGGACTTTTTACACTATGCACTTTTGTGCTTTGAGTGTTGCCTGATATCCTGAGCACACCCTGCACTTCAACATTTTTGTTCTTCAAGAGAAATGTTTGTGTCTGTAATTGGACTGATTTTATTTCTCTGAGTCTCTCACAGAGCAGTACTAGAAGGTGTCTGTCTGCAGATGGTCATCTACACTCATCCAGATTGGAAAAAGATGTGAAGGCATGGAATAGACCAGTCCCATATTCACTTTAGTAGGAAAATTTTGCAAGGGATACTTTGGGACAAGGATTCACACCTCGACACTGGGTCTTGCAGCCCAAGGTTCCAGTGTGACAAAGATAAGTCCCCATAACTTCTGGCTGCAAAGTTGAGAGGAGATGAATTTAGTGGAAGAAACTCCTAGAATTCCAGACAGTTTTTCTTAAAGAAAGTACATGGACTTCCTCATATTTAATCACTGATCGACAGAACCATGGTAGCAACTTGAAAGTCAGCAATAACTGCATACAAGAAAGAAATGAAGTGTCTGACATCAAGGGAAGTGCTGGGGGACAGCTTTCTCCCAGACAGAAAGTCCACAGAATCTATTGTCCCTCTTCTCATCCCTCTACACAGACCCACTGAGCTGGCATGTGAGTGCCATATCAGAGACTCTATCAACCACGATAACACTGTTTGTCCTGCCCTGGAGTTCCCTAAGGCAACACACCATCCAACATATAGGTTCACCCAAGGTGTTAACAGTGTTTTTTCCTTATAATGGCTGGTGCTGGATCATGCTTCACAACTTCCGAAAACCATAACACTTGCTAAGTGCCCAGAGGTCTGGTACTAGCATCTGCCAGTGTAGGTTCACAGTTTGGTTTCTCCTGGAACACTCCAAGCCCAGCACAATAGCAGCCATCTGCAGACTGTTTTATAGTTAATTCAGGGTGTCTCCAGGCAGAACACAGTTGGGGCCGGATCTTGGCCTGCACTGCCCAGGAAACCCTAGAGACTGCACCCAGTGGATAGCTTCAGACTATCTAGGAGTTCAAATGCCTTGCCCCTGCACAGATGATCCCCCACAGAGGACAAAGGTAGTTGATCACTGGTCACAGCCAGAACTTGAAGCTTACTGGTGTATGTAAATACCTCCCATTGACCTGCCAACAACAATGAAGGTTCAGCTACAAGAGGAGGATGTACTCAGTCCACTCAATATGTGCATCTCAAGCACCCAGCTTGGGTGATAAGGAAGCATATGCCCCTGGACCCTACAAAACACCTACTACATTAAGCCACACTACCAAGACAGAGAATCAAAGCAGCTCTACCTACTATATAGAAACAAACACAAAGAGATGGCCAAAATTAGGAGACAAAGAAATGAAAGAGCAAATTTCCATAAAAAGCACTAAACAAAATGGAGATAAGTAATCTGTCAGATGCAGAGTTGAAACCACTGGTTATAATGATGGCCAAGGAATGTGGTGAGGATCTCAACAGCATAAAAAAAGATCTAGTCAGAAATGAGATATACTAATGCAAATTAGAAAAAAAACACAATTTACAAGAAAAGAATGGTAAAATACATGACCCAGAATCAAATCAATGATTTGAAATATTAGACAACAAAACAAAACAAAACAAAAAAACCTAACTAACCAGAATGACACCAAGAAAAATAAATCCAATAAAACGAGGATAGTATGAGCAGCCCACGGGAAAACCAGAAGCTTTCCAACATTTGCATTATATGGATGTCACAGATGAAAAGAAAGAGCAAGGAACTGAAAAGCTATTTGGAAAAACTGAAAGAAAACTTTCCTAATGTAACAAAGGAAATAGACATGCAAGCCCAGGAAGCACAGAGAGTCACAAACAAGATGGATGCAAACGGGCCCAAACCAAGACACACCATAATTAAAATACCAAAGGTTAATGATAAGGATAGAATATTAAAAACAGCAAGAGGAAAAGCAGTAAGTTACCTTTAGAGGAATTCACATAAAATGGTCACCTCCCCAAAAGAAACTTGACTGATCAGAATGGATTAGAAAGTAATATTCAGAGTCATAAAAAGCAGTGAACAAGACTGTTCTACCCAATTAAACTATCATTTAGCATCAAAGGGCAGATAAAATGCTTCCCAATCCTGTACAATGCTCATGGATCGAAAGAATTAACACCATCAAAATGTCCAAAACAGCCCTGGCTGGTGTAGCTTAGTGGCTTAAGCGTGGGCCTGTGAACCAAGAGATCACGGTTCGATTCCCAGTCAGGGCATATGCCTGGGTTGCAGGCCAGTTCCCAGCAGGGAATGCACAGGAAGCAACCATACATTGATGTTTCTCTCCCTCTCTCCTTCCCTTCCCCTCTGAAGATAAATAAATAAAATCTTAAAAAAAATACATTGTTATAAAAAAAATGTCCAAAACAAGAAGCAATTTATAGATTCAACACAATCCCTATTCCAGTACCAATGACATTTCACATATATAGAACAAACATTTCAAAAATTTATATGGAAAAATAAATGACCCCAAACAGATGCAGTGATTTTCAAAAAGAAGAACAAAGTAGGAGAGATCACAATACCTGATATCAAACTGTATTACAAGGCCACTGTAATCACAACAACCCAATACTTTCATAAGAAAAGACACACAGATCAATGGAACAGAGCAGAGAGCCCAGAAATAAACCCAAGTCTCAATGGTGAATTAATATTTGACAAATGGGGCAGAAGCATAAAATAAAATAAAAATAGCCTCTTCCACAAATAGTGTTGGGAGAGCTGGACTGCTACTTGCAAAAAAAAAAAGAAAAGAAAGAAAAAAAGAAAGAAAGTAACTTGATCATCAACTTACACTATACACAAAAATAAATTCAAGGTGGATAAAATACTTAAATATAACTTGTGACACCATAAGCGTCCTACAGGAAAACACCTGCAGGAATATCTCAGACTTTCCACTCAGCATCCTCTTCACTGATATGTCGCCTAAAGCATGGGGCATAAAGGAAAGAAACAAATGGGACCTCATCAAATTACAAAGCTTCTGCATGGCTAAAGAAAACAGCATCAAAATGAGAATACACCCCACCATAAAGGAAAACATTCTTTCTAATGATTTCTCAGACAAGAGTCTGATCTCCAAAACATATAAAGAAAACACAGGACTCTACTACAGAAAGACAAAGAAATCCAATTAAAAAAATCGGCAAAAGACTTGAACACATCTCCAAGGAGGATATACAGAAAGCTCAGATACATGTGAAAAGATGCTCAGCATCACTGGCCATCAGAAAGATGCAAAGTAAAACCACAAGGAGATACCACTTCACACTGGTGAGAATGATCATCATAAACAAAACAACAAACAAGGGTTGGAGAGGTTGTAGAGAAAAGTGAACACTAGTGCACTGTTGGTGGGAATGCAGACTGGTGCAACCACTGTGGAAAAGAGTATGTAATTTCCTCAGAAAACTAAAAAAGAAACTGTCTTTCGACCCAGCAATTCCACTGCTGGGATTATATCCTAAGAACCCTGAAACATCAATGGAAAAGAACTGATGTACTCCAATATTCATAGCAGCTCAATTTACAATAGACAAGTGCTGGAAGAAACCTAAGTGCCCATCAGTAAATGAATGTATTGAAAAACTATGGGATATTTACATGATGGAATACTGCCCAGCAGAAAGGAAAAAGGAGCTCCTACCCTTTGTGGAAGCATGGATGGAACTGGAGAGCATTATTCTAAGTGAAATAAGCCAGGCAGTGAGGGACAAATACCATATGATCACACCATTAAGTGGAATCTAATCAACAAACCAAATAACCAATCAAAATATAAGGTGAGACATTTAAATTAAGAACATACTGTCAGTAACCAGAGATGAGGTGTGAGGGGTTGTGGGGGGAGGATGGGGAAAGGGTTTTCGGTACCAACAATAAAGGACACATTGAGAAAACCAAAGGGGGTGGGAGCAGAGGAGGGAGATGGGGATGGCTGGGGTGGGGGCAAGTGGTGGGGGTAAATACAGACAACTGTACTCAACAATGAAATTAAAATGGAAGAATAAAAAATAATTTAATGTGACTAATGTTGAATGTACTGCCACAAAAACAGTGCTTCCAAAACCCCATCCCCCAAAAAATTAAAGTTCATCATCACCAAGCCATTATTATATGAAATGTTAACTGACTTATTTGAGAAAAAGTTTTCCAGATCGCAGAGTGTGTGGAAGATGGTTGAAGAGGTGAGGGGTGTAGCTACAAATAGGTAGTTACAGAGTACTCACATGGATGTAAAGGAAGGTTCAGGAAATGGATTAGCCAAAGAACTTACAGACATGATCCATGCACATGAACGATGATTCAGGGATACTTGAGGAAGTGGGGGTATTGTGTACAGAGGGCGAAGGGAGAAAGTAGGAAAAGTGTAATATAATGAATAAAATATAATTTATAAAAAACAGTGGTCTCCATGGCAACAGAAGCCTCCAAAAGGGGCCCTGACCACTGAGAAGTGCACAGTGATGGTGTAATGGAAAAGAGAGCTCGTGTCCCAGCTGAGCTAATTAATTATGAGCACAAGGTAATAGCACATAACACAGCACAGGAGGACCCCTGTAGCTTCTGTCATTTCTGGCAGGTTGCGAGCACCAGAAACTATGAGAATTATAAGGAGCCAAACCAGAATCCTAATGGGCACTCATTCAAATGGCATCATCCCCGTGGGACTCAGGTATCGAGATTGCCAAACACTGACTTTAAAACAGCTCCGATTACTTGATAGCATCTATTAGGAAGAGGTAGGCAGACATCGAGATCCTGAAGGTAACTTCAGGTGAGTGATGGAAACAGGAGAAAATGATTGAATTGAGAAAATGACAACACTACCTCAGCAATGAGCACAACAATGAACAGGTTCATCAGCAGACACCTGGGTATCAGGAACTCAGATAATTGTCCCTGTAAGAAATTGCCTCACCCTGGAGGCATGGCTTTTGCAAAATGACACAGAACAAAAGTGAAATAAATCAAGTGATGTTGAGAGTGTGGAGAAACAGAGACCTCTCACTTTCTGGATGAGAAGGAAATAAGAATGAAATTATAAGCTCCATTTTATATTTATGTATTTTTGCCATTGTAGGGTGCCTTATATAGAAAATGTTTTTTACTATTAGAGAAAAAAGTCAAAATAATTGTGTTTATTTTTTCCATATTTAAAGCAAATAGACATACAGTAACAAGACTGCTTTCTATAGTTGGGGACACAGTTAATAAGAACTTGTATTCTAGATTTCCTGTCATCGATGAGTTATAATTAGAACCCCTTTACTTTCAAGTAAAGACATGGAGTGCTAGAACATCTAATAAATGATCAAATCAGTATGTACTAACTGAATGCCTCATTCTGGCGCAAAAACTTATTGTTAGATCCTTGTAGAGACCCTAAAGATACTAATTCAGGTGGTGTTGTTGACAAGGATTGTATCCTTGACCAAACCTCAGTCAGCCTTCCCTAGGCCCTCTTCTCAATTGTGTTTTGATCTTGGACTTTAGGGCCCATTCTTGGTATGCCTGCATTGCCCACTTTTAGCAAGAACCCTGTCTAGAGAGAATTGTCCCTCCATGTTATCTGATAAGCTTGGCCTGCCTTTAGCAAGAACAATGTCAAAATATTTAAGCAAGAATCACTTTCCCTTGAAGTTGCCTTTTAGTAATTATCATTCACTGACCCCTGCTATCTTCCCCTTGCTTGCGAATACACACTTTCATTGTTGTGTTCAAAACTGAGCCCAGTTCTATGTTAAAGTCTGTTTACCTAGATTGCAATAGTTCATGATTAAAATCTGTCATACAGTAAACAGCATGTTTGTTTTTCCAAAAATAAAACAATATTTGAAATGCTGCAGGATCAAGCTATGCAGCTTCTAGTGGTTCATTCAATAATAAAAACCAGGACTTGGGGAACCAGGACTATGAACATGTGCTCTGTAATCATGGCTGAGTGTTATTCAGCCTTAATACCTGAAATCCTACCATAAACCAAATGTGGTTGAAAATAGGTGACATCATGCTCTGTGAAATAAAACCATAATGGAAAGGCACACAGTGTATGATTCCATGTATACTATGAATTTCAATTAGATTTCTTTTTAAATGAGATGCACTTATCGAGTGCATCTGAAGGCACTCGATATCTAGGTGTTGTGAAAGGTAACTGCAGGAGACGGGGAATCAGTGGATTGTCTGCTGCCCTGGAGGCCCACGCCAGTGGGAGAATCAAAGACGGACGTTCCTGGAGGAGAAAGCTGCTGTCAGGAAAATGTCAGAACTAGTGATGGATGCTGTGCACTCATAGGAGCCTGGAGGTGTTTGGTTCTGCATGTGGAGCTGTCCATCCCTCAGGGGGCTGATGAGAGTGTGGGAACCATCATTCTGCACAGAGTACAGCTACCCACCTGGGGACGGGGATGAAGGGACAGAAAGCTCAGCCAGTCACTCTAGTCAATTGATTAGAGTCAAAAAATCATTCAAAGAGCCATCCCTCCCTGGGTCTGTTGGATCTAACTTTATATAAAACTGGTCAGTCAGAGTGCTTCAGCTTTATTTTCACCACCAGCATCTGTGCCTCTTTGGACAAATGACATAGATCTAACCAGTAATGCAAGAGACTGGTTCATCAGAGGTAAATTTCAGAATTCTGCTTTGCACCATGTTTCATCCATTTTCATGGCTGCCCTTGACCTGAGAGAATGCTGTCACCTCATCCCCATGAGATGAAGGTCACCTGGGCATGAAGTCGCATGTTGTGGGGATCAGTGTGCATACCTGGAAGGAGATAGTCTCAAGTACATGGATGGTGGCATTAAGCAATCCTGGCACCAACACTTCCCAGGGTTCTTGTTGTTTACATTGTGATTTTCCACCTCGTGCAGCAAGTTCAAGTTGTCTTATGTCACTATCCTTAGAAATAACCTCACATAGGCACTAACACAATGAGTTGGGCAAAAATTAATTAGTTTTTTCCTGTATGATATTTCTAGTAGTGCCTACCTTGCTTTATCTTCATTTAATATAATTGTGTTTGATTTTTGGTGACAACTATCATTTTCAGCGTTTGTTTAAAAAACTTCAGAATTGGTAATATTTTCTGTAATAATTTTTATCATTGAAGACAGAAAAAAATACACAACATTTTGGCATATTATGCTTCATTATATCAAGAAAGATAAAATAACAATTCAAACGCTAAAAAATTATTTCAGTGTATGGAGGTGGTACTGTGAGTAAGGAAACATATCAGAAGAAGTTTGCAATGTTTTGTGGTGGAGATTTCTCAATGGATGATGCTTCATGGTCAGGAAAACCCATTGAAGTTGATGGTGATGAAATCGACAGAACACAGGAGAACAATAAATGTTATATTACAAGTGGTAAGCAGCATACTCAATATATGCAAATCCATAAAGGAATTGATGAAAATGAAAAATGACTTTCTGGCCAGCACACTGATTTGAAAAGTAATCCATCATCTCTATGTAGCCATACAAAACAGAATCTTTTCTTCTGTGACAATCTGGATGGGGCTAGAGGGTACTATGCTGAGTGAAGTAAGTCATAGAAAGATACACAAATACAACGTGATCTCAATTATGTGCAGAATCTAAAGAAAAAATAAATAAACCATCAAAATAAAAACAGCCACGTAGACAACAAAAACAGACTGGGAATTTTTAGGTGGAAGGAGAGTTGGGAGCATGGGATGAAAAAAGTAAAGATTAAAAATTACAAACTGGAAGTTGCAGATTACACACAGGTATGCAAAGTACAGCACAGTCAATAAAGTCAATAATAATGTAAAAAAAAAACTGAGTGGTGCCAGGTGGGTACTGGATGTATTGGGCCATCACTTCACAAATTGTATAAATGTCTGGCCACTCTGCTGTAGGCTAGAAGCTCACATAAAGCAAAATGTAGAATACCAACAGGAATTGAAAAGAAGAAAAAAAATATCCCAAATTCCAGGGAGGCTAAGGCACTGGTATGGGGCTGAGTGCTACAGGCAGGAGCCATGGTTGAATTCCAGGACTGTGCTCACATGTTTCATCTTTAGTGGGGAAGTTCAGAATATCTTGTAGGTGTCTTAGTGACTACCATTGATAACCTAGTATTATTTGCCTCTAGTTCCTACCTTAGTAACCAACTGGATGCTGCTACCAGGAGTTACTATAAAAATCTGACTTGCTGAAGGCCCTTTCCTGTCTTTCCCAGATTGTTCAACTCTGCATGATAAATATTCACTTTCCCCTTGGTGCATGTATGGTTAGCCTGGACATCCACACAAAGCTGTTGTGGGGCCCTCTACCCTCTGTGATGTCACAGACACTTGGTGCTGTGACCATTATTCCCAGACAGGAACCATCACCACCAGGAGTCATTGCTTTCTGGGATGTAGTTCATATGTCTCTGGTGCTTGCTGTCCAGTATTCACAGGTTCTACTACTGGCCATCTTGGACACTGATCTGTGTGCAGTTTGGCTGCAGGATAGAGCTGAGCAGAGCCTTTGGGTAGATTCAGCTGATTAGGGTCAAAAAGATTTATGAGTTATTGGAGTTGGGAAAAAGAGTGTCTGCCAGAGGCTCTGCTTTTTGTCCACATGAGAATGACGTCTTCTTTTACCACAGACGTTTCTAACTCAGAGAGTTCAGAGGTGAGTGCAGAATCAGGAATTCAGAAAACATGCCTGCAAGAAACTGTTACAAGAAGAAGAATAGGCACAGGAAGCCAGCCCTAAACTCAAATTGGCCCTGCTCCTGAAATGGTCCTTGCGTTCAGTAACCCTAAACAGCCCCTTGGGGTCTCAGCCTCTTCTGAAGGGAACTTCATCTCTGGGCACACGCTGACTTCCCCTCACTGTGTCTCTGGCACAGCAAGACCAGTGTCTTCAGCTCTCACGCTGTTCAGGGTCAAATAAACTTGGCTCTTGGATGCATCCTTGATGAAGCTTAGCTGACATTTCACTGTTGGTTGTATGCTGTACTTCCACCGCTCCATATAACACCAAATCACTCCTGCCACTTCCCTGGTGCCTGGTGGGTCCAGTGCACACCATAGATCATTAAAGAGAATCCAGAGACAACACAGGTAAAGGAGAGGGTCTGCAAGTGCTTCACCAGACCTTGGCCTAACTCAGGCAGCTACACCTTGGACAGGACCCCTGGGGACAAGGTGCATCTGTCCTTGTCAGTCACATGTAGTCAACACCATCCCACATACCCATGGTGGACATATGAGACACTGACCCTGGAGGGCTGTCACCAGGCAAGGGAGTAGACACAACAGCCTCATCTTCTTTTAGAGCACAGCTCTGCCTTCTCCAGAGACCTTGGCCCCAAGTGAGGAGAGAGCTATGAGCCCCCACAGCCCAGGGGAGGTTGTGCCGTGGATCTGGAAAAGAAATTTGCCTGTGGTCAAGCATTTCTCCTATAAGTAGAGAGGGAGAGAGGACAGTCACCCTGGTCACTCTGGGGCTTCTGTTGGGATGTCTCTGCTCTTGAATTCACTCATCTTGTTTGTCAGGAGTAGGGGATCACCTGGTTCATTAGACACAATTGAGTGAGATCAAAGGACAGCCTGACCTTTGTGAGCATAAGAATAAATCATGGACTAGATGAGTAGGAAACACTTAGATTCTCATGCATCTTACAAATTAAAAAAGGAATTCCCCTTGTTCAGTTTCTAAATCCCAAAACTCTAGTATACATATAATTATCAAAAATGTATATATTTTCATTCAAATAGTATCTATCTTGGTAGAAACAATAAAGGAAAGTCGTAGTAAATACCCAATTTCTTCATTTCTGAACTTTTATAAGATGCTGATGAGTTTGTTTGCTGTAGAGTTATTGTTGTTGTTAATTTCTAACATTGGTCCATTTAGCGCAGTTTAATTCCCAGAGATGTTCCACATGCACAGTGCTTCCTGCTATTCAGCTGAGAATAAATGCCATGTACAACCTTGTCCACGTGTCAACTCACAGAGCAAGGTTCATCCCCATCATCATCCTTGTGGGGCTGAGGACAGTGGGCACTCCAAGGACTGCTCTTTTTACTTTCAAGTCAGTATCCCTGCCCAATGTCCATCTGTGCACTGAGACTCCATCACCATCAGGACAATGTAGCAAAAGGGTATGAACACATTTACAGAATTTTAACTCCCCTGGACACCGTTTGTGCTCAACCTCTTCCCTTTATCCTCCAAAAGGTGTCAACTGTGGCATCAAGTGACTCAGTTGGGCACAGCAGAGTAATAATTATTCAGTAAGAGGTTACTCTGAACCAAATGCCACACTGTCATTATTATATGTAATCTCTCAGAAGTTTGAAAGCATGATAAGCTTAGTTAAAATGATCAAACCTAAGTGAAGCCACAGACCTCCTTGGCCAATGCTCCTCCTGAATGGTGTTACTGCCCATGCCTTCAAGCACACATCAGCCAGTTCCTTATGATGTGGTGATTGGGAGGACCATGCATTTGTGGATTCTGCCTCCAGTGAATCCTGGACCTGGCTCCATGCTGTGTGGTAAATACTGAAATGGCTCATGGACTATATCTACTTCTAATGCTGCTTTCCTGATAAATGTGTTTTGGAGCCTTCTATGATCTTCACCCAGGAAATTTGCCTGTGGAAGAGAAATACTGGAGAAAAACTGCCATAGAATATCACTGGAAGGAAACCCATGCTTCACTTTTTACAATAAATATTGCAGCAAATCTCCAGGAAGTCAGCACTTGTGGTCATGTTACACTACATACCTAATCCATTCTGGATGCTGTAACAAACTACTGTGGACTGGGTCATTGCCAACAACAGACATGCATTTCTCACAGATTTGTTATTGGGGCATCAAACAACAGATGCTGGCAGATTTGATGTCTGATAAAAACCTGCTTACAGGTTTTTTAGTTGGCTGTTTGTTCTCTGTGATCTCAGAGTGTTGACGGGTCAAAGGAGCTTCCTGACTCTTCTGTTATAAAGGCCCTAATGTTGTTCATGAGAGCTCCACCCTAGGACCAACATTGTCCCAAGACCCCACCTCCTAATACCACCCATGGACCTCTGGTTTTAATACCTGAGTTTTTGAGTGACAAATACACAAATTCATAGAAACAACTAATGAATCAAATACTGACTCCACCCAGATGGAAAGCTCCACCAGTAGAGCTCCCCAAAGAGGATGCCCATCATTCTGTGGAAGGTTCTCACCTTTGGTAGGAGAAAGGGGACCCAGCCATTCAGAACAAGCTCACGACCTTGTAGAGTGCACAGGTTCCATGCTAGAATTGGGACTAAGCTGTCTTGTAATGTATTATTATTTTCATCATTGCTTACATATACCTATCACCCTCATTTTCTAGGGATCCAAATAATTTTCTACCCATAATGGTTGGTAACTCTGGGTTCTCACTCAAGTTTCCTACCTGTTCTGTGAAATGAGGAGCCAGGTTCTAGTGTTTGATGTCTGATGCTGACATGTTAAAGTTCAGCACTCTCTCTCCTCCTGTGCACTCCTGGGGAATCTAACATGGAATTAGGGATTCTCCCTAGTTTGATGCAGGTGGGAGACGGAAACCACACAAACCACTCCTGTGAGCAGGACCCTGCTCATGGGTGAACAATAAAAACTGGACCAGACCTTTTATCTTATGTGATGCAGCAACCCTTGTCTTGCTGAAAAGTCCTCCCTGCTCTCAACAGACTCCTCAATGAAGGGACACACATTTTCACAGTCCTTCTGAGTGTGTGACATCATCATCCTGGGCATCCATACCATGTTATGGTAGGGGTTCCTCTACATCCACATGATATCAACTGCTATTTTACTAGAATAGGAGAAAACAAATGTATGTGACACCTTGACTTTGGAGCATGTGAGACGGTTTTCCTCCTATGACAATAAGCCTCTGTAACTCAGATACTGGAGAGGCCAGCACAGAACAATAAAGGGAAGGAGGCTCCCAGAGGAAAACTGGATACCAGCCCTTAAACTGCATCTGTGGCTGCTCCCAAGCTGATCCCTGTGGTCAGTGTGCCCTGAGCACCCCCTGGTATCCTGAGCATCCCCTACAGCCCAGACATCTTGTCTCCTTCGGGGAGGTTTGTGTCTGGGCTTACACTGACTTCCCCTCACTGCATCACTTGTACAGTAATACATGGCCATGTCCACAGCTCTCAGGTTGTTCATTTGAAGGTACAGCATGTTCTTGCCATTGTCTCTGGAGATGGTGAATTGGCCTTTCACAGAGTTGGCACAGTATGTGCAACCACCATTATAACTAATGTATGAAACCCACTCCAGTCCCTTCCCTGGAGCCTGGCGGACCCAGTTCATCCAGCTTCTACTGTAGGTGAATCCAGAGGCTGCACAGGAAAGTCTCAGAAACCCACCAGGCTTCAACAAACCTCCTCCAGACTCCACTAGCTGCACCTCACACTGGACACCTGCAAAAACAAAGACACAAGTTCAGGATACTGTCACCCTGCACTGTTTCTCTGAGTTCTATACATACATGTACTCAGTGCCTCTCATTCTCTCCAAATTACCTCTTAAAATAGCAACAAGGAAAACCCAGCTGAGCCCAAACCCCATGATGAGTGGTCTGTGTTCTGTCCTGAGCTCGGGCTGTGAGCACCTGCAAATCCCAGGCTGGGTTGCTGTCCCAGAGCTGTAGGGTCAGGGTTGGGCTGTATTTCATGAGCAGAGGAGCCCCATTTGCATGCCTTCCTGCTATATATTGAGCTCTGGTATTGGATGCTGACATGAACTACATGGTTGCTGAGTGTGACATGGCCGACAAAGGATAGAGATGGTGCATGACCTAGGAGAGTAAATTCTGATAAAAGAGAGGGATTTAAGATGAGTGATGCCTTTGAAAGTCACCAGTAATTAACTCACCAAGAGGATTAAATGCTCATGAGCAGAGGGAGAATCAAAAGAGCAGGACGTTGTTGTTCAGGTCACAGGAAGTTCCAATTGTCCCCGTTTTCCCTACAGAGCAATCAGAGTATGAACTAAGAACAGAATGTGACCCTAGAGCATGTGGACTGAGTGTTGCAGGAAGTGGAGCATCTGTGTTTGTCATTGGAGACAGGAGTGTGAACTTTACGGAGAAGCAGACTGTGCTCCCAGGTCATGTTTGTACAATAGAGTTTGGTGCTAAATGTGCAGCAGCCTCACTGACTCCTTTTCTTTTATTCACTAGACTTTGCAGTAGAACCAGATTCAAATATTTGGACTTAAAAGAAACTCCGTCATTACCAGTTCTGCTTTGTTGGAGATGTAGGTCAAAATTGGGTAGTAAGTATGTTGACATTTTATGAATTTGATTATGGAAACCTTGATGCAAACCACTAATAGAAAATAGCTGATGTAAATAAAATCATAATTGATAGGAAGAACATTATTTTTATGTACCATTGAGTACAGATGAATAAGTCATTCAAAACACTTCCTATCAGTGGAGCTGGTGGATCTAACTATATTAAAACCGTTTGTTCATCATTGCCGGTTAAGCCTGATGCTCACTCTCAGGATCTGTGATTACGTGCACATGTGAAGTAGCTGTAATCAGAGAGCAGGAGAGGGAGTAGATTAGGCCCCCTGGTTCTTCTGTAGTTAATTTCAGAAGAGTCATCTCCTCTTTTTCTCTCTGTCCCTATTCATGTCTGCATGGGACCCATGGAAAACTGTCACTATGGTTGTACCTGGTGAGTGTTCACTGAACTTGAACCTGATGCACTGAATGTATCAATGGGCACAGTGGGAAAAGGGACTCCATGAATGGGGCTGAGTTACAAGGGATGGTAAATGAACCTCATTTCTGCTGACACACTTGCTCTGATCTCCAGACTCTGCAAGAATAATTGTGTATAGATGGCCGTGCCAGGTGTGTGATTGGTTCAGTTGTCATAGGAACATAGTGCAGGTTGGATGTGGGATTGCCATTGTTAAGGGTGTCCCCACACTGTTCCCTGCCATGTGCTGACATTAATAGTGTCC
>CM052546.1:70771243-70821423 GCA_028533065.1 Trachops cirrhosus
TGCCAGGTGTGTGATTGGTTCAGTTGTCATAGGAACATAGTGCAGGTTGGATGTGGGATTGCCATTGTTAAGGGTGTCCCCACACTGTTCCCTGCCATGTGCTGACATTAATAGTGTCCAAGGAACCATGACAAGCACATGGCTGTGGTCTCAGGTGAGGGGACTTCTTAGGATCTCACCCTGAGGGAGAACAGAAGGAACACTGAGATATCACAGACTGTGCTGGAATCTGGAACACCTGCCCACCCTCCACTTTGCTGCCATAATGGCATCTGTGTGATGCTTGGCCAGAGGCAAGATCAGAAATTTATTCTTGATTTTAAAGTACTTTCATTTTCCCAAACACATTCCATTGTTCAGACATAGGATAGTGTCCTAGAACTTTCTAGGATACACTACAGTCCAATCCCAAAGCTGAACACACCAAGGCTTCCCAGATGACACCTCCATGAACACTCTTCATTCCAAGGACAAGGAGGCTCCCACTGTGCCCCCTGCAAAATCACAGTAAATAACAGGGGCTGTCTCAGGAACATCTTCCCAGACACTTCCTTGCAGTGCATCTGGCTCCCCTAGTGTCTGAAGTGCATGTGGCAGCATCGGTCTTGGTCTCAGATACTGACTGTGTGGGAGAAAGTCAGGAGGCTCATCACCCTGTCATCTCCTCAGCCCAGACCAACTGCCCCATCCCTCAGGGTTTTTGACACACTCAGGATGTGCGTCATGAAACTCTCTCTCTTGCACAGGAATACAAAGGCATCTTGTCATTGCTCAGGCTACTCAGCTCTCTGTAGGCTGTGCTCGGGGACTTGCCTGCAACCATGGTGACTCCCATGGACCTTCTGTGTGTACTTTGTTTCATTATCTTCAGTATCAGTTTGTCCTTTCTACTCAAGCCCTTGTTCTGGGGTCTGTCATAACCAGTGCAACCAGTAGTTGGTGAAGGTGTATCCAGAAGACTTAGAAGATAACTTCACTGAGGATCTAGGCTTCCTCAGCTCAGACCCCAACTGTACCATCTGCATGTGATTGTGGATGCCTGTGGAGAGGAAGCAGGAGTTGGAGAAATACCCCTCAACCATCCCAGGTCGCCTCCTCAAACCAGGTTCTGGGGAGTCCCTTACCTGTAGCCACTGCCTCCAGGAGGAGGGCCCTCCAGCTTCAGTCAATGGTGAGGGGCTGTGCCATCAGGACTTCTGTAGGGGCAGTTGTGGCTGTGGGTGATGTTCTCAGGACACAAACAGACCCACATTCAACCTAGTCTACCTCTTCGTATTTGCATATTCACGTGACAGAGTGTTTAATAACTGAAATCCTGACCCCACCTTAGAGAAGCAGAGGACACAGAGACCATGCTCTGTGGGAATCTGATAGACCAAGTCCTAATCCACATCTGAGGACCTGTCCCCTGGCAGGTCCCTGAGCTCTGTGCAGACACAGTTTCTCTCAATGAGGAACCAGCTCACACAGGACATGCTCCTTATTCTGAATCGAAATTTCAGAGACACAGAAACCACCTGGACCAGTCTGACCTTTATAACTGAATGTCTTACTACTAGGGCAATGTATCTTCAAAGTTTTCCACATAGTGAGTTAGTTAAACAATCCCTGTTTATCTCCTTAGAATTCAGATATAAAGAAGCCATAAAAATACCCTAATTGACTGTGGTTCTCATGTCTTATTGAGTTTGGTAAATGCTCTGGTGGAATTGGGTATTTACAGTCACCTCATTCCCAACTCCTACTTTAGATGTTTTTATGACAAGGGGAACCCACAGGCCCTCAGAGGAAATCTCTTCCCAGCTCCCTCTGTGCCTGATCCTGAAGCTTCCACCCTGAGCTCATGGGTCTCATGTGCCCCCTGCTACCCAAGTGGCACACTGCAGGGGACAGTGCTGTCAGGACTCCCAGGGCATGGACATCTCTGTGGCTCTAGTGCAGAATTAGAGGCTAAGCCCTAACTTCAGGTAAGATTGCTTTATTTACTCTATTGATTTTGTCAAAAAAACTGATTGATTTTCTGTACTACCGAAGCCTCCTTCCCCCCTCCCTGTAATTTGAGTCTTTGAGGTTATGTAGAGGAATAGGAGCAGCTGGGAAATATGCATTTGGGTGGGAAAAATATGATAGCCAGATGTTTTAAGCATGATTTTAATTTCCCCTGATAGTCTGAGTCAATGACCACTGGCTGAACAAGAATGCCTTTGTAGTATTACTGGATCTCCTTAAGATTAGACCAACTGGCTGTTCCTGGGGGTAGAGTTCCCCAGACACCAGTGGGAGCTGCAGTTACTTCATCCTGTTTCTTTAATATGAGCTTGTTGGTGGTGACCAAGTCCAGCCCTGTTTTTCCACGGGTGGCTGCATGAGGGTTGGAAACTGCATTTCCCTGAATTCTCTGATATTGATTGCTGTTCCGAAAGCTCCAATTGGAGTTGGGAGCACTGGAGAGGGTGTCCCCTTGGAAGTTTCCCTGAATGTGTTGGCCATTTTTGTCAAATTTACAATGGCATTCCTCTGCCCAATGTCTGCCATTGCCCCAGAGCAGTAATCCTTGTAGGGAAGCTTGCCATTTCCTTTCCCCCCTCAGTGTGGATAGACCTTCCTTGTGCAGGTGAACATGCTTTCTACAGTTATAACACTTTGAATCTCCCTCAACTGCAACAGTGAAGAGAGAGTCCTTATCATGCTCCATGCCAACATCTTGGCACACCATGATAAACTCACTGATGTCTCTGGTGGTAACTTACAGGGCTCCTATAATCACCCTGCAGCATTTTGATAAGCTAGTTGCTATAAAAGAGTATTGGCTGCTTTATGAGTATCAATTTCCCATTCAATGGCTTCCTGGAGGAAATCAATAAAGTTAATATATGCCTGTGAAGCACCCTGATGGATACTGATGAAGGAAGAAGTTTCCTTGGTCTGAGAATCGGGCACAGCCTTCATGGCTCTGAGAGCAATTTGAACACTTTAAGTAAAAGTTTGGGGATTAGGCCTGGCTTAATCTGCAGTGGTAGCAAAATCACCAGAGCCAGGCAGCACAGAGAAGGTGACAGGATTATTTATTCGTGCATTTTTGGCTGCCTGGTTAGTGGCTCACAGAGAATATTCCTAATGCCAGACTAAACTGAACAGGGGTTAAGAATGCCCTGTCCAGGGCAATCCAGTCACAAGGGGCCATTTTATAGCTGTCAGTGATGGCTTGAAATAGCTCTCTAGCTCTGGCTGGTGTAGCTTAGTGGGTTAAGTGCGGGCCTGTGAACCAAGAGATCACGGTTCGATTCCCAGTCAGGGCACATGCCTGGGTTGCAGGCCAGTTCCCAGCAGGGAATGCACAGGAAGCAACCATACATTGATATTTCTCTCCCTCTCTCCTTCCCTTCCCCTTTGAAGATAAATAAATAAAATCTTTAAAAAAAAAAAGAAATAGCTCTCTAGTATAAGGAGATTGAAGCCCATTTTCTTTAATGGTCTTTTTAAGTCCTTGTGAAGAGAAAAGGGAAGGAGCTCATGGACATTTCTTTGACCCTTGACTGTAATGGGGAAAGCCAAATGTACATCTAAATCCCCAGCATCCACTGACTGCCGAAGGCATTGTCATATGGCCCTGACAGGATATCTTTCTGAATTTTCTGTCTTTCTTGGTGGTGACACAACCTGCAAGGAGGAATACTCCTAGAGTTAAAGTAAGGAATGATGGCTATGAGGCAGGTCCTTCTTTGTGGCTGCTGGTGGAACTTCCATGCCTAGTTCTATTACATCATATATGACTTCCTCCTCTGAACTAGACTCCTCATCCTCCTCTGTGACTAGCTCCGGTTTCTTAATCCATATAGGCATGAGAGCAGTCCTGACTAGTCCCCAAGTTAGTAAGTTCTGAGCTCCAAGAGAAACACCACTGTCCTGTAAAGATTTTAGCTTGTCGCCTGCCTTTCCCAAACCTCAATATCTAAGGTTCCCTTGTCAGGCAAAGCAGGGTAGTATTCCTTTATAGTTTGTGAAAGCTGAATGAGATGGTGTTTCTTTACCTTACATCTTGCTCCCCAGAGGAGCTGCTGTAACACACACAGGTACTCTTCCTGATCTTTAGATAAACCAGAGCTCATTATTGCTGTTAAAAGGCTCCTTTTTACTTCCTATTCTTGTCTTTTCAGACTCTGCCACGTGTGCTGAAACCTAGCTAGTTAGCTATTGGGGGACATAGTGTGGTGGGTCGAAATGTGCTGTTGGTGAAAGACAGTCAAGGAGGGGCACCAGACATTCTGGGCATGCTAACCCTGCTTATGAATCTTGGGTCCTCCTCCAAGCATCTAAGACTGCGAGGGGAGGCTCGAAGTGCTAGGTGATGAACCTTCATATTGCACTTTCCTGGATGAGACAGAAGTTATAGTAAGTCATTTTGGAGGTCCCTATAAGACCCCTGCACATTTTGGGAATTGATCCCAGACACCCTCTCAAGGTTCAGACTCATATGGTAACATTCAATTTCCTGAGCTGAGAGGGGGAAGTGTGTTTTTTCTTTGGAGCTGGGCAAATTCTAAAAGCCCTCATACAAAACCTGTGTGTAACACTAATTTCTTCTGGAAAGTGGTCTTGGGAGTCTGGTCAAAACCTAAACACTCATTCAGTACTTGTTTTTCCTTATGCAGGAGGATGGAGGGAAAAGGCAAAATCAAAAGGACTGCAAGAGGTGGCCTGAAAGAAATAATCTGCTGAGATGCTTGTAAATAGTCCTGGAACTAGTTGCTGCTTTTAAAGCTGCTTAAAGGGAAAGTCTTTTCTCTTTCTCCCAAGCCTAACATAGTTGTGGGTTGTGCTGTGGGGGCAGGCCTGTGAGTGTGTATACAGTGTGCCTCTCATTGTGAGGACTTTTGTTTGGGGCTGGCGGGAAACCCAGTGTTCTGTCCAATCCACGTTCCAGCTTATCCTCTCGCGGGCGTCTTATAGCAGCAAATACCCTTGTGGCTTTTAACTGCTTGACCTGTGCCTGAGAGATGCGGCAAATGCTTGGGTGAGAGAGCAAGCCTCCTTCTTACTAAAGAGGGTGCAGATGCAAATTGGCCACGAGAGAGCAACATTTGAAATGAGTCCTTTTTCTTTGAAATCCAACACAACCTATGGCCTTACCAAAGTGCACTTGGTGTCCATCAGCCCTTACTTGGGCTGATGTGCACACTCCAACCAAGTTGGTGTGTTGTCCACAGCTGAGGCTTTTAGCCCTTGGCACCAGATGATATGGACTCTGACCAGCAGAGTCTGTGTTTTATGACTGTGATGAACACATTCACATGGACTACAGAAGTCTTGCAGAGAAAAAGGGACAGCATGGCCACTCTCTGAGTGAGAGAGTGCCCCAACCCTTGCCTGGACAGGCTTTTAGTGCTTTTCTGGACACATTACATCAAGGATGGTCCTCATTTACCATGAACAGGTTGGCTGTACGTGATTTACTTTTACAGATAACCAAAGGAAAGGATGTTACTGATTACTTCAAAGAAAAGGATGGTGCAAATACAAGGAGAAAAGTGGTTGAACTGGTTACACTCCATCCTTGGGAGGTTTAGCACAGAGTCTAGGAAGTTACTTTAGAGATATGCAGTAAACATTTGCTGCCTCAGTTCAGGGTGAGGGAGTTTCAGCAAAATCAAGCTTCAAAGCAGCCTAGTTCCCCATGAGAAAGCTGATCTGCGGGCGTGGATCATGTGTGCTGCCTTGTGCCTGGTGGTTTCCAAATCAGGGCTGAGCAACATTCCCCACTGCCACACAGGTCAGTTCCCTATACCCCTCAGCTCAGGTCTCCTGTCTCCTGCAAAGAGTTTTGTGTCTGTGTCCATACTGACTTCCCCACACTGCGTATCTCACAAAGTAATACAAACCTGTGCCCTCAACTCTCAGGCTGCTCAGCTCCATGCAGGCTGTGCTTATAGACTTGTCTGTGGTCATGGTGACTCTACCTTGGAACTTCATTGAGAAATTTGTGTTCCCACTGTTCAGGTAAACCCACCCCATCTATTCAAGGTCTTGTCCTGGGGATTGTAACACCCAGTGCATCTCACAGCTGGTGAAGGTGTATCCAGAAGCCTTGCAGAAGACCTTCACTGAGGTCCCAGACTTCCTCACCTCAGCCTCAGACTGCACCAGCTGCACCTGGGAGAGGACACACTGTGGAAAGGAAACAGAATAGAATGGAAATGTCTCTTGACTGTCCCTGGTCTGCTCCTCAACCCAGGCACTGGTGATCCCCTTATCTGCATCCAGCACTACCAGGAAGAATGGTATCCAGCTCAAGTCCATGGTTGGAGGGTATGACTTCAGGACTTCTGTAGGGGAGGGTGTGGCTCTGGGTGATGCTCCTAGGGCACAGACCCATGTTAACCTACTCCACCTCTTCTAATTTGCATATTCATGAGGCAAGGGTCTCACAGGTGATTTTTGTGAGAGGACAGAAGACATAGAGGCCATGCTCAGTGGGAGACACAGAATCCAAGTCTGAATTGATATTGTTGGATATAAACCACTTGTCAGGTCCCTGAGTCTTGTGCAGACATAGCTCCTCCCACTGAAGAACAAGCCCTGACAGGACAAGCTCCTCATTGGGAGCCCACCTTTGGTGACACAAGGAACAAAAGGACCAGTCTGACCTTGATACCTGCATGTTGTATTGCTGGATCAGTGTGTCTCCAAAACTGTGTCCCTAGTGAGTTAATAGAATCTTCCCTGTCCCCAACCTCTTAGATTTCAGATAATAGAAGCCCTAACATATCCCCATTGACTGTGGTTCTCATGTCTTATCCAGTTTGGTAAACGGTCTAATAAACTAGGGTGTTTACATTCACCTCCAATCCAATTTTATTTTAGATGTTTTCTTACAAGGGGGAGACCCAGTCCCTCAAAGGAAATCCTTCCCCAGCTCCCTGTGCACCTGCACCTGGGGCAGGAGGCCTGCACTTCTGAGACCCACATGTCCCTTGCTGCCCAGCTTGTGCCCTGCAGAAGAGGACCCTACCTGGACTCACAGGGAATGGACCTCTCATGGCTGTGTGCTGACTTTAGGGTGCTCCCTCTGGGACACCGTGTGCTTCAACATCTCTGGGCACAGAGAACTGTCCTGTACTAAATCCCAGTGACTCTGTAGTGGGCCCTATACCCAGTGCTCTATGTATCACCAAGAATTCTCTTCCCTGGAGCTGCCTGATGCACTGACATAATCAACACCTCTTTTATTTATTAAAAATATTCTTTAAAAGTTTCTGCGGATCCTCAACCATGGGAAACGGGATCTCTAAAAAACAAGAGCAGTTTTATGCTAATTCAGCAGCTTTTTAAGGCTGCTAGATGTGTCCCTGATAAGTGATCTTTAGACTTAGTTATTTAGGAAAAAGTTTGGCAGAAGTAGAGACAGCACCCGGTGGTGTGAGATGAAGGCTAGTGCCTCACTCCCTCCTTTAGAAAATTTAATTTGAAAATACTGGTTTGTTTGAATTTTGTTTCTGTTTTAAAAGTAATGTCTCAGTCTCAAAATGTTTTGATAAATAGAATGAAATCTCTAATGTTGTTACATCATGAAGATTGTACTCAGAAAGAATTTAAATTGATTATTAAAAAAGTAAAAGTTCTCACTTCTCTCAGACAGTAAAAATTGCAGGGAAAAAAAACAATTAAAAAATGTGTCTTTTAACCATTCTGAATCTTGTTTCTGAAGGCCCAGGGACTACTTCAGTCCTAAGAACAAGCTGTGCCAAGCTTAGCATCCTCCCTCCCTCTTCTCCAGTCTCCCTAAAGTTGTCAAAGGCACTAGATAACGAGATAGCTCACTTTTAAGCATATTCCAAGAATACAGTAATCACTAAGAATAAAAAAATCAAAGTAAATATATTTGCCAATAAAAGAAAAACTTTCTAAAAGTTATGAATACGCTCATAAATTTGTCAATCTAAAGCATAGTATAAATGAGACAGAGAATATGACATATTAAAAATATTAAGAATCCTCCTTGTTTATGCCAGAGCCATGCCCTTTTATTATAAAAATGAAATATAAACACACTGTCTCCCAAGGAAAACTACCCCTTTTCCGCAAAAAAATAAATACCATTTTTTAACTCAGTATCTATAAACACTGATCGTTTTCTTGAAGAAGAATTAGTATTCTCCCAGACATTATAGTTAGTCAAACAAGTCACAAAAGGCCCTTAGCTCTGCTAATCACTTTTGTCTAAAACATATTTTAGCATAGCCCACCATCGTCCCCATTTTCCTTGCAAACTCTAAACCTAAAAGCTACCGAATCCTGAGAACAACAAGGCAGTTAACTGGCTACTCAAACTCATTGCAGCTTGCAAAAACAACAGAGGGCCTGTCTTTCCAAACAGAGGGAAAAAATGGCACTTTTAAAACGGAGGCTACTTTTCAAGTGCCACTTGGAACCAAGCCTTGCTCATACTGTCCCCTACCCGTTATAAATCAAAAAGCCAAGGGTTAAAGGCCTAAAAGAGCCCTTCCAGAAAAGTAAAAATCAGACCCCTGAAGCTAAACAGAAAATGTAATAAACAAGTTAAAAGACTGTTTCATTATCATTCCCAAGCTAAGCAAATTATTAAAGAATGCCCTGACAAGCCCTTACTAAGGCAGCTGCATCCACAGGAGTTAACCCTCGAGGACTAAGTTCTCAAATGATTTGACATATAGATGTCACTCATTACTGTCCCTTTGGACAATTCAAATACATTCATATTTCTATTGATACTTACTCTAATGTCCTAAATGCATCTGCTTTAACAAAAGAATCCGATAAAAATATACAAGCCCATTGGCTTGAGGCCTTTAGTAATTTAAGGCAGCCTCAATAAATTAAAACTGATAATGGCCCAAGATACCTTGCCCATTCTACCCCAGCCTTCATTCAGTGTTAAAATATTCAACATAAAACAAGAATTCCTTGTACTTGAACTGATCAAGCAATTGTTGAATGAATGCATCATACCTTTAAAAATCTCCTTAAAAAACAAACAAACAAAAAAAGAAGTCATTAGTCCACCTCCAAAAAGTTTATTATGTTAGTTATGCTCACCTACAATTTTCTAAACTGTGATGAGTCACTCTGTACTCCAACTGAAAAACGTTTTCAGAAGAAAGAGCCAAAGTCATGTTATCCTCAGGTATTATATAGAGATCCACTGGGAGATAATAATTGGCAGAGCACTGTAGACCTTTTAACATGGGGAAGAGGGTATGTGTGTGTTTCTATCCCCACAAGTCCTGTCTGGCTTCCAGCTAAAAGGGTGAAGCCTTATCATGAACAAAACAGACATCAAACTGTGCTACCTGGAAATGAAAGCCGATCAGCTGACAGAGCAGATGGCCCAGCTGACACTGAACAACCAGAAGGAACACAGACACCCACAGCATCACACATGGGTTTAGATTCACTGACAAAGGGTGATGCGGACCACCTCAATAATGGGGGATGAGGCACAAATGCCTCCAGTGGAGAGTAATAATCTCTCAATGCCTCATAATGCTCCCTTCAGATGTGCCCCCACCACATAGGGGGACATTAAGTCTCTTAATATTCAAGCTGAGAAAATTCTTGCTAAAACTAAAGTGGAAGACACCCCAGAAAAGAAATTTATTGCTTACTTAGCAGTGTTGTCAGCCAATTCTGCTAAAGCTTTGCTTTTAATTGCCATTATACTCTGCTTAGGGGGGCAGAGTCTAACTAATGACAGTAATTCCTCATATATTTACCGGGCTCACGTTATTGACCCACCAGTATTTAAGTTCCATACCTGGAGGAATGTGGAACCTCCCTTTTCCACTAACGATACTCAGTGGACTGGAGGAGTATGGAGGCCTCCTGATGGTCCATTAGAAAAAAAATAACCACTAGATTTTGGTGACAAAAATACCATTTATGTTACTGAATACTCACCAGTTTGTTTTTCTATTCTTACAGACATTTGGTGCTTACCTGTAAAAGAAAAATTCTGCTGCAAGCAAGGAGCAGTGCAATGATTACTATCAGCTCTCTGTGATAACCACAGTGTACCCAAAGGGGAGATTACCATACTTCAAATCCCCCTCTGGTTCCTCCTTGTACTATAGACAGTAGCCATAAAGACTCAGTCTCTTGGTCTTTGTGCAGAGGACTGAATGCCACCATTGCATTTGTCCCTAAGAGTCCTTTTGTAATGAAGAACTGGGGAGCTAATTGGAAGGTACTGACTAAGCTTGACATAACAATAGTGTCAGCTCTGCCTCAATTCCCATATACTATTATGTGGTGAGAGGGGCCCAGTACTGGGGCATCTATTATCAGAATTGCTTCTCCCAACCACACGAGTCCTTGGCATTACAATTCTTAGAAAATAAGCTTCCCTTTTATTGCTAGAAAACACCTATATAAAAAAAAAATTAAATGCCTCTACCAGGATGGCCCTCCAAAGCAGAATTGGGTCATGGTTTGTACCTCTCACCCCAGGGACAGCTCAGGTCTTTTATAATAATTCAGCAAAAATTTATTCTCTGCCTGTCCTTGCAGGCTCCATGTATGCCAGCTGCCTTACTCATCTCAATATTATTCAATTAAGCCTCACTATGGTTTATATAGTTAGAAGACAAACTCAAGTATGTGTGCCAGTTAATGTAACCACAAAATAGGAAGATCCCAATGGCATAGTAGTGTTTAACAATGTGCTGGCCTCTTTAAGAGTCTGACAGTTTGTTGGCAACTTAATTGCATTTATTGTCTCTGCTATAGTTGTCGCAGCTACTGCTGCCACAGCAAACACTGCCCTCATTGAATCAGTTGATGTTCTCTTTACCAATTCCACTTTAGAAATTCTCCAACAGGCCCAGATTGATCAAGAAATCCTGACTCGGCTTTCTGCAGTAGAATCAGCCCTCAACTGGGTCGGTTAACTCCAGGATGTGCTAGTGACTCATCAGCAGGTGACCTGTGATCCTGGTTTTTCCAAACTGTGTGTCAACCCACTGCAATGGAACTCCAGCCAATACTCCTGGAATGATACTCAACATCACCTAAGAGAAGCTTTTTCTACTAATTTAAAGGGACAAATCAATAAATTGTGACTCAGTTTACACCAAGAGTAGCAGGACATTCAACACTTAACTAAGCAGGAGATTTTTCAAACACTTCATGATAATCTCATATACCTAAACCCAAAACACTGGTTTGATGGACTCAACCTAAGATTGTGGGTCACTGGAGCTGCTGGTTATTTACTGATTTTAATAATGCTTTGTATATTCCAATGCATTTAAAATTATTTGCCCAAGGTTGCAAAAGAAACCAGCAAGTAGAAAGTCTTATGAGATGTGTCACCACAACAGCGTTAACAAAAAGAAAAGAAAGGGGGAATTGTAGGGGACCAGTTTGTTTTGGTCTGGCAAATGTGCCTCAGTTCTGTATGGAAAACCTACAGAAGAGAAGAGGTGGTCAGGAGCCAGGCTTTCTAACTGAGTTTTCCCGTAGGAATCAGGCCTAGAAAATGCATACAAACTGTTATGGCTTCATCTTGATAAAATTCCATCACCCTGATCTAAAACAATAAATATGTATTGTCACCTTCAAAGTAATTTCCAAAGTCAGTGTGAGTTTTCCCAAGGACAGAGCTAATCTGCTCACCACCTTTCCCTTCTGCATATGCTATTTTCATTCCCTTGTTGTACCTAAAATGCAGTCAATAATATTCGATGTAAGAGATAATAAATCCTTCTTTGATATAAGACCCAAGAAAAATAATAAAAACCTCTCTAGGCAAGGGTCATGGAGCTCTCCTCTTGAGAGAGTGGCCATGCTGTCCCCATTTTCTACACAGGGTTGCTGTAGTCTTTGCATTTATTCTTGTCTTCAGTCACAACAGATGCACTCTTCTGGCCGGAGTCCACCACAAATAACACCCTTTCATTTTATTTTTGTTTCCAAACAAAAATATTGTTAATAACCTTGCTCTGGACTCTTCTATGTCCCTTCACTGTTCCAAATGGGGTGAAGACAGAGTGCACTCCATCAGGCCTTTGTGAATTATGATATAAAAGTTGAAATATGTAGTTTACTGATCTCTTAATTCTTGAGGAAACCTGATTCTCACCCCTGCAGGATCAGGCCCACTGCATCCTGTAGGAAAAGGGGAGGTGAGATGATTAGGGGGAATGGTGTGGCCCCACCTCCATGTCTCTGCATGCCTCCTTCCACATCCCCAGGACAGTGGTGGAGTCTGTGCAGTAGAAACGTCCCTTGTTCCCACATGGTGAGTGTGAACACACACTTGTGATTACTGCAATCTGGACGTCACAACTTTGTATAACCTCATGTGCACACAACACTGTTGGGAACCACCCTGCTGGTTTCAGAAGCTGTAACCCCCCCATGGCTGAGGCTGTGTGAGAGACCTTGGGACCATAAGCAACTGAAGAGACAAAGCTTATCTCCTTGGCAGGTGTACCACCTCTGCCCCTTTTACTTAACCCTGCCTGGCCTCGGTGGATGATCCTATAGCCAATTGCAGGTAAGATTCCTCAAGGAAGGGATGACCTAAGTCAGGCATGATCATGGGGTAGGCAGGGAAGGATTTGGGGGACTATAGCAAAAGGGAGTGATGGGCCCTCGCCCCTCGGCTTTGGAATAACCTCATTCTGTCTGGAGTCCTCATTCTGTCTGCAAGAAGTCTCCTAATCTCTTGACTGCCTTATTTCCCCTGTCTGACTTAAGCCTGAAACAATGCCAAAGGTCAGTGGAGCCCTGTGCTGGAAAGGGCAGGTTCCTAAAGGTGATCAGGCCTAAGAGTGAGTACATAAAACCTGTGAAACCTGCTTTACTAAGAATGCTCTCTTAAGGGTCTGATCAGGAAATGAGTTAGTTTCCCAAATTGTATAGCCCCTTAGCTAACTGACCCTGACTCAGAATAAGCCCTCTTAGTTCTTTGTATGCTATATATTGTTTGATCTTTACTGCCTGACAATGATTGATGAGCTTTACCTGTATTCCTGTGGAAATTGAACCCAATAAAAGCCCACTGAGGAGAAGGCTTAGCCCTTCTCCTTTGAGAGATGGGCCACCTTTCCTTCCCAAGCAGATTATGTCTTGGTAGACTTATTCTCATCTGTGGTGGCTGAAGGGGCCCTGCGGGTGGATCCCCTCCACATCTAGCACCCAAACAGGGACCTGAGGATTCGAGATCTGCTTCAACGAGAAGCTGTGAGCCCTCATCATGGATGGCACGCCTAAGAGGATGCATGTTAGAGCTTTCATCCCTCCAGGGACAGGGGCATCTCTTGGTAAGGCCCCCAGGCATGTTACAGATAAAAGGAAAGGTTTCTGTTGTGCTGCCCCTTAAGCAGTTTTCTTCTCATTTCTCTCCCCTACAACCTCTCCCAGGAATAGGAATCTTGCAGTCTCTCTCCCAAGCATTTGCTGCATTTCATGGGCACGGGTTGAGCAGTTAAGAGCCACAAGGGTTAAGAGCCACCACTAGAAGGCACCCATGAGAAGATAATCTCCAACATGGGTCAGGACAGAACACTAGGTTTTCCACCAGGTGTAAGCAAAAGTCTACACAATGAGAGGCACACTGTAAAGCATTCACAGTCCCATTGCCTGCAGCACAATCCACGCTTAAGTATAGGCTTGGGGAGGAGAAAGCAAAGACTTTTCCTTTTATCAGCTTTTGTAGCAAGGTATTTATGAGTGTTTCAGCTTCTTACTGAGTGCCAATGAAAAGAGGTACTTCCTCCTCCTGGTTCAAGATTTCGGGCGTCCCTACATGAGTGCGGGCCTTGAGGAGGTGTCCGGGATCAATTCCTGAGGCACGCAGGGACCTCATATGTAATTGCACCTCATATAATTTAACTTTTGGCTCATCTGGGGAAGGACGGTGTAAGGGTTGGTCACCCAGCACTCCAAGCCCTTCCAGCTTGTCTAGATGACTGGGAAGAGAAACCGAGACCCATAAGTGGCTATGGGATACCTGAAATTTCTGATACCCCTCTCCTTGATTGTCCTCCACCAACAGTACATTTTTAACCCACTACACTCTCCTCACTAGCAAGAAACAGGATCTGAGGGTGCAGATGGAATGAAAACAAAACTGAAACTGGTTTCGTAATTGGTGCACTTGCAGCAGGAGGAATTTCAGAAAAGGTTCATTTATTTGTTAAGGAATTTCTGTAAAGGTTTCTACAAATCTTCAACCATGGGGAGCAGGCTCTCTAAGGACGAAGAGCAATGGTTTGTTAATTCAGCAGCTTTTTAGGACTGCTGGATGTCTCCCAGATAAGGGATCTTTAGATTTGGAAATACGGGAAAAATCAGGGTAGAGAAGCTCTTGTAATCAGGAAAGCTTAGACAAAAAGAAAAGGGGCCTATGGAATGTTAGTGGAGGAGACTCTGGACACCAGCCAGACCCTTCCCGTGGGTCACCCCAGCCATGGAAGGCTTCACAGCTGCACCAGGTGAGCCCAGCCCAGACGCTGGCTCGAGTGTGCTCACAGCATGGCAGGGCTGGATCTCTCCTGTGGGGATGGGTGGCAGCAGTGGAGGGCAGAGTTGGTCCCCCTCACCTGCCCTCTCCCCGTGCTCTTGGGAACACCCTTCCTCAGAGCCAGGAAGGGGTCCTGGCCCACCAGGTCAGACTCTGGGCCACATTTCCACTTGGCGCCTTGCCTTCAACAGTGCCTAGCAGCAGACTTAGAACTGGCACAGACAGTATGTCATGGAGGGGAGTTCCAGCCAGGTCATCTCTGAGGTAAGGGGCAGCAGCCCCCATGCTTTGGGAGGCTGCCAGCATGCTTAATTTCAAGAAAAGGATTTTTATTTTGTTTGCATTTCTATACCTGGGATAGGCGACCTTTCTCGGCCCTGCAAAAGTATGTGGACTCTTAGATGTTTTGGTCTGGGTGGGCAAGTTGGACAAATTCAGCCTTACATCCTTCCCTCCCCACTTAATATCTGGGGCAGGGACCTCCTCACTCAGAGGGGGATACAAATCACCCTGCTGACTTTTCCTGAGTGGCCACTGTCCAGATTCACACCTAAATTCTCCTAGATCCTTAAGTAATCAGGCTAGATAGGAATTAGATTTAGTTAACCAGTACCTTTCTTCCAGGCAGCTCACTAGTGTAAACAGAGAAGTACCTGTCAGACTTTTTTTCTTCCCCACACTGGGGATACTTATTGGCTTAATAGAACAGTTGTCACCTAATTTAGAAATGATTGAATGGCTATTTTTATCCCATCAACCCCAGCACACTATTAGCACCTATATTATTGTGTTATGCCAGCTTATTATCAAGGGCCGAGATAGTGTAATTCAGCTTTTTGGCCACTACCCAGCTGTTATATATGTTCCACTAACCCAAGTGTATCTACAAATTACAGTCAACCTTTAGAATTGCAGTGTGCAGTCGCTGATTTTGTAGGGGATCTAAATATTCATTTACCTTCTGATAAACTTCTACAAAACCTCCCCACTCTTAATAGCTGCATAGGGAAAAAATAATGCTACTCCTTTTCCTAAAGCTAGAACCATCTTTATTGATATTTCAGGAAAAACAGGTAAAGCCACTGCCACCTGGAAAGAAGGGAACAAGTTGAAACATTTTCTTTCTGGAGGCCACTCTTTTACCCAATGTGCATAAATTTCAGGGGCTATTCTAGCCCTCCAGCATTGGCCCAAAGAGCTGCTTTGATGTGGATGCTGGCCTGCAGGGTCTGTGACATTATGGATGAGATACAAGATATATTCACATGGACTACCGAGTCCTGTGGAGGAAAAGGGACAGCACAGGTACTCTGTCAAGGTAAGAGTGCCTCAGAGCAGCCTGGCCACTCCCTTAAGAGGACAGCTTCCCAATCATTCCCATGACAGGTTTTTATTGCCTTTCAATTTGCATGGGAATACAGGTAAAGTTCATTAATCATTTTCAGGCAGTAAGGATCAAACAATAGATAGCATACAAAGAACTAAGAGGGATTATTCTGAGTCAGGGTTTGTTAGCTAAAGGGTTAAAAACTTTGGGAAACAAACTCATTTCCTGCTCATACCCTTATCATTTAATTGAGAGCATTCTTAGCAAAGCAGGTTTCACAGGATTTTATGTATTCTTAGGCCTGATCACCTGGGGAACCCGTCCTTTCTAGCACAGGGTTGCACGGGCCCTCTGTCATTATTTCAGGATTAAGTCAGACAGAACCAAGGCAGCCAAGAGATTAGGAGATTTCTTACAGACAGAATGAGGACTCAGGCTTTGTCAAAGCAGAGGGGCAAGGGTCCATCACCCCCTTTTGCTGTAGCCCCCCAAGTCCTTCCTTGAGGCCTCCATGTGATCATGTCTGTCTTAGGTCGTTCCCCCTTTGGGGAATATTACCCATCATTGGCTAACCAATCAAGCATTGGGGGCCAGTTATGGATGGAGTAAAGGGAGCAGAAGTGGCGCTCCTGCCAGGGAGATAAGCTTTGTCTCCTTAGTGGCTTATGGTCCGAAGGTTGCTTCCTCAGCCTTAGCCATGGGGAGAGAGGGTTACAGCTTCTGAAACCAGGCAGGGCAGTTCCCAACATCTCTTAACTTAGTTTGTGACTCTGATTATACTGTATATATACTCCTTCACATAAATCAGCCTCTATTAAAAGGGTCCATTGGGGCTCAGTTACTAAGTCTATTTCTAACCATGGAAAGTCTTTTAGATAAAAAGAAGCACCCCTTATTTTTTTGCCCATATCCGATCTCATTCAGGCTTGCCCGGATCTATGGCAACAAATAATTCTCGGGCTGATACCCTTGTCAGCCTATCAGGTACTTTTTGATCTGTGGTAATGTTTCCTCAATTTTTTCACCAAAATAATCAGGCCTTACATAAAGAATTTATTATTCCATGGGCCCAAGCAAAACAAATTATCAGAGAGGGTCTAGATTGTCAAATGCTTTCAAAAATTACCTCTACTCTTTGGATTAACCCCACAGGGTTGCAACCTCAAATGATTTGTCAAACAGATGTTATTCACTATCCCCCTCTTCATTTCATAATATACTCCTTAAGTGAAATATTTAGAAATATAATCAGGCTTAACTTTTAAGTCTTGTTATGCTTATTTTGGAATGTTATGTGGATTATGAGTGTTGCAGAAAGTTCAAGTAAGTTGAAGATAGTTTGTAAGGAGAAAATTAAGAGTGAAGGGAAGAAAATGTAGGATTGTGAAGGAGGAGGATAAAAAGGAATAAAGGAAAATGATACATACCACATTCATATGTGGCAGGGGAAGTGAAAGTGGAAAAGAAATAAAAGGAATAATAAGCATCTAAGTCTTTAAAACACTCCAAATTCTAGACCTTGGAACTACCAGTCCCTCAAAACAACAGGATAAGTAACTCACTGCTCAAAATCATTGCAGCTTTCAGAAACAGCAGGGGGCCTCTCTTTACAAGTAGACACTTACTCAGGTGTTCTACATGACACTCCCCTCACTGGGGAATCAGCAAAGAATATTAGAACTCATTGACTCAAGGCTTTCAGCCATTTAGGCTGTCCACAAGAAATCAAGACTAATAATGGCCCAGGATTCATTGCACAAGCCACTCAGGCTTTCTTAGAAAAATGGGGATTCAGCATAAAACAGGTATCCCCTATAACCCTACAGGCCAAGCAATTATTAAAAGAGCTCATCAGACATTTAAAACATTATTAAACAAACAAAAAATGGGGAGCCAGGAAACATCCCCCAGGTATTTAACCATGCTAGCAATAAAATTTTTTTAATTGTAATGATGATTGGAAGTCACCCATAGACAAGTACCTTGTGCAAAACAGGGCTGCAGGCCCACACCCCTTGGTCTTATACAAAGACCCAATAGAGGGAGGAAGATAGAAAGGCCCAGTTGAAGTATTAACTTGGGGAAGAGGGTATGCTTGTGTTTCCTCTCCAGTAGTACCTTCTTTGGAGCTGGTGGCAAAGAGGGTGATGCCATATCACAGAAAAGGCTTCCCTGGCCATGACACAACTCTGCTCCATTGGACTCCCCTGATCCAGACTTCTCTAAGCTGTGTGTCACCACCCTGAAGTGGAATTTTAGTCAACATTCCTAGGCAGATATTCATCATCACCTGCAGGGCACGTTCTCTACCAATCTCAGAGGACATATTGATCAGCTCCAGCTTGAGCTCCATCAGCAGCTCAGTGACATCAAACATCTAACTGAAAAAAAGTGTTCCAGACCCTCCATGATAATATACAATGGCTGAACCCTAAGAACTGGTTTGATGGACTGAATTTACAGGTTTGTATCATGGTAGCCATTGGGTGCCTCCTTGTCTTAGTTCTTATTTGTGCTTTACAATGTATATGGAAGTTGTTTTCTTGTGATTGAATTTGGAAACTGCAAATAGTAGGTATTACAGTTTAACAACTACAATTAATTCCACACACAAAAAAGGGGCAGATGTTGGGAACTTCCCTGCTTGGTTTCAGAAGCTTTGACCCCCCATGGCTAAGGCTGAGTGAGCAGCCTTCAAACCATAAGGCAATAAGGAGGCAAAGCTCGTCTTCCTGGCAGGGGTGCCACCTCTGCCCCTTTTACATCACCCTGCCTGTCCCCCAGTGCATGATTGGTTAGCCAATGATGCGTAAGATTCCTCAATGGAGGGATGGCCTAAGACAGGCATGATCATGGGGGTCCCTAGGGAAGGACTTGGGTGGCTATAGCAAAAGGGAGTGGTGGACCCTCACCCCTTGGCTTTGGAATAACCTGAGTCCTCATTCTGTCTGCAAGAAGTCTCCTAATCTCTTGACTGCCTTATTTCCCCTGTCTGGCTTAAGCCTGAATCAATGACAGAGGGCAGTGCAGCCCTGTGTTGGAAAAGGTGGGTTCCCCAGGGTGATGAGGCCTCAGAAACAAAACATAAAATCCTGTGAAACCTGCTTTGTTTAGAATGCTCTCAGTGAAATGATAAGGGTCTGAGCAGGAAATGAGTTTGTTTCCCAAAGCTTTTAGCCCTTTAGCTAACAGATCCTGACTCAGAATAAGACCTCTTAGTTTTTTGTATGCTGTCTATTGTTTGATCCTTACTGCCTGACAATGATTAATGAACTTCACCTGTATTCCTGTGAAAATTGAACCCAATAAAAACCCACTGAGGAAAAGGCCCTTGGCCCTTCTCTTTTAAGAGATCGGCCACCTTTCCTCCCCAAATAGATAATGTCGTGGTAGAGTTATTCTCATCTGTGGAGGACTATGAAGATGGTATGGAACACAATAATTCCATCTGATGCGGTCCCTTTTTGTTCATTGTTGGATGCTGTAAAGTGTGTCCCTAGGTGTGAGAAAATTTAATGCCTCTGTCCATGTGGTGTTTTGTCTGCAATGAATTCCTCTCACTGCCACTGAGAAGTGACACCTGTCAAAAGTCTGTGAAGCACAGATAAAAAAACAAGTGTGTGTTCCTGTCAGGACCATACACAGCCTCCTTGGGCCACAAGACACCTTCTGACTCATCCATGTGAGCCATGGGGGCCATTCCCCAAAGTTATCATTCCTGTGGCCAGATGCCATCTCTGTGACTGGAAGACAGGACAGAGGTTGCTGACACTTGGCTCTGCCATGGGGGCAATGGAATATATAGACTTTCAGTCCATCACTGCCTTGCCGAAGCTCCTTGTGACCTTTTGACACAGGGCCCCATGTGGACACTTCAACAGGACACCAGGAAGTTCCACTGATGGCTCCTGTGTCCTGGGAGTTCCTTCCAATATGGCTTGACAGACCCTACTCAATGTTCCCCTTATATCCCACACAATTTCTGTAGGCTCAGAATCCATATGGCCATCTCTATAGTAACCAGGTTTCCTATACTGTCTTCCTGACCTATGGCCTGGGCACTGGGGTATTTGTGTCTGTCAGGAGAAAGCACCCATAATTCAGCTGACTGATCTGATTCACTCTTAATTTATGACAGTATTTTCTAACATTCACAGTACGGTGGCCTGTGGTGTCCGCCCTTCCTGGTTTCAGGAGCTGTAACCCCTCATGGCTAAGGCTGAGTGAGAAACTTCCAAGAACCAGGAGGCCTAAGGAGGCAAAACTTATTTCCCTGAACATGGGCACTGCCTGTTCTGCTGTTCCCTTCAGCTTGATTGGATAGTCAATGATGGGCAACCATTCTCTGGAAAGAATAGACCTAAGACAGACACGATCACATGGGAATAAGCCATCAGGGAAGAGACTCAGGGAGCTGTGGAAGTGAGGGAGTGATCGACATCAACCCTGCCCCTTTGGCTTTGACAGTAGCCTGAGTCCTTGTTCTGTATGTGAGAGATCCAAGTCTCCTGGCTGCCTTTGTCTCCTCCACCTGACTCAGGGCCTGTGGAAATAGCAGGGGCGGTGAGGCTCAGACTAGAGTTGGTGGACACCTGGGGTGAATTAGACCTGGGGCATAAGATATGTAAAATCCCATGAGACATGCTTGCTAGGATGCTCTTGAATGTGTAGCCTATGGCAGGAAATGAGGCTAATCCTGTATCTGTTAGGTGATACCAGCCGCAAAACCCAGCGTGAGACTTTTGAATCCTATGTAAATTATCTACCTGTTTTGATCTTCTCTGCTAGATGATGAATCTACATTCTGTAACCATTCACTTACCCAACACTACCTAATAAAAAGCCTATTGAGGCAGCGGCTTGGGGTGCTCTCCTTGGAGAAAATGGCCAGGCCACTCAGAGGCACCCTCCCCTTGAGAGGGTAGCCATGCTGTCCCTATTCCTCCACAGGACTCGGTAGTCAGTGTGTATGTTTTTCTTGTGACTTGCGAGCATCGACAACATTTGTGATCACTGGAGGCCGGTGGTCTGCAACAGTGTCCTTTCCCACAATAGCCTGTCCATCCATGCAAAAATGGCAGCTGTAAACCCAGCAGCTCCTTGGTGGTCAATTGGGAGATGTTCAGGAACCAGTAGCCACATGTCAGCAGGAAATAACAGAGCCCCATGTTCTGCAGAGTCAGCATGGAGGAGGAGAGGCTCCCTGATCAAGAACATGAGGAGCAGTCCCTTGCACTCATCAAGTGTCCCCACCCCAGTATAAATTATCACATTTTAATACACAGCTGAGCTGGGCACAGCTGTCCTTAGGGAAGTGCTTGTGTTTCTGGCCCAACATTTTATGTATACTTTAGTTCCAAATTACCTTATATTCTTCATACATAGGGTGCTTTTCATGCCAAATACTAAGCATATAATTGTCTCTACCAGGAATTCCTGCCCCCCGACATTGGGGTATTTCTGTTAAAAAATCCCAGGACTGTCCGCAGGTGGACTCATTGACTTTCCTCACACAGTCCAGTCTGCATCAGTGCAAATTGTAGATACATCTTCAATCACGGCCAACTGTGAATATTAGTGACCAAACACACTGACCAAGGCGTTGGAGGTGAGAATTCAGACTCCACTGTTTATTACTCAAGCTTTTTTTCAAAGGCATTCTTCTCTAGGGTTGGTCATGGAGGAACTGTGTGACTTTTCACATGTGGAATGTACATCCTCCACCTCCAGCAGCCCAACTGTGGGGGAGCTCCACCCACAGATCTCCCCCAAGATACTGTGGGTGAGAATAATTCTACCAAGACAGGACCTGCTTGGGGAGGAAGGCTGACCAATCTCTCCAAGGAGAAAGGTGGTTTAGCCTCTCTCTCAGTGGGCTTTTACTGAGTTTAGCTTTCATGGTAATGCATATCAAAGAAAGTAGGTATGATTTACAGATCACATTTCTGAGATCATGGGGATCTTTGTGCATCACAGTCTGGTAGATGGGGTGATGCCAATCAGGTGTAAAACCTTGGGAAACAAATTTATTTTGTGCTTGGGCCCTTACCATTTATATTGAGGGCATTTTTAGCAAAGTGGCATTCATAGGACTTTTATGCATTCTTTCTCAGTCCTGACAGTCCCCCACCAGGAACCACCAATTCCAGCACAGGGCTGCAAATCCCATCAGCATTGTTTCAGGCCTGAATTAAGCAGGGGAAGCAAGACAGCCAAGAGATTAGGAGATTTTTTACAGATAATATGAGGACTCAAGCTGTGATAAAGCTAAGGGTGAGGGTTTTTTGTCCCTCCCCCATAATCCCCTAAGACCTTCCCTGCTGGCCCCTTCATGACTGTACCTCTCTTAGGTCATCCCCCCCTTGAGGGATCTTACAGGTCATTGGCTAACCAGTCATCCACCTGGGGCCAACCAGGGTGAAGTAAAGCAGGCAGAGGCTGCACCTCTGCCGGGAGGATCAGTTTTGCCTCCTTAGTGTCTTATGGCCCAAGCTCCCCTGCCATGGGGCCTTTTCACCTGTTGGTGGGGTTACAGTCTCTGAAACCAGGCAGGGCAGTTCCCAACAACCAACAGGCACTGAGTTATCACTTAGTTCCAAGGACAACCAGGAGACTCTGTTTTGTATTCACTGTCTGGTGAATGTCACTGGTGGCTGTACCTCAGAGGTCATTGAGAAAGTTGCTGATTCTACAGAATAGTAGACCTGTGCTTCATTTATCCCGCATGTGTCACTTCTGTGTGCCACCACTTCATTTAAGTCACTGCTTATTTATCTTCTATGCTGTACATGTCATTGGCATGCATTATCACACTTGGGCCTTCCATCAAGAATCCTTCTAATAAACATTACAGAAATCTGATGACTGATACGTCTCCATCGTTTCAGTACATGGACTTCACAAACATTGCCCCATGAAAGAAAATTATCATTGGTTAATGTCCAAGATCAGATAAAGAAAAAGTCTTTGCTAAGATCAATCACATTGTGTCTTGAGTGCCCCCTGGTGTACTGGGTGCTCCCTGCTGCCCAGGCCTCCTGTCTCCTTCAGGGTGGCTTTTTTCTGGTCTCACACTGACTTCCCCTTACTGTTTCTCCCACAGTAATACATGGCTGAGTCTTCAGCTCTCAGGCTGTTCATATGCATATAGAGCTCATTCTTGGAGTTGTCTCTAGAGATGATGAATCAGTCCTTCACAGAGTTGGCGTAGTATGTTCTACCACTACTACTACTAAGGTGTGAGTAGTAAAGTTCTCTGTAGAGAACTTCCCTTCCCTGGAACCTGGAGGACCCAGTTCATATTGTAGCTACTGAGGGTGAATCCAGAGGCTGCACAGGAGCATCTCAGAGACCTCCCCAGGTTTCACCAAGCCTCACCCAGTTTCAACCAGCTGCACCTCATGCTGGGCACCTGCAAACACAAATATGTCAGGTCAGGAAATTGTCATGCATTCATAGTTTCTCTCAGTCATATCCACTCACATACTCAGTGTCTGTGATTTTCCATAAATTAGCTCTTAAAATTGCTACAATGAAAACCCAGTTGGAGCCCTGGCTGGTGTAGCTCAGTGGATTGAGCGCGGGCTGCGAACCAAAGCATCGCAGGTTCGATTCCCAGTCAGGGCACATGCCTGGGTTGCAGACCGGGTCCCCAGTGGGTACCACATGAGAGGCAACCACACATTGACATTTCTCTCTCTCTCCTTCTCCCACTCTTGTCCTCTCTAAAAATAAATAAATAAAATATTAAAAAAAAAGAAAACCTAGTTGAATCCAGACTTCATGGTGAGTGGTCTGTCTTCTGTCCTGAGCAGGTACTGGGAACACCTTGGAATCCAGGGCTGGGCTCCTCTCCCAGAGTTGCAGGGTCAGGGCTGGGCTGCTTTCCATGAGCAGAGGGGCCCTATTTGCATGGCCTCCTACTATATAGGGAGCTCTGGGTTTGGACACTGACATGAGGAACATGTTCCATACTGTGACCTGTCTCAGGGCACAGGTTTGTTGACAATTACTCCCAAATATTGGACAGTTTGGTTCAGTTGATTGAAACGTCATCCTGTAACTGAAAGTGGGAGCTTTGATGTCAGATCTGTTTGTGTATGATTCCCTGTCTGCATGTGTACAGTGAGCAATTTCCCTCTCTATCTCTCTCCTGCACCCACTCCCTTCCTTGATCTCTAAAAGAAGTGAAAAATTTTCTTGTGGTGAAGAGAAAAAATAATAATATGAAAAATAAAATAATTTCTTCATTCATTTGGTCCTGTGCCCTCCCCAGTTTACAATCTGCCCTAGGAGACGGGCACATGGCATAGGTGAGTAAATTCTCATAAATGGAGATGGATTTAGAATGAGAGATGATTTAGAGAACCACCAATACTGAACTCACCAAGAGATTTCAACCCTCACTGCCAGAGGTTTGTGTTCAGGATACAGGGAGTTCCATCTGACCCTTTTCCCATCCAAAGTGATAGGAGTATGAACTAAGAACAGAGTGTGACCCTAGAGCACACTCATCCAGTGCTGGAGGAGGTGGAGATTTGGTGTGGATCACTGGGAGACAGAAGTGTGAACTCCACAGACAAGCAGACTCTGCCCCCAGGTCATGATCCTCCAGTGCAGTTTGGTGCTCAATGTGCAGCAGCCTCCCTGCCTCATTTTTGTTTTTGTTTTCTAGAGTCTGTGGTAAGACCAGGTTCAAGCATCTAAGACACAGAACAAACTCAGTCATGATGAGATATTCTTAGGTGAAGATGGAGGTAGAGATTGTCAAGTAAGTATGTTAAAATTATATGTATTTTGTTGTGGAAAAACAACCACTTGATGCCAACCACTAATATAACATAGAGAATACATGAAATTATAATTGATATAAAGAGCATCATTTTTCTTCATCTATGGATTACAGAGAGAGTAAATCATTTAAATAGCCCCCTCTTGCTGCAGCTAGTGGATCTGACTTTCTGTGAAACTGGTCAGACACAGGGGTTCAGCCTTATTTTCACCATCAGGGTCTGTGGCTCTCTGGATTATGACGTGGTTCTAATCAGCAATGCAACAGACAGATTCATCTGTCATTTGTCATAATTAAATTTCATAAGCTTTGTCTCCTCCCTCTTTTTCATCTGTTCCATGTCTGCACATGATCCTTTGGAATTCTGTCAGCTTCTCCACACAAGTTAGGCATCACTTGGGTATGAAGTCATATGTTGTGTGGGTCAGCGTGCTGAACTGGGAGCAGATCCCCCCAGGTGCATGGGTGGTGGGATTAAGGAAGCCCTGAACCAATACTTCCAGGGCTCTGCTCCTTTATGTGGTCATTTTCATCCTCATGTAGCCAGTTCATGTTGTGTTATGTCAATTTCTTCAAAAATAGCCTCAGACAGCCATCTAGTTTAAGAGGTTAGGTTGGCAAAACCTAAGTTGTTTTTTTTTTTTCCTGTAAGATGGCTCAAGTAATGGTTAGTTTTCTTTAATTTCATTTGAAAGAAATTTGTTAGATTGTGTTGTGACAGGCCATGTCTTTTGGTGGTCACAGAGCTGAGCTTCAGGGAGGGCTGGATCAGGGACATGTCCCTGGGTCATGATTCTGCTCTGTAAGGAATGCTGGAGTGTGTGCTATTCCTGGCCCTTATGTACACCATCCTTGCAGCTCCTCTCTGGGACTCACCAGTCCTGAGCCTGACTCATGCAGCTAAGCTGGGACTAGACACCTAGAGACAAAGACTTTCAGTAAGGGACACCTCACCTTTAAGCCTCTTTACATGTATTATCTGAGACTCTCTGAAGTCAGTGTATGTCAAGGAGAAGATCACAAAGAAACTTGTGTCCACAACACTCTCTTGTCCTTAGAGTCATACCCACCAGACACAGAGGGAAACACAGGTTTCCTAGTGAGTTGTGTTCTTCCTGGGGTCTGGTTCTCCTTGTCATTTAGGGAAGTCCTTTTTCTCCTGGCTGTGGGAGGTTCAGAACAGAAATTAAATGATACATGTGCACACACAGTACTCAAAACACAGTCACAAACACATGCCCCAACAAGATAACATGTGTGTGCACACACACACACTCACTCACACTCTCACACACAAATTCAAGGACCTCAGGAAGGAAGCCTGTCCCTAGGTTCCTGAGGTGAAACTGAGACCCAGACCATCAGGGAACCAGAATGGATGAACCCAAAGAGTCAGGAACATCCAGATCCCTGCTACGGGGCCTGTTGAGTGTTCCCCTATATGACAGGACTCAGTAGATGTGATTAAGATAAGCGTGACTGAGTTAAGGTAATGAGGAAGGGTCAACATCCTGAGTTCCCAGTTTGGACACACATGGAATCATGTGTCCTTTTCAAGAAGAAACTAAATGATAGTAACAATACAGTGATTGTTGAAACTGATGTTCGGGTGTGTTTCCACATCCACCCTGTAAATGAGGAGCAAGAGGGTAATGTGTGGCAGGGAGGACAGAGACCTGAGGGGTGGATGTGCTGGGGGACGATCACAACCCCTGTAGGGTGAGGGGTGCCTGTCAGAAGGAAGGAGACATTGTGTGTATGTTGGGGGACAGAGAGACTGAGCTCAGCACACAGGGTTCTGGACAGGTCTGGACTCCTGATTTGGGACATGTTTCCAACCACAGGGAAGATGAGAGCACTCAGGGAGGTTCATTGTCAAGGAAGAAAAAGGACACACAGGAGCGTGGTGAAGGAAAGGTCCCAGGCAAAGAGTGGAATCTCATCTGCAAACAAACAGTATCAATTCTTCCTTTGTTGTCTGAAGTAAGAATGTGAAAAACCAGAGCCACAAAGAAGGAAGAAGTGTCCCTGGATGCAACTGAGAGATTTCAGAGGAATTCTCTGCTCCCAAGATAAAGGCCCCTCCACGTAAAGGTTCCCCACCAGATCCACACCTGCTCCTGGGTTTGCTCTCTGTGGTCGAAGGGAGCTGAGCACAGGCTAGTGTCCTGAGTGTCCCCAAGTGGTCCTATCACCACCTGCAGCTCAGCCCTCCTATCTCCCCCAAAATAGTTTGTGTCAGGGTTCACACTGACTTCACTGTGCATCTCTCACACAGTAATACATGGCCGTGTCCTGGGCTCTCAGGCTGCTCAGCTCCACATAGGCTGTGTTCACAGACTTGTCTGCTGTCATGGTGACTCTGCCCTGGAACTTCTGTGCATAGATTTTGCCACCATTTTAGGGTTAACCACCCCCATCCACTCAAACCATTGTCCCAGGGCATGTTGCACCCAGTTCATATAGTAGCTGGTGAAGGTACATCCAGAAGCCTCACTGAGGCCCCTGGTTTCCTCTCTTCAGCCCCAGACTGCACCAGCTGCACCTGGGAATGGACACCTGTGGAGAGGAAGAAAGAGTGGGTGGAAATACCCCTCAACGGTCCCAGGTCCCCTCCTCAAACCAGGTTCTGGGGAGTCCCTTACCTGTAGTCACTGCTTCCAGGGAGAGGGCTCTCCAGCTCCAGTCCATGGTGAGGGGCTGTGCCATCAGGACTTCTGTAGGGGAGGATGTGGCTGTGGATCATGCTCTCAGGGCGCACATAGACCCACATTCAACCTAGTCTACCTCATCTCATTTTCATATTCATATGGCAGAGTGTTTCATAGCTGAAGTCCTGATCCCACCTGAGGGAAGGCAGAGGACACAGAGACCTTGCTGAGTGGGAGTCTGATGGACCAAGTCCCAATCCACATATGAGGGTATGTGTCCCCTGGCAGGTCCCTGAGCTCGGAGCTGATATAGTTTCTTTCAATGAGGAACCAGACCCCAGAGGACATGCTTCTCATTCTGAATCCACCATTCAGTGACACAGGAACTCCCTGGAAAAGTCTGGCCTTGATACCTGAATGTCTTCTTACTAAGCCAGCATGTCTTCAAAATTTCCCACATAGTTAAATAATCCCTATGTTTATTTCCTTAGAATTCAGATATAAAGAAGACATAAAAAATACCCTTATTGACTGTGGTTGTCATGTCTTATTGAGTTTGGTAAATGCTCTAATGGAATAGGGTATTTATAGTCACCTCATCTCCAAGTCTTACTTTACATGTTTTTTATGGGTAGAGGAAGATGCAGGCCCCCACAGAAAAATCTCTCCGCAGCTCCCTCTGCACCTGATCATGAAGCAGCCACCCTGTGCTAACGGATCTCATGTGTCTCCTGCTGCCCAGGCTGCACACTGCAGGGGGTGGTTCTGCCTGGACTCCCAGGGCATGGATATCTCAGTGGCTCTAGTGCAGAATTAAAGGCTAAGCCCTGACTTCAGGGAACTCTGTCTGGGACCCCATGTGCTTTGACATATCTACACAGAAAACTGGCCTTACTGAGCCCCAGTGACTCTGCAGGGAATCAAACCAGGGCTCTATGAGCCACCAGGGAACCCCTTTCCAGGAGCTGCCTGATGCATTGACTCAGCAACACCCCTGAGTCCAGAAGATCTTGGGGGCTCTGAGGGACTCCAATGTCCTCAGGTTCCTCTGTTCTCAGGTCACATCTCTATATCCTTGCATGCAGCCCCAATTCCATTGCACTTCTACTGATCAATAAGCAACACACACAATGTAGTGAGTTTGATGGTAATGCCACCTGGTCTCCTGACTTCCCTGCTTCTAGCACGTGGACAGGATCCCCACTCTCACATGAACCACATGAGTGATATGATTTAATGACAGAAAAAAAGGCAAACGTGATTAATTCGAAGACTGGAAAGTGTCTGACCTTGTTGTTTCCTGTTTTCCCAGTTCCTGGGACTTGCAGAGGCCATTGTGAGAAGCTCCTGGCTTGTCATCCAGAGGGTCAGACCCAAATTACCCCTTTACAAGTAGTGTAGACAACATTCACCTGACTTGTGGTGGGGTCACTCTGATGCATCAGCTCACAGGTGCTCATTGCAGAGCACACACACAGGAGCCCCAATGGTAGTACCACAGGGGGCACTGGATGGGCATATCCACTACAACAGAAGTAGGTGCTTATGCAGGAACAGAGGAGCCAGAAAAGTGGTCCTGGTGTGTCAGAGTCTGTGGAGCAGTGTCAGTGTGGTTTTATACTGTCCCCATGGTGTCCTGAGCACCACCCCTCCCCTTTCCCTTAGGGAGATTTATGTTTGGGTTCATGTTGATTATCCCTCACTGTGTCCCTTGCACAGTAATTAACAGCTGTGTCCTTAGTGGTCACAGCTCAGCTGCAGGGAGAACTGGTTCTTGGACATGTCTCTAGAGATGAAGGTGTGGCTCCTGAGGGACAGGCTATAATAAGTGTTCCTATTATAACACATGTACCAAATCCACTCTAGTCCCTTCCCTGGGGGCACTGGTGGATCCAGCTTCAGCAGTAACCACTGGTGATAGAGTAACCAGAGAGAGTGCAGGTGAGGGAGAGGGTCTGTGAGGGCTTCACCAGTTCTGGGCCTGACTCCTGCAGCTGTATCAGGGACAGGACACTTGAGGACAAGGAGCATCAGTCCCTGTCACTTGTGCAGTCACCACAACCCATTGGCCTATTTCTGACATCTGAGATACTAACCCAGTGGGCCTGTCACCAGGCACAGGAAAAGAACCAGTACACTCATTTTCTCTAGAGTGAAGCTCTGCCTTCCCCAGAGACCTCAGCCCCCTGTAAGAAGACAGTTGTGAGCCCCCACAGCCCAGGGGAGAATTTGAACTGTAAGTGAGAAAGAAATTTGCATGTGGGGGATGCTGTTCTCATAAGTGGGGAGAGACTGAGGCCACTGCCCCATGTCTTTCTGGGCCCTGAACACAGTTCTTCTCTTGAACCCAAAGATGTGGGTCAAGGTTGGGAGGTCAGTTGGGTCATGAACGATGTTTGAATCATGACAATAGACAGCCCTTCTTTCTATGTTTAAAAATTAAAGTTGGGCTCAATGAGGGATCTCACTATTTTAGTTTCACGGATTTTTCAAGTGGATATTAAAACAGATTAACATTATTCTGAAACATCTGCCTAAGTCCAAAAAATGACATAAAGTAGACACATTAAGGCCAGATTGGAAAACCATAATTTTATATAAAATAGCATTTGATGTAAATTTTTATGTAACAATAAGAGTAAAATAAATTACAAAAACAAAACAAACAAACAAAAAAGTCTTTCCCTTGACCTGGCTGAGGCCCCTGGCCCTGCAGATGGCAGTGGAGGTGCAGCCTCTGTCTCAGCTGAGCTCCAGGGAATGGGCCACACTGGTCAGGTCCTGCTGCCAGGACTACAGCCCTGGTACTTCAGCTGAGACAGGAGTTACACATGCTGTGTTCTTCCTTTTGTCTCACTTAGCACAGAACAGTACAGGCAGTCCCTTCTGACAGGTGAGGTGCTTAGGAGGCCTCCCAGGATCCTAGACCACATGAGGCCCTAAAGTCCTGGAGGCACCTTCTCCCAGATAGACAGAGGCACTGACTCTGGCCAGTAGATGTTCTAACATCTGTGTGGATGACGGGTCCTGCTTCCTTGTCATAGAGGCTCAGTATGAAAGCTGCTAACCTTGTATTCACCTGAGACCTTGGGTTGAGGTGAATCTGGGGACTGATGTCCAGGAAAGGGTACTGGGAGCTCATGACGGGCCAAGGTGATGGGTGGAGGGAAACCAAAATACAGAGTGTATATATTTTTTATTACATCACTAAATTGAAGTGAAACACAGGATGGGATATGACAGTCTGGTAAATTCTTTAAACCAGGTTGCTTTCCAGAGTCTCATTCACCCTCCATACACAGAAAATTCACATTGCTGTCTCCATTATTTAATAGTTCACAGAACGACCTGGGGTACATCTGACAGACTGAAGACATCCATGGACCAGTTGTGAGATTTCCTCAGGGGACAAAAGTCTCAGATTCCCTCCTTGTTGACAAAGCACTGAGAGTGACAAGTTGGTTCAGGTACATAGGGTTGAGGTGACATATGTGGCAGAGATGACACAACTCTTTTGGAAATACTTGGGGGCACCAGTGAGGAGTTGAGGGCACCAGACAGCTGTGACCAGCATGAAGGAAAGGGAAGTAGATACCAAGGGAGAGCAGAAAGAACTCCTCATCCAGGGAGCAGCACACCTGTGCCCCAGGGGACACTTATCTTCTTTAACCCTTTTCTGTCCTGTGAGCAAACTGGAGGAGGAGAACTGAGTCCCTGTCCATGGCCCTGGCCAGCCCAGTGATGTGTGTACTGAACTGCCTCAGAGGGCCCGCAGACTTGTCATGTCTTCCCCGAGCATCCGTCCCTCTGGCATTGCTCTGAGATGCATTTCAGGGGATCACTTGGGAGTCTCTGTGTCCCAATTTTCCAGGAGCTTTAGGGACCATAAGACACAGATCAATGGAACCTTTTGAAGGTCTTGTCATTTTTGTCACTCCCATGCCACGTGACCTGAAAGGGCTATATTAGCTACTGGCTCAGGGGGACACTGTAAAGTGAAACTTCTTGGTGACAACATGTCTCCTGAGAAGGGAGCATCCATTCTGGGCAGCAGGGTCCTGTGTGTGGTAAGCATGGCAGAGTTTGTGGGTTCCCAAAATCAAACATCCTGTCTGCACCATGAGGTAGAGAGTGCTCACCCTAAAGACGCCCCACCCATGTTGCATCCCCCTCAAAGAGACACCCAGGTCCTTGTAGTGCCCTGCCCCCTAAGAACATGTCCCACCCTCTGCCCTTCACCCCACATATCCACCTCACACACTGCTCTCATCTCAGGGACCCTGTGGCTCAGAATCCTGAACCAGGCTCCCCTGTTCCCAGATTCTATTTCCTTGGACATACCCATGGGACAGACACACTCTTTTTCAGGTTCTTGCCCAAAAGTGAGCTCCTGAGAGCAACCTTGCATATCTGACCCCTGCAGCACTCCTGACTCCATTCTAACTCTGCAGAGTCAGGAGTCACCACCTCTCCTGGAAAACAGGTGCCTGCCTCTCATTAGTGCTGGTGTGACATTTGTGGTAAAACACACTCACTAACAGCCACTGTGTTAATCCATTTAAATTGGACACAGCAACATTAAGTACACTCACACCATTTGCAACCGTCGTCACCATCCAGACCCAGAAATGCTCACTTTCCCAAAATGCCACGTCCAGTTCCAGTAGGGTCAACCATGTTGTCTGAGAAGGTCTGGACATGGGGGATATGTCTTCAAGGAAGCATATCCTGGCCTGGAAGACGTGTCATTACTTGGGATCTGTGTTTGATTTTGTTCTTTCTCTTTTCTGGATTCTGTATTTTTACTGCCTCAATCATCTGGGACCTCTTAGAAATGACCACCATTCTTAGAGTTGACCAGCAGCTGACAAAAACAGGATATAATCAGACCCATGTGTCTCTGTTCAACAAGTCCCTGAATGTCTAAAAGTCGTTAGAGTAACAGCCCCTCTTTTACCTTGAATAGGAATATATATCAATTAGACAGCCATAGAAATAAGAAAAGCTGGTTAGCTACTAAGCATGTAGAAACAGTTACTGTGAAGTCAAAGTTTATAGGACACAGAGAAACATTTTAGACAGAAAAGATAAATAGCTAAGTTAGATATCACAAAGGCCTTATTGTGTCTGCTCAATCTACCGTATACTTTTGCTCTATGAACAATTACTGAAAATTTATAATTATCTGATTTATGACTCTCCTGGTTAGAATAATCTTTGTTCACTATAACTGAATCTATAGAAACTTTGGTCAAAACAATGTTTGTTTAATATAATTATATCCATGAAAAATTTCGTACTTTTCCTGGTCACCTTTGTATTGAGGTTTCTGCTTAACTGATCAGGCAATACATCTGCAAATGTCAATCTATGCCAAAAAGGAAAATATAAAATTCCACTTGTACTTGAAATAAACAAATCAGTGCTTCACCTGCCTATGAGCTGTGTAGTTGCCTGATCTCCATGCGCTGACGCCTCATAGCACCTTCGGGACCCCCTGGACTCTGCTGTGGCTGGCCCACGGCACCAAACTGACTCGGTTCCCATTATATAATACTCCCCCATTTCCTGCCCCCACCACAGCCACACTTCTGGGGCTCTGTCTCCATGTCCTTGACCACTACATGTCTCACAGACATGGAAACACACAGCTGCTGTGATTCTGAGAATGATCTATTTCTCAGGGCATTGTGTCTGCAAGGGTCTTCCATATTCTTGCCTGTGTGCACTTTTTCTTTTTTTCTTTTAAGCTGGAATGATACATTGTATAGAGGATGGAGCACATCCTGCTTATTCAGTTTCCTATTCCATCTCTCTTATTTCACAAGAGTTCAGTTGACTGTAAACAGGTGGTCTTGCCATTTTCCTGACAAGGAAGGAGGGAGCACAGAATAGGGAAGGAGGATGACAAACCCAGGTAAAAAGAGTCAACAGGGGATCACATGAAATGGACAGGAAGTACCCATGACCAGAGCCTGTGCTGAGTTAGGACAAATAGTAATAATGTTCATCGAGTGCTTGTGGTCCTCTGTCATGTTTTCTGTCCATCCTGGAAAGAGCAGGTTGAAGATAAAAGGGAGCATGTGACAAGGACAGGGTGGATAGGGCCCTGGGTCTGACAGGTACCAGGTCCACCTCCAGAAAACACCTTCCTCAGCCTGGACTTCCTGGAACAGGACACATCCAATTCCTTCCCTGTGACTCTGATGAAATAACAGAATGTGACAGAAAGAAGGTCAGGGGAAATTAAAGAGTGACAGTGAGGTGAGGGTTACAGAAGAGTATCCATGTTAGTTCCAGGACAAGCATGGCTCGTCTGTGATGCAGGAGGAGCCTGTGTGCCCTGAGTGCTGGAAGCAGGACCACAGCTCATGGCGACGCTCCAGTACCAAGGCCATTGGAGAAGAGGGTCACACTGGTCCCCTGCAGGCCTTCATCATTCAGGCATGTCCCCCACACTAGGGAAGGAAATCTGTTTCATCCAGTCCACTGATTTTAAACACCCTCATGGAAATATGCAGATAAAGTGTGGGCACCAAATTCCTCTGAAATGGACCTCTTAAATTAAGTGTCACATATCCAGCATAGCCAACTCCCTCAACAGACTCACGATCTGTTCTCCCCACATTATACTCAAAATTGTCTTCAAAATCTACCACTAGGAAATTTATCTTCTGAATGAGGACTCAGGGGAAATGGCTGATGAGTCTAACAGCCTGGTGAGACACCCTGGTGGGACAGATGAAACCTTAGCTGTGTGTCAATGACAAAGGCCACAGTAAAAATCCAGAGAAGCCCCTGCATTCACACCTCACACCTCACGGAGCAAATGTGAACTCCACACCTTTGAGAATGGGTCAACTGCAGGACATCTAGCTCAAGACTCTCAGACCCTTGCAAGTCTGCAAACTTTGGTAGGAAACAGCTGACTCACTACCTTTCATACAATGAGAAAAGTCTCAGACAGTGGAAAGTGCCACTCAAGTTGTCCCGCCAAGACCCCTGTCTATTCCCTGGTGTGATTTTATCTGCTGGCTAATAATCCTGGATTGCTGTCAACCTGAATGCATGACTCTATCCCTTTCCCTTATTACTGCAAGTTTTAGGTGGAGTCAGGAGTCTGAACTCAGGTTTTGGTGCTGGGCGTCTGGGAGTTTTGAGCCTTACAAACTTTATCCACATCTGCCCCCGTCTGGACACACTGCAAAGGAAGCCTGCGGTATCATTCCTTGACACCTGGTGGGGTGGGACAGTCGATCCAGCCAAGCCCCTGCTCAACACAAGGACCTTTACCAGCCCTCATCCTGCACAACAACACACCCACAGACAGCTTCTTGGCCTGGCTCTCAGAAGCCAGTTTTCTCCTCATAGAGTAGCATGTCTGACGCTCCTGAGACTTCAGTAATTCCAGAACTGAGTTCCATCCAATGCCATGGTATATGGGCATCATCAGATTCAACATCTGAAGTTACTTTGGGTGGGAACAGTCTGAATGTGCATAGGGGCTGCAGCCAATGGCAATGCATCCAGTGGGCTGGGTCAATGACCACCACCACCAAGCCTCTCTTCTCCTACAGGATTGACCACTGCTTTGCCACCTGATGGCAGGTGAGTCCTGGAAGCTGCTGTTTACTGCTTAATAGTCTTTCCTGTCAGTGTCCACATATTGACTCAAGAGTAAATGTGGAAGCAGATGTAGGATGAAGTAGAAACCCCAGACTAACACAGGAACCCAAGGCCCACATTGACTCCCCTCTCTGTGTTCCTCACACAGTGATACATGGTGATGTCCTTGGTAGTCACAAAGCTCAGCTTCAGGGAACACTGGTTCCTGGATATGTCAGCAATGTTGCAGATGTGGTCCTGGGAAACTGGGCTATATCTTGTGACCCCTGTCGAGTACCCAATACACTCCAACCCCTTCCCTGGAGACTGGTGAATCCAAACATAGTTAATGCTATGGTTGAGCCTCCAGACAGAGTGGAGGAGAGGAAAAATGTCTTCAATGGCTTCACCAGTCCTGGCCCCAACTCCCTAAGCTGCACCTAGAACAGGACACCTTGGGACAAGGGGCATTATTTCCTGACAGTCACGTACAATCGCCAACACCCAAAACACCTGTATCTGTCATCTAAGACACTCAACCTGCAGGGTTGTCACCAGACACAGGAGAAGACCAAGCAGCCTCTTCTTCTAGAACACAGTTCTGCCTTCCCCAGAGACCTCAACCTTGTTTGGGGAGACAGCTATGAGCCCCCACAGACCAGAGGAGGTTTTACTTGGAGTTGGAAGAGAAATGTGTATGTAGGGGACTCCCTTCTCCTAAGTGGGCAGGGACTGAGTGAGCATCCCTACACAGCATCTCTTCTCCTGTCCACATAACCTGTCTGACCTGTGACAAGAGGACACTTGGGTCCTGAGGTGCAGTGAAAAGAGATAAAAGATACCCCATCTTTCTGAGTGTAAGGGAAAATTTAGAATCTCATTGATTTTCTTGTAAATATTATAAAAGATTAGCTTTATATCCATATTTGCCAAAACACAAAACATGAAAATATCCATGATTTGGAAAAATTTATAGTCATAATTTTAAGTTTAATAATATGTTCATTTCAAGGCAGTTATAAGTATGATCCAAACATATAGAATCATTTTTACCAGGATGCCAATTTGTCTAACTCAAACACAAATCACCATGATTATGTGAGTAAGTAGAAAGCTTGGAAAAGCAGGGGCCCCTTGATCTTTGGTGTGTGAGTCTTGCATTCATGTCCAAGGCTCTCTGTGCTAACTCACCATTAAAGCAACATGACCTACAGCAGAGAACCCTCACACATTTCATCGGGCAGAAGCACACTTTTATACAGAGCAGAGGAAAACAAAACAGCCACTATGCCTCTCTATTATGCAGTGTCGTCCAAATATTGAAGAGAAGATGTGATCAGAGTCCTGATAGAACCATATTCTCAGATTCTGATACTAATGATTTATTCTCTTCAGAGGCAGGACCTAGTTCATAACTGTGCTCAGAGGGAAGTTCACTGTGAATCTGAAATGATCCCTCTCTCTCTCTCCATCCTCCCTAGGAGGGCTTGGCCCTGTGGCCAGAGGGTCCTGGACTCTTGCATTACTTGGAACACCATTTATATTCAGGATACAATATTATTCAGTATACAATATTTTGCACATGGATCATTAGAAAATATGCTCTGTAGTTTATGTTTGCACTTTCATTTCCCTTATCAGTACCTTGGTGGGACAAAGGATTTTAATTTTAGCTAAATTTAATCACTTGATATCTTATCTCAATACTTCAACTCAGAATTCTCCAGACAGCTCCCTCTCACAGAGACTACATCCTCCATTTCCCTGACATTTTGATGAGGAACTCTGTGGTCCTGTGATTGTGGAGACAAGCAGCAATGCTGGTTCCCACATGGTGAGAGTAATGTGCAGAGAAGCAGCTCCTGGTCTGACAGGTGCCCCACAGAGACCAGGAAGGTCTTCCCCCAGAGTGAGGCCCCACGGGGTCCAGCTCTGTGATCATAACAACGAATGCCAGAGGGGATGGGCCAGTCACCAAATTCCAATTTCATGGATCTTTCAGGTGCCATTCAAAAGGATGAGAATTTTGTCCAGAAATGCTTTTACATCAGAAGCATTGTATTAAACATATCAGCTCTTGCCAAATTCTATGACCACACTTTCCTGTGAAGTTATGTGCACATAGGGTTCTGCATGAACACCAGACCACATATGTGACAATGTTCCTGTGCAGTCCTAATAGGTCTTAAGTATCCCTATTGCCTCGGGGCATCATTGGTGCTGTAATGTTATAGTGCCTCACATGGCTCACAGGTTCTTTGCATGGACTGTTGTGCCAATAAAACTACTGCACTGCCAGTCTTGTAAAAGCACAGCCCCTGGGGTCACACTGGTGGCTGAACCATCCAGGTCTATGTGATTACACTGTGACATTTGCACAGGACAAGTAGGCACAGTGATGCATTTCTCAGGACCTGTCTGCCCCTACCTGCATAGAACTGTAAAACAGTTTGTGACATCAGCCTTGCTGTAAATATAACATTGTATAAAGATAGACATTCATGATCCCACATTTCATCAGAGTTAAGTAATAACAATGTTCCTTGTATTTGAGCACCTGCCTCTAAATTATAGAGAATCTCAGAGACTCTGATTCTTGATGAAAGTTTTATAATTATCGCACTTTAATTGTTATTGTGTAGTAAACATTTGTTGTATCTCCTGTTGCAACTACTTTGTACATACACATCTTAATTATATTCTTTCATTTTGTACTTTTCTGTGAATTTTCATAAACGCATCTTTCAATTCTGAAACTAATTAAAATGTGCATGGGAAGCAATGTATTGACTTCCTCAGTCGGTGCTTTCTTTGTGAGTCCCAGTACAAGCAGGTCTTCTCTGAGGCCACGTGTACCCTGTCCCATTGACCTGTGTCCATCCTTCCAGCATTGCCACTCAGTCTTGTTCACTGTGGGTGTTGACAGGTTCCCTATAGCTTGTACAGAGACCTCAATTATACATTAAAATATAAAAAATGTCTGATGAGATGGATTTCTGTAGGTCCTTGAATAGGGATGCAGACAGAATCTGCATCTTTCTTGGGTCATCACCATAAAACCCAGGCACAGACATGTTGGTCTAAGTGCTAATCACCTGTCTTCTCTTACCAATGGAAACACTAGCCAGGTCACAGAACCTTGCGAAGCAGAGACACTGTGGACCTGGATGTGAGGTTGAGCGCATCTTGTGTGTCTGTGCTTCTCACTCACCCAATGGAATCCCATCATCTGTGGAGACCCACAGTGCTGGGCTGAAATGACCACAGGCTGAGGATCTATGGAGTGAAGTGAAGCACAGTTCACCCCAGGACATGGCAGACCTTGTTCTCTGTTCTCTCTCAGGAGGAGCCCAGTGTCAAAGTTACACATCTGACTGAGGCTGCACCTTCTCCACCCTGGTGAATCAAGGCCCTGAGGGAAACAAAAGCCGAAGAAATGTGACTTGTGTAGGCAGAAGAAGGGAGAGCTCATCTTCACTGTGTAACATCTGGGCAACTCTGGAACATGTGGATGAAAAGCAAATATTTCAGTTCAACAAGAAAGATTTCTACCCACTTTTATTTTTCTAACCTGTAAATAGCAATTTCCCATTTTACACTTATTCCCAAAGTAAAATATTATTAAGTAATCTTGCTCTGCATTTTTCTGTGCCCCTTAGAATGAGGGTGGATTGGATTAACTGCACAGTCCACCCTCTCAATCCGGTATGAACTCTGTCATGAAAGTGAAATATGTAGTTCTCTGGCTTTGGCTGCTAAGAGAAACATCGTTCTTACCCATGCAGTACCATACACACTCCATCCTGTGGGAAAAGAGAAGGCGAGGTGATGTGGGGAGACTTGTGTTATCTTACCTGCATGCTCCCACACACCTCCATTCCCAACTCCGAGGACAGTGGTGGTCTGTGCACTGGAAATGTCCTTCTGGTGAGTGTGAGCACACACTCGTGATTCCTGTAAAGCAACCTTCACACATTTTTCTCTTCATGTGCACACAACATATGTTTCAATAGATCACTTCTGTTCCCATCAAAACAAAACTATGAAGATGGTATGGAGCACAGTAAGTCCACCTGATGTTGTGCCTTTATGCTCATTGTCAGATGCTGTGGGCAGAACAGTGTGTCCTTCAATGCGAGATAATGTAAGTCAGCTTTCAATGTGGTATGGTGTCTGCACTGAATACCTTCCATAGCCCTCCAGCAGTGGCTCCTGCCATGGGGTCTGTGAAGCCCAGAACAGAGCACACACCTGATTCTTGTGGGACACATTCACAGCCTCCTTGGGTTATGCGATGTGGCTTCACATACCCACAGTGCACTGTGGTGGCCATTCCCCAAGGACATCATTCACAATACCATGTGCCATCTCACATTGGCAGACAGTACAGTGGTTGCTGGCATTTGGCTACTGCATGGGTGCAGGAGGAATATATGGATTAGAGCTCATCATGGCTTTGCACAAGCTCTCCATGTCCATTTACCACAGGGTCCCAAGTGGCCACTTCAACAAAGGCATGAGAAACTCCCTTTACTGGTTCCTGGTTCCTGGGAGCTTCTTCTAATGAGATATGACAGGCCTAACTCCTTATGTCCCCTAAATCCTTAGTGATTTCTGTAGTTCTGGGGTCTATAGCATCATCTGTACAGTAACCAGATTTTCACTTCCATCTTCCTGAGCCATGGACACTGCACTGGAGAACACCCACGTGTCCCTCACATCCAATCACTGTGACTGTACATGCCAATCAGGGAAGAGCCCGTGATTCAGCAGACTGAGCTGATTTGCCCTTACATTATGTCCCAGTATTTTCCAACATTCACAGTATGGTGGTCTTTCACACAAGGACCTGTCCATCCACCTAAAAATGCTGCCTATTACCCAAGGATCATCTTAATGGTCATTTGGGGAAGCTCAGGGACAAGTATCCATGTTGTAACAGGAACCAAGAGACGCCCCATGTTCTCCAGAGTAAGTATCAGAGGAAGAGAGGCTTCTGAAAAAGAACATGAAGAGGAGCCTCTAGCATTCACCACATTACAACTCAGTGCAAATTATTCCCATTTTAATTCTGAGCCATTCTTGGCACAGTTGTCTTCGGGGAATTTCTTGTCTTTCAGGTCCACAGCTTTATGGACATTTTAGGTTCCAAATTACTTTATGTTTTTCATTCACAGGGGACTGTTCATGCTAAATAGTCAGCATATAGTTGTCTATACTGGGTATTCCTGCACCCCTTTATTAGGGAATTTCTGTGTTAAAATTCCAGCAATTTACACATCTGATCTCTGGAGCTTCAACACATGGTCCAGTCTGTCAGTGTAAGTTGCAGATACATCCTCAATCATGTCCGAGTGTGAATATTGGTGACCAAACACACAGATCAAGGCATTGCAGGTGAGAATTCAGACACCACTGGTCATTACTCAGACTCCCATTCAAATGGGTCTTCCCTGAGGTCTGTCATTGAGGATCTGTGTGATGTTCCACAGTTGGGCTCCACATCATCCAAATCCAGGACCCGGGTAGGCACTGAGTCCTCCTTAGTTCCAGGGACAGACATGAACATCTGTTCAGTTCTCAGTGTCTGGGGAGTGCCACAGATGACTCTTACCAAAGAGTACTGAGAAAGTCCCCATTTCTATAGGACCCTGGGCCTGTGCTGCATTTAGCAAGCATGTGTCATTTCTGTGTGCCACCACTTCATTAAAGTCAGTGCATATTTATCTTCTATGCTGTATTTGTCGTTATAATGTATCATCACACATAGGACCCTCATCAGGCAAACATCCTTCTAATATTCACAGTATTCTAATGACTCATATAAATATCTATAGATTCAATAAATGGATGTAACAAACCTTCCCCCATGAAAGCAAATTACCATGGCTTATTGACCAAAATCATGATAAAAATCCTTTGATAAGGTCAGTTACTGTGGGTCCTGAGAGCCCCCAGGTGTCTTGGGTGCTCTGTGCAGCCCAGGCCTTCTGTCTCCAGGAGGGAGGTTGTTGTCTGTGCTCACACTGACTTCCCCTCAGTGTGCTTGCAGTGCAGTAATACAGGGTGGTGTCCACCACTCTCAGGCTGTTCATTTGCAGGTTCAGCATGTTCTTGGCATTGTCTCTGGAGATGGTGAGTCAGCCCTTAACAGAGTATGCATAGTATTTCTGACCTCCAACATTCCATATAATTGTCACCTATGCCAGCCCCTTCCTGGGAGCCTGGCAGACCCAGTGCATTTCAGAGTTACTGAAGGTGAATTCAGAGGCAACAGGGGAGAGTCTCAGAGACTCCCAGGCTGCACTAAGCCTCTCCCAGACTCCACCAGTTGCACCTCATACTGGACATCTGCCAACACAACTGCATCAGGTCAGGAAACTATTATATGTCCACTGTTTTCCTATATCCACTCACATGCTCAGTGTCTCTTATTCTCCACAAATTACCTCTTAAAATGACAACAAGTAAAACCCAGATGAGTAAAAACTCTACGGAGAGTGATCTGTCTTCTGTCCTTAGAAGGGACTGGAAACACCTGGGAATCCTGGGCTGTGATGTGGACCCTGGTTCTTGGTATCCACCACATTGTGGATGAGATACGAGAAATACGCATGGACTACTGAATTCTGTGGAGGAAAAGGGATGGCATGGCTTCTCTCTCAAGAGGCGAGAAAGCTTTGTCACTTGCCTTGACAGACCTTTATTGCTTTTCTGGGCATATTACATGATGGAGCTCATTAACTATGCACAGGTTCACTTTAGGTGGTTACCTTTTACAGAAAACAAAGGAGATGATGCCGCTAATCACATCACAGAAGGATGTTTGCAAACGCAAAGGACAAAGTGGTTCAACTGGTTGCACTCATCCTTGGAAGGTTTAGCGTGGGTTTTAGGAAGTTACAGTAAGCACTTGCTGTCTCAAGTCAGGGTGAGGAAGTTTTATCAAAAGCAAGCCTCATAGCAGTCTAGGTACAATACAGGCCTAATTCCCCACAGGAGAACCTATCCATGGGTGTGGGTCCTATGCATGGAACCTTGCTTTCCACTGGGAGCTGGGACCACGCCATGCAAAACAATCTCCTATTACCCGCCACCCTTGTTTTTGGTTAGGGCTGCTATAGATCCCACAAAGCTTGCTACTTGCTAATCTCTCACATGGCCCTGGGTAAATAATTTGAAAATGTGTCAAAGTACACAGAGCATTTTTATAATCAGTAAGCAACCAGTGGTTTCAAAGACCCACATTCTCAGATTAGGCCCATTGATCACTGTCAGGCAGTAAGGATCAAATAGATAATATTCAAAGAACTCCAAGGGCTTATTTAGAGTCAGGGTCAGATACCTAAAGGGCCATGGGGTAACAAATTCATTTCAGGCTTGGACCCTTATCATTCAAATTGAGGTTATCAGCAAAGAAGTTTTCATAGGGTTATATGTATTCTTTCTTAGGACTGATCACCCTTGGAAACCCACCATTTCCAGCACAGGGCCGCACCCACTACCAGCATTGTTTTAGGTCTAGGTTGAGCAAGGGAAGTAAGGCAGCCAAGAAACTGGGAGACTTCTTACAGATAGAATGAGGACTCAGGATATGTCAAAGCTGAGGGGCTAGGGTCCATCACTCCCTTTCCCCCCAAGTCCATCCCTGAGGGCTTCCTTGTGATTGTGCCTGTCTTAGTTCATCCCTCCCTTGAAGAATCTGACCTGCTTATTGGCTAAATGATCACGCACTGAGGGCCAGGAAGGGTGAAATAAAGTGGGCAGAGGTGGTGCTCCTGCCAGGGATATAAGCTTCATCTCTTCAGTGGCTTAGGGTCCCTAGGTCTCTCACTCAGCCTTAGCCATGGAGGTTGCAGCTTCTGAAACCAGGTAGGGCACTTCCCAGCATCTGATCTCCCTCACTTTTGTTTGTGAATGCAATTGTAGTTGTTAAGCTTGTGAAGCTTACTAATGTGTTCCTGAGTGTAATCTCAAGAAAACAACATTTATATATATTGTAAAGCACAAATAAGGATTAAGAAAAGGAGGCATCCAAGGACTGCCATGACAAAAACTCATAAATTCAGTCCATTGGCCCAGTGTTTAGGGTTCAGCCATTGCAGAATATTGTCAAGGGTCTGGAACACTTTTAATTGATAAGAACTTTGTTTGAACATTAAGAGCCTTGATGTCCCCCCATGTGGTGTGGACAAGCCTAAAGGGGAAATTATGGGGCACTGATGGGTTGTTGTCCTCTGCCAGAGGTGCTTGAGCTCCAGTTCCTGATATTGGAGCAGGCCCCATTCTCCTCCATTGACAGACCCAGGCCCGCGAGTGATGGTGTGGATGTCCGTTTACCTTCTGATTTTTCAGGGTCAGCAGGATCATCTGGTCTGTCAGACAATTGGTTCTCGGCTCCAGGTAGCAGAGCTTGGTGTCTGTCCTGCTAATGATAAGGCTTTACTCTTTTGCCTGGTAGCCAGACAGGACCTGTAGGGATGGAAACACAGACATATCCTCTGTCCCAAGTTAAGAGGTCTACAGGGCCCGAACAAGAGCCATCTCCCCGCACATCTCTATTTAAATCCTGAGGATAAGATGACTTTGGTTCTTTCTTCTGAAAATGTTTCTCAATCGAACTACAAAGTGACTCATCACAATTTAGAAAATTATATGTAAACATTCCTAACATAATCAAATTATGGGGGCAAGGACTCATGACTCCCCCGTTTTCACTTTTTTTTTTTTTAGTTTATTCAGTACTTTATCTATCCTTTATTCCCATTCCAGCCCATCCACCAATCCTTCCCCTATTCCCTCCCATTTCCAGACCCCCTAGTTTTGTCCATGTGTCCTCTATATTTATTCCTGTAAACCCTTCCCTTCTCCCATGAAATTCCTTCCCCTCTACCCTCTGGACACTAACAACCTGTCCTCTGTTTCAGTGTTTTTGCTATATTTTACTTGATTCTTTGTTTTGTTGTTTAGGTTCCTGTTAAAGGCAAGATCATATGGTATTTGTCTTTCAATGCCTGACTTATTTCACTTAGCATAATGCTTTCCAGCTCCATCCAGGCTGTTGCAAAAGGTGTGAGCTCCTTCTTGCTTTTGTCTGCATAGTATTCCATTGTGTAAATGTAGCATAGTTTTTTTGATCCATTCATTCACTGATGGGTACCTAGATGGCTTCCAGCACTTAGTTATTGTAAATTGTGCTGCCATGAACATTGGGGTGCATAGGTTCTTTTGGATTGGTGTTTCAGGGTTCTTAGGATATACTCCCAGCAGTGGAACTGCTGGATCAAAGGGCAGGTCCATTTTTAGTTTTCTGAGGACGTCCCATACTGCTTTCCACAGTGGTCATACCAGTCTGCAAGCAACCAACAGTGCACTAGAGTCACTGTTTCTCCACAACCTTTCCAACACTTGTTGTTTGTTGCTTTGTTTATGATGGCCATTCTGACCAGTGTGAAGTGGTATTTCATTGTGGCTTTAATTTGCATCTCTCTGATAACTAGTAATATTTAGTATCTTTTCATGTATTTCTGGATCCTCTGCGTGTCCTCCTTGGTGAAATGCCTATTCAAATCCTTGGCCCATTTTTTAATTGGGTTACTTGTCTTCTACGAGTGCAGTCATGTAAGTTCTTTATATATTTTGGAGATTAAACCCTTGTCTGAGGTATTATTGGCAAAGATGTTTTCCCATACAGTTCGTTATCTTTTTACTTTAATACTATTTTCTTTAGCCATGCAGAAGCTTTTTACTTTGATGAGATCCCATTTGTTTATTCTTTTCTTTATGTCCCTTGCTCTAGGGAATGTGTCAGTAAAAATGTTTCTGCCTGCAATATCTGAGTTTTCCTACCTATGTTCTCCTCTAGAATTTTAATGGTGTCACGGTTTATATTTAAGTCTTGTATCCACCTTGAATTTATTTTTGTGTATGGTGTAAGTTGGTGCTAGAGGTTCATTTTTTTGCATGCAGCTGTCCAGTTCTCCCAATACCATTTGTTGAAGAGGATATTTTTACTCCATATTATGTTGCTCCCCCCTTTGTCAAGCATTAATTGCCCATAGACGTTTGGGTTTATTTCTGGGCTCTCTGTTCTGTTCCATTGGTTGATGTTCCTGTTTTTATGCCAGTGCCAAGCTGTTTTGATTACAGTGGCCTTGTAATACAGTTCAGTATCAAGTATTGTGACCCCTCCTACTTTACTCTTCTTTCTCAAAATTGCAGCAGCTATTCAGGGGTCATTTACAATTCCATATAAATTTTAGAAGTGTTTGTTCTGTGCCGCTGAAATATGCCATTGGTACTTTAATAGGTATTGCATTGAATGTATATATTGCTTTGGGTAGTATGCACATATTGACGATGTTAATTCTTCCAATCCATGGACATGGTATATGTTTCCATTTATTTGTGTCCTCCTTGATTTCTTTCTTCAGTGTTATTCAGTTTTCTGAATACAGATCTTTTACCTCTTTGGTTAGGTTGATTCCTAGGTATTTTATTTTCCTTTTTGCTATGTTGAATGGAATGTTTTTCTTGATTTCTGCTTCTGCTGTTTTATTGCTGGTGTACAAAAATGCCTTTGATTTGTGGATATTGACTTTGTATCCCACTGTTTTGCCAAATTCAGTTATTAGGTCAAGCAGTTGTTTGGCCAAGTCTATAGGATATTCTATGTACACTATCATGTCATCTGCAAACCATGACAGCTTTGTTTCCTCCTTTCCAATTTGGATGTATTTATTTCCTTTTCTTTTCTGATTGCTGTGGCTAAAACTTCCAGTACTATATTGAATAGAAGTGGTGACAGTGGACAGCCTTGTCTTGTTCCTGATCTTAGAGGAAAAGATTTTAGTTTTTGCCTGTTGAGTATGATGTTGGCTGTGGGTCTGTCATATATAGCCTTTATTATGTTGAGGAATGCTCCCTCTGTTCCCACTTTGCTACGTGTTTTTATCGTAAACGGGTGCTGTACCTTATCAAATGCTTTTTCTGCATCTATTGATATGATCATGTGATTTTTGTCTTTGCTTTAGTTTTTGTGACATTTGCTGATTTGCGAATATTGAACCACCCTTGCATCCCTGGGATGAATCACACTTGGTCATGGTGTATGATCTCTCTAATGAATTGTTGAATGTGGTTTGCCAATACTTTGTTGAGGATTTTAATGTATATGTTTATCAGCGATATGGGCCTGAAGTTTTCTTTCTTTGTTGTGTCTTTATCTGGTTTTGGTACTAGCATAATGTTGGACTCATAAAAAGAGCTAGGGAGTCTTCCATCTTTTTGATTTTTTGAAATAGTCTGTGAAGGATACGGGTTAGCTCTTCCTTAAATGCTTTGTACAAATCTCCTGTGAAATGATCCAGTCCTGGACTTTTGTGTGTTGGGAGTTTTTTTATTACTGCTTCAATTTCATTTGCTGTTATTGGCCTGTTCAGGCTTTCTGTTTCTTCTTCACTGAGTTTTGGAAGATTATATTTTTCTAGGAATTTGTCCATTTCACCTAGGTTTTCAAATTTCTTTGCATACAGTTCTAAGTAGTAACTTCTTACAATCCATTGTATTTCTGTGGTATCCATTGTAATCTCTCCTCTTTCATTTCTGATTGTGTTTATTTGGGTCTTCTCTCTTTTTTTCTTGATGAGTCTACTTAAACCTTATCAACTTTGTGTATCTTTTCAAAGAACCAGCTCCTGGATTCGTTGGTCCTTAGAATTGTGCTTTTAGTCTCTATGCTATTTAATTCTGCTCTGATCTTGTTTATTTCCTTCCTTCAACTTGCTCTGGGCTGTCTTTGTTGTTGTTCTTCAAGTTCTTGTAGACGTAGAGTTAGGTTGTTTGATTGGAATATTTGTATGTTTTTTAGGTAGGCCTGTATGGCTATGAACTTTCCTGACAGGATTGCCTTTGCTGTGTCGCATAAGTTTTGGGTTGTTGTGAGTTCATTTTCATTTGTTTCCAGAAACTTTTTGATTTCTTCCCTAATTTCATTCTTGACACATTCATTGTTTAAGAGCATACTATTTAATCTCCATGGTCTTGAGTGTTTTGGGTTTTTTTCCTTGGGGTTGCTTTGTAGCTTCAGAATCTTGTGATCTGAGAATGTGCTTGGTATGATTTCAATTTTCTTGAATTTGTTGAGGCTTGTTTTCTGTCCTGTCATATGGTCTATCTTTGAAAATGTTCTATGTGCATTTGAGAAGAATGTGTACTTAGCTTCTTTGGGATGGAGTGCTCTCTCTATATATATCAGTTAAGACCATTTCATCTAGGGCATTGTTCACTGCCACAATATCTTTGTTGGTATTTTGTTTGGAAGATCTGTCCATTTTTGACAGTAGGGTGTTAAAATGCCCCACTATAATTGTGTTGCTGTCAATATCTTTCTTGAAGTCCTCTAAGATTATCTTTATGTATTTGGGTGCTCCTATCTTGGGTTCATATATATTTAGTATGTTTATGTCTTCTTGGTGGATTCTTCCCTTGAGTATTATGAAGTGATCTTCTGGGTCTCTCTTTATTGCCCTTTTCTGGAAGTCTATTTTGTCTGATATGAGTATTGCTACCCTGGCTTTTTTTTCCCTGTCCTTTGCTTGGAAAATTTGTTTCCAGCCCTTCACTTTCAGCCTGTGTAGGTCTTTGCCGCTGAGGTGGGTCTCTTGTCAGCAGCATATGTATGGGTTATGCTTTCTTATCCAATCAGGTACTCTATGCCTTTTAATAGGGGCATTTAATACATTTACATTTAAGGTTATTATTGATAGGTACTTATTCATTGCCATTTACATACCTGTGTTCCTCTCTCTTTTTTCTCTTCCTTTCCTTAAAGCAGTCCCTTTAGCATCTCTTGCAGAGCTGGTTTGGTGGAAGTATATTCTTTTCGACTTCTTTTATCTGGGAAGCTTCTTATTTGGCCTTCTATCTTGATTTAGAGCCTTGCTGGGTAAAGTAGCCTTGGTTGCAAACCTCTGGTTCTCATTACTTGGAATATTTTTTGCCATTCTCTTCTGGCTTGGAGCGTTTCTGTTGAGAAGTGAGCTGCTAGTTTTATTGGGGCTCTCTTGTACATTACTTCCTGTTTCTTCCTTGCTGCCTTAAAGATTCTTTCTTTGCCTTGAAATTTTGCCATTTTAATTATGATGTGTCTTGAGGTAGGCCACTTTGGGTTCCTCTTGATTGCAACTTTCTGTTTTTTCCTGGATTTGTGTGACTTTTTCTGTCATCAAATTAGGGAAGTTCCATTATTACTTTTTCAAATATGTTTTTTATCTCATGCTCTTCTTCTTCTCCTTCAGGTATCCCTATTATATGGATATTATTATGTTTCATTTTTTCTTGCATTTCTCTTAATCCCTCTTCATTCTTTCTGAGCTTCTTTGCGTGTTCTTGCTCTTTCTGGGTGCTTTTTTGTACTTTATCCTCCAGCTCGCTGATCCGATCTTTTGCTTCATGGATCCTCCTTTTCATTCCTTCTCCTGTGTTCTTCAGTTCAGAAATTGTATTCTTCATTTCCTGTTGACCCTTGTTGATAGTTTCTATTTCCTTTTTCATGCTGATATAGTTTGCAGTGAGTTCATTGTAGCTTTACTGTAGTTTCTGGTAGCTCATTGTGAGCTTGTTTAACTTCCTGATAATCATTGCTTTGAACTCAGAATGTGGTAGTTGAGTTGCCTCTATTTCATTTAGCATTCTTCCTGAGGCTCTCCTTTCAATTCATTTGGGGATTGCTTCTTTGTCTTTTCATTTTTCATGAGATTCTTCTTTTTAGCCTCAGATTCTTAAATTGACCTGTTTTGGTTCCCTGGGTTTATGGAATGACTTTCTGTGGTAGAATACCTGTGAGATTCAGTGGTGAAGTCTCCTTTGGTTATCCAGGTGTTCACAGCTTCCACCTACTCTTTTTTTTTTATAATCAGTTGGAGGGGTAAGGCAAAATGGTTTAAGACAGCAAGAGAGTATTCTATGATATTTACAGTAGAGAGGACATAGGAGATCCTTTGGCAATGTATAGTGTTAATTGTGATCTTCCACCCCACTAGCCACTTTTTAGAAAGCATGTATAGAAGATAAGACTCCTTTTGGGAAGGAAAGGATTGTGATTTGACTCTATAAAGCAGTGAGGAGGACTTCCAGCCAAGATGGAGGCATAGGTAGATGCACTGTGCATCCTTGCACAACCAAGACAGGGACAACAACAATATAGAAACAAAATAACAACCAGAACTGACAGAAAATTGAAGTGTATGGAAGTCGGACACCCAAGGATTTAAAAATAGACACTTTCATCCAGACCAGTAGGAGGGGCGCAGTTGGGCCAGGTGAGGGATGCAGAGCGGAGAGCTGAGTACCCGGGGCAGCGCGCAAGCCTGCAGCAGGCAGACCCTGGGCGCACAAGCAGCAGTAGCTGGTGGGCCCCGGCCAGGGGGTGGGGAACGGCAGTCCCAGCGAGGCGGACATTGTAAGGCAAGGCACTGCACGCAACTCAGGGTCCCAGCACTGGGAAAACGAGCTTTTGGTCACTGACTTAAAATGAAGGTCCCACGAGGTGCACAGGCCCACCCACTCCGGAATTGGTGCCAGACGGCCTGGTTGTCTTGCAGAAAGTGGCAGAAGGGTCTGGGGTCCTACAGAGAGCAGAGCAAGCGCCATAGTTGCTTCCGGGACCCCTCCCCAACATACAGCGTCACAACCCAGCAACTGGGGTGCCCCACCCTGGTGAACTCCAAAGGCCCCGCCCCTCACTAAAGGAGCTGGACAAGACCAAAAACCAAACAAAAAAGAAAACAGGAAAAAGATGGCTCAAACAGAAGAAGAATTGAAAGCTCCAGAACCCATCCTTTTAAGCGACCAAGAGATAGCCAACCTATCAGATGCATAGTTCAAATCACTGGTTATCAAGATACTCACAGAATTGGCTGATTTTGGTCGCAAATTAGCTGAAAAAATGCAGGCTACAGTAAGTTTAATGAAGAAAGATGCACAGGGAACCAATGGTGATGGAATGAAAGATGGGTCTCACATCAATGGAGTGGAGCAGAAGGAAGAAAAAAATAAAAAACTAGAAAAGAATGAAGAAATAAGAATTCAAAAAAATTAGAAGAGGCTTAGGAACCTCCGGGACATCTTTAAACATTCCAACATCCGAATTATAGGGGTACCAGAAGGAGAAGAGGAAGAGCAACAAGTGGAAAAGATATTTGAACAAAGAATAAAGGACAACTTCCCCAATCTGGCAAAGGAGATAGAATTCCAGGAAGTCCAGGAAGCTCAAAGAATCCCAAAGAAGTTGGATCCAAGGAG
>CM052546.1:70821923-70885359 GCA_028533065.1 Trachops cirrhosus
CAGAAATGGAGAATTCATGGAGGGTTAGCAACAGGGGAGTGGGAGGAGGAGAGTGAGGGAAAGATAGGAAGAATAAGTAGCAATGAAGGTAGATAGAAAAAAAGACAGGGGGAGGACAAGAATAGTAGCGGAAATGTAGAAGCTAAAGAGATTATGACATATGAACTGAAGTAAAAGGGGGGAATGTGGGTGGGAGAGGGTGTTCAGGGTGGAGGGGTATGAAGGGGGGGTAATAGGACAACTGTAATAGCATAATCAATAAAATACGTTAAAATTAAATTAAATTAAAAAAATAAAAGTAAAACATAGATTTACAAAAAAAAAAAAAGAAAGCAGTGAGGATATGAGAAGTCAGATTCTGAGGCAGGGTGAGAGTAAAGAGTAGTGAATAGGTGTAGTGTGTGAGAGAATAGAGTTAACCACTATAGTAATAGAGTTCAGGAAACTGTGAAGTGGGCTAAGATCTGGAATGGGTGTCATGAAGTATTTACAATTGTATGGAATAGCTATTATTTACAGTAATATTAGAGCAAGAATTATATGACAGAATCTATGAAATCTAGATAACAAGAATAGAGACTATTGAGCCTTGTACTCAAGAATAGAGAGTATTGTACTAATGGAACACAAATGAAGGACAGTAAATTAACAATGCACTATGGATGAGATAACAGGGGAAACCTATCAAATGATACAATATAACCTGCCAAGCAAAGAAGTCTATACAGACAGAGGAGGAATACCAAAATACTATAAAAATAAAAGGTGTACAAATAATGAAATAATGATAATGCAATTATGCAATTACTTGCAGGTTCAAAAAAAAGAGGAAAGAACAAAGCAGAAGATGGAAGGGAAAAGAATAGATAAATTTGGGAAGCAAGGGAGAAGGGAGAACACTAGGATGGCAGAAAGAGAAGCATAAAGAATTGATAGATCTAAAAATAATATGAATTAAAAGAGAAAAGCTTACTTAAGAAAAATTAAAAGAAAACAAAATAAAAAACAAACAAAAAAACAACAGCAACAACAACAAAAACACATACCTATTGTTGGTTTCAGGATGGCCAAACTGGTTTTTCTAGCTGGCTTCAGTGCACTGAGGGGCATCTGGAGATAGTTTTTCTCTGTTCCTGTTCAGGACTCAGTCTTTGGGTACTCTTCATAGTGTAGGCACGCGTTCTCCCCAGAGCCTGTCTGGTGCTTCCTGGAAGGGACCTGTTTGTTGGAGTTAGGTGCATCTATGCACGTACTTGGGAGTTCACTGCTGTGGGTTCTGATGTCCTGCAGAGCTGCTGCACCTTTTCTGGGTTCACAGGTGCACACTCTCTGGATCCCGAGGAATGACCACTTCCCCCAAATTCACAGCCTGGGCATCATAGATCCCAGGGAGCGCCTGTGCCTCTTCTTTCCTCACCTCTTCCTTCCTCACCGCTGTGGTTTCCGAGACTTCCACCAAACCACGCTCACTCTGGGTTGGGGACATGGGCATAGAGGCGGGTGCCTTTGGATGCACTGGGTAGGGTGTACACTTTCACCAGGGTTTTGCATGGGTGCTTAAAGCCCCTGCGTGGGTGCCTCTTCATCCTCACTCTTCTCTCTGTGCCCTGCAGTAAACTGCTCAGTCCTTGTTTGACCAGGGAGGGACTGGTTGACCCAGCTCTCTCCTGGGAACCCTGTGGCAGACCTCAGAGTGTGGGGCCTGGAGCTGCAACCTCCCTGGTCCCCGTGCTGATCCACGTAGTCTCCTTACCGTTGGGTTTTTCAATGTCTGCTACAATTTGTGATCACCTATTTTCATTTATGTTGTGATAATGTTGGCTATTTGTTCTGTTCCTACCTAGAACAGCAAGGATTTTTCCCCAGGTGTAGGAGAAGTAGGATCTGCTCCCTCTTACCATGCTGCCATCTTCCACTCTCCCTTTTTCTGTTGTTTAAGAAGATTTTAAAAGTATAATGAGCCTGTTCTACAATTGCCTGAACTGTTGGATTGTAAGGTAAGCCTATTTTATGTTGGATATTCCAGTGCTGAAGGAAGACCTGAGTAGAATGGGCAAGGTATCCAGGGCCATTATCAGTTCTAATTTGCTGAGGCCGTCCTAAATGACTAAAGGCCTCAAGACAATGGGCTCAAATATTTTTAGCAGATTCTCTGGTTAAAGCTGATACTTGTAGGGCACCAGAGTAAGTATCAATAGAAATATGAAAGTATTTAAAATTTCCAAAGGGAGCATAATGAGTAACATCTGTGTGCCAAATTATTTGAGAACCTAGTCCTTGAGGATTAACTCCTGTAGATGGGGGTGCCTTGCTAAGGGTTTGACAATCAGGCCATTCTTTAATAATTTGCTTGGCTTGGAAAGACAGCCCCCCCCTGCTGTTTCTGCAAACTGCAATGAGTTTAAACAGCAACTTAATTGCCCTGGTGTTCTCAGGACTTGGTAGTTCCTAGGTTCTGAGTTTTCAAGGAAAGTGAGAAAGATGAGGGGTGCTCTGAAAAAATATGTTTTAGACAAAAATGGTTATGTGCCAAGGACCTTCTGTGACTTGATTGATTAACCGTTCCCTCTGGGAGAATAGGCAGTTCTTCTCCAAGGAAACGATCAGTGTTTACCGGTACTGAGTTAAAAAATGGTACCTACTCTTCTCCAGAGAAGGGCTAGTTATCCCTGGGAGACAGTGCACCTATATTTCATTTTTACAAGAAAGGGTCATGGCTCTGGCATAACCAAGGAGGATTCTTAATATTTCTTTAACATGCCACACCCCTCATCCCACTTATAGCATGCTTTAGATTGACAAATTTATGAACACATTCATAACTTTCAGAAACAGCGTTTTCTCTACTGGCAAGTACATTTACTTTTTTGTTGTTGTTGTTAATTCTTATTGATTATGGTATTACTTGAGTGTGCTCAAAAGTGAGTTGTATCATTATCTAGTGCCCTTGACAACTTTAGGGAGGCTGGAGAATAGGGAGGGAGAATGCTGAACTCCGCATGGCTTGGGCCTAAGATTAAAGCAGTCCCTGGGCCTCCCCATAAGGAAGATTCAGAACAGTTAAAAGACACATTTTCTCTTTGTTTTTCTTCCTGCACGTTTTTTTTAACATGTTTTATTTGTTTTGCTTATACCATTAGAACTGAAACTACTAACTGTCATTTCCCTAAAATAGGGAAATCAATCTAAAACACATACTGGTGCTTTTCAAAAGATAGCAATTTAAGAGGGTGGTAGCAGCAGGCATTTGGTATCTTTTAAAAACCTTCAGGCTGCAGGAAAACATGTGACCAAGAGTGTTATGATTACCCATTATAGATTTTTATCAGTACCTGTTCCAATTTAAGTGACAATACAGCAAATTCCAAGGATTAGTGATAAGCAATGAGCATCATAAGGAATGATATATAGTACCAATCCTTACAAAAGCCATTGTCAAAGAAAATGTTATGTGTTCAAAAAGTTATCTTAGGCTTTGATCGGCACTTTTTGAAAAATATGCAACAAATATGGGATGTAGTCTGGATAAATATGGGATGTAATCTGGATGGCCACTTATGTACTTAATGTGAAATATTTAGATAACTTTTTTCTTCCTGCACTTTTTAGTGTCTGAGGGAAGTGAGATCTTTTTCCCTTCTTTAAACAATCAATTTAAATTCTTTCTGAGTAGAATCCTTATGATGTAACATTAGTGATCCTATTCTATTTACCAGAGATTTAGCAAAATATCTTGAGACCGACGAGTTCCTTTCAAAACAAAAACAAAAACAAAATTCCAGCAAACCAGTATTTTCAAATTAAATCCTCTAAAGGAGGGAGTGAGACACTAACCTTAGAATCTTACCCCACACTTGGCATTAGTTCAACTTCTGCCCAACATTTTTCTAAATAACTGAGTCTAAAGATCCCTCCCTTATCAGGGAGACATTCAGCAGCCCTTAAAAAGCTGCTGAACTATCTTAAAACATTGCTCTTGTTCCTTAGGGAGCCCATTCCCCATGGTTGAGGATTCACAGAAACCTTTAAATATTTTTTAACAAATAAAAAACTTTTTTTCCCTGAAATTCCTCCTGCCATAAGCACAGCAATTACAAAACCAGTCTCAATTTTTTTTTCCCACATGCACCTTTAAATCCTTATGCAGGCTGATGGGGGGGAAGTCAAAACCAAAGGAACTCCAAGAGACAGTGTAAAAGAAATAATTTTCTGAGATGCTTGTAAATTGTCCTGTAACTAGTTGATGGTTTTAAAGCTGATTAAAGGGAAAATCTTTGCTCTTTCTCCCAAGCCCAGACCTAGTTGGGGGTCGTGCCTTGGAGATTGGCTTGTGAATGTTTTTGCAGTGTTGCAGTGAGCGCCTTATGGCTCTTAACTGCTCGACCCATGCCCATGAGGTAGTGACAAATACTTGGGTCAGGGAGCAAGGCTCCTGCTTACTAAGGAAGGTTCAGTTGCAAAACAGCTACAAGAGAGGGTGACCTAGGAAGAAAACCCTTTCCCTCTGAAAGCCACCACACCCTATGACCTAACAGAAAAACACTCAGTGTCATCCACCTTTACCTGGGCTGATGGGTAAGTACTCTGACCAACTTGGTGTGTTGTCCACAATGATGGGTCATAGCCCTGGGTTCCTGTTCCTCGGCACCAGCTGATGCAGACCCTGGCTCGTGTGGTCCGCCACATTGTGGATGAGATATGAAAAATACACATGGACTACCGAGTCTTGTAGTAGAAAAGGAATAGCATGGTTTCTCTCTCAAGAGGAGAAAAAGTCTTAGCCCTTGCTTTGACAGGCCTTTATTGCTTTTCTAGGCACATTACATGATGGAGCTCATTAACTACACACAGGTTCGCTTTAGGTGGTTATCTTTTACAGAAAACAAAGGAGATGATGCCGCTAATCACATCACAGAAGGATGTTTGCAAATGCAAAGGACAAAGTGGTTCCACTTGTTGCACTCATCCTTGGAAGGTTTAGCATGGATTTTAGGAAGTTACAGTAAGTAATTACTGTCTCAATTCAGGGTGAGGAAGTTTTATCAAAAGCAAGCCTCATAGCAGTCTACGTACAATGCAGGCCTAATTCCCCACAGGAGAACCTATTCATTGGTGTGGGTCCTGTGCATCAGACCTTGCTTTCCACTGGCAGCTGGGCCCGTGCTATACAGAATGGTCTCCTATAGGGCTGGGCTTCTGTCCCATAGCTGCAGGGTCAGGGCTGGGCTGCTTTCCATGAATAAAGGGGCCCTATTTGCATGCCCTCCTGCTATATTGGGAGCTGTGAGGTTGGACAGTATCATGAAGGACATGGTCCCAGAGTGTGACTTGTCCAAGGATGTATATCTACTATGAATTTCTCCCCAACCATAGCCAGTTTGCCTCAGTGGGTTGCACCATCCTCCTATAACTGAAAGGATACAGGTTCAATCCCAGATCCAGGTGTGGTCTGGAAGCAACAAATCCGTCTCTCTCTCTCTCTCTCTCTCTCTCTCTCTCTCTCTCTCTCTCTCTCTCCCCCTCTCTGAAAGTAATGAAAATAATGTAAATAATGTTCTCCTGGGAAGATAATAAAATAACAACATGCAAAAATAAAAGTATTAGTGCCTTCTTTTGGTCCCATGCCCTCCTCAGTGACCCAACTGCTTCTTTAGATGGGTACATGACCTAGTAGAGTAAATTAAAGTAAATTGTCATAAAAAGAGAAGGATTGAAGATAAAAGGCTTTCCTAGTTGATGTGTCTCAGTGGATTGAGTGCTGGCCTCAGAATTAAAGGGTGGCCAGTTCGATTCCCAGTGAGGATACATGCATGGGTTGCAGGCCAGGTCCCCTGTAGAAGGCACTAGAGGCAACTACTCATTGATGTTTCTCTCTCCTTCTCCCTCCATTCTTCCCTCTAATGTTAAATAAGTACAATATTTTAAAATGAAACATCCCTTTGAAAGTTACCAGTGTTGAACACATCAAGAGAACTCAACATTCACAATTACAGGGAGAATTAAAAGTGAAATAAGTTCATGTTCAGGAGACATGAATTACTACTTGACACCACTTCCTATACAAAGTGATCAGAGAATGAGCAAATAACAGAGTTTGACTGTAATGCACATGGACCCAGTGTCGGAGGAGGTGGAACATAGGTATGAATCATTGGGAGAGTGAGGAGTGAACTCTGCAGAGAAGCAGGCAGTGCTCCAGAGTCATGTTCCTTCAGTGCAGTTTGCTGCTTAATGTGAAGCAGCTTCACTACCTCATTTCTCTTTTATTCTCACCAGGGGTATCCAACCTGTGGCCTGTGGGCCTCATTCATCCCAGTGTGGCTATGAATATGGTCCAACACAAAACCATAAATTCACTTAATACATTATGAGATCTTCACCCTGGCTTGCGTGGCTCAATGGATTGAATGTTGGCCTGATAATCAGAGTGTTCCAGGTTCAATTACCAGTCAGGGAACATGACAAGGTTGTAGGCCAGGTCCCCAGTAGCAGGCAAGCAAGGGCAGTCACACATTGACTTTGCCCTCTGTCTTTTCCTTTCCTTCCCCTCTCTAAAAATAAATTAATTAATTCTTTAAAACAAAACATTATGAAATTTTTTAAATTACATGTTGCAAAGTGTTTAATGTGTGGACCAGGAAAATTCTTCTTCCAGTTTGGCCATGACATGCCAAAATACTGGACATCTCTGCAGCTAGACAATGTGGTAAAACCAGGTTAAACATTGGCGACTCAAGAAACAAAGTCATGGCTAGATCTGCTTAGGTAAAAATGTAGTTGGAGATTGGGGAGTGTGTGATTAAAGTACAGAAATTTGGTTATGGAAATTCTTAATGCAAATCACTATATGAAATGATGGATATATGTCCTGGCTGGTGTCCTCAGTGGGTTGAGTGCTGGCCTGTGAACCAATGGGCCACAGGTTCCATTCTGAGTCAGAGCAAAAGCCTGGATTGTGGGCCAGGTCCTCAATAAGTGGCACACAAGAGGCAACCACACACTGATGTTTCTCCCCCTCTCTTTCTCACTATCTTCCTCCCTCTAAATAAAAATAAATAAATAAAATCTTTAAGAAATAACAGATACAAATAAAACCTTATTGACATGAAGAGCATTATTTTTATTTATCTATTGATTACAGAATGCATAAATCATTCATATACCCTCTCATTACTTAAGCTGGTGGCTGTAACTTTATGCAAACTCTTCATACTTGGCAGCTCAGCCTCATCCTCATCACCATGATCTGTGTCCATGTGGACCTGTGAGGTAGCTGTAATCAGGAAGCAGGGCAGGGCTTATTTTGGGATCCCCATGTTCATCAATAATAAATTTGAGAGGGATCATCTCTTCTGTCTCACACTCCCAACTCATGTCTATATAGCATATGTGGGAGTGCTGTCACCGTGTCCATACATGGTGGACATCCACTGAACTTGAGTCCAGTGCATAGAGTACATCGATGTGTGAATGGGAAAAGGAACTCTGTCCATGGGGATACATTAACATAAATGGTAAATGAACCCCTTCTAAGCTCACATACATTTAGGATTGTCATTTTCTTATGTCAGAATTTTCCTCAGTGTTTAATCAATTCAATTTGTTTCCCTTTTTATGAAGTAGCCACACATAATATATGGAGTCCCTCAGAAAAGAAAGCACTGGCTTCAAAATTTACCCTCGTGCCAGGTTTCAGGGGAGGCCCACACACCTGCATGCTCCATCTTGGACAGGCAAGTGTCATGACTACATTCCACAATGGGGCTCACAATTGTCTTACCTCCATCAGGAGAATTTCAGTACAAACCTTCAATTTATTAGAGAGAAACTCATGCAGAGAACCTGAACCTGATATTATTTGTTGATGGATCATACATTAATATTAAAACTGGAGGCTGTTAACCAGAATGGAGTAAAATAATGGAACTTTCTGTCTGATGTAAAATCAGCCCCTACATTGGAAGGCACTGCATTTCCTAGGGCTTGTCAATCAGGACAAGATCAGAAAAGAAACAGAGGTCTGGGGAGCAGTGTATGATGAGATTCTCTGGAAAAAAGTGGGTCCTCATATCTCTAGGAAACCTCATCACATGAACAACATGAGGAAACCTGCAAGTGTTCATCCATCCTGGAGACTGGAATAATGTGAAGTTGTAACTCAATACAAAAACATATTGTACAGGAGCTAAGCAAATGCTCTAAGAACTCATTATGCAAACAAGCAGCCTTAACCTGGATTACTATCCCATCTTGACACTCAATGGATTAATCTACAGAGGAAACCAAAGCACTTGATGTGACATGTCTATGTTTAGCATATGATTTTAAGTAAAAAATAATGAAAACATTTATAGATGCCTACCTCACTCAGATATTTGATTACTCAAAACAGCTGCTTGTTGGAATCAGATAATTTCAAATGACTCTTGTTAAATTCCGCTTTTAAACTGCATACATGGCATAGGCACACTGGTATCATCTCCAGTCAACACTGGTGTGAAAACTTGCAGACATAGCAGAGGTTGTTTCCTTCTTCTGTGTTACAGAAACAGCAAATCCTGGGACAGCGGTGAAGGTGAGACCTTGAGTTTTCAAGGGTCCTTTCAATGATTAGGATGGTTTCATCCAGTTTCACTCTCCAAAACTTGTGAACATATTGTATTTTAATTGTGTGTGTGTGTTTCTGTGATGCCTGGAGCTAATTCCCTGACAGAAACCTGTGGCCCATTCAGTTGACAGAAGCTGATTGAATTTACATTTTCCACACTTGCACGTGCAGTGATAGAGATGTTCACTGTATAGATTTGCCACAAACCAGTGCTGTGTTGTGTGGCCAGAACACAGATACCTGAAGGTCACCACCACCCACAATCTCTGCAAAGAATGAAAAAGAACATTTTTTCATAAAAATATTTCCATGTTCATTTTCTTTGAACTGCTGTGTCCAAAGTTCCTCCCACTCTCACTGGTGGTCCATGTTCTTCCCCCCGGTTCACATCAGTTCTCCTCTGTGACATGTCAATGGAGAGAGTCATGCATTCAGTGGCTTTCACTCACAACTGGCCTCTGCCCTACTGCATTTAGACAGGAAAGAAAAGTGAAAATGGTCCATCCTGTATGCCCCTTCATGCCATCAACAGATTAACAGTGACTTTCTGCTCCCTCTTGCTAACAGGCTCTGTGGTTTTCAATCCGTGAGTTCTACATATTGCAGTGAACATGATAGAAAACTTGCTCTTGAACCTCATTGGAAGGTATTTTATCAAGTGTTTCAACAACAAATGTAGCAGTGAAACTCCATGAAATTCAACTTTGGGTTTAATTTTACATGCAAAGAATAGCACACAATTCTATTCAATTGGAAGGTTAGTTTATTAGAACTCCTTAAACTCACAATCTTCATAGATTTTGGAGAAGACTGTCATCTTTGGAAGCAGATATCTGATTCAAGTCCTTCCAAAATTGATGATCTTGGATGGGGAAAAATCCCACCAAGGACCATGGACCAATACTCTGATCTATTTCTATCGTCATCATATCATAAACATTATCATTATCAATCATCTTCATTTTCATTTGCTTATTTATAACTATTTTCATTTTTATAGACATTGTTGGTTGTCCAAACAAAATGACCATTTTTCTCATTGTTGTTCATCTTCTATCATTGATAAGTGGAATGGGTAGTCAGACTTTATTTTATTTTATGTGTGAATTCTGGCAACTGATGAGTCATTCCTGCCCCTTCCCCATTTGTCCACATAGGAATTCTGATAGGAAAGGTTGGGCCCCTCCTTGAGATGTCACTGGGAGATTGAAACCACACAATACCTCCAGCCAGCAGAGTCCACCTGTTGTGGCTGACAGAGAAAATAAATGCAAAGGAGGCAGCAGTCCTGTGGAGAAAAAGAGGATGGCACAGCTACTCTCTCAATGGGAGAGTGTCTATGAGTGCCTCCACCACTCTGTCAAGAGGAGAGACCTTGACCCTTGCCTAGACAGGCTTTTATTATTTTTCTTGAGTCCTACATCAAAGAAACATTTATTATCTATTACATAGAATATAATTGTCAAATTTTAGGTACAGTTATAAAAATGAAAATAACATATGCAGGAGGGCAAGGTGGCAAGCTGATTAGCTCTGCCCTTAGGAAAATTCACACAGGCTTTGGAAATTATCTTGAAGATACACAATACACAATTGTTGTTTTAGACAAGGGTGATAGAGTTTTAGCAAGAGCAAGCCATAACAGTCTGTATACATTTTCTAGGCCTGATTCCCATGGGAAAACTGGGTTTGAAGGTCTGGCTCCTGCCCACCACCTCTCTTCTGTAGGTTTTCCATACAGAGCTGAGTCACATTTGCCAGACTGAGACAAACAGGTCCCCTACAAATACCAATAAGCAGAAACCCCCTGTTGCCACATTGTCAACAGAATAAAAACCTGAATCAGTCCCTTTTCCTGGTTCTATCAAAGCATGTCTGACTTACTGAGGCCTTTCTCAATCATCCCAGAGATTTAAAAATGTGCATGATAAACCTTCCATGTCCCTTTGCTGTGTCTGTTTTAGTCTCCAGGATGGACATCCACACCAAGCTGTTGTGGGTCCCGGTGTCCTGTGTGGTGTCACCTATGCTAGGTGCTGTGAGCATGATGCCAAGTCAGTGAGCATCACCCCCAAGAGTGTTTCACTTTCTAGCATTCATTTCATTTGCCTCTAATGCCCTCTGTCAAGCATGAATGTGTCTTGGTGCTGGCCAGCTTGGACACTGAGCTGTGAGGGGCTGGGCAACATTGTTTGGCCCAGCAGAGCCTCTGGTTAGATTGAGCTGACATGGGTCAGAAAGTTTAATGGTTCATTGGAACTAAGCCAAGACTGTCTGAAAGAGACTCTGCCTTTGGTCCATGCCTTTGGTCCATATTGTATTTCTTTACAACAGACTTGTCTAATTCAGAGACTTCAGATGTGAGTTCAGAATAAGGAATCCAGAGAGACATTGAGGGAAACTGTTACAGGAAGAGGAAACCACACAGGAAATCAGCAGAGAATTCCTACTGAACATGCTCATGAGAAGGTCCTTGTGTTCAGGGACCTTGAACCCTCTGGTGTCCCCAGCCCCTCCTGCAGGGAAGTTTGTGTATGGGCTCATGCTCTGTTCCCTTCACTGTGTCTCTCGCACAGTAATACATGGCCGTGTCCTCAGTTCTCAGGCTGCTCAGTTCCATGTACGCTGTGCTTGTGGACTTGTCTGCTGTCATGGTGACTCTGCCCTGGAACTTCTGTGCATAGTTTGTGCCACCACTATTAGGGTTAACTCTTCCCATCCACTCAAGCCCTTGTCCTGGGGCCTGTCGCACCCAGTCCATCCAGTAGCTGGTGAAGGTGTATCCAGAAGCCTTGCAGGAGATCTTCACTGAGGCCCCAGGCTTCCTCACCTCGGCCCCAGACTGGACCAGCTGTACCTGGGCATGGACACCTGTGGAGAGGAGGTAGGAGTGGTTGGAAATTCCCCTTGCATTTTCCTGGCCCCCATCTCAACCCAAGGACTGGGAAGTCCTTTACCTGTAGCCACTGCCACTAGGAAGAGGGCTCTCCAGCTCCAGTCCATGATGAGGGGCTATGCCGTCAAGACTTCTGTAGGGGAGGGTGTGGCTGTGGGTGATGCTCTCAGGGCACAGATAGGTTCACATTTAACCTAGTCTACCTCTTCTTATTTGCATAGTCATCAGGCAGAGAGTTTCATAGCTGAAGGCTTGACCCCACATGACAGAGGAAGAGGGTACAAGGATCATGATCAGTGGGAGTCTGAGGCTCCATGTCTAATCAGTGTTGTAGGATATGTGACCCCTGCAAGGTCCCTGAGCTCTGTGCTGACATAGCTCCCTGCACAAAGGAAGAAGCCAACACAGGACATGCTCCACATTTTCAGCCCACCTTTAAGTGACATAGAGAACACCAGGATCTGTTCTGGGCTCATGACCTGAATATCTTATTCCTGGATCAGTGTGTCTCTAAATGTTGCACCTAGCGAGTTAATACAACCATCTTTGTCCCCAGGTCTTCACAATTCAAACATAAAGAAGGCCTAGAAATAACCCTTTACTATCATTCTCATGTTTTATCAAGTTTGGTAAATTCTCTGATAAAATACGATATTTACAGTCAACTCGTGTCTAACTCTTGCTTTAGATGATTTCATGAAAAGAGAAAGATCCAGGGCCTCACAGTCAATCCCTCCCCAGCTCCTCTGCACTTGTTTCTCAGCAGCAGCCCTGAGCTTGTGGGACCTGCATGCCCCTTGTTGCCCATCCCATGTCCTGCAAGGGAAAGGCCTTTCTGGGAACACAGTAAATGGACCTCTCAGGATCTCTTATCTAGAATTGAAAACAGTACCCTGACTTTAGGATGTTCCCCAGGGACATCATGTACTCTTAAATTCTATGCACAGAGAACTGGCCTTCCTAAAAAACAGTGACTCAGCAGGAGCCATCAAACCTGGGGACTATGAAGCCATGAGGAAGCCCCTTCCCTGGGGCTTGCAGATGCCCTGACTCAGCCAATACCACAGAGTCCTGAAGTTCTTTGTACATTTGGGGTTCTCTAATGTCTTCTGGTTCTTCTGCCTGAAGGTCCCATCTGAGTATCCCTGTATGAGGCCCAAATCCCACTGCCTGTCTACTGCTAAATAAATCACACACAGTTATTTTTCCTCTGGTGCCCACTGTCCTACATGCACGTGTCCTGCTGTTGGCCACCTTGGACCCATTTCAGGGGGAAGTGGTCTCCCCTCTTATCTATCTCACTACCATCTTATGAAAGAGCAAGTCTGTGATAATTTTGAATACTCATGCATCTTTCAAAGAGATAAAAAATGGATTTCTATTTGTTCATATATTTTCTGAAACCAAACAAGTACCAAATATTTATCAATGTGGTTTTATATGCAAATATTGTTTACCTTGGTGTAAAGACTTAAAACACAGAGCAAGCCAGTTTCAATACAATGTTTTCATTATTTATAACATTATTTTTATCCAAGTAACTGAATCCCAAGCACAGGTCAGAAAGACACATCTTTTTTTTTTTTAATTTTGGAAGATTTTCATTGTGTCTATATCTCCCTATGAAAATTCTATTTTTATGCATGCCCATGACATTTTGGCATGACCCTAAACTAATTGCATGAAAAATAATATTGTTATTACATGGAAAATATTTGAAATAGCAGTAATTATGCACATGTACCATGGAAGATTTTTCATATCTTGAAATCATTGCAAAAGTGTGTTAACTGACTTGTTTTCTCAGTGTCATTTTGTGAGTGATGTTAGGGTTCATAGGGAGGGAAAAGAAGAGAATTCTTAGCACAGGTTTGATCAAAGGAAATGGAACGTTGACCCTAACAGGAACCCCTCACTCACAGCCTACCATGGCCCTGCTTCTAGAGATGGTCATAGTTCTCCAAGGGTGTTGCAGTCTCCCACACAACATATAACATTACTAATGTACAATGAATACTTTCTTCCATCATACCTGTGATTTACAAATATAATATTCCTGTCCATTCTTGTCATTTCATTCCCTTAGTAGAATATTTGGTGGGAGAAATGTTTTTTATTTCCTGTTACTGAATTTCTTATTATTACATTATTTAAAAATGTGTCTTGTTTTGGTGTTTTATTTAAAATCTTTACAAAATTTGTTCCTTCCATTGTCCATGGAATAACAAAGCCTTATGTGGACAGAATGTTTCTGAAAACTGCTAAAGCAGTGGTGGTTGGAATCGTTAATATGATTGAAAATTGGATTCCTGTGGCAATGTGACCATGAGAGCAATGTTGCACAGCATGAAGCCCTGATTCATGTCAAAATTTAATTCACTTGATTGGAATTTACATTGGGAATCTCCCTACAGTGTGCAGCAGAGAAATCTAGAATATCCCTTAAGAAATTATGTCACATAACTGCCAGGCAGATGAGGCATGAACTATCCAGGGTGGGATGGAGATACTAAGAAGAAATGACAGGGACACGATCTGAGACCTTCGTTCATGAGGATGAACGTGGCCAGGCAGTGCCAATGTTGCAGAGGGACTATGAGAGACATAAAGAGATGGACTGTAACTGACACTTGGGCATGTGAACAGCCCAGAGAGAGCCCTTTGTTGACCTGTGTGAGAAGGACTAATGTTGGAAATAGGGGCAAAGAAATGACCTGGTGAATGTGCAGACCTGGAGTGTACAACACTCTCAGCATGTCTGGAAGAAAGAATGGAGACATACCTCTGAATGGGCAGTGAGACATCCAACCTTATTCTGAAGTGCAGAGGGTCATACATCCAACTGCTCAGGAGATAAGTGGGAACAGGGTTGCAGAGGTTACGCTGTCCCCCAGTGGTCACTCTGGACCATGCAAGCAGCAAGACTCTAGGACTTAAAAAGCTTCCTTTCAATCCATCTGAGACCTGGGGCAGGAAGAGCTCAATGCAGAGGCAGGATTTTACTCTCTGAGGAAGAGAGGAACACAAGGATGTGAACAATGAACTTATTTTTCATAATTTGCAGTGTCCTTGTTAGTGACACACGTGGGAACATCTCTGAGTAATTTGGTATTTGCAAAGTTTGTGGTTTGATTTTAAGTGGAGACATAAGTCAAAAGATAGCTTACAGATTTTGAGTGACTGAAAATAAGACAAATTTAAAATGCATCGACTTTGACTCTGAAATTTTAAGATGAAGATTGACATCTATGGGATTACATTGTTTCATGACATGAGTTTGAGACAACCCTGGGTGCCATCCATTCTGTACCTTTGTGATTAGAGAGGACGTCATGTGGTGAAAACTTCACGTGGGGCCATAGGATGTTCCATTCTGTCACACACACTGAAAAATACATTCTCTCTGTGTTCTATCCTTTATTGGACAACACTACTCTGATGTTTTTGATGCCATAACAGGCATAAGGAAAACAGCATTTTCAAAGTTAATAGCCTTACAGCAGGCAGCAGGGTTACGTTAGTGCACTCAGCATTGAAGTCACATCGCTAGGACAGATGTATGGAAAGGAACGATGACTTTGCAGAGGTGGGGCACAGGAATGAGAATCGATGGACTGAATGCCATGAAATTTTGTTTGAGGGGAAGAAATCTTTTGCCACTAGATTGTTATGATAGCAACATGCGGTGTGACTATATTAAGTGATACTGAATAGCATATTTAAAATGCTTAAATGATGGGTTTTATGTTGTATTAACTTCATATATATATATATATATGAATATATATTCATACATATTATATATATGAATTTAATATCTGTTCTAAATTATAAGCTGTAAGATAAAAGAAGACAGGGAGTTGGAAAAAAAGAATTTCAGGGTAAGAGTTGCTGAGCAGAGACAGAAAGCACCATAATTTAAAAAAAAAAGATATCTAAAATATAGTCTGTGCCTGTTCCTGGGCTGATCCTGTGTCTGGTGGCTTTTGAGCTGTCCCTGGTGTTCTGAGCACAGGCTACACCCAGTCTTCCTGTTTTCTCCTAGGAAGGTTGTGTCTGGCCTCATGCTGACTTCTCCTCTCTGTGGCTCTTGCACATTAATACACGGTCATGTACTCAGATTTTAAGTTGGTCATTTTAAGAGATACTGTGTTGGTAGGGCTGACTCTGATGATTGTAAATCTTCCTTGAACTGATGGAGCATAAAACTTTTTTTTTCTGTCGGTTGACTCAGATATAAATTTATATAAACTGGTCATCCTTGGTGGTTCAGTCTTAGGTTCACCGTCAAGATCTGTGTATGTGCACATGTGATGTAGCTGTAATCAGGAAGCTGTAGAGGGAATAGATTTGGATGTCGTGGTTGGTCAATAGTTGATTTCAGAAGAACAATCTCCTCCCTCTCTCACAGTACCTACTCATATATGAACAGAACCCTAGGTATTCCTGTCACCATGTGCACACATGATGGTCATCCAGTGAACTTGGACATGATGCACTGAGTGTATCAATGTGCAAATGTGAAAAGGATCTCCATGCAGGTGGATGAATAAACAAGGGTGGTAAATGAACCATGTCTGAGCTGACACACATTATCTGTGACCTTGTTGTTGGAGCAAACCCTCCTGGTCATGGATAACCTTGGTGTCAAGGAAACCCTGCTGTCCTCTATGTCTCCTGAAACCAAGTCCTCATTTCTCTGGCAGGGAGGTTTGTGTGTGGGCTCACACTGACTTCCTCTCTCTGTGTCTCACACACTGTAATACATGGCCATGTCCTTGGTGGTAATAGAGTTCAACTGTAGAGAGAACTGATTCTTGGGTTTATCTCTGAAGGTGAAAGTTTGGCTCTTGAGGGTCAGGCTATAGAAAACATTCCTATTAACATATATGTACCTCATTCATTCCAAACTTTTCCAGGAGTCTGACAGGGCCAGTGTGCATTGCTGTTGTTTAAAGATAGTGCAAGGACAGTGAGGGTTAGGGAGATGGTCTGTGAGGGCTTTACCAGCTTTGGACACTTTTGAGACTCCAAACTAATCACATAAGTAATGATCACGTTTTTACATGGAGAAATGACTAGAAATGAAAATAGTGATTATGTATGTGTACAAATCAGGATTCTTTATATATTGAAATGATTGTGCCAGTAGATGAACTTATCTATTTTATGAATCCGGTATTGGTAAGGGGGACCAGTACATAGGCTGTGAAAGAATTCACAAAGAGAAGAAAATGTAGACAACAAAGTTAATTCACTTTCAGAAGGAGGAAAGGGGATTAATTGTGGAGAGGTACAGCAGCAACGAGACGTAGGGGCTTTGACTTTTGCTTCGATTCTAAAGGAATGGGGTAGCTGTATTTGTGTGGCCACTGGGCTGTCAGGGCCATTGCAACACAGGAGGCTTTAGTTCTTTTGCATAAGCTGCAGTTTGCTCCAGTGTTATCTTTTGCTTGTGCCTGTGAGTCACTTGGTCACATTCTGTCTTGTTTTCTAACAGTTCCCAGTCATGGAAAAATAAGATCAGAAGAGTAAAATGGCAGTCATGTTTAACAAGGTCTTGAGACCGCTTTACAAATGGCACCACCAGTCAATGATGCTGGATTTGTCCTTTCAGTATTATCGGTGGTGTTGGTGTCCAGAGAGAGAAAATGAGGGGACTTCCTACTACAGATTTTCTCACAAGAAGGGGAATGTTAACCCCAACAGGAAACCCTCACTCTCAGGCTCCCTCAACCCTACTTCTGAGAATGCTCACTGTGGTCATTGGGTGCTGGGCTCTCCCAGGCAACATATGGCATACTTAACATATAATAAACACTCTCTTCCTTTAGATGATGTGGAAATATAGTCTTCATTTCACATTAGTCTTTTCATTGGCTTAATGGATTTTTCTTGGGGTAAATTTGTTTAATTTCAACAAAGTTTAAGTTTATCAATGTTTTTCATTGATACTCTATTGTGTGTGCTTTTTTCCCCAGAAAAACTCCCCAGAAATAGGTCAGCCACCATTGTCCATGTTTGTTGGTTATAGCAGCCATAGGGACTAAAAACAGACTTACTACCAAGAGGGGATTCCTGCTGGAAAAATTACCCACACATCTGGAAATGACGTTGGAACTCAGTAAGGGGAGGATACTGAACTTGGTTTGATTCACATGACAGAAATGTGCCTTATGTTCATGAACAGAGTGTTACACAGCATATGGTATAAAAGCTTTTTAAGTGAAGACCCAGATGAAAATGCAGGGCATGGTAGAGATAGCTTATATTATCTTAGAAAAATACTGAAATAATTATAAACTCAGGTTGGTTAGGAAGAGAAACTTTAAAGAATATGCAGGTAGAGATCAAAGGAAATAAGGAACATGTCATTGCACACAGGTGGAAAGTGATCTTCTCATTACCCATATACACATTTTCACAGTGTCTCTGTCACATAAGACAACAATGTCACAGGTTTAGAGACTGAGACTTGGACACTTTTATGATTTTTACTGACCTGGCCACACTATGGATCAACCAAGCTGCATAATTGATTGGGACTCCATTTATGACTTATCTCCTCAGTTATAGGGAAGAGAGGGCATTCCTGCTTCGAAGGGCCCTGGTGATGGTGTGTCTGTGTGAATAGCCACAGTTTAATGGGACCAAATGCTCTGCTTCAGCCAATCACCATCATCATGCTCTTCCAGTTTATCATCATTGACTTTCTTAAAATATTTTTATTTCCTATAAATTTGGTGTTTTCCCACACATGATGCATATATATATATATATATATATATATATATATATATATATATAATAATTATATATATATAATTATTTACTCATTATTTTATGGTTGTTATGTCATAGGGGTGTCAGGCTCAATGTTCTTTTATCTTTGAGTGCTGACAATGATGTCTCATTCCTGCCTCTTCTCCATGTCCCCTGCATGGGAAATCTGATAAGAAAGGCTGTGTCTCCTCTTTAGATGTCATTGGGAAATCCAAACCACACAAACACTGATAAGTAGAATTCCCATTTAACCATCTCCTTTCTTGGCTCTTTCAAATCACAGCTGGCCTGATAATGGGGTTTCCTGTTCCTCTCAGTGATTTCAAAACTGTGCAAGATAAACACTCCATGCCCCCTTGGTGTGTATGTTTGTCATTAGCCTGGAGATAAACACCACACTGGTGTGGGTCCATCTGCCTCTGTGGTGTCATCCACACTTGGTGTTGTGAGTCTGATGCCAAGTCAATGACTTTCACCACCCAGGTTCTTTACCCTCTGGTTTTGGGTTCATATGCATTTGATGCCCACTGTCCAGACTTAAGAAGTTCTGCTTGAAACACTGGTGTCAGGCTGGACTGTGGTGTTAGGTCCAACAGAGCCTGTGGTTAGTTTCAGCTGACATGGATCAGAAGTGTTTATGATTCTTTGGAATTAAGAATGACAGTGTCTGAAAGAGACTCTGTCTTTTGTCCATATTTCTCTAAGACTGTTATGGTGACATGGCTTATATTTAAGTATTTTATCCACCTTGAATTTATTTTTGTGTATGGTGTAAGTTGGTGATCGGGTTTCATTATTTTGCATGGATCTTTCCAGATCTTTCAACAACATTTTGAAGAGGCGATTTTTAATCCAACTTATGCTTCTTCCCTCTTTGTCAAATACTAATTGGCCATAGAGACTTGGGTTTATTTCTGGGCTCTCTGTTCTTTTCCATTGATCTATATGTCTGTTTTGGGGCCAGTACCAGGCTGTTGTGATTACAGTGGCCTTGTAATATAGTTTGATATCAGGTATTGTGATCCCTTCCACTTGTTCCTCTTTCTCAAAATTGCTGCAGCTACTTGAGGTTGTGTATGGTTTCATACAATTTTTTGAAATTTTTCTTCTATATCTGTGGAATACATCATTGGTACTTTAATAGGGATTACATGAATCTGTAAATTGCTTTTGGGTGGTATGGACATATTTGCATATGAACAACTACTACATTAGGCCACACTACCAAGACAGAGAGTCAATGCAGCTTTACCTACCACCTAGAAACAAACACAGAGAAGCTGTCAAAATTAGGAGACAAAGAAATGACAGAGCAAATCAAATCTCCATAAACAGTACTAAAGAAAATGGAGAGAAGCAATGTGTCAGATGCAGAGTTCAAAACACTGGTTATAAGGATGTTAAAGGAATATAGTGAGAATATCAACAGCATGAAAAAAAGAACCAGTCAGAAATGAAACATATACTAATGTAAATTTTAAAAAAATACAGGAAAAAAGTAGTAGAGTTCATGACCCAGAATCAAATCAATTATATGAAATATAAGGAAACAAAAAAAGCAGCCAACAAAAATGACACAAAGAAAAAAGAATCCAATAAAATGAGGATAGTGTAAACAGTCTCTGGGACAACCACATTATTCCAAAATTTGCATCATAGGGATGCCATAGAAGAAGAGAAAGAGCAAGAAGATGGAAATTCATTTCAAAAAAATGAAAGAAATCTTCCCCAATGTAGTGAAGGCAATAGACATGCAAGGCCAGGGATCATAGAAAGTCCCAAACAACATGGATGCAAAGGGGCCCACTCTAAGACACATCATAATTAAAATGCCAAAGGTTAATGATAGAGAATACTAAAAGCAGCAAGAGGAAAAGCAATGAGTTACCTTTAGGGGAATTCCCATAAAATGGTCCCCTTCTCAAAAAAAAAATTGACTGATCAGAATGGATTAGAAAGTAATATTCAATGTTATGAAAATCAGGGAACACAATTGCTCTACCCAGTTAAACTATCATTTAGCATCAAACTGCAGACAAACTGCTTCCCAATCATGTACCATGTTCATGGACTGGAAAAATTAACATCATCAAAATGTCCATACCAGCAAATGCAATTTATATATTCAACACAATCCCTAATAAAGTACCAATGACATTTCACAGGTATAGAAGAAACATTTCAAAAGTTTATATGTAACCATAAATGACCCTGAATAGCTGCAGTGACTTTCAGAAAGAAAAACGAAGTAGGAGGAGTCACAATACCTGATACCAAATTGTATTACAAGGCCACAGTAATCAAAACAGCGTCGTACTTTCACAAGAAAAGACACACAGATCAATGGAACAGAGCAGAGAGCCCAGAAATAAACCCAAGTCTCAATGTTCAATTAATATTTGACAAAGGTGGCAGAAGCATAAAATGGAGTAAAAATAGCCTCTTCAAAAAATGGTGTTGGGAGATCTGGACAGCTACATGCAAAAAAAAATGAAACTCGATCACCAACTTACACCATACACAAAAATAAATTCAAGGTGGATAAAATACTTAAATATAAGTTGTGATGCCATAAACATCCTAGAGGAAAACATAGGCAGGAAAATATCAGACATTCCACACAGCAATATTTTCACAGATATGCCCCCTAGAGCAAGGGACATAAAGGAAAGAATAAACAAATGGGGCCTCATCAAATTACAAAACTTTTGCATGGCTAAAGAAAACAGCATTAAAATGAAAAGAGAACCCACCATAAGGGAAAACATATTTGCCAATGATTCCTTGGACAAGGGTCTGATTTCTAAAATTTATAAAGAACTCACATGACTCCACTGCAAGAAGACAAAAAAAATTAAAAATGGACAAAAGACTTGAACAGCCACTTTTCTAAGGAGGACATAGAGAGGGCTCCGATACATATGAAAAGAAGCTCAGCATCACTGGCCATCAGAAAGATGCAAAGTAAAACCACAATGAGATACCACTTCATAACAGTGAGAATGGTCATCATAAACAAAACAACAAACAAGTGTTGGAGAGAATGTAGAGGAAAGGGAACCCTAGTGCACTGTTGGTGAGAATGCGGACTGGTGCAGCTACTGTGGAAAACAGTATGGAATTTCCTCAGAAAGCTTAAAATGGAACTGCCTTTTGACCTGGCAATCCCACTGCTGGGATTATATCCTAAGAACCCTGAAACCCCAATCCAAAAGAATCTAGGTGCCCCAATGTTCATAGCAGCTCAATTAATCATGGTCAAGTGTTGGAATCAATCTAAGTGCCCATCAGTAAATGAATGGATCAAAACATTGTGGGATATTTTCACACTGGAATACTCACAGCAGAAAGAAAGAAGGAGCCCCTGTCCTTTGCAAAAGCATGGATGGAACTGGAGAGTATTATGCTAAGTGAAATGAGCCAGGCAGTGAGGGGAAAAATACCATATGATCTCACCTTTGAGTGGAATCTAATCAATAAAACAACCAAGCAAGCAAAATCTAGGTAGAGACATTGAAACTAAGAACATACTAACATTAACCAGAAGGGAGGTGGGAGGGGATAATGGGGATGGCGGAAGGGGAAAGGGTTTTCAGGAACATCTATAAAGGAAACATTGAGAAAACCAATGTAGGTGAAAGCAAGGGAGGGAGGTGGGGATGACTGGGGTGGTTGCCAGTGGTGGTGGGTAAATGCAGACAACTGTACATTAACAACAATAAAATTAATAAAGGAAGAAAAGAAAAGAATTTAATGTGAGTAATGTTCAATGTACTGCCACAAAAAAAGCACTTGCACAAAATCCCCTCCCCACAAAAATTAAAAAGTTCATCATTACCAAGCCATTATTATATGAAACCTTAAGGAATTTATTTAAGAAAATGTTTTCCAGATGGCAGCCTGTGTGGAATACAGTTGAAAAAGTGAGCGGTTTAATTACAAACAGGTAGTTACAGAGTACCAGCATGGATGTAAAGTAAGATTCAGGAAATGGATTAGCCAAAGAACTTATAAACATGACCCATACACATGAGCAATGGTGCAGGGATACTTGAGGAAGTGGGGGGTACTGTGTACAGGGGCAAAGGGGGAAAGGGGGAAAACTGTAATATCATAATAAATCAAATATAACTTACAAAAAACAGTGGTCTCCATAGCAACCAACGTCTCCAGAAGAGGCCCTGACTGATTCACTGAGTTGTGCACTGAAGAACTGGGGCTGCCTGAGCCACGGACTTCTATTTCTTTTCCTGAGATACAGTACCCCAGACTGGGCAAAGGGGGGAAGGAAGGACTGTGTGTGTTTGTGGGTGTTTTAAGGGACTTTGGGATTGTGATGAAGACATTAAGTCATTATTCTCAGTCTGTATAATTTGAATAAATAACTCCTTTCCTTTTCACCAATTTCTAACATGGAGAGCTCTCATTCTCTGGTGAAGGGAAAGGTGAACCTAGTACAGAGGGACCTCAGGAGAAGGGGGGATCAATTCAGTAGCATTGTGGGACCCTCTTCCCTGGCAGCCAATCAGGGAAAATCATGGGAGACCACATGTGCAGTAGCTTTAAAGTAATACTACTACTTTACATGCACAGTAAAAGCCCACTAAAATTAGCCAGGAAGGATCCTCCCTATAAGAATAGAGTCCCTCCAGCCCATGAGGTCAATCTCTGCTTGGAATTGGCCTGCTCCCATGTTCTGTGCTATAAACCTTGGGTGTTCGGTTCAATTCTTTGTCCCAATCACCAAGAACCTGGTTACCTGTGTACACCTGTGACAAAATGACACGGAATAAAAGTGAAATAAACCAAGTGCTGGTGAGAGTGTGGAGAAACGGAGCCCACCCACTCTTTGGATGTGAAGGAAATAAGAATAAAATTATAATTTCCATTTTATAATTATGTAATTTTGCAATTGTATAGTACATTCCTCAAGCATTACATTATAGAGAAATTTTCTTTTACATTAGAAAAAAAGCCAAAATAGTTGTGTTAAGTTTTCCTTATTTAAAGCAAATAGACATACAGTAACAAGGCTGCTTTCTATAATCAGTGACACAGTAATAAGAACTTGAGTTCTAGTTTTCCTGTCATTAATGAGTTATAATCAGAGCTCATACCCTTTGCAACAGCATGGATGGAACTGGAAAGCATTATGCTAAGCAATATAAGCCAGGCAGTGAAAGACAAATACCATATGATCTCGCCATTAACAGGAACCTAAACAACAAAACAAAGAAACAAGTAAAATATAACAAAAGACACTGAAATAGAGGACAGGTAGTCAGTGACCAGAGGGGAGAGGGGAGGGAATTCCAGGGGAGAAGGGAAGGGTTTGCAGGAACAAATATAGAGGACACATGGACAAAACTAGAGGGGTTGGAAAGGGGAGGAATGGGGGGGGGCTGGAATGGGAATAAAGGATAGAAACTGTACTGAATAAACTAAAATAAAAATAAATAAACAAATAAATTTTTTAAAAAAGAACCCATTTAGTTTTGAGTAAGACATGGAGTGCTGGAACATCTAGTAAAGGATCGAATCAGTGTGTACTAACTGAATACCTCATTTTGGCCCAAAAACTTATTATTAGGTCCTTATAGAGACCCTAAAGATACTAACTCAGGTGGTGTTGACAAGGACGGCCTCCTTGACCAAACTTCAGTCAGCCTCCCCTAGGCCCTCTTCTCAATCATGTTTTGATCTTGGACTTCAGGGTCCATTCTTGTTACAACTGCATTGCACACTTTTAGCAAGAATCCTGTCTAGAGAGAATTGTCCCTCCAGGTTATCTGATCAGCTTGGCCTGTCTATAGCAAGAATCCCCTTCTCTTGAAGTGTCCTTTTAGTAATTTCCATCCACTCAACCCTGCAGGCTTCCTCTTGCTTGCAAATACCCACTTTCACTGTTGTGTTCAAAATTGAGCTCAGTTCTATATTAAGGTCTCTTTTCCTAGATTGCAATAGTTTGTAATTAAAATCTGTTATATAGTAAACAGCATGTTTTTTTTTTCAAAAATAATTTTTTTTTGAAATCCTGCAAGATGAAGCCAAGCACATTCTAGGTGTTCATTCAATAATAAAAACCAGGACTTGAGAGAGGTATTTTCACTGCCCTGTTCATTGCAGCATTATTCTCTGCAGTCAATATGTAAAATTCACCTCAGTGCCCATCAGTGTGTGAGTGGATGAACATGTGCTATGTAATCATGGCTTTGTGTTACTCAGTCCTAAAATGAGAAATCCTACCATAAGTCACAGTGTGGTTGAAAGTCAGCGACATCATGCTCTGTGAAATAAAGCCATAATGGAAAGGCAAATATTACATGATTCCATGTATTCTGTGAATTTAAATTAGATTTTATTTCCAGCAGCATCTGAAGGCACTTAATACCTAGGTGTTGTGAAAGGTAATTGCAGAAGATGGGGAATCAGTGAATTGTTTGATGCCTTGGAGTCCCATGCCAGTGGGAGAAGCAAAGATGGAGGCTTCTACAGGAGAGGGCTGCTGTCAGGACAATGACAGGACTGGTGATGGATGATGTGCACTCATTGCAGCCTGGAGGTGTTTGGTTCTGTGTGTGGGGCCGTCCATCCCTCGGGGCCCTGATGAGACTGAGGGAACCATCAGTCTGCACAGAGTAAAGATTCCCATCTAGGAACAGGGATGAAGGGACAGAAAGCTCAGCCAGTCACTCTAGTCAATTGATTACAGAGTCAAAAAATCATTCAAAGAGCCATCCCTCTCTGGGTCTGTTGAATCTAACTATATATAAAACTGGTCAGTCAAAATGGTTCAGCTTTATTTTCACCACCAGCGTCTGTGACTCTGTGGACAAATGACATCATTCTAATCAGTAATGCCGGAGACTGGTCCATCAGAGTTAAATTTCAAAATCCTCTTTTCCACTGTATTTCATCCCTTTTCATGTCTGCCCTTGACCTGAGAGAATGCCATCACCTCATTCACATAAGATGGGTGTCATCTGAGCATGAAGTCACATGTTGTGTTGATCAGTGTGCAGAACTGAAAGGAGATACTCTCAGGTACATGGATGGTGGGATTAAGCAAGCCTGGCCCCAACATTTCCCAGGGATCTTGTTCTTTATGCTGTGATTTTCCTCCTCATGTAGCAAGTTCAAATTGTCTTATTTCACTTTCCTTAGAAATAGCCTTACATAGTTACTAACATAATGGGTTGGCCAAAAATTAATTTTTTTTGTAAGATAGTTCTATTAGTGCTTAGCTTGCTTTATCTCCATTTAACATACTTTTGCTTGTTTTTTTTTTGACAGTTGTCATATTCAGCATGTGTTTTAAAAAGTGATCAGAATTGGTGAATTTTTATGTAGTAATTTTTACATTGAAGGAGGAAAATACACGACATGTTGGCATATTATGCTTTATTATATCAATAAAGATAAAATCACAACTTAAACACAAGAAATATTTCCGTGTATTATTTCTGTGTATTTAAATAACTAAACAGGGAATCCTAAGCTGAGCTCGGTCATTTCCAAGAGACCACATTTGGTGACAATAAGCTCACCATCTTGGTCTGTACCCTCTGCATTGATTCCAGTGTTCCCCTGACCCTTATCCAGGGCCGAGTAGGACACACCCATGAGGTTGTGCCACCTCCTTGATGTAATGAGAGCATGATGAGTGTCTGTATCTAGTGTTACCTACTCTTCAGGGCTGTATACAGCTGTGGTCTCAGAGTCCTCGACAAGCTGGGAAGCTTTGCTTCACCTGTAATGTGTTCCCAGATCAGCTATAGTGAGTCAGGTTCACCTACACTGTCAAAGACAACTGCTGCTAAAGTCTGTGTTGGGCCCAGAACCACTATTGTAGATGCACACAGTCCCTGTTCTTTCCACTCTGTTCTGCCAGGTGCCTCAGACAATCTCAAGCCCTGATGTAAATGGACTTCACAATGTAAGAGTTAGAAGATCAGGTGTACCTGTCACTGCTGCAGGTGGCCCCGTGGTCAGACTTTGCATCCATCATTGTCCCCTCCCATGCACACTCTGGATACCCCAAGGCTGTCTCACCCTGTGGGGCGAAGTTTTCTCTGTGTGTTTATTGGTTGGGATGACAGAGACGCAGAGCACACAGGGTCTATGGGCCTTGATCACATGGCCTCCATCAGGTGTTTGAATGCTACAAGTTTTCTCCTTGTTGAAGGTAATTACAGAGAGGAATGGAGTCTGCCCCAGCCAGACTGACCCCTTTCTCTTCCTGCTGGGAGCTGCGACCTTGTCACCAAAGGGAGCAGAGTGAAAATCTACAATCTGTAGGGGCACTCTGTCCTCTACAATTGTACAGGTGCTGATATAACAAATGAAAACAAAACCAAAAACTATGGAACAGAAAATCCTGATAACAGTAGCAAGTACAACAACAATAAAATAATAAGAAAATAAAAAAAGACAAAAATGCAAACCAGCTGAACAATGAAACACAGGAAACAAAAATAATTCAAGATGTAAAAAATGAATGGAAAAGAATATGAAAGGGAAGAAGGAAGGAAAAGTAAAGAAAAATTAATACATATAGAAAAAATAAAAATAAAAAATAGAATAGAACAAGAAAAATGGAAATACTAATAAGAAATGGAGAAGCCAAAGAACTTATATGTATGATCCATGGATGTGAATTAAGATGGGGGATGGTACATTGCTGGAGGAAAGGGTCGTACCAAGCAGATGAGGGCAAAGGGTGAAAAGCTGGGACAACTGTGACAGCATCAACAAAATACACTTAAGAAAAGTGAAAAATAGAGTAAGACAAAGAAAGAGAAAGTAAGAGATATGAAAGAAAAAGGAAAAATAAGAAACAAATGCCAAAGGAAAAATTAGGATATTTTATAAGATTAATAAAGATAAATATGTGGACCCTCTGCACAGATTGATGAGCCTGCTGTGATCACCCCTGGATAAGCTGTTTGTGAATTCCTTTGGATCTTGCTTCACTGTCATCCAAAGCTGCCACTTGTCTCATCCTGGGCCTCCTGAGAGATTCTCTGTTGCAAGCCAATGACCCATGCTGTCCTCACCTGGCCTTGGAAAAGCTGTTAGGGTGGGGTTTCTAGTAGAACAGTGGGTTGGGACACCTACTTGAGTCTGCCTCAGTCTTGACCTTTGAGTGTTCCCACTCTGAGCACCTCTCCCTTCCCCATCAGAAGTATGTTCATTTGAGGTTACCCAGTGGTGATTCAAACATTCTTGGGAGTGGTTCTCAAGGGGAGGAACACTTCTTTTCCATCCGGTGAATCCAGGGGCTGAACTCGCTAGAGACCTGGGCTCTGCTTCCCTGTAATGCAAGTAAGTGCCTAGCCCATAATGTGCCCAACTGACTGCAGGATGGAAGCCCACCTGGGAGTCACCACCCAAAAAACCTCAGCTCTTTGTGGCCTGCCAAGGGGATCCAAAAAATGGAAAATCAGGTTCACTTAGCAGTACAATCTCCCCAATTCCCTCAGGGCTCCAAATAGCCAAACACTGCCTCCCTGCCACCTAACAAGCAGAACTGAGCCAAATATCCATCCCAGGCTTTATCCTTTCACCTTGGAAGACCACAGGACTGGGGCGGACCTTGTGATCCAACATGTGAGGGTGAGGCTCCTCCCATGAACAGGAGGTGGGCAACACATTTCCTCTTCCTCAAACCCCATGGTCTAGACTCCCAGCAGTCCTCTGCCCAAAGTACTTCCAGAAAATAGAAGACACCTCAAAGTCATTACTGGGTGTACCAAGTAGACGCTTCCTCCAGCCTGGAACTGCCTCATGGCACCACCAGCAGTACAGATCCTGGTTTTGTAACAATGGTGTCACTCCCTCCTGGTGATGCTGCTCTCTGAGTCCACCAGGAGGACAGAATCCACACAGGTTCTAAATCCAAATGTTACATGGGCTCCTTTCTCCACCTCTGTTGCTGTGGTGTGGAGACCCCTGCATGGCTGAGACCCCACATTCTTAGTAGGAGGGAGCTCCCTGAAGCTGTATCTTTTGAGTTTCCAAGTCCCTGCATCTGTATGGAGGTTGGTCTCACCCTCTCCTTGTCTCCACCCATCTTCTTCCATGCCCTTGTTTATAAAGTTTGAGACTGGCTACACTTCAACTGGTTTTCCAAGTTGATTTCTGTGCAGGCTAGCTACAATTTCTGTCTGGGCTGGGAGGAAGTGGGCAGAGCTTCCCACTACTCTGCAGCCCTCTTGAAGTCTCTTCAAGCTTCCTTATCATGCAATGCTTCTATAACATGGAATCCAATGTGATTTCCCTTCCTTTCTAGCTTCCCCAATATTGGAAGAGTGAGGGTGAGATTGTGAAGGTAAGTGAGGGTCAATGGGCAAGTCATCTGTGCTCACTGTGTGAGCAAGTGTGTGTTCATAGCTGTGTCAGTCCTGCATGTCAGCTCCACTGGAATTTCCCAGGGACACCGGGTCTTGCATGGTGCCCCATAGGCCAGGAGGGACAATAACCTCAGGTTACTAAGGCAGGCTCCAGGCAGCTAATGGGGACACACACAGGGCTCAAATGACAGCACTGGTGACAGTTCACTTTCCTCTGGTTCCTGAGACTCCTCAATCCACATGGTTCCCATTACTACATGAAATAACCTGCAGAAACTGGGCACTTCTAGATCATTACAGTGCTGTGTATGCACCTCCACAGTGGCCATCCTGAACACCATGGCTTGTAGGAATTACTTTTTTTGCACTTTTTGCATTAAATAAGATGATTCCCTATCTTGCAGTGTCATGAAGAAACCACAGTTCTGCTTTGACTGCATTTGTTGTTTATATGGGGCCTCATGTGGTGAGTTTTGTGGAAAACATGACTGAGTGGCAGTGTGCTTACACTATCACTGCACATCCCAATGCTCTCGAGCTTAGAGGGGAGACTGACGGAGGGTTGAAAATGGGCTGACAATGACCTATCAACCATGGACACACCTAACTGCCCTCTCACAGAGCAGTCCAGCAAAAAAACTCCTATGTCTCAGACTCAACCTATCTTTCAGAATCTTGGAAAGAGTAAGATGGTCCTACATTTGGTTACACAATTAATATGAAGAAGGAATTGCTTTCAGTATAAAGAGTTAATCAAAGGGAACATGTTTTACTAACACATCTTTTGATATTACACAAAGTTGGAATGATGATAGACATAAGGCACAATGCTTCACCCTGCAGTTTGCAACTCCCTCATGTGCACACACACATACACATGGAATCATGCCCAGTTCAGTCACATGTGCACTTTAGCTCCTGCTATGTCCAAGGAATGTAGGAGGGTCATATGCCACAGTGCAAAGGAAGTCCACATACATATTAAAGACTTCTGCAAAAGAAAACATTCATTTAATTATTGAAATGTAATGGAAGTCCATTGTAAGTTCATGTCATGTGTGAATGGAGATCATTTTACTTCTTCCTTTCTGATTTGTGTAAAAAAAGACCCTTTGGCCTTTTTACACAGATTACCTAGAACACTCAAAAGTCAGTTCCTATGAAAAACATCCGTAAGCATGTTGTGTCCATGACACACTATTGTCTTTGCACTCATACCCAGCTGACATAAAAGAAACATGATCTTTCTAGTGGGCTGTGCTCTCCCTGGAACCTGGTCCTCACGGACAGGTGGGAAGGTCCTTGTTCTGTGAGGTGTGGGAGACTCAGAACATAGATTAAATTATAAATGTGCACACACAGCACACACCACACACAGTCACAAAGATGTGAGTCAATTTATCACGTGTGTACACACACATGCACACAATCACCCTCTTCAACACAACTTCAAGCACCTCAGGAAGGAAGCCTATCCCCAGGTCCCTGAGGTGCAGGTGAGGGAACCAGCACTTGAGGGAACAAGGTGTAGGTTCCCTCAGGGAACCAGGGAAACACAGAGAACCAGGATGGCTGAACCTGGATCCTAGAAAACATCCAGATTCAGGCTGCTTGGACTGGTCAGTGTTCCCTTGTATGACAGGACTCTGCAGAGGGATTAAGTTAGAGATGGCTGAGTTAGAGGTGTTGACCTGGGGATTATCATAAATTCTCCAGCTGGGACATAAATGGAATCATGTGTCCTTTTCAAAAGGAAACCAAAGAACATCAGAGTAACAATACTGTGATTGTTGAAACAGGTTGGGCCACATTTCCACATCCACTCAGAATATGAGGGGCAAGAGGGTAACATGTAGCAAGGAGGACAGGGACCTGAGGGGTGGAGGTGCCAGGAAAGATCACAAACCCTGTAGGATAAGGTGTGCTTGTCAGAAGGAAGGAAATGTGTCAGGACATTGTGTGTATGTTGGGGGACAGAGAGCCTGAGCTCAGCACACAGGGCCCTGGACAGAGCTAGACTCCACTTTGTGGGAAATGGTTCAAACCACGGGGAAGATGAGAGCACTCAGGGTGGTTCACTAACAAGGGTACAAAGGACACACAGGATTGTGATGAAGGAAAGGTCCCTGGTACAGGTGGAATCTCATCTGAAGACATCATCAAGTCTTCCTTTGCTGTCTGCAGTGACAATGTGGGAAATGAGAATCACAAAGAAGGAAGAAGTGTCCCTGGATGCAGCTGGGAAACTGGAAAGGAAATCCCTGCTCCCAAGCCAAAGCCCCTTCCTTCCTGCCCAGACCCACAGCTGTCCCTGCATTTGTTCCCTGTGGTTGGTATGATCTGAGCACCCCCTGCAGCCCAGCCCTCCTGTTACCCCCGAAGAGGTTTGTGTCTGGGCTCACGTTGACTTCCCCTCACTGTGTCTCTTGCACAGTAATACACGGCTGTGTCCTCAGTTCTCAGGCTGCTCAGCTCCATGTAGGCTGTGCTCGTGGACTTGTGTGCTGTCATGGTGACTCTACCCTGGAACTTCTGTGCGTATCTTGTGTCACTGTCTCCAGGGTAAATTCTCCCCATCCACTCAAGCCCTTGTCCTGGGGCCTGCCGCACCCAGTCCATCCAGTAGCTGGTGAAGGTGTATCCAGAAGCCTTGCAGGAGACCTTTACTGAGGCCCCAGGCTTCCTCACCTCAGCCCCAGACTGCACCAGCTGCACCTGGGAATGGACACCTGTGGAGAGGAGGCAGGAAGGGGTGAAAATGTCTCTTGACTATCCCTGGTCCCCTCCTCAACCCAGGAGAAAAAAAGCCCCTTACTTGTAGCCACTGACATCAGGAAGAGCGCTCTCCAGATCCAGTCCATGGTGAGGGGCTTTGCTCTCAGGACTTCTGTAGGGGACGGTGTGGCTGTGGGTGATGCTCTCAGGGCACAGACAGACCCACATTTAACCTAGTCTACCTCTTCTCATTTGCATATTAATGAAGCACAGTGTTTCATAGCTGAAGACTTGACCCCACCTGACAGAACTAGAGGAAACAGGGTCTATGCTCAGTGGAAGACTCAAGGTCCAAGACCCAGTCACTGTTGTAAAATATGTGTCCCCTGTCAGGTTGCTGATCTCTGGGGAGACATAACTTCTCCCACTGAGGAACAAGCCCCCACAGCACATGATTCTCATTAAGAACCCACCTTTGAGGACACAGAGACCACCTGGACCAGTTCTGGACTCAATGCCTGAATGTCCTTCCTTGAATACTGTGTCTCCCAAATGCTGCACTGAGTGAGTGAATAAACCACTCTCTGCCCAGCTCCTTTCAATTCATATATAAGGAAACTACAGAAATACCCCTATTGAGTGCAATCCTCATGTTTTATTTTGTTGGGTAAATTCTCTGGTGGAATTGGATGTTTACAGTCACCTCATGTCTGAAAAATTGTAGAAGTTTTCCTGTAAAGCAAAAGACCTAGACCCTAACTGGAAGTCTTGCCCAGCTCTCTCTGCACCTGCTCCTGGACAGCAGCCCTGAGCTCGTGGGTCTCCTAGGTCCCCTGCTACCCAGACTGCACTTTCAAAGGGAGGGTCCTGTCTGGACTCACAGGACATGGAGTTCTCATCACCGCTTGTCCAGAATTAAAGGCTGAATCTGACTTTAAGCTGCTCCCTCAGGGACACGATGTGCTTTGACATCTCTGGCCACACAATTGGCTGCACAAAACCCCAGTGACTCTTCAGGGAACCACATAGCCAGGGCTCTTTGAAACCACCAGGGGGCTTTTCTCTTGGAGCTACAAGATGCATTAACTCATCCAACTCCCTTGAGCCCTGAACATCACAGGGACTTAGGGGACTGTGATGTCCTCAGGTTTCTTTGCTTGAAGGTCCCATGTGAGGATCCTGGCATGTGGTCCTAATCCCACTGCACATGTACTGCTCTAGAAATCACAAACATACACTGTGATAATATTCATGGTACTGAACACCAGATCTCCTTTCTCCACACTTCCTAGCACATACACAATCCCCCACACTTAGCTAAACCTTGTGAATGACCTGGTTTGACAACAGACCAAAAGCAAAAACATATGGGATATGAAGACTGGAGATTTCCCACCCTCGTGTCTTCCTGTTCTCCCTGCACTTGGACCCTGCAGAGTCTGTGCTGAGAAGATTTCTGGCTTGTCCGAGGGGGTGGGGGTCAGATCCAGGGTACCTTGCCCAGTCAGTGTAGCTAACACTGACCCAACATGTGGGGGGTATCACCGACCTAAAGCCCAAAGGTCCCCATTCTGAAAGGGCACAGCCAGGACACAGGGACAGGACCATGGTATGACAATGGATTCTGCTCAGGAGCAGAATCAGGAGGTGATTAAGAAAAAGGGACCCAGAAAATCGGGCCTGGCTGGTCAGAGTCCCTGTGGTGCAAGTATTTGTCTTTGACTTTTCCCTGAGTCTTGAGTGCCCCCTGCAGTTCATCCCTTCTGTGTTTGCACAGGGAGGTGTGTATCTGAGCTCACACTGACTTTATCTCTGAGTCTCTCACAGTGTAATACAGGGAGGTGTCTGTCTGCACACTGACAGTGTTCTGAACCATCCCTTTAGATGGACCATCAGCCTGTCAGAGGTGCAGCATAATATGTCCCCTGACTATAGATTCTTTCCAATGAGAGCTACCCTCTCCAACCCTATTTTGTTGAGCCTGTAACATGGATTTAGTATAAAGTCAGTTAACATAGCATAATTTGTCATGTGTAATGTACAGTTTTTTATCCAAATTTTTGAGGAAAAAAAGAGGACTGTGCATTATGCATGGGTAGTAGAACTTCCTTGTCTATATTTTAATTATTTTATTATGCTTATGCATTAAAAGTATAATTCTAGAAATCAATAACAATATATATATGCAAAATAATACTCAGAAATATGATAATCAGTTGTTTCTAAACATGCCTCAATAAAAATTGAAGGAATATATTAAAATGAAAGTTTTATTTCTGAAATTTTTGACCAAAACATGGGTGTACAGTATACCCAGCAAAATATGGTAAATTTCAAATTTACAGAAAAATCTCATTGACACTGTGGGACAGGAAAAGCTACAAGGACACAGCCCAGACCTGGGCACAACCCTGACTAAAAATAAGTCTCAGTGCAAGATCCAGGAATACTACTGTCCTAGCCCCCCACCCATACTCTAACAAGGAGCTACAAGGATTTCAGTTCTAGTGAAAATATAGAGGTTGTTTTTAAAATTGCTACCATGACTGGAGATGATCCTACTGGAACATACATGGTGAAGAAGAATTGACTCCAGAGATTATGCTGACAGTGGGAACAGCTAGACAACATAGGTGAAGGCACACATCCTCCCTTCCACATCCCAGTGCAGCAAATGCATTCAAGACAAGTGCATGCAAGAGCACAGATTCCCTACTGTCAGCCCTGGGTCACAGGTTTCCTTTTCAGAAGAGAATATGTCAGTGTCCTGCATTCATCCCCAAGCTGCTGGCTACTAAGGTTGAGATCCAGGCAGCTGCCACCAGAAGATAGGATTCCTCTGTCCAATGGACCCCACTCCTGGGACGGAGGCCTTGTCCTCGGCACAGTACCCTTGGGACACTGGTTCACTGACTGCTTCACTCTGACTTGCTGGCAGGGTTCACCCACCAGAACAGGTTGGTCATTGAGACAGGAGCTGCTGTGTATTCAGATCTGAGCACTCAGGTACTTACTGACTGTGGAGCACAGCCATATTTGTCCCTACCCGCAGGTGAATAACCTGTCTCTAAGTTTTGTCTGGAAAAGGGTCAGAACTAAGCCATCAGGTGGAGTTCTAGATCTATTCCCATGGATATTCCCATGGTCACTGGGAGAGGTGAAAGTCCATTGCAGGGAATGGGTGGTCAGTGGAGTGTCCCCTGCCCTGGGATTTTGTGCTTGTGGGAGAACCATAAACAGAGGCACCTGGAGGAGACAGCTGCTGTCAGGACAGCATAAGACCTGGTGCCAGGTGCTGTGCATTCACAGGAGCCTAGAAGTTCTTGTTTCCCTGTGTGGAGCCATCCATTCCTCAGGGCCCTGCTGAGAATGGGGAACCCTCAGTACACGGAGTGCAGCTTCCCACCTGTTAACAGTGAGAAAGGGACAGAGATCTCAGACTCCCACTGTCCTGCTAGGGTGGACCTGTGAGCACCAGCACACACCCCTTTGTTCTCTGAGCCTGGCGCATTCCAGGTTGGGTGATCACTGACAGCATCCTGTATTCTGTCTATATCAGCTGATCATTATTTTCACTGCTGAGTAGAAATCCACTCATGGGTGTTCCCTAGTTTGATAATTGTAAAATTAGAAGGACTTTTGTGATGTTTTAGCTTCTACTAGCACAGGCAAAGGGACCATAAATATGTGCTTATGTTTTACTATGAACATAGAATTTGTTCTGGATCGAACACTCCTTGTGGCATTTTAAATATAATTTCATAAGAAAATGTGATGCAATTTGTAAAGACAGGAAAAAAATAGGAACTTGGTGAAGAAGAGGTCATGGTCCCTCATGATATTTCTCCTTGTTTATTGTCTTCAGTGAAAACTTCAGAAATTAGATTTACAGAGAAGAAGGCAGGGTCCCTGGATGCAGCTGAGAGCTCTGAGAGGAAATCCCTTCTATCAAGAAGAAGCCCCTTCCTTCCCAACCAGGCCCACACCTGCCCCTGGGGCTGTTCTCTGTGGTTGGTGAGATGAGAGTGCCCCCTGTCCTCCTGACCAGTCCCTGCAACCAAGCTTTCCTGTCTGCCACAGGGAGGTTTGTGCCTGGGTCACACTGAATTTTTTGTGTCTTTTGCACAGTAATACACAGCTGTGTCCTCAGTTGTGAGGCATCTCATTGTTAAGTAAACTTGCCTCTTGGAGATGTCCCTGGTGATGCTGAGACAGGATTTCAGTGTTGGGTTGTACTCTGTACTTCCACTACTCCATATAACACTGACCAACTCCAGCACCTTCCTTGGAGCCTGGAAGTTCCACTGCATGTGATAGTTCATAAAAGAGAATCTAGTGACAGTGCAAGAGAGGGAGAGAGTTTGTGAGGGCTTCACCAGTCCTGAGTCCTGACTCCTGCTGCTACACATGGGATAAGACACCTGGGAACAAAGAATATCAGTCCTTGTCAGTCAGGTACAGTCACCACCATCCTATAGATCCATGCTTGACATCAGAGACACTCACCCAGGGGGAGCTGTCACCAGGCACAGGAGGAGACTCAGCTGTCTCAACTTCTTCTACAGCACAACTCTGTCTTCCCATATACCTCAGACCTGTGTGAGGAGAGAGCTGTGAGCACCCACAGCCCAGGGGAGGATTTACCCTGGAGCTAGGAAAGAAATTTGCATGTGGGGCAGTCTTTCTTGCAAAGTGGGGAGGAACTTAGGTCAGCTACTCTTATCATTCTGGAACCTCTGTAGTGACATCTCTTCTCCTGACTCACTCACCGTGCTTCAGGGACAGGGGACCCCCTGGTTTATGAGACACATTGGAATGAGATTAAAGGATGACCTAAAGTTTCTGAGCATAAGAAATGGTGGACCAGATGAATAAGTGACACTCAAATTCTCATACACTTTTCAAACTGATATGAAATGTCTTACTAGCATTTTTCAGATACTTCTTAAATATGAAAGCTATAATATATCCACAATGTCCAAATATTTATATCATAAAATAAATATAAAAAATGTCTATTTTGCCATATAAATTAAAAATATATATAGCAGAGTCATTTTCAAAGTCACATTTCTCTTCATTCATGACTGCTTCTTGATCTGAGAAACTATATCCCAAGCACAGACAGCTGGGGCATTCTTGATTCTTGATGTTGGAAGTGTGACTGTGGCTATAGCTCTCTGTGCAAATTCTTCCCTGCTGCAAGCCCAGGGCCCACTGCAGAGACTCCAAACTAATCACATCAGAAATAATCACATTTTTACATACAGAAAAAAACTAGAAATGAGAATAATGAATATGTATGTGTCATCACAACTCAGAATTCTTCACATGTCAAAACATTAATGCAGCTGATTAAGTGGCCTGTTTTCTCAGTCTACTATTGTCATTGATCCTGGGCTCCAGAGGGAAGGAAATGAAGAGAATTCCAAGGACAGATATGCTCACAGGAAAGGGAACTCCTACCCAGACATAAAACCCTCACTGCCAACCTCCCTTGGTCCTGTTTCTGATGATCATCACAGTGGGGAGAGGGTTCTGGGGTCTTCCATGAAGCATATAACATTCTTAATGTATAATAAACTTTTTTTTTCCATGGAACACGTGATTTGGAAGTCTTTTCAATGGCTTAATGGATCTTTGTTGGGACAAATTCACTTAATTTGAACAAAATCTAAGTTACCAATATTTTAATGGGTTCTTTGTAGAGTGTTTTCACAAAAAAAATCCCCATAAAAATGGTTAACTTGTCTTGTACCTATTGACTGGTTATAGCAGCCATAGGGACTAGAATAGGCTCTAGAACCAGGAATGGAGTACTGCTGGGAAAAAAAATCCATAAATCTACATAACCAGCAAAAGGGAAAATCAAGCAAAATATAACTAGAGACATTGAAATTAAGAATGATCTAACAATAGCCAGAGGAGAGGGGTGAGGGGAGAGTGGCAAGAAGGGTTTTCAGGAACTACTAGAAAGGACACATGGACAAAACCAAGGGGAAGGGTGGAAGCAAGGGAAGGAGGTGGGTTTGTCTGGGTTGGGGAAGGGGGGAAATGCAGACAAGAGTAATTGAACAACAATAAAGTAATTAAAAATATCCATAAATCTGGAATTGACTTTGGAACTGGGTGAGGAGTGGATGCTGCACTAATTTTGAGCCACATGACACAAATATGACTAATTTTCATTGACAGAGTGTTACTGAGAATGGAGATTTAAAGGTGTTTTAAAGGATGACCCTTAAGAAGTTAATGAAATAGCATAATCAGTAAAATCCACATGAATCATAATACTTATGATCAGTGAGATTGACTTCAGTTGTCTGAACTATGTTTGGTTCTGTGAATCCTAAATGGAGGCAGAGGTAGATGAGACTCTGGGAGAAGAAAGTGATGTGACCACTGACATCAGGTGACATATTCATGGTTGTGGAGAAGGAGGAAGCGGCCATGGGACAAGGAATGCTGTTCTAGATTCTGGAAAATACAGACTCCTCTGTCTGAGACTGTTCAGGCAGCATTCTATAGAATAGTATATGAAGTGGAGAAGACAAAGATCTTATATGTATAACCCATGGACCTGAACTGAGGTGGGGGGATTCAGGATGGTGAAGGGATGCAAGGTGGAGGGAAATAAAAGGGATAAAAAATTGGGACAATTGCAATAGCATAATGAATAAAATGTACTTTTAAAAAAGAATATGCTATTTTAAGTGTTGATCAGTATAATCTATTTTTGGTCAATATAATAAATCAGATTGCTTGTTTAAAAAATCACTCTTTTAGTTACTCATCTAATGTTCATTTCTCCTTTCTGATGATAGTCTTAATCTCTTTACACCTGCATTAACAGAGGTTCATGTTCTGTTGATAGTGTCACTGTGGGAGAGGTTATTTTGTGGGTGTGGGCTGATTTCCTGGTCTGTGTGGTTTTGTCCTGCCAGCATTAGCAAAACAGCATAGAAGATTTTGTGGGTTGAGAGCCTCTCAGCCAGCTGGAGAGAAGCACTCATGAAAGAATGAGCCAACAACGACCAAACCCCAACTATAACTAGAAAGCTAACATAACTGGCAGAAAGGGCACACCAAAGATTCAAGCTGAGGAGATTAAGATAATGCACCACTGAGTCCCACACATCTCCTACAATAGAAGGTCACAACACAGAGTCGGGGAGTCAAAGCAGATAATACACAAAAAGTAATACACAGCCATGTCCCCAGCTCTCAGGATGCCCAGCTCCATGTAGGTTGTGCTCCTGGCTGTATCTGTGGTCATGGTGACTATGCCTGGGATCTCTGTGCATAAATTGAAGCACTATACTAAGGGTCATCTTGCTCCATCCATCCAGCTCCTTTCCTTGGGCCCATCACACCCAGTGCACAGCACAGCTGGTGAAGGTTTATCCAGCAGCCTTGCAAGAGAGCTTCACCAAGGCCACAGGTGTTGTCACTTCAGCAACTGCCTGGACCAACTTCATTTGGGAGTGGACACTTGTGGAGAGCATCCAGGAGTGGCTGGAGATCTCATTTCTCTGTCCTTGGTCCTCTCCTCAACCCAGGAACTGGGAAGCTCCTTACCTCTGGCAACTGCCATCAGAAAGAGAGTCCTCCAGCTCCAGCCCAGGGTGAGGGGCTGTACAGTCAGGACTTCTGTAGGAGACAGTGTTTGTGAGTGATGCTCAGAGCACAATCAGACCCAAATTTAACCTAGTCTACCTCTTTTCCTTTGCATATGCATGGAGCATATTGTTTCATGATTGAAGACTTGACTCTTCCTGAGTGAATGTAGTAGAAACAGGGAAAATGCTTTCAGGGAGTCTGTGGGTCCAAGTCCTACACAGTATTACAGGATATGGGTTCACTGGCAGATCTCTGAGTTCTGTGTTGATATAGTTCCTCCCACTGAGGAACAAGCTCCCACAGGACATGCTACTTATTGTGAAGCCACATCTGAGATTCATGGAGAACTCCTGGACCAATTCTGGGCTTTAATGTCTGAATGTCTTAATCCTAGATCAGTGTATATCCAAAATTCTCCACCCAATGAGGTAATAAAACCAACTCTGTTCACAGTTCCTTACAATTCAGATATAAAGAAGCCCTAGAAATACCATGGGCTCTGGTTCTCAGGTATCATGGAGTGTGGTGAATGCCATGATAGGATATTTACAGTCACCACATGATCAACTCTCTTTTCATTTTATTTTTCCCTAATTTTATTTTAATCATTGCTTGAGTACAGTTTTCTGTCCTTTATTCCCATCCCAGCCTACCCACCCATCCCTCCCCAAATCCCTCCCATTCCCAACCCCCCTAGTTTTTGTCCACCTGTCCTTTATATTTGTTCCTCTAAACCCTTCCCATTCTCTGAAATCCTGCTGAAATCCCCTCCCCTCTCCCCTCTAGTCACTGTCAGCCTGTCCTCTATTTCAGTGTCTTTGGCTATATTTTTGCTTGTTTGTATGTTTTGTTGATTAGGTTCCTTTTAAAGGTGAGATCATATGGTGTTTGTCTTTCACTCCCTGGCTTATTTTGTTTAGCATAATGCTTTCCAGCTCCATCCATGCTGTTGAAAAGGGTAGGAGCTCCTTCTTTCTTTCGGCTGCATAAATTCCATTGTGTAAATGGGGCATAGTTTTTTGATCCATTCATTTAATGATGGGCACCAAGGTTGCTTCCAGCACTGGGCTATTGTAAATTGTGCTGCCATGAACATTGGGGTGCATAGGTTCTTTTGGATTGGTGTTTCAGGTTTCTTAGGATATAATCCCAGAAGTGGAATTGCTGGGTCAAAAGGCTGATCCATTTTTAGTTTTCTGAGGAAGTTACATACTATTTTCCAGAGTGGTTGTACCAGTCTGCAGTCCCACCAACAGGGCACTAGGGTCCCCTTTTTTCCACAGCCTCTCCAACACTTGTTGTTTGTTGCTTTGTTTATGATGGCCATTCTGACCGATGTGAAGTGGTATCTCATTGTGGTTTTAATTTGCACCTCTCTGATAGCTAGCGATATTGAGCATTGTTTCATCTCTGGATCCTCTGTATGTCCTCTTTGGAGAAGTGTCTGTTCAAGTAATTTGCCAATTTTTTAATTGGGTTGCTTCTCTTCTTAGAGTGGAGTTGTGTAAGTTCTTTATATAGTTTGAACATTAAACCCTCATCTGAAGTCTCATTGGCAAATATGTTTTCCCATACAGTTGGATCTCTTTTTATTTTAATACTGTTTTCTTTAAGCGTGCAGAACCCATTTTTATTTGAATGAGATCCCATTTGTTTATTCTTTCCTTTATGTCCCTTGCTCTAGGGGACATGTGAGTAAAAAATATTTCTGCGTGAAGTATGTGAGATTTTCCTGCCTATGTCTCCTCTAGGACTTTAATGATGTCATGGTTTATATTTAAATATTTTATTCACCTTGAATTTATCTCTCTGTATGGTGTAAGTTGGTGCTCAAATTTCATTTTTTTGCATGTAGCTGTCCAGTTATCCCAACACCATTTGTTGAAGAGGCTATTGTTACTCCATTTTATGTTGCCGCCCCCATTGTCAAATATTAGTTAACCATAGAGATTTGGGTTTATTTCTGCACTCTCTGTTCTGTTCCCTTGGTCCATGTGCCTGTTTTTATGCCAATACCAGGCTGTTTTGATTACAGTGTAATTGTAATATAGTTTAGTATCAGGTATTGTGATCCCTCCTGCTTTGCTCTTCTTTCTCAACATTGCAGCAGATATTTGGGATCTTTTATGGTTCCATATACTTTTTTGAAATATTTGTTCTATGTCTGTGAAATATTTCATTAGTAGTACTTTAATAGGTATTGCATTGAATGTGTAGATTGCTTTGGGTAGTATGGACATTTTGATGATGTTAATTCTTCCAATCCGTCAACATGGTATATGTTTCCATTTGTTTGTGTCTTCCTTGATTTCTTTCTTCAGTGTTGTGTAGTTTTCTGAATACAGATCTTTTACCTCTTGGTTAGATTTATTCCTAGGTACTTTATTTTTCTTTTCGCTATATCGAATGTGATGTTTTTCTTGATTTCTGCTTCTGCAAGTTCATTGATGGTGTAAAAAAATACCTTTGATTTCTGGATATTGGCTTTGTATCCTACTGTTCTTCCAAATTCACTTATTAGGTCAAGCAGTTTTTTTGCCAAGACAATAGGATTATCTATGTACAGCACCATGTCATCTGCAAACAGTGACAGTTTTGTTTCCTCCTTTCTGATTTGGATGCCTTTTATTTCTTTTTCTTGTCCAATCACTGTGGCTAAAGCTTCCAATACTATGTTGAATAGAAGTGGTGAAAGTGGACAGCCGTGTCTTGTTCCTGGTCTTAGTGGAAAAGATTTTAGCTTTTGCCCGTTGAGCATGATGTTGGCTGTAGGTCTCTCATATATGGCCTTTATTATGTTGAGGAATTCTCCCTCTATTCCCACTTTGCTGAGTGTTTTTATCATAAATGGGTGCTTTACTTTATCAAATGCATTTCCTGCATCTATTGATATGATCATGTTTTTTTGCCTTTGCTTTTATTTATGTGATGTATTATGTTTACTGATTTGTAAATATTGTACCATCCTTGCATTCCTGGGATGAATCACACTTGGTCATGGTGTATGATCTTTTAAATGTATTGTTGAATGCAGTTTGCCAATATTTTGTTGAGGATTTCAGTGTATATGTTCAGCAGTGATATTGGCCTGAAGTCTTCTTTCTTTCTTATATCTTTCTCTCATTTTGGGACTAAGATGATGCTGGCATCAGAAAAAGAGTTTGGGAGTCTTCAATCATTTTGAATTTTCTGGAAGAGTCTGTGAAGGATAGGGGTTAGCTCTTCCTTAAATGCTTTGTAAAATTCTCATGTAAAACCATCTGGTCCAGGGCTTTTGTGTGTCAGTAGTTTTTAGATTACTGCTTCAATTTCATTTGCTGTTATTGGCCTGTTCAGGCTTTCTGTTTCTTCTTCATTAAGTTTTGGAAGATTATATTTTTCTAGGAATTTGTCCATTTCACCTAGGTTTTCAAATTTCTTGGCATACAGTTCTTCGTAGTAATTTCTTACAATCCTTTGTATTTCTTAGGTATCCATTGTAATCTCTCCTCTTTCATTTCTAATTGTGTTTATTTGGGTCTTTTCTCTTTCTTTCTTCATGAACCTGCTTAAAGACTTGTTGATTTTGTTTATCTTTTCAAAGAACCAACTCCTGGATTCATTGATCTTTAGAATGGTGTTTTTACTCTCTATGTCATTTAATTCTGCTTTAATCTTGATTATTTCCTCCCTTCTACTCGCTCTGGGCTGTCTTTGTTGTTGTTCCTCAAGTTCTTGTAGACATAGAGTTAGGTTGTTTGTTTGAAATGTTTGTATGTTTTTTAGGTAGGCCTGTCTCACTATGAAATTCCCTCTCAGGACAGCCTTCGCTGTGTCCCATAAGTTTTGGGTTGTTGTGAGTTCATTTTCAGTTGCTTCCACAAACTTTTTGATTTCTTCCCTAATTTCATTATTGACCCATTCATTGTTTAATAGCATGCTATTTAAATTCCATGATTTTGAATGTTCTGGTTTTTTTCCCCCCGTTGGGGTTGGTTTCTAGTTTCAGTCCCTTGTGATCAGAGAAAACTTTTCGTATGATTTCAATTTTCTTGAATTTATTGATACTTGTTTTGTGTCCTACATGTGGTCTATCTTTGAAAATATTCCATGTGCACTTGAAAAGAATGTGTATTTAGCTTCTTTGGGATGTGGGGATCTGTATATATCAGTTAAGTCCATTTCATCTATGGTATTGTTCAATGCCACAATATCTTTGTTGATATTTTGTTTGGAAGATCTGTCCATTTTTGACAATGGGGTGTTAAAATCCCCCACTATAATTGTGTTGCTCTCAATATCTTTCTTGAAGTCCTCTAAGATTTTCTTTATGTATTTGGGTGCTCCTATGTTGGTTGAATATATATTTACAACGTTTATGTCTTCTTGGTGGATTCTTCCCTTGAGTATTATGAAGTGACCTTCTTGGTCTCTCTTTCTGGCTTTTTTCTGGAAGTCTATTTTGTCTGATATGAGCATTGCTACCCCACCTTTATTTTTCCTGTTTGCTTGGAAAATTTGTTTCTAATCCTTCATTTTCAGCCCATGTTGTTCTTTTATCCTGAGGTGGGTCAGTTCTAGACAGCATATATATGGGTCATACTTTCTTTTCCATTCAGCTACTCTATATCTTTTGATTGGAGCATTTAATTCATTTATGATTAAGGTTATTATTGATAGGTCCTTATTCATTGTTGTTTATGTTCCTGTGTTCCTTTATCTTTCTCTCTTTTCCTTCCTTTCCTTAGAACAATCCCTTTAGCATCCCTTTCAGAGCTGGTTTGGTGGATATGTCTTCTTTTAGACTTCTTTTGTCTGGGAAGTTTCTTATTTGGCATTCTATCTTGATTGACAGCCTTGCTGGGTAAAGTAGCCTTGGTTGTAGACCTCTGATTCTCATTACTTGGAATATTTCTTACCATTCTCTTCTGGCTTGGAGCATTACATTGAGAAGTCAGCTGCTAGCCTTATTGGGGCTCCCTTATATATTACCTCCATTTTATGTCTTGCTGCCTTTAAGATTCTCTCTTTGCCTTGAAACTTTGCCATTTTAGTTATGATGTGTCTTGATGTGGGCCTGTTAGAGTTCCTCTTAATTGGGACTCTCTGTGTTTCCTGGATTTGTGAGACATTTTCCTTTAATCAAATTAGGAAAGTTTTCCATCATTACTTTTTCAAATAGGTTTTCTATCCCTTGCTCTTCTTTTTCTCCTTCTTGCATCCTTGTTCTATGGATATTATTATGTTTCATGTTGTCTTGCATTTCTCTTAATTCCTCTTCCATCTTTCTGAGCCTCTTTTTTTTTTTCTTGCTCTCTCTGGGTGTTTTTTTTCCTACTTTGTCCTCCAATTCACTGATCTGATTTTCTGCTTCATTGATCCTGCTTTTGATTCATTCTCCTGTGTTCTTCAATTCAGAAATTGTATTCTTCATTTCCTCTTGACCCTTGTTGATAGTTTCTATGTCCTTTTTCATGTTGATATAGTTTGCAGTGAGTTCATTGTAGTTTCCCTGTAGTTTCTGGTACTTCATTGTGAGCTAATTGAGCTTCCTGATAATCATTTCTCTGAACTCAATATCTGATAGTTGAGTTGCCTCTTTCATTTAGCATTCTTTCTGAGGCTTCCTCCTTTCTCTTCATTTGGGGATTGTTTCTTTGTCTTCTCATTGTTCGTGAGACTCTTCTTGTTAGCCTCTGTTTCTTAAAATGATCTGATCTGGTTCACTGGGTTTATGGTGTGATCTTCTGTAATTGAATACCTATGAGATCCAGTGGTGCAGTCTCCTTTGGGTAACTTGGTGTTCACAGCTTCTCTACTCTTTTTTATGATCAGTTGGAGGGGTAAATCTAAGTGTTTTAGGACAGCAAGAGAGTATTCTATGATATTTACAGTAGCAGCCAGTAGAGAAGAGATAGGAGGTCCTTTGGCTATATAAAGTGTTAACCGTGATCTTCCACCCAACTAGCCAATTTTTAGAATGGATAGAAAGAAGATAAGACTTTTGTTGGGGAAGGAAGGATCGTGAGTTGGATCTAGAAAACAGTGAGGTTGTGGCAGGACATATTCTGAGGTGAGGGGAGAGTAAAGAGTAATAAATAGGTGTAGTGCAGAGAGAATAGAGTTAACCACTACAGTAATAGAGTTCGGGAAACTGTGAAGTGGGCTAAGATCTGGGATGGGTGTTGTGTAGTATTTACAATTGTATGGAATAGCCATTATTTACAGTAATAGTAGAGCAGCAATCATATGACAATCTATGAGATCTAGATAACAATAATAGGGAGTATAGAACCTGGAGTAATGTAATAATGGAATAGAAATGAAGAACAGTAAATTAGCAATACACTATGAATGAGATAACAGGGGAAACTTGTGAAATGATACAATTTAACTAGCCAAGCAAAGGAGACTATGCAGAAAGAAGAGAAATACCAAAATACTATTAAAATAAAAAAAATGTAAGAGTAATGAAATAATGATAATACAAATATGCAATAACTTTCTGGTTCAAAAAATAAAAGAAAAAAAGAAGGAAAAAAGCAGAAGATGGAAGGAGGAAGAGATAAATTTGGAAAGAAAGGAAGAAGGTATACCACTGGAAAGAAAGAGAAGCATAAGGAACTGAGAGGTGTTAAAATAAAGAATTAAAAAATAAAGAGTTACTTAAAGAAAAGACAAAATAACAAGAAAACCTCTTGTTGGTTACAAACTGGCCAAACCAGTTTTTCTGGTCTTGCTGGCTTAAGCAGACTGAGAGGTAATTGGTATCACTTTTCTCCCTTCCTGTTCAGCACTCAGACAGCCTCTCTGGTCCACTCTCCAGGACTAGCAGCGTGTTCTCCCCAGTGCCAGTTGGGTGCCTCTCTGCAGGTCCCTGTGTGTTGAATTTGGGCCCTCGCAAGCACACTCTCCAAATCTCATGGCCGTTGGCTCAAGAGATCCTGAGGAGTGCAGGGTGTGCTCACCTTCCCTCTGTTCACGTCTGTGTGCTCTAGAGATCCTGCAGAGTGCCTTCGCCTTTTCTGTATTCAGAGCTATGGGCTTCGGGTCTTCCACAAAATCACACTCTCTCCAGGTTGCGGGTGGAGGCACATGGCCAGGCCACCCTTTGTGGCACAAGCTCCAGTGCACACTCTTCCCAGGGTTATGTGTGGGGGCTCACAACCCCTGTGTGATTGCACCTCAATCCTCACTCCCCTCTCTGTGCCTTCAAGCAACTAGGCTTCTCCCCTCCCTGCTCAATCCTTGTTTGGCCAGGGAGGGTGCAGTTGACCTAGCTCTCTCCTGAGTGCCCTGAGGCAGACCTGGCAGTGTAGGGTCTGGGCCTGCAACCTCCCTGGTCCCTGTGCTGATCCCTGAGCCCTTATTATCCTGAAGCACTCTGAAGGTTTTTCAATGTCTGCTGAAATTTTTGATCTCCTATTTTCATATATGTTGTGATATTGTAGGCTGTGTGTTCTGTTCCTCAGCAGATCAGCTAAGTTTTCCCCCCATGTGTAGGGGGAAGTGAAATCTGCCCCCTTCTGAGAAGCCCTGGCCATAGGTTGTCTCCCAGTGTTTGTGTTAATCCAACCCATACATCATGTACTGAGGGCACAGGCAGACCCATTTCAAACCTAGCCTACCTCTTCTCATTTGCATATTCATAAGGCATAATATTTCAGAGCTGAATATTTGATTCCACCTGGGAGGGGGTAGAGGTCACAGAGACCATGCTCAGTGGGAGATTCAGGCTCCAAACCCTAGCCAATTTGATTGGATATAAGCCCCTTGTCAGGACTCTGATGCCTGTGAGGACATAGCTCCACCCACTGAGGAACAAGCCCACGTGGGACATGCTCTTCAGTGTGAACCCATCTTTGAGTGGCACAGACACCAACTGGACCAATTCTAGGCTTTAATATCTGTAGGTTTTGTTCCTTGGATCAGGATGTCTCCAAAATGCAGCACTGAATAAATTGAAAAAAAAAACAACCTTTATCTTCAACTCTTTAATATTCAGATACAAAGAAGTCCGAGAAATACTCTCACTGACTGATGTTCTCTTGTCTTATCAAATTTGGCAAATTCACTGATTGAATAGGACCTTTAGTCAATTCATGGCCAACTCTTATTTTAGATGTCTTTATAAAAAGTTGTAGGCCAAGGCCCTCAGAAGAGATCCCTCCTCTTTCCCTCTGCACCTACTTCTGAAGCAGCAGCCCTGACATCATGGGCCCCACATGCCACCTGCTGTCCAGCCCATGCTCTGCAGCAGAAGGTCCAGTCTGGTCTCCCAGGAAATGGACATCTTAACACCTGTAGTCCAGAATTAAAGGCTTCAAGCTGAATTCAGGACACTTTCTCAGGGACATCATGTTTTAGACATCTCAGGATAAAGAGAAATGGCCTTAACAAATGCTGGTGATTCTGCAGGGTGCTCCAATGCAGGGGACTGTGAAGCCACCAGGGAGCTCCTTCCCTGGAGATGTCTGATGCAATGAGTCTTATGGCACTCCTGTGTCCAGAAGCACTCAGTGGCTTTGGGGGACTCTGATATCCTCAGGTTCCTTGGATTTCAGTACCCAACTGAGTATCCCTGTGTGTGGTCCTAATGCCAATGCGGTTCTACTACTCAATAAGGCACAGACACACACACAGTGATGATCTTCATGGAAATGAACTCCACGTGTCCCTTCTCCCCTCTTCCTGGATCCCTACTCTCACCTGAAGAGAATGAGTAACCTACTTTCTTGTCAGAACAGAAGATTGGAGAGTGTCTCCCTTGTGGTTTTCTGTTTTGTCAGCACCTGAACCTGTAGATTCTATGTTGAGATAGTCATGGCTTGTCCTGGGGGTAGTCAGACTGAGGGAACTTTTATCCAGTAAGTTTAGAAAGTACTGACAAGACATGTGGAAGGTCACACTGATTTAGGTCCCACAGGCCCCCATTCTAAGAATGCAGGGCCAGGAGTCCCAAGGGCAGACCTTGGGGGACACTGGATGGGTGTCTCCCCAAGAGAAGAAGCAGGTGCTGATGCCAGAACAGCGGAGCCAGAAAAGTGATCCAAAGTTGTCAGAGTCTGTGGACCATTGTCAGTGTAGTTTTCCACTGACTCCCCTGCGTCCTGAGTGCCAACTGCACCCCAGCCCTCATGTCTTCTGACAGGACATTTGTGTCTGGGCTCATATATACTTCCTCTCACTGTGTCTCCAGTGCAGTAACACACTGCTGTGCCCTTGGTGATCACAACGCTCAGCTGCGGGGAGAACTGGTTCTTGGATGTATCTCTATACATAGAGGTGTGACTCTTGAGGGATGGGCTGTATTAAATGTTCCCATTGTTACTTATGCACCCAATCTACTCCAGCCCCTTCCCTGGGGGCTGGGGGATCCAGTTCCAGCAGTGACTACTGGTGATGGAGTAACCATACACAGCACAGGTGATGGAGTCAGTTTGAGAAGGTTTCAACTGTTCTGTGCCCGACTCCTGCAGCTGCACCTGGGGCAGGGTACCTGGAAAAAGATGCATCAGTCCTTGCCAGCCACACTCAGTCACTACTACCCTATACACCTGTGTCTGACATCTGACACACTCACTTTGGGGGTCTGTCACAAGGCACAGGAGGAGAACAAGCAGTCTCATCTTTTCTAAAACACAACTCTGCCTTCCCCAGAGATATCAGCCCTTGTGATAACCAGCTGTAGCCTCCATAGCCCACGTGAGGATTTGCCCTGGAGATGGAAGAGAATTTTGCATATAGGGCAGCCTTTCCTGTAAAGTGGGAGGGACTTAGGTCAAGCACCCTGGTCATTCTGGAACCTCTGTAGGTGCATCTCTTCTCATGAACTCACTCACCATGTGCATCAAGGACAGGGTTCCCTGGTTTATAAAGGACAGTCTCAACTTTCTGAGCATAAGAAGAAATGGTGGACCCGATAAGTAGGTGACATTCAAATTATCATACACCTTTCAAACTGATAGGAAATGTTTTATTAGCCTGTTCTAAATACTTCCTAAATATGAAAACTCTAATATATTCATAATGTCCAAATTTTTATACCATGAAATAAATACAAATGATGTCTATTTTGTCATATAAAATTTTGTCATATATATATATATATATATATATATATATATATATATGGCAGAGTCATTTTCAAAGTCACATTTTTCTTCATCATGACCACTTTTTGATCTGAGAAACTACCTCCCAAGCACAGACAAGTGGGACATTATTGATTTTTGAGGTTGGAAGTGTGACTGTGGCTACAGCTCCCGGTGCAAACTCTTCCTTCCTGCAAGCCCAGGGCATACTGCAGAGACAACAGACTAATCACATCTGAGATAATTGCATTTTCAGATGCAAAAAAAAACCCTAGAAATGAGAATAGTGATTATGTATGTGCCACTCATTACAACTTAGAATTCTTCACATGTCAAAACATTATGGCAACTGATTAACTGACCTGTTTTCTCAGTCTACTGTTGTCAGTGATGTCAGTGATGTTCCTTCCCAGAGGGAAGGAAATGAAGAAAATTCCAAGGACAGATTTGCTCACAGGAAATGGAACTCCCACCCAGATGTGACATGCTCACTTCAGCCTCCCTTGGTCCTGTTTCTGGTGATCATCACAGTGGACAGAAGGTTCTGGGCTCTCCCATAAAGCATATAAAATTCGAAATGTATAATAAACATTTTTTTTCCATCAAGCATGTGATTTGGAAGTCTTTTCAATGGCTTAATGGATCTCTGTTGGGACAAATTAATTTCATTTAACAAAGTCTAAGTTAACAATACTTTAATGGGTTCTCTGTAGAGTGTTTTACAAAAAAAAAATAAATAAATCCCCGGAAAAATGGCCAACCTTTATTGTCCCAGTTGACGGGTTGTAGCAGCTACAGGGGCTGGAATAGGTTCTGGAGCCAGGAGTGGAGCACTGCTGGAAAATATTTCATAAATCTGGAAGTGACTTTGGAACTGGGTAACCAGTGGATGCTGGACTAATTCTTAGTCACACAACACAAACATGACTGATCTTCATTAACAGAGTGTTACTGGAAATACAGGTTTAAAGGCATTTTAAAAGAGGACCCAGAAGGAAGTACAGGACATATAGAGGAAGATTATGTCATCCAAACATACCTAAATATTTATGGACAAGTATTATTTAAAAATGGGAACTTTAAAGATTCTGCAAGTAGAAGTAAAGAGAAATAAGGCACATATGAATGCAAATGGGTGGAAGGGAGATTTTTTTGTTAGCCACATTCATATTTTCATGTCACCATTATACTTGGAAACAATGTCAAATGTCCAGACAACTAGGTGTTAGACACTTTTTAAGTCAATTATCCTCTGTTCACACCATGGCTCACCCAAGCTGCATAATTCATTGGGTCCCCATTTGTGAAATCTCTGAACACTTACAGGGAACAGAGGTGTTGAGAAACACCCTGCCTGGTTTCAGAAGCTGTAACCCACATTGCTATGGCTGAGTGAGATACCTTGGGACCCTAAGCCAGTAAGGAGATAAAACTTATCTCCCTGGCAGGAGCACCACCTCTGCCCACTTTACTCCACCCTGCCTGGCCCCAAGTGCATGACCGCTTAGCCAATCATGGGTAAGATTCCTCAAGAAAGGGATGATCTAAGATAGGCACAGTCCAGAGGGGGCCCTCAAGTAAGGACTCAGGGGACTATAAAAAAGGCGGGGATGTGCCCTCACCCCTCAGCTTTGACATAGCCTGAGTCTTCATTCTGTGTACAAGTCTCCTAATCTCGTGACTGCCTTGCTGAAACAGTGTGCAGCCAAAAGTGGGGGGGGGGGGGGAGGCAGCAAATAAAGATTTGGAATGGGGTCCAGAACTCAAGGTGTCCAGGAAATATTAGAAAGACATATAGGATGTCCTGACCCCACCACAGGTGTGAGTTGGGTGAAGGGACACATGGAGCAGGGCCATTGAGCTGTTTTGCATAGCAACAGCTTTGCAACTAACCTCTGGAGTGATCATTTAACATATCTATAACTTTTAACTGGTTTCATAGATATGTTAAATAGCTGTGGCCAGGCTCTGAGCCAGGGTGATGGAAGGGACTTCCCCCCAAGCAGTAACTGGGAGGCAACTCCCCCTATGTACAGCACCTGAGTGAGAGCTTGAAGAAGATTGGCTGTGTGACATGGGGCCACACCTGCCCAGACCCACTTTGGCAGCCCAGTAAAGCTGGAAGGATATGGGAATGCTGTCAAGTGTAGCCGATTGTGGGAGGAGTCGGAAATGAGGCTGCAGAGGAAGACTGGTACGGGGATTTAAAACCCAGATGTGGCAGCCATTGAAAAGGGAGCCACGTGGCTGTGGCAATGGAGAGAGAGAAGTACCGACTGCAGCCATGTAAGGAGAACCATGTGCCTTTAGCCAGAGTGGGGACCCCCACAGCCATGAGAAGAATTGCCACGCAGCTTTCTCAAAGAATCACCACGCAGCTTTTGGAGAGAACCAATATGCGGCTTTAGCTGGAGATCCCGGAGACACAGTAGATGATGCTGGGAACTCAGGGACGCCTACCAGCTGAGCTTAGATTACTGGGAAGAACCAGGGGTTGCCTGAGCCATGGACTTCTATTTCTTTTCCTGAGATACAGTACCCCAGATGGGGCAAAGGGGGGAAGGAAGGACTGTGTGTGTTTGTGGGTGTTTTAAGTGATTTTGGGATTTTGATGAAGACATTAAGTCATTACTCTTAGTCTGTATAACTTGAATAAATAACTCCTTTCCTTTTCACCAATCTCTAATATGGAGAGCTCTAATTCTCTAGCAAAAGGAAAGGTGAACCTAGTACTGGGGGACCACAGCAGAAGGAGGGATCAATTCAGTAGCATTGTGGGACCCTCTTCCCTGGTGGTCAATCAGGGAAAATCATGGGAGATCACATGCGCAGTAGCTTTAAAGTAATACAACTACGTGTACATGTGCAGTAAAAGCCACCAAAACTAGCCAGGAAGGATCCACCCTATAAGAATAGAGTCCTTCCAGCCCATGAGGTCAGTCTCTTCTTGGAGTTGGCCTGCTCCCATGTTCTCTGCTATACACTCAGGGTTTTTGGTTCAATTCTTTGTCCTGGTCACCAAGAACCTGGTTACCTGTGCCCACATGTGACAAAGGTGTCCAGGAAATATTAGGATGTCCTCAACTCTTCCTCCACAGGTGTGAGTTGGGGGAAGGGACACACGGAGCAGGGCCATTGAGCTTTTTTGTACAGCAACAGCTTTGTGGCATCCACAGGCACGGCCATTTAACATATCTATAACATTTAACTGGTTGCATAGATATGTTAAATAGCTGTGGCCATGCTCTGAGTCAGGGGGATTAAAGTAACTCACCCCCCCAAGAAGTAACTGGGAGGCAACTCCCCCTAGTTACAGTGCTTGCATGAGAGCTTGGAGATGATTGGCTCCATGCTATGGGACCACACCTGTCCAGACCCACTATGGCAGCCCAGTAAAGCTGGAAGGATATGGGAGTGCTGGCAAGTGTAGCCGATTGTGGGAGGAGTCAGAAATGGGGTGCAGAGGATGATTGGCATGGGGATTCAAAACCCAGACTCAGCAGCCATTGAGAGAGAACCATGCAGCTCTGCCAGAGTGGGGACTCCCAGGGCCATGTGAGAGAGAGGACCACAAGGCTGTGGCAATAGGAGAGAGATGTAAGGTTTTTCTTAGTCTCCACCAAGGAAGAAATGCCAATCAGCCACAAAATTAGGCAGTATAGAGCTTTACTGGGGTTTGTGCACCTGGGTGAGGTTCTCCAGTCCACAGAGTGGGGCCAGAGAAGTCACCCCAAACAAAGAGCATGGTGGGGTTTTATACCCCAAGTTTGGGTGGTTCTCTTCACTGGAGCTGGGGATTGGTCCCTCTAGGATAAAGTGGCAACATATCATTGATAGTCTTCCTTAGGTTCTGGTTGCTATGGCAAAGTCCACCATTTCGGCTCTCCGGCCTGACGTCAGCCGTCTTTTCTGGATTGTAGGTCAGCTGCCATTGTGTCCTACCATGCCCACCCTGACAAGAGAGAGGCACATGCAGCTTTGGTAGGGGAAAGAACAATGAGGCTGTGGCAGTGGAGAGAGGACCATGTGCTGCAGCCACGTAAGAGAGCCACATGCTTCTGGCAGAGTGTGGACCCCAGCAGCTTTAGTAGGGGGTACCACCACCTGTCTTTAGCTGGAGATCCCGGCGACACAGCCGATAGTGCTGGGAACCAAGGAAGGCCTACCAGCCGAGACAAATTACTGGAAGAACTGGGGCTGCCTGAGCCACGGACTTCTATTTCTTTTCCTGAGATATGGTACCCCAGACTGGGCAAAGAGGGGAAGGAAGGAATGTGTGTGTTTGTGGGTGTTTTAAGGGACTTTGGGATTTTGATGAAGACATTAGGTCACTACTTTAAGTCTGTATATCATTAAATAAATATTTCCCTTCCTTTTCATGAATCTCTTGCATTGGGAGATGTCTTTCTTATAAGGTGGTTGACATAACGAACCTGGGGGGTTCCTTTCTGTAATAGTATATTGTCCACACCCCGCTTGTCCCCCTATGTTCTGTAACATTACTTTCCCTTTCCAACCTAACCCCGAAACAATGTCAGTGGTGGGTGCAGCCCTGTGCTGGAAAGGGCAGGCTCCCTGGGGCAATCAGGCCTAAGAAAGAATGCAGAAAATCCTATGAAACCTGCTTTGCTTATATCCTCAATTTAAATGACAATGGTCCAAGCATGAAGTGAGTTTATTTCCCCAAAGTTTTATGGCCCTTTAGCAATCTGAGCCTGACTCTAAATAAGCACTCATAGTTCTTTGAATGTAATCTATTGTTTAATCATTACTGCCTGACAATGACTGATGAGCTTTACTTATATGCCCTGTATTCCTATGTAAATTAAACCTAATAAAAGCCCATTGAGGAACAGGTTCCTGACCCTTTTCCTTTCAGAGTTGGACCACCTTTCCTCCCCAAGCAGATCATGTCTTGGTTGACTTATTTTCATCTGTGGCAGACGGGGCTCTTTGTGGGCAAAGCTCCCCCACAAAAGGAAACCCCTGACTGCAGGAGCCCTGATAATGTGATAGTTTCATCACACTAAGAGACACTTCTCAGTCAATTGTCATCATCATCATCATCATCATCATCATCATCATCATTATTTGCTTATTTATACTTGTTATTATCATTTTTTGTGTATATTGTGGTCTTCCACATGCAGTGGCCCTGTATTTGAAAAGGAAGTAGTGTCTATGTTCTAGAAGTAATTGAGATGTTGATTCCACAAAGACCCCACCTGCTGATTGACCCAGGGCCTCCAAAAGGTGAGGTCATTGGATAATAAACTGATACTGACCAAGAGTTTGGGCCAAAACTGCTGTCCAATTCTGTCACATCATTTTCTTACTTACAATCATTCTTCATATTTTCTGTATACCTAGTAGTTACTCACTCATAATGAAACATTATCTATTTTGATTTTTTCTAATTTTGATGGTGGTCAATTGGAATAGGTACTCAAACTATTTTATGTTATGTTTGATTGCTGCCAAATGATAACTCATCCCTGCCTCTACTCCATCTGTCTCACACAAGAAGTCTGACAATAAAGATTCTGCCTCCTCTTTAGTTGTCACTGGGAGACTTAAACCACAGAAGCCCATGTAAGTAGAATCTCACCCCCCGCTTGACAAAATAAAGCACTGAGTCAGCCTCCTTCCCTGGCTCTGTCAAAGCTCATCTGACTTGCTATTGTGCCTTTCCTGTTCCTCCCAGATATTTAACTCTGTGTGTAACAAATGCTACATGCTCACTTGGTGAGTGTGTTTTCACCAGCGTGGACATCTCCACCAAACTGCCATGGGTCTTTCTGCTTCTATGTGTTGTCACCTGCTCTTGGTGCTGTAAGCACAATGTCAAGTCAATGACTGTCACCACCATAAATCTTTCTGCTCTGGAGTTGGGTTCATATGTCTCTGGTTCTACTGTCCAGCATGCATGCATGAAGGTTCACTATTGCCTCCAAAAGAGCCTCAGCTTATATTAACTGATGTGGGTCAGAAGGTCTGATGATTCATTGAAATCGGGCACAAGAGTGTCTGATAGAGACTGTTCCATTTCCATGTAATAATGTTATCTACCTTTACAATAGACTTTTCTAACATAGAGACTTCAGAAGTGAGCTCAGAATCAGGGACCAAGAGAGTTCCCTGACAAAATTGTTAAAGGAAAAGCAAACAAGACAAGACCCACCCAAACCTCCAACTTCACCTGCAACTGGAATGGTCATTGGGTTCAGGGACATAGAACTACCCTGGTGGTCCCAACATCTTCTGCAGTGAAGTTTGAGTCTGTACTCACACAGACTGCCCCTCACTGTGTCTGCCACACAGTAATACATAGCCATGTCCTTGGCCCTCAGGCACAGCCTGTTCTTGCCATTGTCTCTGGAGATGGTGAATTGGCCTTTCACAGAGGTGGCATAGTATGTGGTAGTAGCATGCACATTAATGTTTGAGGCCCACTCCAGTCCCATTCATGGAGACTGGCAGACCCAGTTTATTTTGTAGCTACTGAGGCTGGATCCAGAGGACATACAAGAGAGTCTCAGAGACTCCCAAGGATGCACCAAACCTTCTCCAGACTTCACCTGCTGCACCTAATATTAAACACCTGCAAACATGAAGACATCAGGTCAGGAAACTGTCACACCTCCACTGTTCCTCTCAGTCATATTCAATCACATAATCAATACTTCTTGTTCTCATAAAATAGAAACAATAAAAACCCAGCTGAGCCCATACTCCATGCCTCATAATCTATATCATGTCCTGACCAGGGGCTGGGAAGACATGGGAATCCCAGGCTGAGCTTATGTGCCAGAGCTTCAGGGTATGGGCTAGGGTTCTATCCATGATCAGACACACCCTATTTATATGATCTCATACTATATACTGAGTTCTGGGTTTGGAGATCTGCAGAGAGGCTATTGCCCGCAAGTAGGTGCAAGTCTCCTGTGGACTCTTGTCATGACAGGATTTCGATAAATAAACACAGAAATCTGAACCAGCCTGGGATATGTCGAAGTGACGACATCTAGTGTAAGCGAGCCCTGCATCTGGGCCTGTGTCCTTCATACTGACCCTACTCCTCCCCTGAAACTAATCCAGGGAAACTAATCCATGCCTCTTTAGGCCGTAGGAGTCCTTTTCTGTACGAAATCATCAGGGAGTGTCTGTGTCCAGTGTTACCTACACTGCAGTGCTGGAGGCAAGTGCATGTGCAGGAAAGGGACCATGGGCTCACATCTTGTAGGAAAGGATGGAGTTTATGCAGTGATGTTGATGCCCTCAGTTCTGATTGTCTCTGGTGCCCTGACCTTCAAAGACACAAAGCAGACACAGTGTTGAGAAGGTGCTTTTCTATCACTGGACTCAGAGTCAGTGAGAAAGTACAAATTCATGAAGCTTATGAATAAGCTCTTCATTTAAAACAAGTGGAAGGGCCATTTACAGAGGGTTTCATTGCATACACACTTATAAAAACTTTAAAGAAGTAATAGAAAAGAATAATTAGTGAAATCCATGTGAATCATAATACTTATGATCAGAGAGATTGCCTTCAGTTGTCTGAACTATGCTTGGTACCAGTGAATCCTAAATAGAGACAGAGGGAGATGAGACTCCAGGAGAAGAAAGTGATGTGACCACTGACATCAGGTGACCTGTTCATGGCTGTGGAGAAGGAGGAAGAGGCCATGGGACAAGGAATGTAGTTCCACATTCTGGAAAATACAGACTCCCTTTTCTGAGACTGTTTCGGCAGCATAGTATAGAATAGGATAGGAAATGAAGACAAAGACGTTACATGTGCAACCCATGGATCTCAACAGAGATGGGTGGATTCAGGAGGGTGGGGGGATGCAAGGTGAAGGGAAATAAAAGGGATAAAATATTGGGACAATTGCAACAGCATAATCAATAAAATATACTTTTAAAAAAGAAACATGCTATTTTAAGTGTTGATCAATATGATCTATTGTTGGTTAATATAATAAATAAATTTCCTTGTTTGAAAAATCACTCTTTCCATTACAAATCTCATATTAATTTCTCCTTTCTGATAGTAGTCTTAATGTCTTTACACCCTCATTAATACTGGCTCATTTTCTGTTGATAGTGTGATTGTGGGTGGAGGTAAGTTTTGTGGGTGTGCACTTGTTTCCTGGTCTGTGTGGTTTTCATCTGGCAACATTAGCACAACAGTATAGAAGATGTGGTGGGTGGAGTGACTCTCAGTCATCCAACTGGAGAGAAGAGCCCACAAAAGAATCACCCAACAGCAACCAACCCCAAAACACAACAAGAAAGCTAACATAACTGGCAGAAAAGGCACACCAAGAGCATCAGGCTGAGGAGATCAAGATAATGCACCACTGAATCCCACACATCTCCTACAATAGAATGTCACAACACAGAGTCAGGGAGTCAAAGCAAATAATACACAAAAAATATGCAGCCATATCCTTGTTCTCAGGCTGCCCAGCTCCATGCAGGCTGTGCTCATGGCTGTGTCTGTGGTCATGGTGACTCTTTTCTGGATCCTCTGTGCATAGATTGTAGCACTATACTGAGGGTCAACTTGCCCATCCATCCAGCTCTTTTCCTTGGACCTTTCACACTCAATGCACAGCATAGCTGGTGAAGGTGTGTCCAGAAGCTTTGCAGGAGAGCTTCACTGAGGCCCCAGGTGTCCTCAATTCAGCACCCACCTGTACCGGCTGCACCTGGAAGTAAAAACCTAAGGAGAGTGGTCAGGAGCAGGAGGAAATCTTTCTTCATTGCCCTTGGTCCTCTCCTCAACCCAGGAATAGAGAAGCCCCTTACCTCTGGCAAAAGCCACCAGGAAGAGTGTTCTCCAGATCCAGTCCATGGTGAGGGGCTTTGCTCTCAGGATTTCTGTAGGGGACGGTGTGGCTGTGGCTGATGCTCTCAGGGCACAGACAGACTCACACTCTACTTAGTCTACCTCATCTCATTTGAATATGAATGGGCAGAGTGTTTCATAGCTAAATACTTGACCCTGCTTGAGAGAAGGTAGAGAACACAAGGACAATGCTCAAAGGGAGTCTGAGGGTCCAAGTCCCATACAGTTTTGTTGGATATGGGTCGCCTGCCAGGTCTCTGAGCTCTGTGTAGATATAGCTCCTTCCACTGAGGAACAACCTACCACAGGACATGCTCATCATTGTGAACCCATATTTGAGAGACATGGAGACTTCCTGGATGAATTCAGGGCTTTAATGTCTGAAGGTGTTCTTCCCGGTTCAGTGTTTCTCCATAATTCTTCACCTAGTGAGTTAATAAAAGCAACGTCCTTACAATTCAGATATAAAGAAACCCTAGAAATACCATTAACTCTGGTTCTTATGTATCATGGAGGTTGGTAAGTGCCCTGATAGAATAGGACATTTACAGTCACCAAGTGTAAAAATCTTCTTCTAGAGGTTTTCATGAAAAGGAAAGAAACAAATCCTCACAGGAAACCTCTTCCCAGTTTCCCATGAACCTGATCCTGGGGCAGCTGCTCTGAGATTGTGGGTTTCACACATCCATACAGTCATGTCCATACCACACTATCGAGGTTCCTGTTAGGGCTCACAGAGCATGAACTTCTCAGAATCTCTAGTCCTAAATTAAAGGTTGTTCCCTGACTTCTGGAAACTCCCTCAAGGGCACTTTGTGCTTTAATTTTCTGGACACAGAGAACTGACCTAACTAAACTCCAGTGACACTGCAGGGAATCTCATAGACAGGGCTCTGTGAAGCCACCAGGGAACCCTTTCCCTGGACCTGCCAGAAGCATGACACAGGTGACACCCCTGAACCCTGAAGCTCTTTGGGGTTTGGGGGGCCTCTACTGTCCTCAGTTTCCTCTTAGGAAGGTCCCATCTGAGCATCCCTGAATGTGGTCCAAATCCCACTGAACTTCTAGTGCTCAAGGAATGACAAATACACACTGTGATGATTTTCATGGGAATGCACTTCAGGTCTCCCTTTTCTGCTGCACCTATCACTGGGAAAGTGTCCCCAGTAGACTCTAAGTCATGGTGTGTCTTTCTAGGTGAGGTCCTCTCTGTATGTGGCACCCAAGTATTTTGTCTATTCTTGGTGCTCCATCTATATGGTTACCTTCCCTTCTGACTATATACCCCATGGAACTAAATTCTGCATCCCACATGGAGACAGATTCACCACTCAGTGACCCACAGCTGCACATCTTAGTCCCTGCAGGAATCACTATCTCCTCCTGCACCTGGAATTCTTCTGCAACACTTATGGACTTCCTCACACTGATCAAGGCATCAGGGATAGAAATCAGATATCACTGGTCATTATTCAGACTCCCTTTCAAAGGTGATATTCTCCAGGGCTGGTCATGGAGGAGCTATGGTGATGTTCCCCATGTGGGTTCCACATGCTCCAAATCCAGCAGCCCAGCAGGCACTGAGTTCTCACTTAGTTCCAGGGACAGATGAGAACATCTGTTTCAGTTTTTGCTGTCTGGGGAATGTCACAGGTGTCTCCAATGGAAAACACTGAGAAAGTTCCCATTTTCTTAGGACCACAGATCAGTATTGTATTAAAAAAAACATGTGTCAGTTATGTGTGTCACTACATCTTTTACGTCACTGTATATTTACCCTCTATATTGATCTTATTATCATAACGTGTTATCAATTAGAACCTGCATCAAGCAAACACTCTTTCTAAGCAAATGTTCGCAGTAATCATACACATTGAATAAATCTCTATTATTTCTGTAGCTGATCATCATGAGCTTTCCCACATGAAGACAAAAACCAAGATGGTGAAAATCACTAACTTGCAAGATCAATCACTGAGTACCCAAATCCTGTGCCTTGTTGTCAGCTTTGTCTGCTGAAGCAGTGAGCTGTCTCAGTGAGCTCCAATGGCATGCAGTTCTGCTCTATCCATCCTCAATAATCTATCCTGAGTCTTCATGAGTCTCCAGGGTTTTCAGTGGGCCTCACAGGTCTAGGGCACAATGAATGTTAGGTAATAGCTTTGCAAATTAACATGATATGAATTAATGTGATTCTCCTGTTTGTTCACTGAATACATCTTGAAATGTATTTAGTGAACAAACATTTATAGGGAATTGATGCTTATATTACAGTCAGTGAGATGTCCCAAAGCCTATGACCTGTGGTTTCAGTCAGCAGATGCAGGAGAGCTGTGGCCATAAGATCGGAAGGCAGAAGACCAGGGTGCCCAGGAGAGAAGACCTCTGTCCCAGCTATACAGCACACAGGCAAGAAGGGGTTAATTTCCCCTCTTCAGTTTGTGTCAGTCAGTATTTTAGTGGAGTTCATGGTGCCCATCTTCACAGGATAAAAAATCTGCTTTTCTGAGCCACCATTTCAAAGGTAAGATAACCCGTAAACACAGCTGGACAAACCCATAAATAACTATTAGCCAAATGTCTGGGCACCTTGTGATCTAGTCAAACTAACACAAAACCAACAGTCACAACAGTGCTATTTAAGGGAAGAGTTCCAAGGCAGAGATAATATGCATCTACCCAATGCATGTAGATAAGGGTGAAACAACCACTTTAAATTCATTGTGGTGGATGCTTTCTTAGGTTGAAAGCATCCTGACAAGCATCCTGAAAGCATCCTGTTGAAAACATGCTGAATGTCAGTTGAAGAGGAATCCCCTGTCAGAGATGAAACATAACCTTAATTGACCTCCATGTGTCCTGTGCCTGCAGAACAAGTGGGCCCTGACACCCCCTCCCAGCCTCCATGTTTACTGCCCGACCTGCAGGGAGTTTTTTGTTTGGGCTCATACTGACTTCCCCGTTCTGTGTCTCCTTGTGTAGTAATGTGTGCCCAAGTGCATTACTCTGAGGCTGTTCATTTGCAGATAGGCAGTGCTTTTGGAATCGCCTCTTGAAATGGTGAATCTGCCTTTCACAGTGGCAGCATATTCTGTAGTGTGACTGTTAGCTTTGTTTCTATAAACCCTACCCACTCCAGTCCCTTTCCTGGAGCCTGTCTGGTCTAGTTTATATAGGAATCACTGAACTTTAATGCAGAACCTTTGCAGGAGAGTCTCAGACACCCTCCAGGCTGCCTCAGGCTCCCACCAGACTCCACCACCTGCACCTCATATCAGATACCTGCAGACAAGATATTTTCAGTAGCAACAGACACACAAACACATGCACGTGTGTGCATGTGCTCGCATGCGCACACACACACGCACACACACACACACTGGCCCAGGTTCCCTGTAATGTTACCGTGTAAAAGCATTAGGACAAGACTCAGCTCAGCTCAAACTTCATGGTGCTTCCTCTGGGTTAATGGCTTCAGTGAGTGCTTACTGCAGAGACCTGGGGGTTGGAACTGATCACCCTGAAGTGCAGGAACAACCACAAATCTTGGTTTATTTGCATGTATTGATATCCATTTGCATGTGATGGCCCCTTAGTGACAGAGAAGTCCCTGGGTGATGGTCCCCACTCAACATGAGGGAAAACCACACACATTTTGACAGTGAAGGCTTTTATAAGGGACTGATTAGTCTGTGTGCTGTAGACTTATTATTGTTGTTGCTAAATACTATCATCTTGCAGTTAACACAAATTAACTCACAGCAATATTCCTCATGCACAGTGTTTCATGCTATTCAGCTCCAAATAAATCCTTTGTATGACATTGTCCATGTGTTGACAAAAAGAGTGAGGTTCAGCTTTGTCAGCCTCCCTGGCTGAGGTCAGTGGGCACTGCAAGGGCTGGTCTCTTGTTCTTTCAAGACAGAATTCCTGCCTATTGTGCTTCTGTGCACTAAGAGTCCATCTTTGTAGATAAAGAGAGTGGGAAGAAGGAACAAACACAGGTAGAGCCTTTTAAGTGTCCTGGACACCCTCTGGGCTCAGCCTCTTCACCCTCCTCTCTCAATGGCTCAACAACTGTCACATCAAGTGACTCATGTGCACACAGCACATTAATAATTATTCAGGTAGTTGTTATTATAGTCTAAATACAATGCTGTCATTATTACATACAATCTCTGGGAAGTTTGAAAAGCGGCATGCTTAGTTAAAATAATAAAACCTACATAAGCCCGTACTCCAATTTGGTCAATACTACATCCAAGTGGCATTCATGCCCTCACCTTCACATGCACAGCAGTCATGTCCCTATGACATGGTGACTGAAAGAAACATATACTTATAGATTTTGCCTCTAGTGAAACGTGGACCTCCCTCCAAGCTGATGTTGTAAATACTGAAAGGGTTTATAGATTATACCCACTTCTAATGCTGCCTTCTCACTATATCTGTTCAACAGCCTCCCATGATGTTCAACCAAGGAATATTGCCTATAAAAAACACTAGAGAAAAACCTCCCTTGACATCAGTGGACAGACACAGATGCTGTACTTTTAACAGCACACATGGCAGCAAGTCTCCAGGGAGGCAGCCCCTGTGGTCATGTCCCTCTACAACCATACAACATTGTTGTTTCTGTAACAATCTACCATTAACTGGGTCATTGGCTAAAATGTTATTTATCAATAGTCTACACATGAGAAGTGCAATAACAGCTGCCAGCATTTTGATATCAGATACAAACAGGCTTCCTACGCAGCTGTTTGCTCATTGTAATTTCAGAGGGTGGATGGGGCAAGGGAGCTTCCTCTGTCCTCTGTTACAAAGGACTTGTTCCCATTCATGAGACCCCACCCTAGGACCATAACTTGTCCCAAGTCCCCATGTCCTAACACCATCATATGAGCTTCAGGTTTTCACAACCTTGGAATTTTGCAGTGACACTAACACCATCTCATAGCAACAATAAATGAATCAAATCCTGACTTCACCCAATTGGAAGGCTGCTTCAGTAGAGCTCCCCAAACTGAGGATCCCCATGATCTGTGGACGCTTCTCATCTTTGGAAGCAGAAAGTGGACCCAAGTCCTTCAGAACAAACTGATGAGCTTCTAGAGTGGACAGGTTCAACCCTACACTTGGAACAGAAACGTCCACATAATTTCTTATTTCCCCACTTACTGCACACATATAAACATTATTTTTATTTTCTATGGACTGAAATTACATTCTATCCATAATTATAGGTGGCTCTGTGTTCTCACTCATGTTTCCTAGGTGCTCAGTGAAATAAGGAACCCGGCTCTAGTGTTTGATGTCTACTGATGACATGTTCAGGCTCACCTCTCTCTCTCCTCCTGTGCACATGTGGGAAATCCGACATGAAAGTGGGAATCCCCCCTAGTTTGACACAGGTGGGGAATAGAAACCACACAAACCCCTTTCATGAACAGGACCCTGCTCAGGGGCGAACAATAAAACCTGGACCAGACTCCATATCTGATGTGATGCAGCCACTCCTGACTTGCTGAAGAG
>CM052546.1:70885859-70903099 GCA_028533065.1 Trachops cirrhosus
CTTTGCAGGATAGGTTGAGAGACCCTCCAGGTTGCGCCAAGTCTCCCCCAGACTCCACCAGCTGAACTTCACACAGGACACCTGCAAACAGAGAAACAGACTGAGAACAGCCCCTGAGGAGCAGTCTCAGCTGATTCTGATGCAAAGGGATGCACCTTTGACAGAGATGAGGAGGGAAGCCTAGAGGAGTGCAGACCCCATGGTGTGGACACTGAGGATGACCTCACACGGGAGGGCTCCTCACAGGGCTCTGCAGGTACAGGAGATGAGCTGGTTTTCATGACTTGGGGAGGAGCCACATTTGCATGTCTTTCCCCAGTGATCATTTCTGAGACAACAGCAAGGCTCCTCCTTCCTGTTTTGATACTGGTGGGGGATCAGGAGGACAAGTATGTCTGTTCCTGGACTGAGAGGCTCTCTGCAGGTCTGAATATTCCAGTTCTTTGTCCATGGTTTCCAATAAAACCACTCAGGGGATGTCCTGAGAGAGAACTGTGGTGGCAATAGTGTCATCTAGTGGTGAGTCTGAGCTACACAGTTTGATGACACTGCTCTGTACCAGTGTCCTATAAGGCCCACTGTCTGCCACATGGCGGTCATCCCTGGCACATTTGAAGTGGTGGCAGCTCTGATCCCTCTCCTTTCTCATCCACAGGCAAGTCTCTGCAAGGACACCCTCAGTCCAAAGAACCATATGTTGGGGGTGAATGTGAGGGACATACACCTTCCTCAGTGCCTGGAACATAGACTTTCAGTGCCAGGTCCTCAGTTCACAAGTAGGTGACACCTGTTATCTGATCTGCTGTCCATACTCACACATCCTGTTGTCCCTCATGTGACACACCAGGGACTTTGTGACTCTGAGATGGGGCTCCTCCATGGCAGTTGTCAGTAGAGTTGCAGAGTGAATGCTGAGCACAGGGGACAAACTCAACCTCCACAGAGGGAAGTTCCCTGCCCAGGAACCAGGCCCCTTAATACAGCCCCGGGGAGCTGCTTTCCTGAGACGCAGGGTCTCTGACTTGCAGGGTGGTGCCTGAGGTCATGTAGGTAAGTGCAGTGGAGAGAACAGCACAGCTCTGTCCTTCTCACATTGGCACATGGATGATGTGGCCTCACTGTTTGTGCTTCTGTCCAAAAAGTACATTTGAGATTGAGTGACAAATCAATGTGTGAACTCCATAAAATGGACACCATCTCTGTAAGATATTTTCATCACTGATATTAACAGCATTACCCACCTTGGAGGCAGAACAGTCACTGTGAGGCCTCACCTCTGGTTAGACAAGGAACACCTGCTGCAGGCCTGAGATGCCATGCCTGGGACAGGTCACCCAACATCACCCCAGTGTTCTCCCCACTGCACTGAGTGATTTAGGTTTGTTTATTTATTTTTTATTTCTTTTATTGTTCTTCAAGTACACTTGTCTGCATTTAGCACCCACCTCTACCCCCACCCCAGCTGTCCCCACCTCCCTCCCCTGCTTCCACCCAATTGGTGTTGTCCATGTGTCCTTTATCGTTGTTCCTGAAAACCCTTCCCCTACCCCCATTATCACCTCCCACCTCCCCTCTGGTTACTGTCAGTTTGTTCTTAATTTCAGTGTCTTTGGTTATATTTTGCTTGCTTGTTTGTTTTGTTGATTAGGTTCCTCTTAAAGGTGAGATCATATGGCATCTGTGCCTCACCACCTGGTTTCCTTCACTTAGCATGATGCTCTCTAGATCCACTCATGCTGTGTCAAAGGATAGCAGCTCCTTCTTTCTTTCTGCCATGTAGTATTCCATTGTATACATGTTCTATTGATTTTTGATCCATTAATTTACTGATGGGTACTCAGGTTGCTTTCAGCACTTGGCTATTGTAAATTGTGCTGCTATGAACATTGGGGTACATACGTTCTTTTGGATTGGTGTTTCAGGTCTCTTAAGATATAATCCCAGCAGTGGAATTGCTGGGTCAAAAGGAAGATCCATTTTTAGTTTTCTGAGGAAGTTCCATACTGTATTCCATAGTGGTTGTGCCAGTCTGCAGTCCCACCAACAGTGCACTAAGGTTCCTTTTTCTTCACCTCCTCTCCAACACTTGTTTGTTGATTTATGATGGCCATTCTCACTGGTGTGAAGAGGTATCCCATTGTGGTTTTAATTTGCATCTCTCTGATGGCTGGAGATGCTGAGCACCTTTTCCTTTGTCCCTGAGTCCTCTGTATGTCCTTCTTGGAGAACTGTCTGTTCAAGTGTTTTGCCCATTTTTTATTGGGTTGTTTGTCTTCCTGGAGTGGAGTCAGGTGAGTTCTTTATAAATTTTGGGAATCAAATCCTTGTCCCAGGTATCATGAGCAAATATGTTTTCCCATATATTTGGTTATTTTTTTATTTTAATGCTGTTTTCTTTAGCCATGCAGAAGATTTTAATTTGATGTGGTTCCATGATCTCCCAACAACATTTTTTTAAATATTTCATTCATTTATTTTTTGACAGAGGGGAAAGGAAGGAGAAAGACAGTGAGAAAAACATCAACATGTGGTTGCCTCTTGTGTGACCCACAGTGAGGGCCTGGCATACAACCCAGGCTTGTGCCCTGACTGGGAATTGAACCAGTGACCCTCCGGATCATAGGCCCAAACCCAATCCACTGAGCCACACCAGCCAGGGCTCCCAACAACATTTTGAAGAGGCTACTTTTACTCCATTTTATGCTTCTGCCTCCTTTGTCAAATACCAATTAATCATAGATACTTGGGTTTATTTTTGGGCCCTCTGTTGTGTTCCATTGGTCTATGTGTCTATTCTTATGTCAGTACCAGGATTTTTTTTCATTACAGTGGACTTATAATACAGTTTGATATCACATATTGTGATCCCTCCTACTTTGTTCCTCTTTCTCAAAATTGCTGCAGCTATTAGGGGTCAATTATGGTTTTATATAAATTTTTGAAGTGTTTGTTCTATACCTGTGAAATATGTCATTGGTACTTTAATAAGGATTGCATGAATCTATAAATTGCTTTGGGTAGTATGGGCATATTAATTATGTTAATTCTTCAAATTCATGAACACAGTATATGCTTCCATTTGTTTGTATCTTCCTTAATTTATTTTTTTGGCGTTGTGTAGTTTTCTGAGTACAGGTTTTTTGTTTCCTTGGTTAGGTTTATTCCTAGGTACTTTATTTTTCTTGTTGCTGTATCAAATGGGATTTTTTTCCTGGTTTCTGTTTCTGGTATTTCATTGTTGGCATACAAAAACGTCTTTTATTTCTGAATACTGACTCTGTAGGCCATTGTTTTGCCAAATTCACTTATTAGGTTAAGTAGTTTTTTAGATCCATTTGTTATAAACCCAAAAGATGCTTTACTCCCCTTCTTTGTGTTAACAAACACTTGAATGCAAAATAATACATCCTGGCTTTTCAATAATATTTGTTGAATGAATTAAGTGATAAACCCTGCCTTCCTGGATGTAGGTTATTTAAGAGTCACCAGAAGTTGGAAGAAGCATCTCTAGAGTAGCCATTGAAGCCCTTTGGCTAGAACCCAAAAATGTGGGCTGACCTGTTACAGGCAGGCAGAGGGGAAGAGATAGACCCTGATGTACATAACCTGGGAGCTCCACATGCATGAGGTGGTTTCTGTCCCCTTCATTTCAACTGATGTACACAGGTCCATCCTGGTCATAGGGAGAATATGAGCCAGATGGAAATCAGTGCACATTGCTGTACATTAAGAAGAAATTATAATAAGTGTGCATATGCTGATGTGGGTTTAGAAGGGCTATACATGAGTGCTCAACTCCTGAAAAGAAAATGTTAGGTCTTCTGGGGGAAAAAACTAGATATCACATTTTTGATATTAATGACCTCTTCTGAAGGACAACAGACCTGGCTACACTGACAGTGGGTAGACCCAGTAGAAAATACTCTCAAATAGTCATATAAGAGAATATGTTAAAGATAGAAATGGCAGATAGAAATTACAGGTGCCTTTCAAGGTACCTGTAAGGGGCACACACAGAGACATCAACCTTCACGATGAGAGAGAGGATGAAAACTGCAGGAGGTTTGTGCTCAGGAGACAAATATTTCCTTTGACCCTATTTCCCCTACAAATGATTAGAGTATTATCTAAGAACAGAGTGTGACCATATAGTATGTGGACCCAGTGTTGGAGGAGGTTGTGCGTCTGTATTGATCATTGGGAGACAGAAGTGTGAACTATACAGAGAAGGAGAGACCTCTTCCAGGTCATGTTACTTCGGTGGAGTTTGGTTGAAAAGGTGCAGCAGCTTCACTGCCTCATTTCATTTTTCATTCTCCCCAAGGGTGTACAACCTGTGGTCTGAGGGCCACATTAATCCCAAGATTACTATGAATATGTCCCAACACAAAATTATAGATACACTTAAAACAATATGAGATTCATTTTATTACATGTTGCAATATTTAATGTGTGGCACAAGACAACTTTTCTTATTCCAGTGTAGCCCTGATACACCAAGTATTAGACACCTCTGCAGCTAGACAGTGTGGTAAAACCAGGTTCAAACATTGGGGACACAAGAAAGAGTTATGACTAGATCTGCTTAGATAAAAATGTAATTGGAGATTGGGGAGTGTGTGATTAAATTACAGAAATTTGGTTATGGAAAATCTTGATGTAAATCACAACATGAAATGACAGATATATGCCCTGGCTAGTGTGGTATAGTGGACTGGGTGCTTGCCTATCAGATGATAAGGTTGCTGGTTCAATTCCCAGTCAGGGCACATGCCTGGGCTGCGGGCCATGTCCACAGTAAGGGGCACCTGAAAGGCAACTACACATTGATATTTCTCTCCCTCTCTTTCACTCTCCCTTCCTCTCTCTCTAAATATAAGTAAGTACATCAATCAATAAATTAATTAATTAATTAAATCTTTACAAAATAACAGATACAAATAAATCTTATTGATATGAAGAACATTATTTTTCTTTATCTATTCATTACAGAATACACAAACCATTCATATATCCCCCATTACTTAAGCTGGTGGATGTAACTTTATATGATCTCTGCATCTTTGACGGTTCAGCCTTATACTCATCATCAGAATCTGTGTCTATGCGGACATGTGATGCAACTGTAATCAGGGAGCAGAAAAGTATGTTGGGGCCTCCTTTGTTCATCAACAACAAATTTCAGAATAATCATCTCTTCTGTCCCACAGCCCCTATTCATATCTCTATAGAACATTTGGGAGGGCTGTCACCATGTGCACACATGATGGGCATCCACTGAACTTGAACCTGATGCACTGAGTGTATCAATGTGCACCTGGGAAAAGGAAGCATGTCCATGAAGATACATGAACATAAATGGTGAGTGAACCCCATCTGAACTCATATATATTCAGGAGTGTCATTTTGTTATATTGTTATTTTCCCCAGTGTTTACCCAATTCAATTTGTCCTTGTCTCTCTCCTTCTCTCTCTTTCCTTCTCTCTCTCTCTCATGAAATAGCCACACATAATATCTGGAGTCACTCAGATAAGAAAGCACTCACTTGAAAGTTTACCCATGACCCATGTTCCAGGTGAGGCCCACACACCTGTGTGGTGAATATCGGACAGGCAGGTGTCATGACTACATTCCACAATGGGGCTCACAATTCTTTAGTCTCCATTAGGGAAAACGCAGTACAAACCTTCAATTTACTCGAGACTTATGAGAACCTGAACCTGATATTATTTGTTGATGGATTACACATCAATATTAAACCTGGAGGCTGTTAACTAGCATGGAGTAAAATAGTGGAACTTTCTGCCCAAATATGTTCTTCTGCCTGTTGTAAAATCATCCTGGATGTTGGAAGGTACTGCCATTTCTAGGGCTTGTCAATCAGGACAAAACCAGTGAGGGGGAAATACAGCAGTCTGGGGGGCAGCACATGATGATGATGATGATGATGATGATGATGATGGGATTCTGTGCAAACAAAGAGGGTGCTCATATCTCCAGGAAACCTCATCCCATGAATAACTTGAGGAACCCTCAGACACTCATCCAACCCAGAGACTGAAATAACATGAGGGTGGAAGTCAATACAAAAACATATTGCACAGAAGCTAGGCAAATATTCTAACACATTATACCAAACAAGCAGCCCTTAACCTGGGTTATTATGTCATCAGAACCCCCAAAGAATTAATCCATTGAGGAATCTAAAGCAATTGCTGTGACATGTCTATGTTTAGCCTATAATTTTAGGTACAAAAGAATGGAAAACTTTATAGATGTCTACTTTGCTCAGATATTTGATTACTGAACAGAGTTCCTTGTTAGAATCAGATAGTTTCAAATGACTCTTGTTAAATTTTATTGTGGAGCTGCACACATTGTGTAGACACACTGGTATCATCTTCAATCAACACTGGTGTGAAAACTTCCAGACATAGCAGAGGTTGTTTCCTTCTTCTGTGTTACAGAAACAACAAATGCTGGGCCAGCGGTGAAGGTGAGACCTTGAGTCCTCAAGGGTCCGGTCAATGATTAGATGGTTTCATCCAATTTCACTCCCCATGGCTTGTGAACATGCTGTATTTATCGTGTGTGTTGCCGTGATGCCTAGAGATAATTCCCTGACAGAAACCTGTGGCCCATTCAGGTGACAGAAGCTGATTGAATTTGCATTTTCCCCACTTACACGTGCAGTGGCAGAGGTGCTCACTGTACAGATTTGCCACAAACCATCATTGTGTCATGTGGGCAGGACACCCACTATCTCTGCAGAGATTGAAAAAGAGAATTCTTACATAAACAGTATTTATGGGTTAATTTACTTTGAACTGCTGTGTCCAAACTTCCTCCCACTCTCACTGGTGGCCCATCTTCTCCCCCCACCACAGTTCACATCAGTTGTCCTCTGAGACATGTGAATGGAGAGAATCATACATTAACTGGCTTTCACTCACAACTGGCCTCTGCCCCACTGCATTCAGACAGGAAAGAATAGTGAAAATGGCCCATGATGTGTACACCTTCCTGTCATCCACAGATTAACGGTGACTTTCCATTCCCTCTTGCTAACAGGCTCTGTGGTTTTCAATCAGTGAGTTCTATATATTGCAGTGAACATGACAGGAATCTTGCTCTTGAACCTTATTGAAAGGTATTTTTCAAGAGTTTCAACAACAAATGCATCAATGAAACTCCATGAAATTCATCTTTGGGTTTTGTTTTACATCCAAAGAATCACACACGATTCTATTCAATTGGACATTTAGTTTATTAGGGCTCCTTAAACTCATGGTCTTCATAGATTTTGGGAAAGCCTAGCATGTTTGGAAGCAGACACATGAGCCCTGGCCTTCCAAATTCCTATGACCTTGTATTGGGAAAGATCCCTCCTAAGATATTGGACCAGGACCCTGATCTATCTCTATCATCATCATCATCATCAGTGATCTTCATCTTCATTTGCTTGCTTATAATCACTCTTCATCTTCACTTGCTTGCTTGTAATCATTCTTTTCATTTTCTAGAGACATGATAGCTGTCCACACAAAATGACCATTCATCTCATTTTTGCTCATTTATTTTGGTTGACAAGTAAAATAGGTAATCAGGCTTGATTTTATTTTATGTTTGACTGCTGACAACTGATAGGTCCTTCCTGTGCCCTCTTCACCTGTCCACATAGGAAATCTGATAAGAAAGGCTGGGTCTCCCTTTTAGAGGTCACTGGGAGGTAGAAAGCATGCAATCCCAATAAGCAGATCACCCCGTTGTACCACCTTCTCAACAAAATAAAAACCTGACCCAGTCCCCTTTCCTGGCTTTATTGAAGCAGGTCTAACTTGCTCAAGGGTCTTCCCCAATCTTCCTGGAGATTTCAAAAATGTGCAGTATAAACCCTCCATGTGTCTTTGATGTGTGTGATTTAGTCTCCAGTCTGGATGCCCACATCAAGCTGTTGTAGGTCCATCTGTCCTGTGTGATTTCACCTATGCTTGATGCTATGAGCATGCTGCCAAGTCAGTGGCCATCACTACTGGGAGTGTTTCACTTTCTTGCATTCATTACATTTGCTGCTGTTGCCCACTGTCCAGCACAAACATGGCCTGCTGCTGGTCAGTTTTGAGACTGATCTATGTGGGGCTGGGCTGCACTGTTAGGCCGAAGAGAGCCTCTGAAGAGATTCATCTGACGTGGGTCAAAAAGTTTGATAATTCATTGAAATTGGGCACAAGAGTGGCTGGAAGAGACTCTAACTTTGATTCATGAGAGAATACTGTCTTTCTTTACAACAGACTTTCTAACTCAGAGACTTCAGATATGAATGCAGACTCAGGAATCCAGAGATATTTCTTGAGGGACAGTGTTACAGGAAGAGGAAACTGCACAGGAAACCAGCACAGAACTCCTAGTGAATACGCTCATTAGAAGGTCCTTGTGTCCAGGGACCTTGGACACCCTTTGGTGTTCCCAGGCCCTCCTGCAGTGAGGTTTGTGTCTGGGCTCATGCTTTATTCCCTTCACTGTGTATGTAGCACAGTAGTACACGGCAGTGTCCTTGGATATCAGACTGCTCAGCTCCATGTAGTCTGTGCTCATGGACTTGTTTGTGGTCATTCTTACTCTGCCCTGGAAATTCTGTGCATAGTTTTTCACCATTGTTAGGATTAACTCATCCCATCCATTCAAGCCCTTGTAATGGGCCCTGTCAAACCCAGTACATATTGCAGCTGGTGAAGGTATATCCAGAAGCCCTGCAGGAGACCTTCACTGAGGCCCCAGGCTTCCTCACTTTAGCCCCAGACTGCAGCAGCTTACATGCCCCCCACTGCCCATCCTATGCCTTGCAGGGGTGGGTCCTGTCTGGGCTCACTGTGCATGGAATTTCAGCTTCTCTTGCCTGGAATTGAATTCAGTACCCTGACCTCAGGATGCTCCTTCAGAGATACCTTGTGCTTTTACATCTTTGAGGAAAGAGCACTCCCCTTACTAAACTCCACTGAATAATAGGGAGCCACAAAGCTTGGGGTCTATGAAGCCACCAGGGATGCCCTTAGCTGAAGCTTTCAGATGCACTGACTCAGCCAATACAACTGACCCCAGAAGTTCTTGAGGGAGTTAGGTGGCCTCAGATGTCCTCAGATTCCTCTGCTTGAAGGTCCCATCTGAGTATCACTGTATGAGGTCCTAATCCCATTGCACATCTACTGATGAATAAATCACACACACACACACACACACACACACACACACACACACACACACAATTTTCACAATAATGTACTCCAGGACTCCTGTCTCCCCTGTTTGTAGCCCATCATCAGGGCCCCTACACTGAACTGAATCTAGTGAATGACCTGTATTGACAACACACCAAAAACATATGTGATCAATGTGAAGACTGGAGAGTGCCCTCCCTTGTGGTTTCCTGTCTTCCCAGAACCTGGAACCTGCAGAACCCATGGTGAAAAGGGTCCTGGTGTGTCTGGGGGAATCCGTGTAGCCTACAGACCTGACATATGGGGAAGGTCACACCTACCTACAGCCCACAAGTCCCCATTCTCAGAGGTCAGAGTCAAGAGGCCCAAGGGCATGACCACAGTGAAACTGGATGGGCATCTCCCCAGGAACACAAGCATGTTCTGATGCAGGAATAGAGGACCCAGAAAACAGGTCCTGGCTGGTCAATCTCTTTGGTAGAGCAACTGGGTTGTTTTGCACATTGTGCCCTGGAGTCCTGGACACACCTTTTTGTCTTTGCACAGTGAGGTGTTTGGGCTCACGTTGACCTAATTTCTCTCTCTCACACAGTAATACAGGGAGGTGTCCATTTGCAGATTGAGAGTGTTTCTGAATCATCCATTTAGATGGAGAATATGCCTTACACAGATGCAGCATGGGTTATGTGACTCTAGATTTCTTCTAATAAAACCTACCTACTCCAGTGTTTTGTTGCTGTTGAGCCTGTAACATACAGTTTGTATAATATGGGTTAATGTAAATCCAGATCCCTTATAGGATAACCTCAGGGACACCAGGGGACAGGAACAGCTGCGAGGACACAGCCCAGACTTGGATACATGTAGGCTGAAGAATTGTGTGTGGTGGGCATCATGGATGACCATGTGTTCCCAACCCTCATCCTGGTGACACTCAGGATGAGAAAGTGTTGGGCACTAATGAGGTGCCACCCACATTCCATCTCCCTTGAAGAGACACCAAGCCCTTGTAATGCCCTGCACCCTCTCAGGTCATGACTCACTCATTGTCCTTACACCTACACAACCACCTCACATGCTGCTCTCAGCTCAGGGAACACTTTGGCCTAGAATCCTGGACCAGGCTTCCCCTCGTCCCAGATTCCAATTTCCTGGAATCATGCATGGGACAGTCATACCCTTTCTGAGGGTTTTGCCTCTAATATTCACCGTGCTAATATATTTAAAGGGACACAGTGATGGTAAGTACATTCACAATGTTCTGAAACTCTGTCACCTTCCACATCCAGAAATGCTCACTTTTCCAAACTGGTTTTGTGTCCATTAAATAATAATTCTGTTTCCTGCCTACCACCTCAGCCACCATATTATGCACTCTGTCTCCATGCCCTTGACCCCTTCAGGTTCTCACAGATAGGGAAGCACACAGCCGTTGTGATTCTAAGAGTGGCTTATTTCTTTATACATTGCATCTCCAAGGCTCATCTGTCTTGCATCTGACCACTTTCTTTTCTTTTTAAGAGGGAATGATATTTTCTGTTGAGGTCAGAGAACATATGGCTTATTGAGTTTTCTATTCCATCTCTCTTATTTACACAAGAATTCAGTTTATTCTAAACAGGGTACCTTGCTATTTTCCCAAACAGGAAGTAGGGGCCACAGCACAGGGAATGTGGACAGCAAACTCTTGGTAAAGAAGTCAACACATGATCACCTGAAATGAATGATAAGCACCCATGAACAGAGACTGTGATGAGATAGAACAAACAATAATATTTTCCATAGTGTTGTTCATTGTCCTGTGGCACTGCCTTCCATCCAACCTGGAAGCATCATGATGAGGAGAATGTGGGACATGGAGACAAAGCCTGTGTGATGGGGGCAGGGCTGATGGAGCCCTCAGTCCAAAAGGGACCAGGTCCACTTCCAGATCACACTTGTCTCAACCTCGTGTACCAGGGACAGAGGCGAACATCCCACCTCTACAATGTGTACCTGAGGAAATAAGAGTGTGACAGAAAGAAGGTTTGGGGGAATTCAAGGAGCGAGTGTAATGTGAGGGTCACAGAGGACTGTTCAGGTTAGTTGTGGTTCAAGGAGTCAGGCCTGAGTCAATGGAGGAACATGAGTGCCCTGGGTCTGGAGGCAGAACCAAAGCTCATGTGGTTGTTCCAGTTCAAAGGCTGTTAAGCATGACTGTCACACTGGTCCCCTGAAGGCCTTCAATGGTCAGGCAGTGCCTCCTCATTCATGTCTGAATCTGAGACACACTGTGGGTCTTTTACCAGGCACAGGAGGAAACCCAGCAGTCTCATCTTCTTCTGGACTACAGACAACAGTTCTACCTTCCCCTCAGACTCAGACCATGTAAGGAGAGACCTGTGAGCCTGCATAAGCCACAGCATGGTTTACCTCAGAACAAGAGAAGAAATCTGCAGGTGGAGCAGCCTTTTCCCTGTAAGTGGGAAGTTACAGAGATCCAATGCTCTGGTCATTCTGGGACGTCTCTGGGGGCATCTTTACTCTTGAACTCCCTCAACATGTGCATCTGAGATAGGGGATCACCTGGTTTATGAGGCACACACATTGAAATGAGAACAGACAACCTCACATTTCTAAGCATAAGAAGAAATGGTGGACTAGGTGCTGGGGTGATCCTTAAAATCTCATGCATCTTTCAGACAGATTTAAAAAGGATTACTCTTTTGGGGAGACAGTTTCTGAATCCCAAACCTCTAGTATATTTATAATTACCAAAAACTAATAGTATAATTTCAAACAGGCAATAACTTGGCAGAGCAATTCAAAAATAAAGCATAGTCATTTTCAATACCTTGTTTCTTAATTTATGATGCCATTTTGTTTCCAGTAATTCCCTCCCAAGTACAGACAGGTAGGGCATCCTGAATTCTTGATGTTGGAAGTTTTGTGATTGTGCCTACAGCTCTCTGTGCAAACTCTTCCTTCACACAAGTCCATGTCACATTGCAGAGACTCTAAACTAATCACATCAGAAATAATCACACTTTCTCATCTATAAGACTAGAAATTAAAAAGGTGATTATGAATGTTTGCAACTCAGAATCCTACTTTTGTTGAAATGATTATGGCACTGGCATAACTGACCTGATTTCTCAGACTAGCTTTGTCAGTGAGGTTGGGGTTCAGAGGGTGGGAAATGAAGAGAATTCTAAGTGCAGACTGGTTCACAGAAAAGGGAACTTCAACTGTGACAGGAAACCCTCACTCCCAGCTTTTCTCACCACTGTTTCTGGGGATGGTCTCCCTGGTCAGGGGCTGCCAGGCTCTTCCACACATCATATAATGTTCTTAATGTATAACAAACACTTTCTTCCATCAGATATGCAATTTGGAAACATAGTCTTCATGTTTTCATCTGTCTGTGTTTGACCTAATGGATTTATATTAGGGCAAATTTATTTAATTTTAACAAAGTCTAATGTATCAGCATTTTAATGGATCTTTATATGGTGTTTTTTCAAAAGATCTTCATGTAAAAAAGATCAGCCTCCCTTGCTCAAGTTTATTGGTTACAGGAGACATGGGGACTAGAATTGGCTCTTTGGAACTTGGAACTATGTAAGGGGAAGATGCTGGACTTAGTTTGAGTCATACACAGAATTATGCTTTATTTTCATGAACACAGTTTACTAGACATGTTGGTATCCATCAGGATTCTGGCCCAGCCAGTTTCCTGTGATGCAGGTGAAAGGCTATCCAGGCACAATGAGAACTCTTTTACCTGGAGAGATAAAGGGGGAGCAACTCTCTGTAGAGGGAGAGTGCTCTGGAAGAATCTTCCCATAGGGATTTTATTCACTTTTTCCCCATGCACCGTGTGATTCTTATCCAACATAAGTCATCTCCTAAGCTTGGGAAAGCTGTTTTTAGTATAATAGCATGCATAGTTTGTGAAAACACAACAACAATAAGTGTCAGTTGATGCACAAATCTTTGCACAACTTTCTTATCTTATAGGAAAAGACTGTCCTTTACAAAGTGATGTATAACTACTAAGGAGGATGTGAGTTAAACATAAACTCTACATGTAAAGGTCAGCCTGGCTCCGAAGCTAAATGCTTTGATAAGCAGAATGCAATTGCCAAAATTGATTAATAGATTTGTTTACCTTGTACAAGAGATCATGTTCTGGGACACCTTCCCCTGGCAACCTGCTGCCACTGCCCTCCAGCCGTGTTCAGCTTCTGGCACGACTCCTGGGTTTGGGCCATGCTGCCTGAGAGTCATAGCTGCAAGAACCAGAGGTGGTGGTTCCCATTGGGTTTAAAGACTTTTTATGTGAGAATCCAAAATAAAAAAAAAATAGGACATGATAGAAATAGATTATATCATCTTAGAAAACAGAAGTTTCTGGAAATAAAACTGTTAAAGATCTCGCAGATAGAGATCAACAGAAACTAGGAATGTGTCATTTGGAAGTGAGCAGATAGGGGATTTCTTGTGACCCACATTCACATTTTTGCAGTGTCTCTGTTATATTTTGTAATAATGTCACAGGTGTAGGGGATTAGGAGTTAGGAAAGTTTCAGGTCATTATTATCTGGTAAAACCAGGGCTCACCCAAGAAGCATAATACAATTGGGATCCATTTATAAAACTTCTCAACACTTACAGGGAAGAGAGGGCACACTGACTTCAGCATCCATGGATGCGATGTGTCCAGATGAATAGCCCTAGTTTCATTGAACCAAGACACTTGACTCAGTCTTCATCATCTTCATCATCATCATCATCACCGTCATCACCCCCATTCTCATTATCATCAGTTGCTTTCTTATAATCATTCTTCTTTTTATTTTCTGTATTCATGGTTGTTATTCACACATAGTTAACCTTAATTCCATTTTTGCTCGTTTTTATGATTGTTTGTTAAATGAAAAAAGTAGTCAGACTTTATATTATTTTATGTATGGCTGCTGTCAAATTAAGTCTCATCTCTGACTCTTCCCCATCTGCCCCACATGAGAAATCTGATAAGAGTCTGGGTCTCCTCTTTAGGTGTCACTGGGAGATTGAAACCAAACAAGCCCCTGTAAGCAGATTTCCCACCCCCACTGCATCAACAAAATAAAATCCTTGAGCCAGTCTCTTTTCCTGCCTCTATCAAAGCACATTTACCTTTTCCTGGCTGGTGTAGCTCAGTAGACTGACATGAGCCTGCAGACCAAAGTAGCCAGTTGGATTCCCAATCAGGGCACATGCCTGGGTTGTAGGCCAAGTTTCCAGTAGAGGGCACTAGAGAGGCAACCACACATTGATGTTTCTGTCTCTGTCTTCCTCCATTCCCCTCTCTCAAAAAATAAATTAAAAAAATATTTTTAAAAAGCACGTTTACCTTGCTCAAGTGTTGGGAACCACCCTGCCTGGTTTCAGATATTGTAACCCCCCGCCATGGCTAAGAATGAGTGAGAGACCTTGGGGCCATAAGCCACTAAGGAGACAAAGCTTATGTCCCTGGCAAGGGCACTGCCTCTGCCCCTTTTACTTCACCCTGCCTGGCCCCAGGTGGATGACTGGTTAGCCAATGATGGGTAAGATTCCTCAAGGGAGGGATAACATAAGACAGGCATGACTATGGGGGCCCCCAGGGAAGGATTTGGGGGGCTATAGCAAAAGGGGGTGATGGGCCCTCGCCCCTTGGCTTTGGTATAACCTGAGTCCTCATTCTGTCTGCAAGAAGTCTCCTAATCTCTTGGCTGCCTTACTTCCTGTGCCTGACTTAAGCTTGAAACAATGACAGAGGGTGGTGTAGCCCTGTGCTGGAAAAGGTGGGCTCCCCATGGTGATCAAGCCTAAGAAAAAGTGCATAAAATCTCGTGAAACCCGCTGTGCTAAAATTACTCTCAATTAAATGATAAGGGTCTGAGTAGAAAATGAGTTTGTTTCCCAAAGTTTTGTAGGCCTTTAGCTATCAGACCCTGACTCAGAATAAGCCCTCATAGTTCTTTGTATGTTACCTATTGTTTGAGCCTTACTGCCTGACAATGATTAATGACCTTTACCTGCATTCCTGTGCAAAATGAACCCAATAAAAGCCCATTGAAGAAAAGGCTCTTGGCCCTTCTCCTTTGAGAGATCAGCCACCTTTCCTCCCCAAGCAGATCATGTCTTGGTAGACTTACTCTCGTCTGGGAGGCTGGGCGGGGGGGCCTGTGGGTGGAGCCACCCCACACACTCAAGTGTTTTTCCTGTTTTCCCCAGAAATTACAAATATGTGTGTGATAAACATTCAATATCCCTTTGGTGTATGTTTGTCATCACCCTGGACATCAACTCCAAACTTTGTGGGTCCCTCTGACTCTGTGTGGTGTCTCTTATGCCTGGTGTTCTGAGCATGATGTCAAGTCAATGAAAATCATCATTGGACATCCATGTGCCCTGGCATTGGGTCCAAATGACTCTGGTGACTCCTGTCCAGCATGTGTGTCTACTGTTGCTGGTCAGCTTGAACACTGAGCTGTGTGGGGCTGTGCCACACTCTTGGGTCCAGCAGAGCCTCCAGTTAGGTTAAAGTTGTGAAAGCCAGAAAGCTTGACTATTCATTGGAATTGGGCACACTGGTGTCTGAAAAAGACTCTGTCTTTTGTCCATGAGGGAAGGTTGTCTGCCTTTAAAACAGACATTTCTACATCAGAGAATTCAGAGGTGAGCATTTAATATGGATCCAGCAAGGTTGCCTGAGAAAAACTGTTACATGAAGAAGAAGTCAAACAAGGAACCAGGCAAAACTTACACCTGCAACAGCTTCTGGCATTGTCCCTGTCTTCAGGGATACTCAGTGGCCCCTGATGACCACATCCTTTTAGGCAGGGTAGTTTGTGTCTGGACTTACACTGAGTACCATTCACAGTGTCTCTCATACAGTAATGCATGGCCTTCTGTGTGGGTCTCAGGCTCTTCATTTGCATACAGTCAGTATTTTTAATCATCTCTTAAGATGGTGAACTGGCCTTTCACAGATACAACATATTTTCTTGTGTGATTGTTAACTTTGTTTCTAATTAAACCTACCCACTCCAGTCACTTTCCTGGAGCCTGGCAGATCCAGGATATAGAGTAGTCACTGAAGGTGAATCTACAACCTTTGCAGGAGAGTCTCAGAGACCTCCAGGCTGTGTCAGGTCTCCTAGCACCTCCATCAGATGCACCTCACATTGCAAATCTGCAGGCAACAGTCTCTCATTAGGAGTGCGCGCACACACACGCACGCACACATGCACGCACACACACACACAGACACACACACACTCAAGCCCCACTTTCTTCCCAAAGTTATCATGTAAAAGCATCAGAGTCAGTACCCAGCTCAGCTCAAACTTCATGGTGCTTCCTCTGGATTAACTGCTGCAGTGAGTTTAAACTGCAGAGACCCAGGGCTGGGGCTGCTCTCATAGATATGCAGGGTCAGTGGCCGAGCTTAGTTTATCAGCACATGGAGCTCCCATTTGCATGTGCTCCTCCAAACAGGGACAGAGAAGTGAAGTTCATATGTGAGGACCCACACTTGACTCAGCGGGACAAGCACCATCATTGTGATAGTGGGAATTTATTGAAACTGGTTACTCTGTGTGCTGCAGTTATTGTTGTTGTTATTGCTATTTTCTGCCTTTGGTCACTTTAACACAATTTAATTCACAGTGATATTCCATATGCACAATGTTTCATGCTGTTCAGCTCAGAATTAACTCCCTGTCCGTGTCAAGGAATTAATTCCCTGTGTCGACACATAGAGAGAGAAGTTCATCCCCATCATCAGCCTCTGGGTGGAGAACAATGGGCACTGCAAGGGCTGCTTTCTTGTGCTTTCAAGACAGAATCCCAGCCCATTGCACATCTGTGCACTGAGAGTCCATCAGTTTTGAGAAAGAAAGTGGGAAGAAGGAACAAACACACGTAGAGAACTTTAGCTGCCCTGGACACTGTCGGTGCTCAGCCTCTTCACCCTCTGCCACCGATGACTTAACAACTATCATAGCAAGTGA
>CM052546.1:70903599-70943481 GCA_028533065.1 Trachops cirrhosus
GACCATGAGAAAATAGGAGCCTAGCTGAGGGGCAAGGGGAACTGGTTGGATCCCAGGGCACAGTAGGTTACTAAACAGACATTTTGCTCTCCTGCCTCGTGCAAGAACAAAGGATCATAAAACAGATGTAATTTAACACGTTTGGTTTGAAATTTTACAACCGGTGAGCCAGTGCCTAACCCTGTTCCCGTGCATGAGATTTGTAAGCAAATAGTTAACTGCCACGTCTGCTTCTGTATAACCCTTGCTTGCACACCCCTATATAAGGACGTAGCTGAAAGCGCTTGGGGGGACTCTCATTTGCAGCTCTTATGAGCACTGTGTCTCCGGACACATTTGGGAGAGTCTGCCCCCTGCTCAGGTTAAAAGAAACCTTGGCCAATAAAGTAACATCTTTGAAAACCCTAAAAGTCTCCGGCACTCGTTCTCGCGGTTGCTGAATATAACACACAGTTTCCACCTACTGTTTTTTATAATCAGTTGGAGGGGTAAGCAAAATGGCTTAAGACAGTAAGAGAGTATGCTATGACATTTTCAGTAGCATCAAGTAGAGAAGAGATAGGAGATCCTTTGGCCGTGTATAATGTTAACTGTGATTTTCCACCCCACTAGCAAATTATCAGAAAGGACGGAAAGAAGATAAGACTCTTGTTGGGAAGGAAAGGATTGTGAGTTGGATCTAGAAAACAGTGAGGTTGTGGGAAGTCACATTCTGAGGTAGGGTGAGAGTAAAGAGTAGTAAATAGGTGTAGTGTGTGAGAGAATAAAGTGAACCACTATAGTAATAGAATTCAGGAAATTGAGAAGTGGGCTAAGGTCTGGGAGGAATGTTGCGTAGTATTTGCAATTGTATGAAATAGCTATTATTTACAGTAATATTAAAGCAACAATCATATGACAGAATCTAAGAGATCTAGATAACAAGAATAGGGATTATGGAGCCTTGAGAAGTGTACTAATGAAACACAAATGAAGTACAGTTAATTAGCTATACACTATAAATGAGATAACAGGGGAAACATTAAATGATACATTATAGTTAGTCAAGCAAAGAAGACTATACCAAAAGAAGAGGAATACTAAAATAGTATTGCAATAAAAAGTGTAAGAATAATGTAATAATAACACAGATATGCTATTACTTGCAAGTTCAAAAAAAGAGGAAAAAAGCAGAAGATGGAAGGAAGGGATAAATTTGGAAAGAAAGGGAGAAGGATCAACACTAGAAAGAAATAGAAGCATAGGGAATTGAACGATATAACAATAATAAGAATTAAAAAAAGATACTAAATAAAAAAAATCAAGCAAAAAAAGAAAAAAAGAAAAAAAAAAAAAAAAAAAACCTTTTGTTGGCTTCAAACTGGCCAAACCAGATTTCCTGGTTTTGCTGCCTACAGCAGACTTAGAGGAGAATGCCATGGCTTTTTTTCCCTTCCTGTTTAGAGCTCCCTCTGCCTCTAGTGCACTGTGCCCAGGTCCAGCTGGGCAGGCCCAATTTCCCTGGATGGGCCCTGGGCACCAGGTCTGCACACTCCCAAGCACTCCCTCTGGAACCCACTGCAGAGTGTGAGTGCCCCTTCCAGGTTCATGGGTGTGTACTCTGTGGATTCCGAGGGGCTTGAACTTCTCCCGAATTCACAGCCTGTGCAATGGGGATCCTGCAGAACGTCCCCGCCTTTTCGGTGCTCACGGCTGTAGGCACCAGGCCTTTTACCAAAAATCACTCTCTCTGGGTTGGGGTGCAGGTGCAAGATCTGGCGGTCCCGGGACCCACTGGCTGGGCTGATCTCTCCAAAGCTGGTCAGGTGCCTCTCACCAGGGTACCGAATCTATGCGCTCTTCAGCACTCCTTCCGAAAGCTCACGGAGTGCTCGTGCCTTTACCAGTTTCACAGGTGTGCACTCTGTGGATTCTGAGGGGCCTGCAATTTCCCCAAATTTGCAGCCCGGGCACTCTGGATCATGCAGAATGCCCGCGCCTCTTTTGTATCCACAGCTGTGGGCCACGGGCCTTAAACCAAAAAACACTCTTTCTCGGGTTGGGGCACCCACGCAAGGCATGCTGTCTTTGGCTCCACTGCCTGGGCCATGATCTTCCCCAAAGCCCACTCTGTGGTCCCCAGGATCAGCACTGCTCAGTCCTTGTTTGGCCAGGGAGGGAGCAGTTGACCCAGCTCCCCCACCCTGAAAGCCCTGCCGCAGACCCCAGAGCTCTGGGGCTGGGTCTGCAACCTCCCTGCTCCCTGAGCTGATCCCTGGGCCATTATTATCCTGAAGTACCCTCCTTACTGTCTGGTCTTTCAGTGTCTGCTACAATATTTGATCTCCTATTTTCATGTATGCTGCGATAATTCTCTGTAGGATTTGCTCTTGTGCTAATCTATTTTATATGGACACAGTGACATTAAACACATTCACAATGTTGTGCCACGATTGTCACCTTCCACATCCAGAAATGCTCACTTTCCCAAACCGGCTCAGTGCCCATTAAATAATAATTCCCTGCTTTCTAGTCCCTGCTCCAGCCACCACATTCTGTGCTCTGTCTCCAAGCCCTTCACCACTCCAGGTTCCTACAGATGTAGAACCCCACAACTGTTGTGATTCTGAGTGTGGCTTATTTCTCTGGGCATTGTGTCTCTATGGCTCATACGCATTCTTGCATCTGCCCCCTTTTTCTTCTTTTTAAGGAGCAATGAAGTTTTGTGGTGAGGATGAAGCACAACTTGCTCATTGAATTTCCTATTCTATCTTTCCAGTTTACACAAGGACTAATTTGATTGTAAACAAGTGTTCTTCCTGTTTTATTGATCAGGAAGGAGGGGGCACAGCACAAGGAAGACAGACAACAGATTCAGGTGAAAGGAGTCAACACCTGATCATGTGAAATGGACAGAAAGCACCCATGACCAGAGGCTGTATGGACTTATGGAAAACAGTAATAATTTCCACAGTGTGTTTGTAGTCCTAGGCCATGTTCTCCTGCCCAACCTGGAAGCAGCAGGATGAGGAGAAAGTGGGGCATGGAGACACAGCCTGTGTGATGGGCAGAGTGGATGGGGTCCTGGGTCTGATGGGGACCAGGTCCATCTCAAAATCACAGCTGTCTCCTCATGATGCTCTTGGTACTAGGGCCCTCATCCTGTCCCTTCACTGTGGTTCTGAGGAAATAAGAGATTGTGGCAGAAAGAAGTTTCATTCAGGAAATATGAGAAGTGAGGGTGACATGACAGTCACAGAGGAGTCTCGAGTTTAGTTCCAGTCCAAGCATGGCAGGACTGAGATGCAGGAGGATCCCGTGTACCCTGGGTGCTGGAGGCAGAGAAAAGCTCTTGGATTAGTTTAATGTCCATACACTTTCTAAAACTGAAAACATGGAAATATACACAACTTGGAAGATTATAAACATAATTTTATGTTAAGAAATAGGTTGATTTCAAGATAGTTATAAATATAAACACCTATCCACTGTTCCTCTCAGTCATATCCACTCACATACTCAGTGTCTCTCATTCTCCACAAGTTACCTCTTAAAATTGCAAAAAGGAAAACTCAACTGAACCCAAACTCCATGATGAGTAGTGTGTGTTCTATTCTTACCAAGGACTAGAAGCACCTGAGAATCCAAAGCTGGGCTGCTCTTCATGAACAGAGGGGACCTTTTTGCACATCTTCCTACTATATAGGGAGCTCTGGGGTTGGACGGTAACATGGAGGACATGGTCCCAGAGTGTGACTTGTCTAAATGTCATGTGTGTTAACAATGAGCCTGTGCCATCCCCCACTGGCCAATCTGGTCCATGAGAAGTGCACATGACCTAGGACAGTGCATTTTCATAGAAGAGAGGTCTTTAAAATGACGGATGTCCTTGAAAGTCATGAGTAATGAACACACAAAGGAAATCCAAAGCTCACAACCATATGGAGCATTAAAAGTACAGGAGGATCCTCTTCACATGACAGGAGGTTTCATTTGTCCCTATTTACTTTACAAAGCAATCAGAGTAGGAACTAAGAGAGTGTGGATCTACAGCATTTGGACCCAGTGTTGGAGGAGGTGGAGCATCTGTGTGGTTCTTTGGGGGACAGAAGAGTGAACTCTTCAGAGAAGTGGACAGAGCTCCTGGGACATGTTTCTTTAGTTGAGTATGGAGTTGAATATACAGCATGTTCACTGCCTCATTTTCATGTCCTAGATTCTGTGGTAAAAGCAGGTTCTAACATTTGAGATACTTAAGAAACTCAGTCATAACTAAGTTTCGCTAAGGTGAATATTTATGTAGAATTGGAGAGAACATTCAACATATTTATGTTGAAATTTTAGAAATTTCAGATTACAGAAAGCCTTGATGTGAACAACTAATAGGAAATGGTACATATAAATACAATCATAACTGATACAAAGAGCATTATTTTCTTTATTCATTGATTACAGAATGAATAAATCATTCAAATAACCTCCCATCACTGGAGCTGTTGGATAAATCTTTATATGAAAATGTTCATCATCAGGCAGTTCAGCCTGATGCTCACCCTCAGGATGTATGTTCACACGGATGCTAGATATAGTTTTAATCAGGGAGCAAGAGAGGGGGTATGTTAGAGCCCCTGGCTCTTTGACAGTTAATTTCATAAGAAGCATCTCCTCTCTCTCACAGTCCCTATTCATGTCAGTGTGGGATCCATGGGAGTTTTTCATCTTGGCCATACATGATGGGCATCCACTAAAATTGAACCTGATGTACTAATTGTTTCAATGTGCAACATAGGAAATGGAACTCCATGCATGGGGAAGAATTACCATGGACGGTGAATGAACCTAGTCATGCTGACACTTTTGCTCTGACCTCCAGACTCTACAGGGATGCATGTGTGTGCTTGGTTCAGTTGTCATAGGAATATAGTACTGGCTGGTTGTGGGTCTTCCATTGTCAAGGGAGTCCCCATGCTTCTCCTTGCCATGTGATGGCATCAGTACTGCCCCAGGGACCAAGACAATACAAGATTGTGGGCTCAGGTGAGTAGACTTCTTAGGACCTTACCCTGAGGGAGAACTGAAAGAACTCTGTGATGTCACAGATGGTGGTGGGACATGGAACACTTGTCCACCCTTGACTTTGATGGCAGAATGTCATGTGTGTGATTCTGGGCCAGAGTCAGGAAGATAGAAATTACTCTTTGACTTTCATATACTTACTTTTCCCCAAGAACAATTCAATTGTTCAGAAATAAGGGGATGCCCTAGATCTTGCTAAGAGACCCCTAGAATAAATTCACAAACGTGACCCTAACAAGGATTCCCAGAGGATTCCTTGATGAAACTCTTCATTCAGAAGAAAGGAGGCTCCAAATGTGCCCCCTGCACAATCACAACAAATAACAAGGGTTCTTTCAGCAACATCTTCCCTGCTGCTTCCTGGGAGTGCATCTGGTCTCCTCAACTTTCCATGAATGTGTGATGTGCCTGTGGCAGCATCAGTCCTGGGTGAGGTCCTGACTGTGTGTGAGGGAGTCAGGAGGCCCACTGCTCTGTCATCTCTTCAACCCAGTCCAGTTGTCCCATTCCTCAGAGTCTGTGACACAAGAGGAAGTAAGCTGTCACAGTAGATCTATCACAGGCTAGTGCATGGACGGGTCTTAGGCTGTCTGGCTGCCCAGCTCTAAGGAGGCTGCTGGCTGTGTGTCTCCCTGCATGTCTCTGCATGTCACCTGTGTGTCTCCTCCCTTGTCTCTGTGTCTCCATTGATAGTTCCCACCTTCCTTATATACTAAAATATAGACAAAGCTGACTGGGAGACAACAGACTGTTCAAAAGAGCTTCATTCTCTGCATGCAAGCCCACTCAAGGTTATGGGAACCATTTATCAGACACAGTCTCAGGGCTATAAGAACACTACTTATCAGGCCTGTTCTCAAGGTTATGAGAAACTGCCTCCCTTAGACACAGTTTGATCCTGATGCATTTCCATATATGTTACATCTTAAGAGACAACCATGGAAAGGACTATGACTTCTTGTATATTCCATCTTTCTGAGAATGCATTTTCAGATCATATTTTTGAACAGAAAAAGATAACTGAACTCTATGGAATAACTGAATTTATGGAAACATTGGTCAATAATCAGCACACACAAAATTCATAATGAGACAGCGTGAACTGAAAGACCATTGTCATTTTGTAACTGTTGCTGAATATATTGCTGATTTTTAATCATGTTGTTTTTCAGACATAAAAAAAACTAGCATTTTTCTTAAAGCAGTTTGGTAAGTTATACTTTAATAATAGATATTGAGGCATTCATAGTTTCCTCCTGTTTGACCCCTCTGGATTTTGGACAGAATTAATGGATTATTGTTATTATTTCCATGACAATACATTTATTTCAATAAATCAAGCAGAAACCTGTTTTATTCATAACAGGACACATAAAGCCACTTTCCAGTTGTGGTTTTATCAACCAAGACTTTGAATGGACTGTCATGTCTGAGAGAGACCTGCCCAGACTCTAGATGTCAGCAAAAGTTTTAAAGGATATAGAATGACTCTGAAGCCAATAAATGTAACTTGGAGAAAGGGTCTGGTACCTTGCTTATTTGGAAGGTTCATGGCAGTCCTTCCAGGCAAGAAGTAAGTGTTGCTTTCCTGGAGGATGGCAGGGGAGAGCTCAGGACAGTTTGGAAGACTCAACAACTTAAGGAACTCACTCAAAGTTACAGGCATTGCAGGTAAAACCTAATAGCAACTTTGTGGCTTGACTTCACTGCTTCATGGGGTGAAACAAATCTCATCCTGGCAATGTCTTATAAGAGTCCAGCAAAGCACATTTAAAAGAGCCTACATAATCAATTATTATTCCTGTTATGTTTATGCAAATAATGAGGCAGAATTGAACCTTACTGCTTTAAATGAATTACCCTCTATTTGGCTCTTTGAAAAAATGAGTGTGATTCTATGTAGGAAATTTATGTATCAATAGACTCTGTACCACACAATTATGGACATTAAACTCTAGTTAAGTGACTAGTCTTCATTTTTTTTTCAGTGGGTGATGGAAAAACTACAAACAGTTTAATAAATGTGAAATTGTAGTCCCTGAAGGGGCAGGGGAGGAGATAGAAAAAATATATAGACACAATAATAGCTGCAAAATTTTCAAATTTTGGAAAACTATAAAGCCACAGATACAAAGAGCTCAAAAAATCAAATCACAAGAAACAAATAGAACTACACTAAGGCACATAATCAAACAGCTCAAAAACCAGTGATAAGATAAAATCTTTAGGAATAAAGACACATTACATACAGAGGAACAAGGAGAAGTAGGACTACAGATTTCCCATAGGAAACAGTGCAAATGAGACGACAGTGTAAATATATCTCTAAAGTACTAAAAGAAAAATTGCCCATGTAGAATTCTATACATGATAAATTTTTTTTACTTTAAAATTATTTTTATTTTTAAATCACAGTTGACATAAAATATTATATTAGTTTTAAGTGTACAACCAGTGATTAGACATTTATATAACTTACAAGGTGATTACTCCAATAAATTGTGTGCCCACCTGACACCATATATAATTAGTGCAATAACTTATAAACAGAACTAGACCCTATTTTTCTGGTTTCTTCACTAATATTGAGATTAGTCACACAATTTGACTCCTTGATTTTAAAGCCCCACTCCTACTGAGGGAGCACCACTTCCAGGCACCATCTGCGCCTTTGTCTGTGCCCAGGCCACACCTCCCCTCTGAGAGCAAGGATTTCTTGTCTCTAAAAGAAAATACATTGCTCTTCAGCAGCAAGCAGTTGCAGAAATAATTTGGCATCATTTTTCCCTAAAAGGATTCAGAGACAAAATTCTTCAGTGGGAAAGAGAGTAACTAGTTAGACAAAATCCCAGCAAGAATGACAGGCCAGATATCAATGGTCACCAAGACAGAAATCTCAGGTGCCTGGAAGCAGGCATGTGAGACAAATGAGTAAACAGGGGCACGTAGGCAGATGGCGAACTGGCGTATTGACTAGACTAATGGATGTGAGGGCCCAGGGACTCCTGTAGATACCTCCCCAACCATCATTTCTCCACAGGAGCCAAAGATACACTTGGGACCCATGTAGTCTGTATAAAACACCAAAATAACTATGAAAATTCAGTATTGGTAAAGGAGTAATGAGACAAATGCAGCAACAAGCATGCCTCAAACCATTAAAATGCCAACTCAGAGGTTAAAGTTATCACACCACTTTCTCTATTTCCATGAATATCTCACCCATCTTCTGGAGCTGGTCTTGTTCTATAAATTGCCAACATAAGAAACTTTTTCTCCTAAAAAGAAACAGCTTTCTCTCAGATCCTGGGGGAGCATGTACCCCATCTCCAGGAGCTTTTAAAATATTCAAGGGACAGAGAGGGGACCTGCTCTTTCCTGAGATTTACAAGCTAGTCATTAAAATGTTTCAGTCAGATGGGATTACTGAAGGATCAATCAACATTCACACAAATGGCCCAAGACCTTCCCAGAGAAATACAAGATGATGAACCTTTTTAGATGTACTGTATTACCCTGCTGGGAAGCAGCTGCATATTGCTATATAATTCAGAATGTCTCCAGGACTTAAATCACTGTAGCCAATAAAAAAAGACATCTCACTTCCTAGTATTCAGAAATCTCTGGAATCTCTAGCCAAAGTTGTCTTAGATAATGAAATTGCCTTAGACTACATACCAACAGAACAAAGAGTTTGCATGACCATCAACTTTTGTTGTTGTTCTTACACTGACACCTTAGTTCAGTGGAAACAAGCATCACCAAAATCAGGCAACAAACTACCTGGCATCAACAAACACTGGACTATCACACCCATCTCTTTGAAGCAAGTGGATATTGGTTGATGAATTCTTATATTCATGGATACCACAGGAACTCAGGTCCATAGAGGAGGAATTTTTATTTTAGGGTTAATATTATTTGCTTTATAGTGCTTGTCTTTATTGTTTTGAAGCCCTTTAGGACTTAGTTTTCCTATACCAGGAAAATAGAATCTGCTAGACTGTCACCTTTAAAAAGTATACCTCCTTTCAACTCATAAGTTCTTGCTTTCCAAAAGGCTCAGGCTTTTCATTCCCACAGAAGATTCAGAGGACATCAATAGCCCCATAGATATGGAGGAAGAATTAACAGGGGGAAATTGGGACACAAAAATAAAAATGTGTTCTGTTAGTTTGTCTGACAAGGAATTAGAATAAGGAATGCTAATTTGTAAATACCTCACATACTGACAGTTTCTTAGTAATCATATTTAAAGTGCTACCAGTTCCAGCCCTGCTTATACAAGAAACCACTTTGACCACAGTTTCAGGTGGTACAGATGACCTGGATGGAAGATTGATGGGAAACCACAGTTCCAGAATTATGACAGTGAAATCCATAACTGGACCAGTATGGACGCTGCCTGTATGGCCATGGCCTCGCCCCATGATCTTATTGTTTTGTTTTGTTTTTTTTTTGTCACTCTACCTCCTTATAAAAAACTGCCTGCACTGAGATGTTAATGGGCTTTGAGATGAGAGTCTCTCATCATCCTGGTTGCTGACACCTGAATACAACCACTCTCCTTCATATCAGCTCCTGATTCCCAAGTATTGGTTTTTGAAGTGGTGGGCAGTCAGACTTGCCTTTAACTGCATCACCATTGTGTCTTCAAGTGAGGGGATCCTTCCTGGTTCACGTCAGGCTATTTCTAGTTGGGTCCTCATGCAGTGGGAGAATCAGGAAGCTATCTGAGCTCATTGAAAAAGCAATAACCCTTTTCTTGGGCTACTCTCATGACCTAAGCATCTCCAAAAAAACCCGTTTTTAATACTTTCTTCTTTGTGGATGAGGAATTAAACATATAAACTTGGGGCAACACTTGTTTTCCATCACAGCAGTGCTCCAGAGGCTCTGGAATAAAGATCGTCCTTCCACCACCTTGACCTCAGTCCAGTGAAGGGATTTCATGCTCTGACTTTCAGATTGTACAGGAATAAGTGTAGAAATGGCATCCCCAGGTGTGTGGTAATTAATTGAGTTGTCATAGAGAAGTAGAACAGACTGGATGTGGGACTCCCATTGTCAAGCGTGTCACCACCCTGTTCCCTGCTGTATGATGACCACTACTGCCCACGGACAGGGAGACTTGCAAGGCTGTGATCTCAGGTGAGGAGACTCCTTAAGATCTCACCAGAATTTATAATTCATAGAACAATGTGATGTCATTGACTGTGCTGGATCCTGGAACACTGTCAACCCTCATCTTTGGTGCCAGAATGTCATGTCTGTGATGCTTGGCCAGAGAAAATTACATAGGCATTTATAGTGGACTTTCATATACTTATTTTCACCAAGCATACTTGCATTGTTCAGAAATAAGGGAACGTTCTAGAAATTTCTGGAAAGACACTACATTTCAAATCCCAAAACTTTACCCTGACCAAGATACCCAGAAGGAGGAGAGAGAAGATGGTGGAGTGGTAGGAGGGAGCGCACTCCACCTCCCTCTTCACATGGGAGAAATACCTAGCCATACTATGGAGGACCAGAGCAAACAGCCAGCATTATCACAACATATATGAAAATAGGATATCAAAAATTGTAGTGCACATTGAAAGACCAGATGGTAAGGAGACTACTTCAGGATAATAATGGCCTGGGGATCGGCTCGGGGACCAGGTAGGTTGCAGCCCCAGGCCCGGAGCTCCGGAGTCTGCTGCAGGGTTCTAGGGGTGGAGGAGCTGGGTCAACCTCTCCCTCCCTGGCCAAGCAAGGACTGAGCAGTGCTGATCCAGGGGACCGTGTAGCAGGACCTGGGGAGATCATGGCCTAGCCAGTGACTAAAGATGGCCAGGCCTTGCACGGGTGCCCTGACCATGAGAGAGTGATTTTTGGTAGAAGGCCCCATGCCCACAGCTGTGGGTACGGAAGAGGTGCGGTCATTCTGTGCAATCCCCAGTGCCCAAGCTGTGAGTTTGGGGGAAAGCAGGCCCCTCGGAATCCACTGAGTGCACACCCATGAACCAGGAAAAGGCATGAGCACTCCGCAGTGAGCTTCAGAGAGAGTGCTGAAGAGCACTGAGACTCCACACCTGGAGGAGAGACACTATACTGGCTTTGGGGAGATTGGGGCCCAGCCAATGGGCCCAAGGATGGCCATGTCTTGCGCCAGTGCCCCAAACCGGAGAGAGTGATTTTTGTTGGAAGGCCTGGTGCCTACAGCCATGAGCACAGAAAAGGCGTGGGCTTTCTGTGGGATCCCCGGTGGCCAGGCCACGCAATGTGGGGCAGGGGGCTGCGTACCCCTCAGGATTAACAGAGTTCGCACCCGTGAAACTGGAAAAGCCATGGTACCTCTGCAATAGGCTCCAGAGACAGTGCTTGGAAGTGCACAGAACCAGTACCCAGGTCCCTTCCAGGTGCATTGGACACCTGTGGCTACACTTGGGGGCAGTACTCCAGAAGCTGACTGAGCTCTGAACAGGAAGGGAAAAAAGCAACAGCATTCTCCCCTAAGTCTGCTGCAGCCAGCAAAACCAGGAAAACTGGTTTGGCCAGATTGAAACCAACAAAAGTTTTTTTTTTTCTTTTCTTTTTTTCCTTTCCTTTTTTTTTCTTCATTTTTTTATTAAGTAACTTTTTATTTTTTAATTCTTCTTATTTTTATATCATTCAGTTCCTTCTACTTCTACTTCTTTCTAGTGTTGATACTTCTCAATTTCTTTCCAAATTTATCTCTTCCTTCCATCTTCTGCTTTTTTCCTTCTTTTTTTGAACCTGCAAGTAATAGCATATCTGTATTATCATTATTTCATTATTCTTACACTTTTTACTATAATAGTATTTTAGTATTCCACTTCATTCTGTATAGTCTTTTTTGCTTCACTGGTTATAATGTATCACTTAATAGATTTTCCCCTGTTATCTCATTCATAGTGTATAGCTAATTAACTGTCCTTCATTTGTGTTCCATTACTACACTTATCAAGGCTCCATAGTCCCTATTCTTGTTATTTAGATCTCTTAGATTCTGTCATATGACTGTTGCTCTAATATTACTGTAAATAATAGCTATTTCATACAATTGCAAATACTACGCAACATTCCTCCCAGACCTTAGCTCACTTCTCAGTTTCCTGAATTCTATTACTATAGTGGTTCACTTTATTCTCTCACACACTAGACCTATTTACTACTCTTTACTCTCACCCTACCTCAGAATGTGACCTCCCACAACCTCACTGTTTTCTAGATCCAGCTCATAATCCTTTCCCTCACAAGAAGAGTCTTATCTTCTTTCCATCCTTTCTAATAATTGGTTAGTGGGGTGGAAAATAACAGTTAACATTATTCACAGCCAAAGGATCTCCTATCTCTTCTCTACTTGCTGCTACTGTAAGTATCATAGCATACTCTCTTACTGTCTTAAGACATGTTGCCTTACCCCTCAAACTGACTATAAAAAAAGAGTAGGTGGAAACTGTGAACACCTGGATACCAGAAGGAGACTGTACCATTGAAACTCATGGGGAATCTACCACAGAAGTAAACACCATAAACCCAGGGAGCCAGAACAGATCAATTTAAGAAGCTGAGGCTAGCTAAAAGAGTATCGCAAACAATGAGAAGACAAAGAAACAATCCCCAAATGAAGGGAAAGGAGGAAGCCTCAGAAAGAATGCTAAATGAAAGAGAGGCAACCCCACTATCAGATTCTGAACTCAAAACAATGATTATGAGGTAGTTCCATGAATTCTCAATGAGCTACCAGAAACTACAGGGAAGCTACAGTGAACTCACAGCAAAGTATATAAATATGAAAAAGGAAATAGAAACAATTAATAAGGGTCAAGAGGAAATAAAGAATACAATTTCTGAACTGAAGAACACAGTAGAAGGAATCAAAAGCAGGATTGATGAAGCAGAATATTGGATCAGTGAGCTGGAAGACAAAGTAGAAAAAAAGCACCCAGAACGAGCAAGAACAGGAAAAGATGATCAGAAAGAATGAAGAGGGATTAAGAGAAATGCAAGACACTATGAAACGTAACAATATTCATATAATAGGGATACGTGAAGGAGAAGAAGAAGAGCATGAGATAAAAAACATATTTGAAAAAGTAATGATGAAAAACTTCCCTAATTTGATGAGAGAAAAAGTCACACAAATCCAGGAAACACAAAGAGTCCCAAACAAGAGAAACCCAAAGAGGCCCACCTCAAGACACATCATAATAAAAATGGCAAAATTTCAAGACAAAGAGAGAATTTTAAAGGCAGCAAGGGAAAAATGGGAAACAACAAACAAGGGGGCACCAATAAGGATAGCAGCTGAGTTCTCAACAGAAACACTCCAAGCCAGAAGAGAATGGCAAAATATATTAGAAGTAATGAGAATCAGAGGTCTGCAACCAAGACTACTTTACCCAGCAAGGCTCTCAATCAAGATAGAAGGCCATATGAGGAGCTTCCCAGACAAAAGAAGTCTAAAAGAATACACCTCCACCAAACCAGCTCTGCAAGAGATGCTAAAGGGACTGCTTTAAGGAAAGGAAGGAAAAAAGAGAGAGAAACACAGGTACATAAATGACAATGAATAAGTGCCTATCAATAATAACCTTAAATGTAAATAGATTAAATGCCCCAATTAAAAGGCATAGAGTAGCTGATTGGATAAGAAAGCATGACCCACACATATGCTGCCTACAAGAGACCCATCTCAGAACAAAAGACCTACACAGACTGAAAGTGAAGGGCTGGAAAAAAATTTTCCATGCAAAGGGAAAGGAAAAAAAAAGCCGGGGTAGCAATACTCATATCAAACAAAACAGACTTCCAGAAAAGGGCCATAAAGTGAGACCCACAAGGTCACTTTGTAATACTCAAGGGAAGAATCCACCAAGAAGACATAAACATAGTAAATATATATGCACCCAACATAACAGCATCCAAATACATAAAGAAAATCTTAGAGAACTTCAGGAAAGATATTGACAGAAACACAACCATAGTGTGGGATTTTAACACCCCACTGTCAAAAATAGACAGATCTTCCAAACAAAATATCAACAAAGATATTGTGGCATCGAACAATGCCTTAGATGAAATGGATCTAACTGATGTATATATAGAGCCCTTCATCCCAAAGAAGCTAAATACACATTCTTCTCCAATGCACATGGAATATATTCAAAGATAGACCACATGATAGGACACAAAACAAACCTCAACAAATTCAAGAAAATTGAAACCATACCGAGCATATTCTCAGACCACAAGGGTCTGAGAGGAAAAATCAACCCCAATTAAAAAAACTCAAAACACTCAAGATCATGGAGATTAAATAGCATGCTATTAAACAATGAATGGGTGAAGAATGAAATTAGGAAAAAAATCAAAAAGTTTCTGGAAACAAATGAAAATGAACTCACAACAACCCAAAACTTATGGGACACAAGTGAAGGCAGACTTGAGATGAAAGTACATAGCAATACAGGCATACCTAGAAAAGATAGAAACATTTCAAACAAAAAAAAATAACTCTACATCTACAAGAACATGAGGAACAACAACAAAGACAGCGCATTGCAAGTAGAAGGAAGGAAATAACCAAGACCAGAGGAGAATTAAATGACATAGAGACTAAAAGCACAATTCTAGAAATCAATGAATCCAGGAGCTAATAATTTGAAAAGATAAACAAAATGGACAAGCCTTTAAAAAGACTCATCAAGGAAAACAGAGAGAAAACCCAAATAAACACAATCACAAATGAAAGAGGAGAGATTACAACAGATACCAGAGAAATACAAAGGATTGTAAGAAATTACTATGAAGAACTGTATGCCAAGAAATTTGAAAACCTAGGGTGAATGGACAAATTCCTAGAAAAATATAATCTTCCAAAACTCAATGAAGAAGAAACAGAAAGCCTGAAAATCCAATAAAAGCAAATAAAATTGAAGCAGTAATCAAAAAACTCCCGACAAACAAAAGCCCAGGACTAGATGGTTTCACAGCAGATTTCTACAAAGCATTTAAGGAAGAGCTAACCCCTATCCTTCACAGACTATTCCAAAAAATCCAAAAAGATGGAAGTCTCCCTAACTCTTTTTATGAGGCCAACATCATACTAGTGCCAAAACCAGATAAAGACACAGCAAAGAAAGAAAACTTCAGGCCAATATCACTGATGACCATAGATGCTAAAATCCTCAACAAAGTATTGGCAAACTGCATTCAACAATTCATTAGAAAGATCATACACCATGACCAAGTGGAATTTGTACCAGGAATGCAAGGATGTTTCAATATCCGCAAATCAGTAAATGAAATTCATCACATGAACAAAAGCAATGGCAAAAATCACATGATCATATCAATAGATGCGGAAAAAACATTTGATAAGGTACAGCACCCGTTTATGATAAAAACATGCACCAGAGTGGGAATAGAGAGAGCATTCCTCAAAATTATAAAGGCCATATATGAGAGACCTAGCCCAAACATCATACTCAATGGACAAAAACTAAAATCTTTTCTACTAAGATCAGGAACAAGAAAGGCTGTCCACTTTTATTCAAAATAGTACTGGAAGTTTTAGCAACAGTGATCAGACAAGAAAAAGAAATAAAAGGCATCCAATTTGGAAAGGAGGAAACAAAACTGTCAGTGTTTGGAAATGACATGATAGTGTACATAGAAAATCCTATGGACTCGGCCAAAAATTGCTTGACCTAATAAATGAATTTGGCAAAACAGCAGGATACAAAGTCAATATCCAGAAATCAAAGGCATTTTTGTACACAAACAATGAAACAGCAGAAGCAGAAATCAAGAAATAATTCCATTTGATATAGCAAAAAGAAAAATAAAATACCTAGGAATAAATCTAACCAAAGAGGTAAAAGACCTGTATTCAGAAAACTACATAACACCGAAGAAAGGAGTCAAGGAGGATACAAATCAATAGAAACATATACCGTGTTCATGGATCAGAAGAATTAATATCATCAAAATGTCCATATACCCAAAGCAGTCTACACATTCAATGCAATACCTATTAAAGTACCAATGCATATTTCACAGACGTAGAAAAAACACTTCAAAAATTTTTATGGAACTATAAACAACCCTGAATTGCTGCTGCAATTTTGAGAAAGAAGAATAAAGTAGGAGGGATCACAATACCTGATACTAAACTATATTACAAGGCCACTGTAATCAAAACACCTTGGTACCGGAGTAAAAACAGGATCATAGACCAGTGGAACAGAACAGAGAGCCCAGAAATAAACCCAAATCTCTATGGTCAAATAATATTTGACAAAAGGAGCAGCAACATAAAATAGAATAAAAATAGCCTCTTCAACAAACGGTGTTGAGAGAACTGGATAGCTACATGCAAAAAAATGAAACTGGAACACCATGTTACACCATACAGAAAAATAAATTCAAGCTGGATAAAAGACTGAAATATAAACTGTGACACAATTAAAGGCCTAGAAGAGAACATAGGCAGGAAAATCTCAGATATTGCATGCAGAAACTTTTTTACCGACACATCCCCTAGAGTAAGGGACATAAAGGAAAGAATAAACAAATGGGATCTCATCAAAATAAAAAGCTTCTGCATGGCTAAAGAAAACAGTATTAAAATCAAAAGAGAACCAACTGTATCAGAAACCATATTTGCCAATGATACCTCAGACAAGGGTTTAATCTCCAAGATATATAAAGAACTTACATGACTCCACTCAAAGTAGACAAACAACCCAATTAAAAAATGGGCGAAGGGCTTGAATAGGCATTTCTCCAAGGATGACACTCAGAGGATCCAGGAACACATGAAAAGATGCTCAGTGTCTCTAGCTATCAGAGAGATGCAAATTAAAACCACAATGACATACCACTTCACACTAGTAAGAATGACCATCATAAACAAAACAACAAACAACAAGTGCTGGAGAGGTTGTGGAGAAAAAGGGACCCTAGTTGGTGCGATTGCAGACTGGTAACACCCCTATGGAAAACAGTATGGAACTTTCTCAGAAAACTAAAAATGGATCAACCTTTTGACCCAGCAATTCTACTGCTGGGACTATATCCTAAGAACCCTGAAACACCAATCCAAAAGAACCTGTGCACCCCAATATTCATAGCAGCACAATTTACAATAACTAAATGCTGGAAACAACCTAGGTGCCCATCAGTAAATGAATGGATCAAAAAACTGCTACATTTACACGATGGAATTCTATGCAGCTGAAAGAAAGAAGGAGCTCCTACCCTTTGCAACTGCATGGATGGAGCTGGAAAGCATTATGCTAAGCGAAATAAGCCAGGCATTGAAAGAAAAATACCATATGATCTCACCTTTAATAGGAACCTAAACAACAAAACAAAGAAACAAGTAAAATATAACAAAAGACACTGAAATAGAGGTCAGGTTGTCAGTGATCAGAGGGGAGAGGGGAGGGAATTTCAGGGCAATTTCAGGGGAGAAGTGAAGGGTTAACAGGAACAAATATAGAGGACACATGGACAAAACTAGGTGAGCTGAAAATGGGAGGGAAGAGGGGAGGAATGGGTTGGCATGCTGGAATGGGAATAGAGGATAGAAACTGTACTGAATAAACTAAAATAAAAAAATTAAAAAAAAAGATACCCTGAAAGAGACTAGAAATTGTTGTGAGAGACTCTGTTCTCATTAGTGGGGAGGGGCTGAGGTCACTGCCCCATGTCATTCTCTGTCTTGAACACATTCCTACTACTGACTTAATTGCATTGGTAAAGGGATGGGGGAGAAACTGGGTTATGAGACAACTTTTTAAAATGTCAAAGGATAGCCCTTCTTTCTACTTATTTATGTTTAAAGTTGGACTGGATGAGAGGGTCCAATATTTTAATCTCATCAATTTTAATTGCATATTTAGAAAGATTAACATTACACCCAATCATCTTCCCAAGTTTAAAGAAACGTATGAAGTAGATTCATCATTGCTGGTTTGGATAATCATAATGTCAAATACAATAACATTTGATGTAAATTTTGATATAAAATTAATATCAAAATAAAGAACAGTCTTTCCCTTGACCAGGCTGAAGACCTCCTGAAGGTGATGGTGTGGGTGAAGCCTCTGTCCCAGTCCTGCTCTAGTTAATGGGCCACACTGCTCAGGATGTGCTGCCCAGTGTCCAGTCAAGGCCCTGCAGCTGAGGCAGGTGTCGACATGCTGTGTCTTTCCTTTCATCTCACTTCTCTCAGGGCAGTGCAGCCCCTTCCCATAGGTGAGCTGCTCAGGAGGCCTCCCAAGTTCCTCAACCACATGAGGTGCTGCAATCCTGGAGTCTCGATCTCTCAGTGACACAGAGGCACCGACTCTGGGTCAGAAGATGTTTTGAGATGTGTGAGGATGACAGGATCTGCTTGCTAGTCATACAGATCGGCTTGTAAACTGCCATCCCCACATTCACCTGAGAGCCTCCCAGGACAGGGGATCTGAAGACTTATGTCCTGGGAAGGAGGCAGGTAGCCCATGACTGGCCAAGGTTACCCATGGAGGGAAGCCAGTATACAGAGTAGTTAGTCATCTTGCATTAAATGAATAAACTGAAGTGAAACATATGAGTGTATTTAACAGCCTGGTAAATGCTTAAAACCTGATTTATTTCACCAAACCTCATATAATCCATAAATAGAAAATCTCCACTGAAGTGCCATTATTTTATAGGGCACAGAAAGGCCTACAGTGCATTTGAGAGACTGAAGACATCTGTGGAACACATGGAAATTGAGGAGCAAGTGTACTGTGATGGTCACAGAGGAGTGTCCAAGTTCTGGTCCAAGGATTCAGGATCAGTCATAGGAGGAACACGAGTGACATGCGTGCTGTAGGCAGAACCAAAGCTCATGTGGATGCTGCAGTTCCAAGGCCATCAAGCATGATTGTCAAACTGGTCCCCTGCAGGCTTTCAATTGTCAGGCAGGACCTCCCACATTAGTGGCTGAATCTGAGACACTCATTCTATGGGGTCGTTACAAGGCACAGGAGGAGACCAAGCAGTCTCATATTCTTCTGGACCATAGACCACAGCTCTGCCTTCCCCAGAGACTCGGCCCATGTGAGGAGACAGCTGTGAGCCACCACATTCCAAGGGAGGATTTCACTTGGAACTGAAAGAAAAATTTGCATGCAAGGCAGGCTTTTCTCTATAAGTGGGAAAGCACAGAGTTCCAATGCCCCGTTCATTCTGGGACCTCTATGAAGACATGTTTCTCTTGAAATCACTCAACCTGTGATTCGGGTATAGGATGTCACCTGGCTTCTGTGACACATTGGAATGAAATCAACAGACACCCTCACCGTTCTGAGCATAAGAAGAAATTGTTGATGAGGTGTGGGGGGCACTTTTAAATTCTCTTCCAATCAGATTTAAAAGGGATACCATTTGTGTACAGCTTCTGAATTACAAAACTCTAGTATATCCATAATTAACAAAAATTAAGATTATAATTTTACACAAGAAATATCTACCATGGCAGAAAAAATATGGGAATATATCAGTCATTCTCAATGTATCATTTCCTTTTTTTGTTAAATCTATTTTATTGTTGTTCAAGTACAGTTTTGTGGCTTTGTTTCTTACTCTATGATGCCGTTTTGTTTCCAGTAATTCACTCCCAAACACAGACAGGTACGACATCCTGAACTCTTTTTTTTTAAATATTTTTATTCATTTACTTTTAGAGAGAGTGTAAGGGAGGGAAAAAGGAAGGGAGAGAAACATCATTGTGTGGCTGCCTCTCACATCCCCCCACCGGAGATCCTGCTCACAACTAAGGCATGTGCCCTGAAGGAAAACCAAACCAGCGATCCCCCACTTCACAGTCCTTTACTCAATCCACTGAGCCACACCAACAAGGGTGTGATTTCTTGATGTTGAAAGTTTTGTGATGGTGTCTAAGGTCCCTGTAAAAACTCTTCCTTTACATAGGTCCTTTGAAAATTGCAGAGATCACAAAATAACCCCAGCAGAACTAATCACAATTTTACCTGAATAAACAACTAGAAAAGAAAAAAAACACGACTGTGTATTTTTACAACTCAGAAACCTATATTTGTTGTAAAGATTATGGCAGTGGCTTAACTGATCTCTTTTCTCAGACTAGTGTTGTCAGTGATGCTGTGGTTCAAGGGACAGGAAATGAAGATAATTCTAAGTACAGATTAGCTCATGTGCAAGGGAACTTCTACCATCATAGGAAACACTCACTCTGAGCCTTTCTAAGTCCTGTTTCTAGAGATAATCTCTATGATCAGAGGGTGCTGGGATCTTCCACACAACATATAATTTACTTAATGTTTAATAAACACCTTCTTCTATCAGACATGAAATTTGGAAACATAGTCATGCACTCCTCTGTATTTTTTGGCCTAATATATCCTTGTTAGGGAAAATTTATTTAATTTTAGCAAAGTGTGTTTTATCCATATTAAAATGGATCTCGTGTTAGGTGTTTTTTTCCCAAAGATCTCCCCAGGAAAAGCTCAGCCTTCATTAGTCATGTTTATGGTCACAGCAGACATAGGGACTGGAGCAGACACTTTGCAAATGAGTAAGGGGAAGATGCTGGACAAAGAGTCACATAGACAACTATGCCTTATTTTCATGAACACAGTTTACTAGACATATGGGTTTAAAGACTTTTGTAGGGGAGGATACAAAAAGAAGTACAGGGCATGATAGAGATAGTGTATATCATTTTAGAAAAGAGGAGTTCATTAGAAAGAGAAATGTTGAAGATTCTGTAGGTAGAGATCAAGAGAAACAAAGAACACATCACTGGTACAAAAGTGGAAAGGGGATTACTTGTTACCCATTCACATTTTCACAGTTTCTGTGTTACAGTTGGTAACTAGGTCACAGGTGTGGGGGATGAAGACTTAGAAATATTTTAGATCATTACTCCTGTGGTCACACCAAGACTTACCCAAGCTGAATAATTCACTGGGGCTCCATTTATAAAATCTCTCAACACTGACAGGGGAGGGAGGACACCCCTGACTGGAGGAGCCATGGTGATGGTGTGTCAAGATAAACATCGTTTCTTTGAAGCAAGACAATTGACTCAATCCAAGTTCATCATCATCCTCATCCTCATCATCAATATAACCATTGTCTTCATTGCCATCACCATCATCATAAAGATAACCACCATAATCATTGCCATCACCTTTATCATCATGATCGCCATCATCATCAATATAAATTGCTTTCTTATAATCATTCTTCCTTTCATTTTCTGTATGCATGAATATCATTCACACATTATGAAATTTATCTCATGTTTTGCTCATTTTGATCGTTAGGGGAAATAGGTAGTCGCGATTTATATTATTTTATATTTGACTTGTCAAATGAAATCTTATTCCCACCTCTTCTTCATCTGCCCCACACAGAAAATCTGATGAGTCTAGGTCCCCTCTTTAGATGCCATTGGGAGACTGAAACCACACAATTCCCTAAAGCAGATTCCCCTCACATACACCTCAATAAAATAAAAGCCCTCAGGAAGTTTCTTTTCCTGGCTCCATCAAAGCATGTTTACCTGGTGAAGTACTCTTCTTGTTCTTCCCAAAGATTTTAACTATGTGTGTGATAAATGTTCTATGTCCCATTGCTTTGTGTTTTTCATGAGCCTGGTCATCCACACAAAATGTTGTGGGCCAATTTGCTTCTGTGTAATATAACCTACACCTGGTGCTGTGAGCATGATGGCAAGTCAATGACCATCACCAATAACCAACAAAATAACACTATTTTGTTCCCTGGTGTCGGGTCCATATGCTCTGATGAACACTGCCAAGCAGGCACGTGTCCTGCACCTGGCCAGCATAGAAACTGAGCTCTGTGGAACAGTGCCACACTGTTAGGTCCAGCACAGCCTCTGGGTACATTCAACTACAGGTGTCAGAAGAATTGATTATTCATTGGAATTGGACACAAGAGTGTCTGAAAATGACTCTGCCTCTTACCTATAAGGGAAGGTTATTTCTCTTTACAATAGACACTTCTAACTCAGAGAATTCAGAGGGAAGCACAGAATCAGGAAACCAGAGAGCTTGCTGAGGGAAACTGTTACAGGAAGAGGAAACCACACATGAAACCAGCTCAACCTTCCCCCTGCAGCTGATCCTGCAGTTGTCCACATTCAGAGATGGTCAGTGCCCAATGGTTATGACTCCTCCTGCTGGAAGTTGTAAGTCTTTCCCCACACTGAATTTCCCTCTTTCTGAGTTTCATGCAGTAATACATGGCTGTGTCCTCAGCTTTCTAGCTGTTCATCTAGATAAACAGTGCTTTCTTTAATTTAAATTATTTTATTGTTCAATTACAGTTGTATGCATTTTCTACCCATCACCCTCCTACCCCCTGCAAACCAACCTCCCTCTCTTGCTTCCACCCTGCCTTGGTTTTGTCCCTATATCTTTTATAGTAGTTCCTGAAGACTCTTCACCCTACTATCCCCTCCCACATCCCCTCTGATTTATGTCAAATTGTTCTTAATTTCAATGACTCTGGTTATATATTGCTTGCTTTTTTCTTTTGTTGATTAAGTTCCAAGTTGAAGGTGAGATATGGTATTTGTCCCTCACTGCCTGACTTATTTCATTAAGTATAATACTCTCCATTTCCATCCATGCAGTTTCAAAGGGTAGGAGCCCCTTCTTACTTTCTGCTGCATAATATTCCATTGTGTAAATGTACCATAATTTTTTGATCCACTCATGTACTGATGGATACTTAGTTTTCTTCCAGCACTTAGCTATTGTAAATTGTGCTGCTATGAACACAGGGGTGAGTGGGTTGTTTTGGATTGGTGTTTCAGGGTTCAAATTCCTAGAGTGAAATTGCTGGGTCAAAAAGCAGTTTCATGTTTAGTTTTCTGAGGAAATTCCATACTATTTTCCACAGTGGCTGCACCACCCTTCAGTCCCACCTACAGTGCACTAAGGTTCCCTTTCCTCCACATCCTCTCCAACACTTGTTTGTTGATTTATTTGTGATGGCCATTCTGACCCATGTGAAGTGGTATTACATTGTGGTTTTAATTTTCATTTCTCTGATGGCTAATGATGCTGAGCATCTTTTCATTTATCTCTGGGCCCTATGTATGCCCTCCTTGGAGAAGTGTCTGTCCAAGTCTTTTGTCCATTTTGTAATTGGGTTTTTTGTCTTCTTGGAATGAAATTGTAGGAGTTCTTTATGTTTTGGAGATCAAACTCTTGTCCGAGGTATCATTGGCAAATATACTTTCCCATGTTGTTGGTGTCTTTTTATTTTAATGTTGCTTTCTGTAGCCATGCAGAAGCTTTTTAATTTGATGAAGTTCCATTTGTTTCTTTTTCCTTTAGGTCCCTTTCTTTAAGAGAGATAAGCAGTGCTTTTGAAATAATCACTTGAAATGGCAAAACTGCCATCCACTGATGCAGTGTATTCTGTTGTGTGACTCTTAGCTTTGTTTCTAGTAACACCTCTGGATTCCAGTCTCTTTCTTGGAGGCTGGCTGATAGAGGTTATAGAATACTCACTGAAACTGAATACAGAGCCTTTGCAAGAGAATTTCAGATTCCAGCAGGCTGTCTCAGGTACCCCTCAGACTCCATCAGCTGCATCTCACATTGGACACCTGTAGACAAGAGTCTCTCATTAGGAGTACACACACATTCACACACTCAAACCCCACTTTATTCATAATGTTACATGTAAAAGCATCAGAACCGGTGCACAGCTCAGCTCAAACATCATGGTGCTTCCTCTGTGATAACCGCTGAAGTGAGTACACACAGCAGAGAATTGGGAGCAAGGGCTGCTCTTTCAGGTGCAGGGACAATAGTGGGGCTGGGTTTATCAGCACATGGAGCACACCATTTACATATAGTCCTCCAATTAGGGACACAGAAATGAAGTCCATGGGTGAGAGACCCTACTTGATTCAGAGGGACAAGCATCTTTGTTGTGAGAGTGGAAATTTTATAGGTGGATGGTTAGTCTGTGTGCCATAGAGTTATTGTTGTTGCTAATTTCTACCATTGATCAGTTTAACACAATTTAATTTACTGAGATATTCCACATAGACTGTGTTCCATGCTATTCACCTCAGAATAAATGTCCCTTGCAACCTTGTCCATGTGTCAACACACAGAGGGAGGTTCATCCCCATCATCAGCCTCCTGGGTCTGAGTTCAGTGGTCACTGCAAGGACTGTTCTTTGTGCTTTCAAATCAAAATCCAAGCACATTGTGCATCTATGCACCAAGAGTCCATCAGTGTTGAGAAAGGGAGTGGGAAGTAGGAGCAAAAACATGTAAAGTGTTTTAACTGCCCTGAACAAACTCTGTTCTTAGCTTGCTCCCTTTCTGCCCCCAATGACTTACCAACTGTCACCTCAAGTGACTGATGTGCATGCCACACAAAACCACTAATATGTAAGGGGATACTATGATCCAGACGCCACACTGTCATTATTATATGCTATATCTGGGAAATTTGAAAACATGGCATGCTTAGTTAAAATGATCAAACCTAAGTGAACCCTTTAACACCCTTGGCCAATGCACCTCCTGAGTGTTGCTCCTGTCCACACCTTCAAACACACATCAGACGTGCCCCTGTGACATGGGGACTGGGAGAACAATGGATTACACCTCCAGTGCAACCTGGACTTCACTCCATGCTGTTGTGGTAAATGCTGAAAGGGTGCATGGATTAAAACCATTTCTAATGCTGCCTTCCTGCTACATCTGTTTACGAGCCTCTCATTACATCCAATCAGAACATTTTACCTGTGGAAGAAAATAGCAGAGAAATACTTCCCTGGAACACCACTAGAAGAACACCAATGGTGTACTTTTTACAACATAAATAGCAGTGAAACTCTAGATAATCAACCCATGTGGTCATGTTACACTACAGTCCTAAATCATTCTGGTTGTGGTAACAAAGTTCTGTGGCCGGAGACATTAGCCAAAAAAATCTATTTCTCACAGATCTGGATGTGAAAAATGCAAGAATAGATGCTGACCATTTAGGTGTCTGGTGAGAATCTGCTTCTTAGATTGCTGTTCTCTCTAATCTCAGAGAGTAGTTGGGGCAAGGCAGCTTCCTCAGTCCTCTCTCATGAAGTCCCTGACTCCATTCATCAGAGCTCCATCCTGGGACCAACTCTTCTCCTGAGGTCAGGCATTCTAACACTATAACATGAGTTTCAAATTTTAATGTGTGAGTTTTTGAGTGACACAAGCACCCATAGGAACACCAACGGAATCAAATTGTGTTTCTGTCCAGTTGGAAGGCTACTCCAGCAGACCCCCCCAAACTGAGGATCCTTATAGTCCTGTGGAAACTTCTCATCTTTGGAAGCAAAAAAGGGATGCAAGCGCTTCAGAGTGAGCTGAATATCTTGTAGAGTGAACAGGTTGCAGCCTAAATGTTGAGCTAAGATGTCCATATAATTTATTAGTTCCTCTTGTTGCTTACATATAACAAATATTCTCATTTTCTAGGGTTTGCATTTGTGTTCTACCTATAATGGTTATTGCTTCATGTTCTCACTCCTGATTCCTAGGAGTTTGATGGAATAAGAAGTAAGGATCATTTTTTCATGTTGGATGCTGACATGGTAAGATTCATCCCTCTCTCTCCTCTTGTGCACAGGTGGGGCATATATAGAGAAAGTGGTGATTCTCTGTAGTTCCATACAGGTGGGAGATTAAAACCACATGAACTAATCCTGTGAGCAAGAGCCTCTTCAACCTTGATACGAATGAACAACAACAACTGGACTGAGGCTCCTTACCTGACGTGAAACAGCCATTCTTGACTTGCTGTAAAGTCTCTCCTGCTCTCAACAGACTCCACAATGAAGTAACAAACTATTTCATAGCTCCACTTTGTGTGTGACATCATCATCCTGGACACCTGTACCAAGTTAGGGTGGAGGTCACTCTACACGTACATGATGTCAACGGCTATTGGTGTCATGAACATGGAGTCAAGTCAATACTGTCTCCCTCAGGGCACTTTTCCTCTGTCATTGGGCTCATATGCCCTTTTGCCCACTGTTCAGCATACATATGTCTGCTGCTGGCCGGCTTGGACTCTGAGCTGTTCACTGTTGGGTACAGCAGAATGTCTGGTTGGATTTAACTGATGTGGGTCATGAAGATTTGATGATTCAACTATGATTCACTAGGATAACACTAAGCAAATGTTGTGACTTTCTGCCTCCTGTGCATGTGAAGAGGTTTTCCCACTATTACAGCAAGTCTCTGGAATTCACATAGTTAACATGTCAGCATAGAATCATGAAGGAAGTCAGGCTTCTTGAGAGAAACTGCTGTGCAGAATTAACCCCACACCTGCCAGGAAACCAAGAGTTAATGTTCATTTGCAGCTGTTCCTGAAACTAACCCAGTCCTAGATGTGACCTGAGCGCCCCCTTCCTGTCCTGAGTATCCCCTGCAGCCCAGCCTTCTTGTCTCCTTCCGGGAGGTTTCTGTCTGGGCTCACAATGATTTCCCCTCACTGTGTCTCTTGCACAGTAATACATGGCCGTGTCCTCGGATCTCAGGTTGTTCATTTGCAGGTAGATCGTGTTCTTGCCATTGTCTCTGGAGATGGTAAATCGCCCCTTCACAGAGTTGGCATAGTATGTGCTACTAGCACCAATTGCTGAGACCCACTCCAGCCCCTTCCCTGGAGCCTGGCGGACCCAGCTCATATAGTAGCTACTGAAGGTGAATCCAGAGGCTGCACAGGAGAGTCTCAGAGACCCCCCAGGCTTCACCAAGCCTCCCCCAGACTCTACCAGCTGCACTTCACACTGGACACCTGCAAACACAAAGATATCAGGTCAGGAACTCTTGACTATTCACTTTATCTCTCAGACATATCCACTTACATACTCATTGTCTCCCATTTTCTAGAGATTACCTGTTAAAACAGCAACGAGGACAACCCAGCTGAGCCCGGACTCCATGGTGAGTGATCTGTGTTCTGTCCTGAGCAGGCACTGGGAACACCTGAAAATCCTTGGCTCTGATCCTGTCCCAGAGCTGCAGGGTCAGGGTTGGGCTGCTTTTCATGAGCAGAGGGGCCTTATTTGCATGTCTTCCTGATATATAGGGAGATCTGGGGCTGAATGTTGACATGAAGGACATAGTCCCAGAGTGTGACATATCTAAGTGCACATGTCTGTTACCAGTTACTCCCCACATGTTAGCCTGTACTAGTCCATGAGATGTGTACATGACCAAGGAGAGGAAATTTTCATAAATGAGAGGATTTTAAATAAGAGATGCCTTTGAAATTCAAGGGTTTAATCTCCAAGATATATAAAGAACTTACATGACTCCACTCTAAGAAGACAAGCAACCCAATTAAAAATGGGCAAAGGACTTGAATAGACACCTCTCCAAGGAGGATATACAGAGGATCCAGAGACACATGAAAAGATGCTCAGTATCACTACCTATCAGAGAGATACAAATTAAAACCACAATGAGATATCACTTCAAGCCAGTCAGAATGGCCATCATAAGCAAACAAACAAACAAACAAAAAACAACAAACAACAATTGTTGGAGAGGTTGTGGAGAAAAAGGGACCCTAGTACACTGTTGGTGGGATTGCAGACTGGTAAGACCATTATGGAAAACAGTATGGAACTTCCTCAGAAAACTAAAAATGGATCTGCCTTTTGACCCAACAATTCCACTGCTGGGACTATATCCTAAGAATCCTGAAACACCAATTCAGAAGAACCTATGCACCCCAATGTTCATAGCGCACAATTTACAATAGCTAAGTGCTGGAAACAACCTAGGTGCCCATCAGTAAATGAATGGATTGAAAAACTGCAGTACATTTACACAATGGAATTCTACAGAGCAGAAAGAAAGAAGGAGCTCATACCCTTTGCAACAGCATGGATGGAGCTGGAAAGCATTATGCTAAGCAAAATAAGCCAGCCAGTGAAAGACAAATACCATATGATCTCGCCATTAACAGGAACCTAAACAACAACACAAAGAAACAAGTAAAATATAACAAAAGACACTGAAATAGAGATCAGGTTGTCAGTGACCAGAGGGGAGAGGGGAAAGAATTTTAGGGGAGAAGGGAAGGGTTTACAGGAACAAATATAGAGGACACATGGACAAAAACTAGGTGAGCTGGAAATGGGAGGGAGGAGGGGAGGCATGGGTGGGTGGGCTAGAATGGGAATAAAGGATAGAAACTGTACTGAATAATGACTAAAATAAAATAAATTAAAAAAAAAAAGAAAGTCAGAGAAAATGAGCACACCAAGGAAATTCAGTGCTCACGACCACGGGGAGCATTAAAATTCCAGGAGTTTCCTGTTCTTGTCATCGGAAGTTTCATCTGTCATATTTCCTGTACAAAGTGATCAGACTACGAACTAAGGAGACAGTGTGACCCCAGAACTCATGGACATGGTGTTGGAGGAGATGGAGGGTTTGTGTGGTTCTTTTGGAAACAGAAGCCGGAACCCTTCCCAGAAGCGGGCGGTGTGGCCTGGAACATGTTTCTTTAGTGGAGTTTGGTGCTGAATATGCAGCATGTTTACTGCCTCACTTTTGTTTTCATTTCCTAGACTCTGAGAAAAGTAGGTTCACACATTTGGGATGCAGAAGAAAGTCATTCATAAGTAGATGTGCATAGGTGAAGTTTTATGTAGAAATTAGGGAGTAAGTATGTGGAAACTTTATAAATTAGATTATAGAAAACCTTGGTACAAACGACTAACAGAAAATAACAGGTATAAATAAATTAATAATTGATATGAAGAGCATTATTTTCTTTATCCACTGATTACAGGATGAATAAATCATTCAAATTACCTCCCATTACTGGAGCTGATAGATCTGACATTATGTTAAACTATTCATCATTGTCGGTTCAACCTGTTGCTCTCTATTAGTATCTGTGTTTACATGGATGTTCAATGCAGCTATTATCAGGAAGCAAGGGAGGGTGTATAATGGAGCCCTCCGAGTCTTTGACAGTTAATTTTGCAAGAACCATTTCCTCTTTCTCACAGTCTCTATTCATATGTGCATGTGACCCATGGAAGTTTGTCATCATGGCCACACATAATGGGGGGGATCCCCCCATTCTGAACCTGAACCTGATGTACTATTCTGAACCTGTACCTGATGTACCAACAGTATTGATGTGCAAAATGGAAAACAGTACTCCATACATGGAGATGAATTTCCATGGATGGTGAGTGAGGCTGGTTTGAACTGACACTTTCACACTGACCTTCAGAATGTACAAGAACAATGTGTGTAGATTGCAGTGCCAGGCATGTGATAATTGTTTCAGTTGACACAGGAAGATAGTACAGGCTAGATATGGGTCTTCCTTTGTGAAGGGTGTCTCTATGATGCTCCTTGCTGTGTGATGACATCAGTACTAGCTCAGAGACAGGGGCATTCACAGGCCTTTGATCTCAGGTGAGGAGAATCCACAGGATCTCCCCCCAAAGGAGGGCTGAAAGAAGGCTGTGATGTCACAGACTGTGCTGGATCTTGGACTTTACTGCCAGAATGTTACTTGTGTGATGCTGGGCCAGAGACAAAAACATAGAAATCCCCCTTTACTTTCATGTACTTACTTTTCCCCAAGCTCAATTCTAATTTTCAGAAATAAGCAAATGTACTAGAACTTACCCAGCATCACCTTGTTCAAATACCCAAAGGTAACACTGAACTGACCAAGGATTCCCAGATGGCACCTCAATGAAACCCTTCATTCAGAGGACAAGGAGGCTTCAAATGTCACTTGCACAATGACAACAAATAACAGGAGACCTTTCTGTAGCATCTTCTCTGCCTCTTCCCTGCTGTGCATCTGGTCTCCTGAAACCTTCCCTGAACTTCTGATGTGCCTGTGGCAGCATCAGTCCTGGTCTCAGATCCTACCTGTTTGTGAGGAAGTCAGGAGGCCCATAACCCTATCATCTCCTCTACTCATCCAAACTGCCCCACCCCTCATGGTCTGAGTGTGACACACTCAGTATGTGGGTCATCACACTGTGCCTCTCACACAGTAATACATGGTCAGGTCCTTGGCTTTGAGACTGCTCAGGCCCATATGTGCTGTGCTCATGGGTGTGTCATCTGCAGACATGGTGACTCTGCTCTGGAACTTCTGTGTGTACTTTCTTTCAATATCAACAGGGTGATTCTCCCAACCCAATGAAGCCCTTGTCCTGGGGCCTTTTGCACCCAATGCATCCAGTAGTCTGTGAAGGTGTATCCAGAAGCCTTGCAGGAGACATTCACTGAGTCTCAAGCTTTCTCACCTCAGCAACAGACTGTACCAGTTGCACTTGGGATGGGTCACCCATGGAAAATAGAAAGGAGTTTGTGAGAATGCCCTTTGACTGTCCTTGGTCCCCTCATCAACCCAGAGACTGGAGAGCTTCTTATCTATAGCCACTGCCACCAGGAAGAAGTCTCTTCTGCTGCAGTCCATGGTGAGGGGATTTGCCATCAGGACATCTGTAGGAGAGGGTGTGACTGTGGGTGATAATCTCAGGGCCCAGGCATACTCGTATTCAACCTAGTCTACCTCTCTCCTCTACATATTCATGAGGCGGAGTGTTTCATGGCTGAAGTCCTTAACCCACCCGAGAAAAGTTAGAGGACACGAGACCGTATTCAATGGGAGTCCAATGGACCTGGTCATAATCCTTGTGTGAATATATGTGTCCCCTACCAGGTCTCTAAGTTCTGTAAATGAAAAGCTACTCCCCCAGAGAAACAAACCCCCACAGGACTTGCCTCTCATTGTTAACCCACCTTTGAGTGACACAGAGACATCTGGGCCAGTCTGGCCTTGATACATGAATATCTTATTACTGGGCCAGCGTGTCTGCAAAATTCTCCACCCAGTAAGTTAATAAAGTAATCCCTGTGTCAAGCTCCTTACAATTGAGATATAAAGAAGCCATAGAAATGCCCTTTTTGGCTATGGTATCCATGCATTATATTTTTGTAAATGCTCTAATGGAATAGGATATTTACAGTCACCTCATGTCCAACTCTACTTTAGATGTTTTTATGGAAAAAAGGAGGATGCAGGACCTCACAGAAAATTCCTCCCCAGTTCTGTCTCCTCCTGATCCTGGGGGTGCTGCCCCGAGCTCCTGGGTCCCAAGTGCCCCCTGCTGCCCAGTCTGAGTCCTGCAGGGGAGGGTCCTGTCTGGGCTCAGAGGGCATAGACATGTCCTTGGCAGTAGTTGAGAATTGAAAACAGTACCCTGACTTCAGAATGCTCCCACAGGGACACCATGTGCTTTGACATCTCTAGACACAGAGATCTGATCTTACTAAACCCTACTGACTCTGCAGAGGACCTCCAAACAAGGGCTCTATGAGTCACCAGGGAGCCCCTTTCCTGGAGCTGCCTGATGCACTGACACAGCCAACGCTTCTGAGTCTGGAAGATCTCAGGCTTTTTGGAGGCCTCTGGTGTCCTCAGATTCCTCCATTCAAAGGTCCCATCTGAGGACTGTGTATGAGGCCCTAATCCCATAACATTTCTATTGTTCAATTATACACACACACACACACGCACACACACGCATACACAGAGCGATGATTTTCATGGTAATTCTCTTGAAGTCTCCGTTCTCCCCTATTCCCACCATATGGGCTGGGACTCCACATGAGTTCTAGGCCTGACTGTTACTTGCGCGGTGAGTGAGGTCAACTCTGTGAGGGACACCCTAGCTTTTCTTCCTTTATCGATTCTCCATCACGCTGGTTGTCTTCTCTTCTGACCACGTGACTTGAGGACCTCAGACCCCAGCATCCTGCACAGAAATAAATTCAGCTCAGTGACCTCCAGCTGCACCTGTCAGAGGCTGCAGGAACCACCATCTCCTCCTGCATCTGGGTTTCTGGTTCAGTCATTGTTGACATCCCTGCACTGATCGAGTCATCAGAAGTGAGGCCTCAGGCCCTGATGGTCATTATTCAGGCTCCCTTTCCAAGCTGGTCATCTCTGGGGTCAGTCATGGAGGAGCTGTGTGATGTTTCCCATGTGGACTCCATGTCCTCAAATCCAGCAGCCCAGCAGGCACTGAGTTCTCAGTTCCTGGGACAGGCACAAGCATCTATTCTGGTTTTCACTGGCTGAGGAATGCCACAGGTGGTTTCTACATAAGAGAGTAAGAGAAAGTCGCCATTTCCACAGGATTAAGGACCTGTGCTGGATTTATCAAGCGTGTGTCAGTTCTATGTGCCAGCACATCACTGGAGTTACTTCGTAGTTACATTTTATATTGATCTTGTCATTATCACATATTACTACCCTTGGCACTTGTATCAGGCAAACATACTTCTTGGTAAATATTCACAATAATTTGATTAGTCAAATGCATCTTTTTTTTGTTTCAGTGTATGTGCATCATGGGTATTCCCACGTGAAAGTGGGTTGCAGTTGGATATTATCTGAGATCAATATGGAAAAAATCATTTGCAAGATCAATCACTGAGGACTTGTGCCCTTGGCTTGTTGTAAGCTTAGTCTGCTAACGCTGTCACAAGTGAGCTCTGATGCCACACAGTGCTGCTCATTCCACCTTCAGTGATCTCTTAGTCATCACAAGGCTCCTGGATTTGTAATGATCGTCAACAGACTAGGACACAGGGAATATCAGGGAACAGTTTTTCAATTTGTAATATGACATTAATGTGATCCACCCTCATGTTCACCAAGTTCCCAGTACTGTTTCAAGTAAACATAGGAGTGGGTTCTCATGGGCACATTCCCTATGAAGAGCAAACTTGCATGCCCTCTTCTTTACACAGCATAGCTCATGGTCTTCCAGAGAAGCAAACAAAAATGTGCATTTACATTTATTATTTATTAGGAACCAAAGTTCATATTCTGCACAGTGAGACCTCCCAAACGTTGATGAGCTGTAGTGGCTGGCAGCAGACACAGGAGAGCTGCTGTCATAACTCAGCCTGAGTTAAAGGCTGAGTACAAGGGTGCCCAGGGCAGGAGAAGACCACTGCCCCAGCTCCAGTATCCAGCATGTGGGTAAGAAGGACTTACTTTTCTCTCCTTCACTGTTTCTTCCAGTCAGCCATTCAGTGGAGTGCAGGGTGCCCACCCACACTGAGGAGACCCATTTGCTTTACTGCACCACCAATTCAAAGTTAAGTTCATGTGTAAATACACTATGGATAAACCCAGGAATGACTTTCAGACAAATGTTCCAGCACCTTGTCATCTTCTCAAACTAACACAAAAGTCAGCAGACACAACACAGATATTTAGGGGAACAGTTTCTTAGATCTTGGTTATATGAACTTGCTCAATATGTTTAAATGGGGAAGAAATCACTTTAGACTCATCAGGGTGGACACTTTCTTATGTATCTGCAGATTGAACGTGAGATGGAGAGGAAGCTCCAGGCAAGAGATTAAAATTGCTCCTGAAGAAGCCCTGTGTTGGGGACCACTCTGGGTGGTTTCCAAGACTGCAGCCCCATGAGAATGAACCCTGAAATAGGCTAGTAAGTCTCCCCGGAAAACCAGGCAATGCAGGTGGCAAATATGACCTGACTCTTACACTAAGGGTTCCTTTGGGAATCAGGCCTGAAATGTACATTGTATCCTTTGAAGCTTGCTCTGGTTCATTTTGGATAGGCCAGGTGATATGAACCCCATGTTTAAGTTCAAGGCATAAGGAGTAAACTCCTCATCTCATGAAACACGACTTAAAGACCTTCAGGTGTCAGCATGGCCAACAGACCCTGACCTATGACAGATCTCTGTGTTCCTTCCATTGTTATCTCTACATAATACCTCTTTTTGTATGACTATAGCCTTTTGACTCTGACTGATGAGATATGCATGTATTCAGTATACACCTACACATACCATTCCCAATAAAAGCCATTGGGAGAAGGTCTTGGGGCATTCTCCACTACGGGGAATTGCCAACACCTTTCTGTCTGGAACAGCAAGATTGTATCCAGGATGACCATTTTACCATCCACAGCAGATGGGAGGATTCTGTTGGACAGAGATCCTCTCACACCCTGTGTCCTGAGTGTCCACTGCAGCCCAGCACTCCTGTACCCCACAGGTAGGTTTGTGTCAGGTCTTATGCTGACTCCCCTTCACTGTGTCTGTCACACAGTAATACATGGCCATGGCCTCAGTTCTCAGGCTGCTCATTTTCAGGTAGAGCTCATTCTCAGTATTGTCTCTGGAGAGGTCAATTGGCCTTTCACAGAGTTGGCATAGTATGTGGTATTTCCATCAGTGTTTATTCTCCAAACCTACACCAGCCCCTAGCATAGTGCTTGACAGGCACCGCTCATATTGTAGCTACCGAAGGTGAATACAAAGGACCTACAGGAGAGCCCCAGAAACCCACCCAGCCTCCACCAACCCTTCCCCAGACTCCACCATCACAGTGGACACCAGCAATCACAAAGATGTCAGGTCAGGAAATTGTCCTTCATCCTCTGTTTCTCTCCATCATATACCCAGATATATTCAGTGTCTCTCCTTCTCCATAAATTACCTCTTAAAATAGCAACAAGGAAATCCAAGATGAGTCCAAACTCCACAGTGTGTGGTCTGTTATGTCCTGAGCAGGGACTGGGAACACCTGAGAATCCCAGGCTGGACTCCTGTCCCAGAGCAGCAGGTTCATGATTGGGCTGCTCTGAATGATATGCATATAGGGTTCCTCTTTTCATAAACATATGGGCTCCATTTTCATGTTCTCCTACTGTATACAAAGCTCTGAGTTTGGATGCCAAAATGAGGAACATGTCCCCATAGCACAACTTGTCCAAGGGAACATGTCTGGTAAAAATTACTCCCATGTCTTGGGCAGTTTGTCTCAGTCAGTTGTAGAATTGTCTTGTGACCTGAGGTTAGGGTTTTCAACCCAGGACTGGGTGTGTGTAATCCTCTCTCTGGGTGTTAGAATCTACTGGGACATGGAGAACCCAAGCCACTGCTCTGCTGGACCAAAGAATGTGTGCATCACCAGCTGAATACCTGACCATGAGTTTCCCTATTATGGGAAATGCCTGGGGTGTAGCCTCTGGCATCCTGCTGGAAACTGGTTGAATCCTCACTGCCTCTCTATTCATCCTCGATTTTTTTCCGGAAATAATGCCCATAAATCTCCCAGACTTTGTGTTGCCAAATCAACCATACATGAACAGAATACATTGTCTTGAAAACATCTATGTCCTGGACACCTGGGTCAGATCAGCAGGGTGACTCACCCTGCCAAGGGGCCGGCTACACACCCTTGAAAAACCCTTCTACCCTTTCCCGTGGTGCTGCAGTCTGCCAAATTCAGACCACTTGATCTCAGTGTCCCACCTCAAATAAAAGCCCTTAATTGGACTTTTCTGGCTCCTGGTCCTTTCCTTTCCTAGCTAACTTGGCAACCTAACACTGGTCATGTATAGGAAGTAACCTATGTGTCTCTCTCTGTCTGTCTGTCTGTCTCTCTCTCTCTCTCTCTCCCCCTTTCTTTCTCCCTACCTTTCACTCTAAAAGTAAAGAAAAAGTGCCCTCTGCTCAAGAGAAAATAATAACAATATAATAAATAAAAGAATGCATCCCTACATTTGTTCCTGTGTCTTCCCAAATGACCCAACTATTCCAGGAGATGGGTACATAACACAAGAGTGTGAATTGTAATAAGTGGAGAGGAATTTGGAATGAGAGATGCCTTTGAAAGTTGCCATCTATGAACACATCAAAAGGAATCAACACTCATGACCAGAAGGATAAGTAAAATACAATAGGTTCATTTCTGGGGATGGGAAGTTCCATCTGACCCTGCTTCCCCTACTTAGAGATCAGAGTATGAACAAAGAACAGAGTGTGATGCTAAAGCACATTGGAGCACGTGCAGTGTCTGTGTTGATGATTGGGAGACAGCAGTATGAGCTCTACAGAGAAGCCGACAGAGCACCAAGGTCATGTTCCTTCAGTGGGGTTTGGTGCTGAATATGCAGCAGATTCACTACTTCACATTTGTTTTTATTTTATAGGCTCTGTAGTATCACCAGGTTTAAACATTTAGGGCACAGAAGAAAATCAGTCATGACTAAATCTGCTTAGGTGAAGATGTAGTTAAATATTGTCAAGAAAGTATGATAACTTATAAAAATTTAATTATATACACTATCATGTCAACTGCAAACAGTGACAGTTTTGTTTCCTCCTTTCCAATTTGGATACCTTTTATTTCCTTTTCTTGTCTGATCACTGTGGCTAAAACTTCCAGTACTATATTGAATAGAGGTGGTGAAAGTGGACAACCTTGTCTTGTTCCTGATCTTAGTGGAAAAGATTTTAGTTTTTGCCCATTGAGAATGATGTTGGCTGTAGGTCTGTCATATATGGCCTTTATTATGTTGAGGAATGCTCCCTCTATTCCCACTTGACTAAGTGTTTTTATCATAAACGGGTGCTGTACCTTATCAAATGCTTTTTCTGCATCTCTTGATATGATCATGTGATATTTGTCTTTGCTTTTGTTTATGTGATGAATTACATTTTCTAATTTTTGAATATTGAACCATCCTTGGATCCCTGGGATGAATCCCACTTGGTCATGGTGTGTGATCTTTCTGATGAATTGTTGAATGGCGTTTGCCAATACTTTGTTGATGATTTTAGCGTCTATGTTCAGCAGTGAATTTGGCCTAAAGTTTTCTTTCTTTGTTTTGTCTTTATCTGGTTTTAGTACTAGTAGGATGTTGGCCTCATAAAAAGAGTTCGGGAGTCTTGCATCTTTTTGGACTTTTTGGAATAGTCTGTGAAGGATAGAGGTTAGCTCTTCCTTAAATGCTTTGTAGAAATCTCCTGTGAAACAATCCGGCCCTGGTCTTTTGTGTGCCAGAAGTTTTTTGATTATTGCTTCAATTTCATTTGTTGTTATTGCTCTGTTCAGGCTTTCTGTTTCTTCTTCACCGAGTTTCAGAAGATTATATTTTTCTAGGAATTTGTCCATTTCACCTAGGTTTTCAGATTTCTTGGCATACAGTTCTTCATAGTAATTTCTTACAATCCTTTGTATTTCTGTAGTATCAGTTGTAATCTCTCCTCTTTCATTTCTGATTGTGTTTATTTGGGTCTTCTCTCTTTTTCTCTTGATGAGTCTGCTTAAAGGCTTATCGACTTTGTTTATTTTTTTCAAAGAACCAGCTCCTGGATTCGTTGATCCTTAGAATTGTGCTTTTAGTCTCTATGTCATTTAATTCTTCTCTGATCTTGGTTATTTCCTTCCTTCTGCTTGCTCTGGGCTGTCTTTGTTGTTGTTCCTCAAGTTCTTTTAGATGTCAAGTTAGGTTGTTTGTTTGACATGTTTCAATCTTTTTTAGGTAAGCCTGTATCGCTATGAACTTCCCTCTCAGGACTGCCTTTGCTGTGGCCCATAGGTTTTGGGTTGTTGTGAGTTAATTTTCATTTGTTTCCAGAAACGTTTTGATTTCTTCCCTAATTTCATTCTTGACCCATATATTGATTAATAGCATGCTATTTAATCTCCATGATCTTGAGTGTTTTGGGTTTTTTTCATTGGGGTTGGTTTCTAGCTTCAGACCCTTGTGATCCGAAAATACGCTTGCTATAATTTCAATTTTCTTGAATTTGATGAGGCTTGTTTTGTGTCCTATCATGTGGTCTATCTTTGAAAATGTTCCATGCGCGTTTGAAAAGAATTTGTACTTAGCTACTTTGGGATGGAGAGCTCTATATATATCAGTTAAGTCCATTTCATCTAGGGCAGTGTTCAATGCCACAATATCTTTGTTGATATTTTGTTTGGAAGATCTGTCCATTTTTGACAATGGGGTGTTAAAATCCCCAATAATTGTGTTGCTGTCAATATCTTTCTTGAAGTCCTCTAAGATTTTCTTTATGTATTCGGTTGCTCCTATGTTGGGTGCATATATATTTACTATGTTTATGTCTTCTTGGTGGATTCTTCCCTTGAGTATTATGAAGTGACCTTCTGGGTCTCTCTTTATGGCCCTTTTCTGGGAGTCTATTTTGTCTGATATGAGTATTGCAACTCCGGCTTTTTATTCCTGTCCGTTTGCTTGGAAAATTTATTTCCACCCCTTCACTTTCACTCTGTGTAGGTCTTTGCTCCTGAGGTAGGTCTCTTGTCGGCAGCATATGTGTGGGTCATAGAAAATCCTACAAACTCAGCCAAAAAACTGCTTGACCTAATAAATGAATTTGGAAAAACAGCAGGATACAAAGTCAATATCCAGAAATCAAAGGCATTTTTGTACACCAACAATGAAACAACAGAAGCAGAAACCAAGCAATACATCCCATTCAATATAGCAAAGAGAAAAATAAAATACCTAGAAATAAACCTAACCAAAGAAGTAAAAGACCTGTATTCAGAAAACTACATAACACTGAAGAAAGGAATCAAGGAAGACACAAACAAATGGAAACATATACTGTGTTCATGGATCGGAAGAATTAACATCATCAAAATGTCCATATTACCCAAAGCAATTTACACATTCAATGCAATCCCTATTAAAGTACCAATGGCATATTTCACAGACATCGAACAAACACTTCAAAATTTATACGGAACTATAAACGACCCTGAACAGCTGCTGCAATTGTGAGAAAGAAGAGTAAAATAGGAGGGATCACAATACCTAATACTAAACTATATTGCAAGGCCATTGTAATCAAAACAGCCTGGTACTGGCATAAAAATAGGCACATAGACCAATGGAACAGAACAGAGAGCCCAGAAGTATCCCCAAATCTCTATGGCCAATGAATATTTGACAAAGGGGGAAGCAACACAAATGGAGTAACAATAGCTTCTTCAACAAATGGTGTTGGGAGAACTGTCCAGCTACATGCAAAAAAATGAAACTCAAGCACCAACTTACACCATACACAAAAATAAATTCAGGTGGATAAAAGACTGAAATATAAACCGTGACACAATCAAAGTCCTAGAGGAGAACATAGGCAGGAAAATCTCAGATATTCCACGCAGAATCCTTTTGACCGACATGTCCACTAGAGCAAGGGAGATAAAGGAAAGTATAAACAAACAGGATCTCATCAAAATAAAAAGCTTCTGCATGGCTGAAGAAAACAGTACTAAAATAAAAAGAGAACCAACGGTATGGGAAAACATATTTGCCAATGATACCTCAGACAAGGTTTTAATCTCCAAAATATATAAAGAACTTACATGACTCCACTCAAATAAGACAAGATACCCAATTAAAAAATGGGCAAAGGACTTGAATAGACACTTCACCAAGGAGGACATACAGAAGATACAGAGACACATGAAAAGATGCTCCGTATCGCTAGCTATCAGAGAGATGCAAATTAAAACCACAATGACATACTATTTCACAATAGTCAGAGTGGCCATCATAAACAAAACAACAAACAACAAGTGCTGGAGAGGTTGTGGAGAAAAAGCGACCCTAGTACACTGTTGATAGGATTGCAGACTTGGAAGACCATTATGGAAAACAGTATGGAACTTCCTCAGAAAACTGAAAATGGACCGGCCTTTTGACCCAGCAATTCCACTGCTGGGACTATATCCTAAGAACACTGTAACTCCATTCCAAAAGAACTTATGCACCCCAATGTTCACAGCAGCACAATTTACAATAGCTAAGTGCTGGAAACAACCTAGGTGCCCATCAGTAAATTAATGGATCAAAAAACTATGGTACAT
>CM052546.1:70943981-70976824 GCA_028533065.1 Trachops cirrhosus
GAGGGGAGGGAATTTCAGGGGAGAAGGGAAGGGTTTACAGGAACAAATATAGAGGACACATGGACAAAACTAGGGGGGTTGGAAAGGGGAGGGAGGAGGGGAGAAATGGGTGGGTGGGCTGGAATGGGAATAAAGGATAGAAACTGTACTGAATAAACTAAAATAAAAAAAATAAAAAAAACAAAACAACAAAAAAAATGGTAAATATCACCCTATAGATGTGCAATTTTCTAATTTTCTAAATGTGTTATTAAGGCCCAGTGACGTGTTCAAGATCACATGGCTAATTAGCACAAGACTTCAGACTTTCTAATTCCCCGCTGGTACTCTAGTACACCAAAATACTTCTGGGTGAGGAAATATCTGTATAACCCCTCACACCATTAGGTATAATATTTAAAAATTTAGCCCAGTAGGAACATGAAACTTTACCATAAATATAACTGACTTCAATATAAACCAGATTTATATATTGCAAATAAAATACCATATATAAAATCAATGGCAAAAAAAAAAAAGATAGGCATTAAACATGTGTGGTGCTAATTCTGTATCTATATAAATGTTTTTAAATTATTTTATTTATGCTTATACATTAAAAGTGCAACTCTAGACATCAATAATGGCATCCATATGCAAAACAATACTTTGGAGCATGATAATCAGTGTTGTTTCTAAGTACAAATAAACACAAATTGAATAAAATATTAAAATGGAAGTTTTTTCCTGAAAGTTTGGGCCTAAAACATGGGTGAATAGTATACATGGCAAAATATGATAAATCTAGAACATTTACAGAAGAGGCTCGGAGGCACTGAAGGACAGGAAAAGCTGCAAGGACACAGCCCAGAACTGGGCACCTCCCTGCCTAAAATAAGGCTTAGTCTCAGGTCCAGGACTGCTGCTGTCCCAGCCCCACCCTCAAAAGTCACAATCTACCTATCATCGTAAAGGCAGGACGCAGCTGGACAAGCAGGAGCAGAGAGATGGTCTTCAGGAAGGTCAGAAGAGGCCAATCCCATACCAAGAAGGGAACACAATCAGGAGTCACTACAAGCATGGAAGTCTACAGAGCCAATGGCAGACACAAAGTTCTACAATGGTATCATGGTAAGGAAATTCTCCAGAAGTGACCCTGACTGATTCACAGAGACATCCACAGTAAACTCTAGCAGGAGGAAGAGGGAGCTCTTGTTCCAGCTGAGTTAATTAATTATGAGAACAAATTAATGACCCACAACACAGCTCAATAGGACATCTAGAGCCAATGCACTGCCTAGCAGGTCTGGGTGCACTAGGACCTACAGGAGTACCGAACAGCAGCACCAGGTCCCAGTGGACATACTTGCAAATGACATTCTTGTGGGACTCAGGTATTGGGATTGGATTGTCATACTCAATTTGAATCAACTGGGATTACTTGTTAGAAGCTCATAAGAAAAGGTGGGCAGCCTTCAGGATTACAAAGGTAACTGCAGGTGAGTGAATGAAACTAAAAGAATCAAATGGGAAAAAATGACAACAGCACAGACCCCCAAATGAATGAATCTATCCACAGGATCACAAGCAGGCCCTTAAACACCAGGAACTCCAGATCAAAGCCCCAGTAGGAAATCCCCTCACCCCTGGCAGGGTGGCTACTGTAAAGGACAGAAAATGAAAGTGAAACAGGTCAAGTGTTGGTGAGTGTGTGTGGAAAAGGAGCCCTTGCACACTCTGGAGGGGAAAATAAAATTGTGCTGCCACACGGAAAATAGGATGTAGTTTCCTCCTCCCCCATCAAAATTTGAACCCCTACATGATTGAGCCATGCAGCTTCTAGGTGTTTGTTCAATAGTAAACACCAGGACTTGGAAGAGGTACTTGCACTGCCCTGTTCAGCATTAATCACTGCAGTTAATCTGTAAAAAACACCTCGGTGTCCATTGGTGGGTGAGTGGATAAACACATATTACATGCTCAGGGCAAGTATTACTCAACCTTAGATCAGAGGAAATCCTTCCATAAACCACAATATGGTCAAAAGTAGGTGACATTATGCTCTGTGAAATAAAGCTGTAATAAAGGCAAATATTGTATGTTTCCTCTTATAGTATGAATTTAAATGAGATTTCTTTTCCAGCAGCAGATGGAGGTGCTCCATGGCTGGGTGTGGTGAACAGTTGACTACAGGAGATGGGGGATCAGTGGAGTGTCAGCTGCCCTGGAGTTCAGTGCCTGTGAGAGAACCAAAGATGAAGGCATGTTGGGGACCACTCTGTGTGGTTTCAGAGATTTCAGCCCTGTGAGAGCAGGCTCTGAAAGGGGCTAGTATGTCTCCCTGGAAAACCAGGTAACACAGGTGGCAGACATGACCCAACCCTAACACTGATGGTTTCTTTGGGAATCAAGCCTAAATGTACATTGTATACTTTGAAGCCTGCTCTGCTTCATTTTGTATAGCCCAGGTGATATGAACCCCATGTTTAAGTTCAAGGCATAAGGAGTAAACTCCTCATCTCATGAAACACAACTTAAAGACCCTCTGATGTCAGCATGACTAACAGACCCTGACCTATGGCAACTTTCTGTGTTCCTTCAATTGTTATCTATAGATAATACCTGTTTTTGGATGACTATAGCCTTTGACATTGACTGATGAGATCTGAATGTATGCAGTATACCCTTACATGTACCATTCCCAAGGAAAGCCATTTGGCAGGAGGGCTCAGGGCATTGTCCACTAAAGGGAATTGCCACGCCCTTTCCTGCTGGAACAGCAAGATTGTGTCTGGGATTGTTGCAGACCGCTGGCCCATGGTGATCACAAATGTTGTGGATGCTCGCAAATCATGAGAAACAACATACACACTGACTACCGAGTCCTGTGGAGGAATAGGGACAGCATAGCTACCCTCTCAAGGGGAGGGTGCCTCCAAGTGGCCTGGCCACTCTTTCATAGGACAGTGCCCCAGGTTGCCACCTCAATAGGCTTTTATTAGGTAGTATTGGGTAGGTGAATGGATACAGAATGTGGATTCATTGTCTAGCAGAGAAGATCAAAACAGGTAGATAATTTACATAATTGACTGAAATTAGAAGTCAACCCTAAAGAAAAAAAACCAAAACACTCAAGATCATAGAGATTGAATAGCATGCTATTAAACAATGAATGGGTCAAGAATGAAATTAGGAATGCATCAAAAAGTTTCTTGAAACAAATGAAAATGAACTCACAACAATCCAAAACTTATGGGACACAGCAAAGACAGTCCTGACAGGGTAGTTCATGTGATATAGGCCTACGTAAAAAAGATAGAAACATTTCAAACAACAACTGAACCCTGTATGTACAAGAACTTGAGAAACAACCACAAAGACAGCCCAGAGCAAGTAGAAGGAGGGAAATAATCAAGATCAGAGCAGAATTAAATGACATACAGACTAAAAGCACAATTCTAAGGATCAATGAATCCAGGAGCTGTTTCTTTGAAAAGATACGCAAAACTGACAAATCTTTAAGCAGACTAATCAAGAAAAAAAGGGAGAAGACCCAAATAAACACAATCAGAAATGAAAGGAGATTACAATTGATAGCCCAGAAAAAGAAAGAATTGTAAGAAATTACTACGAAGAACTGTATGCCAAGAAATTTGAAAACCTAGATGAAATGGACAGATTTCTAGAAAAATATAATCTTCCAAAACTCAATGAAGAAGCAGAAAGCCTGAAAAGACCAATAACACCATATGAAATTGAAGCAGTAATCAAAAAAACTCCTGACACACAAAAGCCCTGGACCAGATGGTTTCCCAGGAGAATTCTACAAAGCATTTAATGAAGTGCTAACCCCTATCCTAGACTATTCCAAAAAATCCAAAAAGATGGAAGACTCCCTAACTCTTTTTATGAGGCCAGCATCACCCTAATCCCAAAACAAGAGAAAGACACAACAAAGAAAGAAAACTTCAGGCCAATATTGCTGATGAACATACACACTAAAATCCTCAACAGACTATTGACAAACCGCATTCAACAATTCATTAGAAAGATCATACACCGTGACTGAGTGGGATTCATCCCAGGGATGCAAGGATGGTACAATATTCACAAATCAGTAAATGTAATACATCACATAAACAAAAGCAAAATCAAAAATCACATGATTATATCAATGGATGCAGGAACAGCATTTGATAAGGTACAGCACCTATTTATGATACAAATTCTCAGCTGATTCGGAATAGAGGAAGCATTCCTCAAAATAATAAAGGCTATATATGAGAGACCTACAGCCAACATCATACTCAATAGGCAAAAACTAAAATCTTTTCCACTAAGATCAAGAAAAAGACAAGGCTGTCCACTTTCACCACTTCTATTCAATATAATATTGGAAGTTTTAGCCACAGTGATCAAACAAGAAAAGGAAATAAAAGGCATGTAAATCAGAAAGGAGGAAACAAAATTGCTACTGTTTGCAGATGACATAATAGTGTACATACAAAATCCTATAGACTTGGCCAAAAAACTGCTTGACCTAATAAATGAACTTGGCAAAACAGCAGGATACAAAGTCAACACTTAGAAATCGAAGGCCTTTTTGTATACCAGCAATGAAACATCAGAAAAGGAAATCAGGAAATACTCCCATTTGATATAGCAAAAAGAAAAATAAAGTACTAAGTGTAAACCTAACCAAGGAGGTAAAACACCTGTACTCAGAAAACTATGCAACATTGAAGAAAGAAATCAAGGAAGACACAAACAAATGGAAACATACTGTGTTCATGGATGGGAAGAATTAACATCATCAAAATGTCCATACTATCCAAAGCAATTTACAGATTTAATGCAATACCTATTAAAGTACCAATGGTATATTTCACAGACATACAACAAACACTTTATACATTTATATGGAACCATAAACGTCCCTGAATACCTGCTGCAATTTTGAGAAAGAAGAGTAAAGTAGGAGGGATCACAATACCTGATACTAAACTGTATTACAAGGCCACTGTAATCAAAACAGCTTGGTATTGGTGTAAAAACAGACACATAGACCAATGGAACAGAACAGAGAGCCCAGAAATAAACCCAAGTCTCTATGGTCAATTAATATTTTACAAAAGGGGCACAACATAAAATGGAGTAACAATATCCTCTACAACAAATGGTGTTGGGAGAACTGGACAGCTACATGCAAAAAAAAAAAAAAGAGAGAGAGAGAGAGAGAGAGATAAACTCGAGCACCAACTTACATCTTACACAAAAATAAATTCAAGGTGGATAAGAGACTTAAATATAAACCATGACACCATTAAAGTCCTAGAGGAGAACATAGGCAGGGAAATCTCAGATATTTCACACATCAACATTTTTACTGACATGTCCCCTAGGGTAAGGGACATAAAAGAAAGAATAAACAAATGGGATCTCATCAAAGTAAAAAAGCTTCTGCACAGCTAAAGAAAACAGTATTAAAATAAAAAGAGAACCAGCTGTATGGGAAAACATATTTGCCAATGATACGTCAGACAAGGGCTTAATCACCAAAATATATAAAGAACTTACATGACTCCACTCTAAGAAGACAAGCAATCCAAATAAAAACTGGGCAAAGGACTTGAACAGACACTTCTCCAAGCAGGACACACAGAGGATCCAGAAACACATGAAAAGATGCTCAGTATTGCTAGCTATCAGAGAGATGCAAATTAAAACCACAATGAGACACCACTTCACGCCAGTCAGAATGGCCATCATAAACAAAGCATCAAACATCAAATTTGGGAGAGGTTGTGGAGAAAAGGGGACCTTAGTGCACTGTTGGCGGGACTGCAGACTGGTAAATCATTATGGAAAACTGTATGTAACTTCCTCAGAAAACTAAAAATGGATCTGTCCTTTGACCCAGCAATTCCACTGCTGGGATTATACCTAAGAACCCTGAAACACCAATCCAAAAGAACCTATGCACCTCAGTGTTCATAGCAGCAGAATTTACTATAGCCAAGTGCTGGAAGCAACCCAGGTGCCCATCAGTAAATTAATGGATCATAAAATTATGGTACATTTACACAATGGAACTCTATGCAGCAGAAAGAAAGAAGGAGCTCCTACCCTTTGAAACAGCATGGGTGGAGCTGAAAAGCATTATGCTAAGCAAAATAAACCAGACATTGAAAGACAAATACCATATGATCTCACCTTTAACAGGAACCTAAACAACAAAACAAAGAAACTAGCAAAATATAACCAAAGACACAGAAGGAGAGAACAGACTGACAGTGACCAGAGGGGAGAAGGGTGGGAATTTCAGGGGAATTTCAGGGAAAAATGTGAAGGGTTTACAGGAACAAATATAAAGGACACATGGACAAAAACTATGGGAGGTGGAAATGGGAGGGAGGAGGAGAGGGAATGGTGGGTAGGCTAGGATGGGAGTAAAGGACAGAAAACTGTACTTAAACAATGATTAAAATAAAATTATAAAAAAAGAAATTACAGAAGTGATGAGAAAAAGAAAAGAAAAAGGACTTATGAAGACTTATAAAACAGGTTTGGAAAGCTTCTTGGACATCAAATAGCTTTTACAAAATAATATTTTGATGATTTAAGTAGAAATCAATTAGAAATATATGAATCAAATTTCCCTCAAAATACATGTTTAAAAATTAAGGAAAGAGGATTTGGCAATATTTCTTTTTTGTTGAATCCAAAACATCTCAAGCATAGTACAAGACACTCACTGAACTCCTGATGCATCTGGGATCATCCAGCTGCAGGTGTGTAAACTCAAGCAAAGTCATCATAGACTTTTGTCCAACATGCATCATAACAATGACTACAACAGAAAAACTCTTATTTGTATAGAGATTCACCATGTACAAAGTTTTTAATAATAATTTTGTCCATGAAACCACTATGCTTCCTGATCCTCCTAAAAGTTATATATAGAAAATGATGTCCTAACTACTTTGAAAAATATTGTGCATCTTGTCCTGGCATCATCTTCGAAATGTCAGCTTCTGGAGAGATGATTTATGAGACCATGTCATCACTTCTGACCAAGACAGGTGGTATTCCTTAGGGGATATCAAATGCAGAATGAGCCAAACACATTCTTCCCCACTGCCCACCCCTCACAAGACCTTGGCAGAAAACTCACTGTGGAAAGTATGCACCAGACTAAAGATCCCAACTTCCAGCCTCTCATACATCTTCAGATACACCATCTGGCAGAAATAGAGCAAAAGAGAGCAAAACATGCTTATTGGACTTCTGTGTATTTCCAACTAATAATTATAGCTCTGTAGATTGAGAACTCTGTGTCAGGCTACTGAGCCAGGACTTTTCACTCTGAAAAAAATATATATTTTATCTTCAATAAAAAAAGAGAAGTGTAAATCAGCAGTTACAGATTAACCACAGGGATGCAAAGTACTGTGCTGTTAATAACCTTGTAATTACTATGTGTGGTACCAGACAGTAGTGGATCTATAGGGACATCACATCACAAATTGTAGAAATGTCTCACCATTTTGCTTTAGGCTAGAAGCCCATATAAAATAATATGTAGAATTTCATCAGGAATTGAAGAGAAGGAAAAGAAAATTATCCTAAATTCCAGAGAAGTTAAGGCAAGGGTGTGGGTTGGAGTGTGACAGGCAGGAGACAAGGCTCAATTCAGGACTCTGCTCACATGTGTCATCTTTATTGGGAAAATTCAGAAAGCCTCTCAGTTTATTAGAGACTCTCACTGAGAACCACAGACTAGTATTATTCACTGGTGGTTCCTACCGCATTATACAACCTGAGGGCTGCTAACCAGGACTTACTATAATAATCTGACTTGCTGAAGGGCCTTCCCTGTCCTTCCCACACATTTCAACACTGAGCATGAGAAGTGTTCCATGTCCCCTTGGTGTAAGTGTGTGTTTGTTGTCAGCCTGGACATCCACACCAAGGTGCCGTGCGTCCCTCTGCCTCTGTGTGGTGTCACATGGGCTTGGTGTTATGAGCAAGACCATCATCACTGGGTATATTTGTCTATGGGAATTGGGTTCATACATCGCTTGTGTGCACTGTCCAGCAAGCACATGTCCTGTTGCTGATCAGCTTAGACACCGTTGTGTCTACTGGACTGACTCTTGGGTACAGCAGAGCCACTGGTTAGATTCAGCCAACATGGGTCAGAGGTTTGATGATTCATTAGAACTGGGCACAAGTGTCTGAAACAGACTCTGCCTTCAGTCCACATGAGCATACTTTCTTCCTTTACAACTGACTTTTCTCACAGAGAAATTTCAGAGGTGAGCACTTAATGAGGAATCAGGAGAGGTTTCCTAAAGGAAACCAGACAGCAAACCAGCAGAAACATCCAAGTGCAACTGCTTCTTTGATGGTCCTTTTGTTCAGAGACTCTAAGCAACCCTCAAAGGGGGATGACAGCCTTGGTCATGCCACATGGCCACAGATGGTAACAGTGAGCATCTGGACTTCTGCCCTTTGCAGTGACCCCCACTATTCCCATGACCCTAATACAGGGTAACATGGGGCATGCTCAGTGAGGTTATAGGACCCCTTTCCTGTAATGAGAGCATGAATGGGTATCTGTATCGAGTGTTACTTATTCTCCAGAGCTGTATACAACTGTAGACTCAGAGACCTCACCTGAGTGGAGAAGCTTGTGCATGACCTGTGACATAGTCCTCAATAAGTTGACGTGAGTCAGATTCACCTGGAACTGTCACAGACAACTGCTACTAAAGTGTGTGTTGGGCCCAGAACTACTATTGAAGATACTCACCATCCTTATTCTGTCCCCTCTGTTACCATCAGTACTTCATCTCTTCCCCACAGCAGCATGGGCTAAACTCACTGGGGACCTCAGGTCTGCTTTCCTGTAATGCAGCCACAGAGCCCAAAACATGCCCACCTGACTCCAGGACAAAAGCCAGCCTGTGAGACACAGTCCAAAAACCTAAATAGTTTTGTATTGTTGGCACATTCACATCCCCTAAGCAAGCCGGAGGGGACTGCCAAAATATAAAGGCCACTTGGCACTCCAATCTCCCCCTACCCATACCAGTCTCCAAAGGACAAGTGAACCCCTCACCCCTGTGCTGAGCAACCAGGACAGTGGGGCCACATATCCAGTCCAGGCCCAATCCCATTGCTTTGAAATACTACAGGACTAGGACTGGATGAACCTAGCAATTCGGCAGGTGGGGGTGAGGCACTGCCCATGCACACAAGGTGGACAATACAGGACCTCTTCCTCAAGCCACACAGTCCAGATTCCCAAGGGTTCTCTGTCCACAGTCCTCTGAGAGAGTAAAGGAACCCTGAAAGTCATTACTGGGTGAACCAAGCAGACCCTTCTTCCACCCTGGAACTGCTCCAAAGACACTCCAACAGTCACAGATCCTGGTCTTATAACAATGGGGTCATTCCCTCCATGGGATGCTGTGTTCAGAGTCTCCCAGTTGGACTGAGTCTCCAAAAATTCCCTTCCCTGGGTGCCATTTGGGCTTCTATTCCCATCTCTGTTGCTGTGGATTGGGGACCCCTGCACAGGCCGAGATCTCACACTCCCAGGGGGAGGGAGCTCCCGGGTGCAACATCCCTTGGACTTCCCAGTCACTGCACCTGCAGGAGGGGTCTCACCCTCTCCTTCTCTCCTCCCATCTTTTCCCCTGTTCCTGTTTAGAAAGCTTCAGACCAGCTACACTTCAACTGGTTTTTCAAGTTGATTGCTCTGGTCTGAGCATGTGGATGGAGCTTCAAGCTTTCTACTCAGCTAATGGTTCTTTAACATGAAATCCAATCTTTTTATCAAAGGTAGACCTTATGTTTTTGTTTTTGTATTCTGCCACTTGGAGGGACAGGAGCCCATGAAACAATGGCATCCAGTGGATGAAATGTCTGTTACATGTAACTGACCTTGTTGTGTAAAATTTTTATGAAATGCAGTTTGCATCTCACCTGCCTGCACCATTATCAAGGATGTGGGTCTTCTAAGGAGAGAAGAGAAAGGAAGTCTAGGCTCTGAGCCTGTGGGAGGCAAAAGGAAACACCAGAACCTTTCAGGAAACACCATTTCCTCATGCTTTCCTGTTCTGCAGATGTGGGGAGCAGCTGACACCAACCCAGGTTCTTGTACAGGAGACCCCTGGGATGTGACTCTGTGCCCTCTGTGCACAGCAATATGTGGCTGTGTCTTCAGGGCCCATGCTGGTCATTGTGAGAACCACCTGGTTTTTGGAGGTATCCTTAGAGATGGTGAGCCTGCTCCTCAGAGATGGGTTGTAATACTTATCATCATTCCACCAAACATTTATGAGCCACTCCAGTGCCTTCCCGGGGGTGCTGATGGATCCAGCCAACATCCACACCACGAGTGCCCATTGAGAACCTAGAGAAGGAGTACGTCAGTGTGAGGTTCTGGGAGGGTCTCACCAGCCCAGGGCCAGACTCCTGCAGGGTGACCTGATATATAACCCTTGTGGAGAAAGGACAAGAAGAAGTAAAGGCACTTGAGGAAGAGAACAGGAGTCTTTTCATCCCTGAGGACATCCCTGACTGCATCACTCACAGGAAGGGAAGGTCAGCAGCAGGAGAGTTGACCACAACATGTCCATGGTGGGCACAGAAATCACTGCCACAGGCCCAGTTCCCTGTTTTTCAACCCAGCAAGGGAGGGGCTGGGTGAGATTTGCATTCACTCTCATGGTCTTGACCCCTCAGGGACTCAGGGCTCTGCAGTAGGGGAGCAGTGAGACCTGAGCTGCGGGCTCATTGTTTGCTCTTCCTGGGGACACTGCCATTCAGGAGCAGGACTCTCAGGGCACGAAGCCTTTCAAAAGGCCCTGTGTAGTGGAGGAAACAAGGTGGTGAAGCCTCACCTAGCAAACAGCATCCTTTCCTGGGGGCCCATCTACGGCCCTTGCCCTGTGCATCCTGTCCTAGAGGGCTGGGCCTTGAAGACAGGACATATGCAGAGGGGTGAGCCTGGGCTAGAGGATGTTCTGGCAGTGGAACTCTTTGCACTATTACTGGGGATGTGAATTGGTGTAGCTGCTAAAGAAAACGATATTGAATGACACGTGGACAAAACCAAGAGGGAGGGTGGAAGCAAGAGAAGGAGGTGGGTTTGGCTGCAGTAGGGAGAAAATGCAGACTACTGTAGTTGAACAACAATGAAGTAATTTAAAAATTTAAAAGCAGAACTGATTTACGACCCACATATTCCATGCCTCGTGTTTCCAAAGCCAACAAAATCACTACAAAGAGTTGTCTATAGTTTCATGGTTATTTAAGTATTATATACAACAGCTGTTACATGGATAAAGTGAGTATATATGGTGGAGTATTATTCACCATGTAAAGGAGAAAACCCTGTCATTAGTGATAACATAAATGGACCTTGAGGGCATACTGACAAACTAAGTGAGACACAGAAAGACAAATATTGTATGATCTTACTTGTATGTAGGATCTTAAAAATCATCATTAAAAAGATACATTTATGGTTTCCTGAGGTGGCAGTTGGGCAGTGGGGGAATCGGATGATGATGATCTGACAAACTTCCACTTGCAGGATAAGCAAGTCCTGGTGATGGAATGGGCAACATTAAAAAAGGGAAATCTTGTCAGATGATTCAGCATCAATGGACCTTGAGGACTTTATGATGAAAGAAATAAGACGGTCACAAAAAGTTACCCCTGTATGATTCCACTTATGCACAGTGTCTATCTAGAGTAGGCAGATATATGAAAACAGGGAGTAGAATGGTGAGTGCCAGAGCTTAGATGAGGGGAAGGTGACATGCGTATAATGTATCAGATTTTGCAAGATGAAAGAGTTTTTCAAACTAGTATGTATCAATGTGAATATTCTTAATATTACTGAAGTGCATACTTCACATAGTAAGATGGTGCTTTTTTATTTTCTACAATTAGCAACTTTAAAAATATATAAAACTAGATTTCACAATTTTTACATTGTTCCCATTACACCTATTTTGTGAGACTTGGCCACACTCTATAACAGGTTAGCCCCATCTCAGACACCACCAGCACACTGCATTTACACTGCAGTGTACTGAGGTTTGTGTTTCTGTCCTCATTTACCTTCCCTCCTTTGCTAAGAGAAGCAGAGAATGCAGCAGAGAGGAAGAGATGCCTGGGGCCATCAGACAGAGCATGGGGTTGTCCCTCATTTTACCCCCCTGTAAACTCAACCTGGTTATTTCTTCCCACTTTTCTTTCCATTCATATGACTATATTGTAATTGTGCATTTTCCTAACTTTATAAAGATTATCAGGAAACACAAAAGTTATAGATTAAAATGCAAATTGAGCATGCTCAAATGAGGTTATGGAAATAGCAATTATACATTTGTATCTTGACACAGGAGTTGGTGGTGATGTTTGCTCTGCTATTACCTGGTGATTAAAGGTGAGTTGGGATAAGCTTTTTGAGTAGACTCCTGAAGGCATTTGGGCAGTAAGTATAAATTTGTTCATAATTATACCTTTGCAGTCATAGATTTACTTATTCTCAGGATTGCATCAATTGCAAACACATAATTTTACTTGTAATCATCAAGACTATAGGAGGGAAACATAAAACAAAAACTAGTAAAATTATCTATTATGTACAAGTTGTAGCAATTGTACAAGGGAACCATCTGACCTGGGCATTTGTTTGGACTGGGCATTAATGTTTGGAAAACACCCTGACACATTTTACAGAAAATGGTGTGCAATGACATGAACAGTTTTACATCACAGCTCATATGTGACTGCACGTCTTTTTCAAAAACAAGTGTGTGACAGTGTGTGTGGCTGTGTTTCTGTGTGTGTGAATGTGTGTGATTTTGTGTGTGGCTGTGTGTGACAGATTGTATATGACTTTTTGTGATAATGTGTTGTGTGAGACTGTATGTGCCTGTGTGACTGTGCATGTTACTGCCTGTTGTATGTGACCGTGTGTGCATGACTGAAGGGTGACTTCATTGACTATGTATGTGCCTCTGTGTGCTCTGCTCAAGTACTAGGAGAACAGGATGGACACTGTTCAACCTATGCTAGCAGATATGTTCACTCAGTGTGCATTTTGTTATGTACTGAAGAGCTCAGCATAAACTTTATTTAAAATTGTAACAAGGACATCTGTGTCTCTCTAGAAGAGGTTTTGATTAAACATGCCCCCTGTCTGACCATTGTGATCATGGACAAGGCCTATTGGACATCAGGGCCATGAGTCAGTGTCCCTTGGACTGATCCTAGGATCCAGCATGCTCCCAGTGAAAATCCTACCTGCAGAGAAGCTTGAAGTTCTTGTATCAGGAAGAAATCTTGAAGGTATTCAATGAGGCACAACCCAGTCCTCAGAGTCTCATGTCCCCTCTCTGGTGTTTGGACAGCTTCCTGCAGGAGAGAGGGGCTCCTCCTAAGGGTGGAAGTGGAGAGCCCATGTTTGGAGGACTAAGTTGACAGCCCTTTCCAGATTCCATATGGACCCCAAGATGACTGGTGAGGTCCACTATCCCTGAACCTGATTAGGCCTGTCAGCAGATGGAGGGCCCATGGCATCTGGGATGAAGAGAGGGAGGGCGCACAGAGAGTCAGATACTGTGTGCAGCCGTGCCCACCTGAAAGATGGTCACAGAACTGGGCACACAAAAAAGTTACCACTAAGATGCCTGCAGAGCTTAGACCCATGGGAGAAAAGGTAAAAAGACACCTAGAAAGGCATGTATACTAAGATGTATCATCAAGCGCATTTTTCAGCAGCTGAGAATTTTGTTGAAAATTAGAAAATGCTGTAAAGAAACATTAAACCTCTGCCCTTCCAAAAAGTCACGCCAGTATTAGGATTATAAAAACAATTAGAAACACACATAAACATATATGTACATATATACATGAATGTACACAGTGCACACACACTACCACATACAATTGTACATGAGGGGGAAACACAGAGTAACACTCACTCACACACACACACATTAACAAGAATCCTGTCCCCAGCCTCCATCTTCACCTGCTTATCAGAAGAGTCCTTGGCATCCATGTGCCCTAAGTGCCCCCTGCAGTTCAGCCCCACCCCAAATCCCTCAGGAGGGACTTTAATGTCTGGGCTGGCACTGCCTTGCTAGCTGTGTGTGGTACAGTAACCCATGGCTGTATCCTCAGTGGTCACAGAGCTCAGCTGCCAGAAGAGCTGGATCCATGATGTGGCCCTGGGGTCAAGATTTTGCTCCTTTAGGCAAGTTCAGCTGTGCACTAACCCTGGATCCCATACACCCCATCCCCACAGCCCCTCTCAGAGGTTCACTAGTCCTTAGCTTGACTCATGTAGCTCCACTGGGATAGGACACCTGGGGCAAGGGGGACACTGAGTAAGGAATGCCTCACCTTTCAGCCTCCTTACACACATTATCTAAGACATTCAGAAGTCAGTTTCTATCAAGGAGAAGATCCCCAAGCATGTTATGCCCATGACATGCTCTTGGCCTAATGTTCATACCCAGCTGACAGAGAGGTAAACACAGGAATCCTAGTGGGCTGCTCTCTCCATGGGGATGGTTCTCAATGACTTGTGGGAAGGTCCTTGTCCTGTGAGCTGTGAGAGACTCAGAACAGGCATTAATTCATACATGTGCACACACAACACACAACCTACACAGTCACAAACTCATGTGCAAACAAGTTAACAAGTGTGCACACATATTAACTTCTGTGCATTCTTGCACAACTTCCAGCACCTAAGAAGGAAGTGTTTTTCCAGGCTCCTGAGGTAAAGCTGAGGCCATGATCCTCAGGGCACCAGGACAGCTGAACCTGGACAATCAGAAACATCCAGATTCCTGCTGCTGAAGCTGGTGAGTTTTCCCTTATATGAAAGGACTATGCAGATGTGATTACATTAGGGATGACTCAGTAAAACATGTTGACAAGGGGAGATTGTCCTGAATGCTATGGTTGGGACATAAATGCAATCATATGTTCTTTTCAATAGGAAACTAAAGAAAATCACACTAAAAATACTATGATTGATGAAAGCAGATGTTAAGGTGGGCTTCCACATCCACCCAGTAAAGGAGGATCAAGAGGGTAATACGTGGAAGGGAGACAGAGACCTAAGGCATGAAGGTCCTTGGGGACTATCACAACCCCTGCAGGGTGAGGTGTGCCTGTCAGAAGGAAGGGGCATGTGAGGACATTGTGTGCATGTTGGGGGGACAGAGAGACTGAGTGCAGCACACAGAGGCCTGGACAGGGCTGGATCCCTCTTTGTGGGAAACATTTCCAACCATGGGGAAGACAAGAGCACTCAGGGTGGTTCATTGTCAAGGAAGAACAAGGAGGCAGAGGGGGGTGGTAAAGGAAAAATGCCCATGTACAGGGGGAATCCCATCTGCAAACAGACAGTATCACTTCTTCCTTTTCTGTGCAGTGAGAATGTGAGAAACCAAAGACACAAAGAAGGAGGAGGTGTCCCTAGATAAAGCTGAGGGTTTGAGAAGAAACCCCTGCTCCCAAGAGGAAGCCCCTTCCTTTCCCACACAGGCACACACCTGCCCCTGAGTGGCTGGTCCCTGTTCTTCTGTCTCCAGAGTGCCCATGGTTTCTTGAGAACCCCCTGCAGCCCAGCACCTTGTCTCCCCAAAAGAGGTTTGTGTTTGGTCTCACACTGACTTCCCACCCCTGTGTCTCACACAGTAATACACAGCCGAGTCCTCAGCTCTCAGGCTGCTCAGCTCCATGTAGACTGTGCTCCCAGATTTGCCTGCAGCCATGCTGACTCTGCCCTGGAATTTCAGTGTGTAGATTGCATTATCAGTGTTAGGATATATACAGGAAATATACCCCAGCCATTGAAGGCCTTGTCCTAGGGATTTTGCACCAGTGCATCCAGTAGCTGGTAAATGTGCATCCAGAAGCCTTGCAGGAGACTTTCAGTGAGGCCCAAGGTTTCCTCACCTCAGCCCCAGACTGCACCAGCTGCACCTGGGAGTGGACACCAGTGGAGAGGTGACAGAAAATTATAGAAGTGTCCCTTGACTGTCTCTGGTACCCTCATCAACACAGGGACTGAGGAACTTCTTACTAATAGCCACTATCACCAGGAAGAGGGCTCTCCAGCTCTAGTCAATGGTGAAGGGCTGTGTCTTCTGGACTTCTGTAGGGGAGGGTGTGTCTGTGGGTGATACTCTCAAGGCACAGATACACTCATATTCAATCTAGTCTACTGCTCTCCTCTGCATATTCATGAGGCCGAATGTTTCATAGCTGAAGTCCTGACCCCACCTGAGAGACGTTGGAGGACACAGAGACCACATTCAGTGGGAGTCTGATGGACCCAGTCCTAATCTATGTGTGAGGATATGTGCTCCCTGCCAGATCCCTGAGCTCTGTAAAGAAACAGCTCCTCTCCCTGAGAAACAAGCCCCCACAGGGCATGCTCCTCATTGTGAACCCACCTTTGAGTGACACAGAGACACCTGGGCCAGTCTGGCCTTGACACCTGAATATCTTATTACTGGGCCAGTGTGTCTCCAAAATTCTCCACCTGGTGAGTTAATAAAATAATCCCTATGCCCAGCTCCTTACAATTCAGATATAAAGAAGCCATAAAAATACCCTTATTGAATGCATTCCTCATGTCTTATCAAGTTTGGTAAATGCTCTGATGGAATAGGGCATTTACAGAGTTGGGCCTCATGTCCAACTCTACTTTAGACATTTTTTATGGGAAGAGGAGGATGCAGGCCCTCAGAGGACATCCTCCTCAGCTCCCTCTCCACCTGATCCTAAAGCAGCCCCAAATTTGCAGGTCCTACACAGCCTGAGCCCTGCAGGGATGGGTTCTGTCTGGGATCACAGGGCATGGACATCTCATTGGCTCTAGTGCAGAGTTAAAGGCTAAGCCCTGACTTCATGATGCTCCCACAGGGACACCATGTGCTTTGACATCTCTAGGCACAGAGAACTGACCTTACTCAACACCAGTGACTCTTCAGGGAGCCTCCAAACAAGGGCTCTATGAGCCACCAGGGAGCCCCTTTCCTGGAGCTGCCTGATGCACTGACACAGCCAACATTTCTGAGTCTGGAAGTTCTTGGGGCCCTTGGAGGCCTCTGGTATCCTCACATTCCTCTGTTTAAAGGTCCCATCTGAGGACCCTGCATGAGGCCCTAATCCTGCCACATTTACTGGGTTCCCTGGGCCGCCGCAGATGAGAACAAAGAGACTTCCTGGACGCAATCTTTTTACTTCTGGCGGGGAAACAGGGCAACAATTCCCTCTAGTAGAGAATGCCAGTTTTTATCAGGGTTGGGAAGTGCAGAGGGATACAGCAAATGTGCACAATTATCAATCAACAGGCTATAGTCATAGCCTGTCCAACAGGCTATAGTCATAAAAAACTAACACTATCCATATATAACAATTAAAGAAACACTGAAATCTTTTCAGGTTTGGGGTCTGCCAGATACACAGGTGTCAGATGGCTATAAAAGTGCATATCATGAAATAGGGGGTTTCACTCCTCATGCCTTGAACTTAAGCATCTGAGTTATAATAATGGATCATTGGTGAGCAGAGACACCTTCTGAGGACAAAAATGTGCATTTCAGCCCTGATTCTCAGGGGATCCTCCATGTTAGAATCCAGTCATGCCTGTCACCTGCGTTATGACCTGGTTTTCCAGGGAGACATACTACTAGCCCCTTTCAGAGCTTGCTCTCTCTGGGCTACAGTCTCCAAAACCACACAGAGTGGTCCCCAGCAGTGCTGACTTCTTCAGTCTGCGCTTTTCTGTGAGTCCCAGTACAATCAGGTGTCCTCTGATGACACATTCACCCTGTCTCATTGAACCATGTTTGTCCCCACCAGAAATATCACTCAGTCTTGTTCACTGTGGGTGTTGACACATGTCCTCTAAAATGTACAGAGTCCTCAACTATATATAAAAATACAAAAATGTGTGATGAAATGGATTTCTGGAAGTCCTTGAAAAGGGCTTCAGACAGAATCTGCATCTTTCTCGGGTCATCACTGTAAATCCCAGGCACACTCACTCTGGTAGAAGGTGCTAACCCTCTGCCTTTACTTACCAATGGAAACACAAGCCAGGTCACAGAACCTGGGGAGGCAGAGATGCTGTGGACCTGGGAGTGAGGTCCAGTGCATCTCATGGGTCTGTGTTTCACACTCACCCTGCACCCCATTGTCATCTGCAGAGATCCCCAGTGCCAGGCTGGAATGACCACTAACCAACAGCACCATGGAAGGGAGTGCAGGAGTCTACTCCAGGACATGACAGACCCTGTTCTTGGTTCCTACTCAGGAGGAGCCCAGTGTCAATATCACATCCAGGACTGAGGTTTGCACCTGCCTGATCTGCCCTGGAGAAACGACACTGCAAGGGTGACAAGAGCTGATGAAATGTGACTTGTGTGAGCAGAGGAGAGCAGAGCTCATCTTCACTGTATAACATCTGGGTGACTCTGAAACATGTGGATGAAGAGCAAATATTTCAGTTCAATGAGAAGGATTTCCACCCACTTTTATTTTTCTAGCCTATAGACAAGAAAGTTCCATTTTAAATGTATTCCTAAACAAAACTACCATTATGTAATCTCCTTCTGGTCTCTTCTGTGCCCCTTAGACTGTACAAGATGTGGTGAATGTACAGTTTACCCTCTGAATCCAGTATGAACTCTAACATAAAGGATGACATTCATAGTTCACTGAGCTTTGGTTGCTTAAGGAAATCTCCTTCTCACCCTCACAGGAGCAGGTCCACTGCATCCTGTAGGAAGAGATGGTGAGATGATGTGCGGACACTTGTATGGTCCACTCTACGCACTCCTCCATGCCTCCTTCCTCAACCCCCTGTGCAGTAACAGAGTCTGTGAAGTGGAAATGTCCTTGGGCCCCTCGTGGTGAGTGTGAGCACACACTCATGCTTGCTGTACACCAGTCCTCACACATTTATCCTCTCATGTACACACAACACATCTTTCAATACCTCATTTCAATTCCTTTCAACCAGGACTATGAAGATGGTATGGGACATAGTGAGTCCATAAGACGTGGTGCATTTTGCTCATTGTCAGATTCTATGGGGGGAAACTGTCTCCCTCAACAGGAAGAAATGAAAGTCAACTGTCCATGTGGTACTGTGTCTGCATTGAATTATTTTCTGATATTGAGCAGTGGCACCAGCCATTGGGGCTGTGAAGCACAGAACAGAGAAAGCATCTGTTCCTTTTAGGATCCACTCACAGCCTCCTTGGATCACAAGAGATGGCTGGACCTGCCCATGGTAAGCCATGGGGATTGCTCCCAAGGGCATGAATCTGATGGCCAACTGCTCTCTCTGTTACTGGCAGACAGCACAGTGGCTTCTGGCACTTGACTACTTCATGGGTACAAGAAGAATATATGGGCTTGAGTGCATCACACCTTGCACAAGCTCCCGATGACAATTTGCCACAGGGTCCCAGGTGGCTCCTTCAACAGGGGCACCAGGAAGTCCCCTTGATGGTTCCTATGTCCTAAGAATTACTTCCAATGGGATATGGCAGGCCTTACTCCATGTGACCCTTATACCCCAGGGTATTCTGTAAGCTCAGGCTCCATACAGTCATCTTTATAATAACTAGGGTTCCACTACCACCCTCTTGACCTATGGCCAGGGTACTGGACAACACCTATGTGTCCCTCACACCCAGACACTGTGACTATCTTGCTAATCAGGAAAAACAGCATGTGATTCAGCTGACTGAGCTGATTTGCTCTTACCTTATGCCCCAGTATATTCCATCACTTACAGTGCTGTGGCCTTCCACACAAGAGGCTTTCCATCCGTCTAAATGTGCCACCTGTAAAACAAGCAGCTTTTATGTGTTTATTTACTTGTGAATGTATGTATGCATGAATGCATGTATATATGTATGTATTTATTTTTAGGGAGAGGGGATGGAAAAGGAGAAATAAATGGACAGAAAAATCAATATATAGTTGTTTCTCACCTGTCCCCCACCAGGGTTCTTTCCCACAACCCAAGCATGTGCCCTGAATGGGAATCAAACTGGTAAACCTTTGGTTTTCAGGCTGATGCTCAATCCACCAAGCCACATCAGCCAGGAAAAACAAGCAGCATTTTGATGATCATTTGGGAGATGTTCAAAAACCAGTAGCTATGTGACAACAGGAACCAACAGAGCCCCATGTTTTCCTGGGTCGGCTATGGAGGAAGAGATCTCCCAGATCAAGAACATGAAAAGCTGTCCCTTGCATTCATCAAGTGGTATGTCCCAGTGCAAATCATTCCCATTTTAATACAGAGCCATTTTAGTCACAGATATCCTTAAGGAAGTGCTTGCCCTTCTGCCAGGACTTCATGAATATTTTAGGTTCCAAATTACTTTATGTTCTTCAGTCATAGGGGGCTGTTCATGCTAGCTAGAATTCTCTACAGGACATTCCTGCACCACCACATTGGAGAGTTTCTCTTCTAAAATCCCAGCACTTCCCAAGAGGGGACTCATGCACCATCTTCACACAGTCCAGTCTACATGAGGCAAGTTGTAGATACATACTCAGTCATGTCTGAGTGTGGACATTAGTGACCAAACACACTGATAAGGACATTAGAGATAAGATTTCAGACACCAGTGGTCACTACTCAGGCTTCTTTTTAAAAGTGTTCTTCTCTGGGATCAGTTATGAAGAAGATGTGTTGATGTTCCATGTGTGGGCTCCTCATCCTCCAAATCCAGTGGCCTGGCAGGCACTGAGTTCTCACTTAGTTCCAGGGACAGACATGAGCATCTGTTTTGTTTTCACTCTTGGGGGAATGTCACAGGTGGCTCCTAACTGTGATCACTGAGAAAGTAACATTTCCACAGGACCTTGGACCTGTGCTGGATTTATGAAGCATGTTTCAGTTATGTGGGCTCCCATGTCATTTAAGTCACTGCATGTTTATTCTGTATGCTGATCTTGTTGTTATAACGTGTTATCACATTTGGGACCTGCATCAAGCAAACATCCTTCTAACAAATTTTCACCCTAATATATTGAACCAAGTAAGCTTCTATTGTTTCAAAATGGACTTCACAGACTTTCCCACATGAAAGTAAATTGCCATTGAGGATTGTCCAAGATCAAAACGTAGAAAAACTGTACTGAATAAACTAAAATAAACAAATTAAAAAAAAAAACGTAGAAAAAGCATTTGCAAGGTCAGTCACTGTGTGTCTTGGGTGCCCCCCAGTGTCAAGAGCACACCCTGCATCTCAGCCCACCTTTCTCCCATGGGGAGGTTTTTATCAAGGCTCATGGTGACTTCCTCTCACTGTGTATCTCTTGCACAGTAATAAACGGCTGTGTCCTCGTTTTTCATGCTGTTCATTTGCAGGTACAATGTGTTTTTGCCATTGTCTCTGGAGGTGGTGAATCGACCCTTCACAGTGTTGGTACAGTATGTGGTATCACCATTACCACTAATGAGTGAGACCCATTCCAGCCCATTCCCTGGAACCTGGTGGACCCAGTGCATCCAGTAGCTACTGAAGGTGAATCCAGAAGCCACACATGAGAGTCTCAGTGTTACCCCTGGCTACACCAAGTCTCCCCCAGACTCTACCATCTGCACATCAAACTGGACTGCTGCCAACACAAAGACATCAAGTCCGTAACCTTCCACTGGTCCACTGTTTTTCTCAGTCATATCACTTCATATATGCAGTGTCTGTCATTCTCCATAAATTACCTCTCAAAATAGCAACAAGGAAAACCCAGCTGAGCCCTAACTCTATGTTGAATGGTATGTGACCTGCCCTGAACTGGGACTGGGAACACCTGGGAATCCTGGGCTGGGCTTCTGTTCCAGAGTTGCAGGGTCAGGGCTGGGCTGCTTTTCATGAGCAAAACAGCCCTACTTGCTGTCCTCCTACTATATAGGGAGCTCTGGGTTACAACAGTGACATAAAAGAAAATGCCCCAGTGTATGAGTTGTCCCAGGGCATATGTCTGTTAGGAATCACTCCCAAGCCATGGACATTTTGAGTCAGTTGGTTAGAAAGTTGACCTATTAACAAGAGGTTGTGGGTTTGATCCCAGGTCTGGGCACATGTGACTCCTGGTCAAGGTGGGGACAGGAAGTACCAATCAATCTCTCTGTCTATTTTTCTTTTTCTCTCTACCTCCCTTTCTTTTTTCTCTTTGTTTCTCTCTAAATGAAATGAAAAATATCTACTGCTGAGGATAAAAATAATGACATAAAAAATAATTACTTCTTACATTTTGAACTGTGCCCTCCCCAGTGAGCCAACTGCTCCAGGAGACAGGTATGTGACCTATAATAGTAAATTGTGATAAATGGAGAGAAATTCAAAATGAGAGATGCCTTTGAAAGTCACCAGTAATGCACTCACAAAGAACATTCCACTCTCACAAAGAGAGGGAGAAATAAAAGCCCAGGAGCTTCCTGTTCAGGAGACTGGAAGTTCCATCACTTGCCATTTTCTCTACAAAGTAAGCACAATATGGACTAGAACAGGGTGTGACCCTAGAGCTTGTGGACCTTGTGTTGAAGAGGTGTGTGTATGTGTGTGTGTGTGTGTGTGTGTGTGTGTGTGCGCGCGCGTGCGTATCATTGGGAGACACAAGTGTGAAGTCTACTGTGAAGCAGACTGTGCTCCTGGGTCATGTTCTTTCAGTGAATATGCATCATTGTTACTGAGTCATATTTTGTTTCCATTGTCTGGACTCTGTGGTAAAACCAGGTTCTAACATTAGGGACACTGAGGAAACTTGGACCTGAGTAAATCCGCTTAGGTAAAGATGAAGGTAGAAATTGTGAAGTAAGTATGATAAAGTTATAGGTGTTTCATTGTGAAAAACTTGATGTCAATCACATATATAAAATGAGAGAAAATAAATAAAATTATAATTGATATGAAGAACACCATTTTTCTTACATTGAGTACAGAGAGAATAAATCATTCAAACAACCTTCCCTTTCTGGAGCAGGTGGACCTAACATTCTATAAAACTGGCCAGCTGTAGAGAGAGGTTCAGCCTTATTTTCACCATCAGGATCTGTGGCTGTGAAGGCATGTAATGCATTTCTAACCAGGAATACAGGACATAGGTTTGTCCCTGGTTCATCACAAGTACATTTCAGAAGATTTGTCTCCTCCTCTTTCACTTCACTTGTGTCTGTTCATGAACCTCAAAATTGCTGTCACACCATCCACACCCAATTAATGTCACCTGGGCATGAAGTCCCATGTGCATGGATTTGGGTGCAGAACTAGGAAGAGATACTCCCAGGTACATGGATGGTGGGATTAAGCAAGCCTGGCACCAACACTTCCAGGGTTCTTGTTCTTTATATGGTTGTTTCCATCCTCATGTAGCAAGTTTAAATTGTATTATGTTATTTTCCTTAGAAATACTCTCACATAGTCTTCTACTCATTAATATATTGGATTGTCCAAAAAGTTCATTTGGTTATTCAGTACCATGGCTGTAGTAGCTATCATTTGAAACAATCATTTGAAACAATTTTGTTGGAATGTATGTTTTTCAGGAACAACTATAAAGGTCAAATCCAAGCAGGGATGGAAGCAAGGGATGGAGGTGAGGATGGCTGGGTTGAGAGGGGTGTGGTGGGGGAAATGTAGACCATTGTAATTGAATAATAAAATAATTTAGAACAAATAGAAAAGAATGTATGGTGGCAGCTCTTATATCAGCATTTAAAAAAATCATCAAAATTGGCGAATTTTGTGTAGCCATTTTTATATTGATAATGGAGTAAAATACACCTTTTCAGCATATTATTTCAATTTTATTATTTGAGATATAAAAATGCAACAAATATGGTAAAAAATGGTTTATGCTGTGAAGGAAGAAGGTGTTGTGATTGATAAAATATCTGCAAAGTTGGGTGAGAAATTTTGTGGTGGAATAGACCAGTTCAAGATAGTGATCAAATCAATACAATAATTGAGAGCAGGCAATGTTATACCACACAGGAGATAGCCAAATTACTAAAAATATGCAAGTCAATAAAGTCATAAAAATCATAAATGTCATAAAAATGACTTTTATTTTACAGAAAATGTGTCTTTTTAATTTTCCAGAAAAAAAAATTAAACAATTTTTTGACCAACCCAATGATTTGAAAAACTCATCTTCTCTATTTAGCTATTAAAAAAAAGAAAATAAAAGAAAAGGGAATAAAGAAAGAAAGAAATCTTACCATTTGGGATAAAGTGGAAGTGTCACAGGTGGGTACAGGTAACCAGGTTCTTGGTGATCAAGACAAAGAATTGAACTGAACACTGAGAGTTTATAGCAGACAACATGGGAGCAGGCCAACTCCAAGCAGAGACTGACCTCATGGGTTGGAGGGACTCTATTCTCATAGGGCGGATCCTTCCTCGCTAGATTTGGTGGGCTTTTACTGAGCATGTACAACTAGTTGTATTACTTTAAAGCTACTGTACATGTGGTCTCCCATGATTTTCCATGATTGACCACCAGGGAAGAGGGTCTCACAATGCTACTGAATCGATCCCTCCTTCTCCTGGGGTCCTCCTCTACTAGGTTCATCTTTCCCTTCACCAGAGAATCAGAGCTCTCCATGTTAGAGATTGGTGAAAAGGAAAGGAGTTATTTATTCAAGTTATACAGACTAAGAGTAATGACTTAATGTCTTCATCAAAATCCCAAAGTCCCTTAAAACACCCACAAACACACACAGTCCTTCTTTCCCCCTATGCCCAGTCTGGGGTACTGTATCTCAGGAAAAGAAATAGAAGTCCATGGCTCAGGCAGCTCCTGGTTCTTCCCATTAATCCATGCTCAGCTAGTAGGCCTCCCTCAGTTGCCAGCACCATCAGCAGTGTTGCTGGAATCTCCAGCTAAAGCCGCATGGTGATTCTCTGCTAAAGCCATGTAATGATTCTTCATGAAAGTCACATGGTGATTGTTCTCATGGCTGAAGGGGGGTCCCCACTCTGGCCAAAGGTGCGTGATTCTCTCTAAACTGGCTGTGGCCGCCCCTCAATGGCTGCTGAGTTTGGTACCTGGCACCAATCTTCCTCTGCAGCCCATTTCCGACTCCTCCCACAATTGGCTACACTTGCTTCCAGCAAGTGTATCCTTCCAGCTTTACTGGGCTGCCATCATGAGTCTGGGCAGGGGTGGCCCCATGTCATGGAGCCAATCATCTCCAAGCTCTCAAATGGGTGCTGTAACTAGGGGGAGTTGCCTCCCAGTTACATCTTGGGGGGAAGTTCCTTCCATCCTCCTGACTCACACCATGGCCACAGTTATTTAACATATCTATGAAACCAGTTAAAAGTTATAGATATGTTACAGGCCAAGCCAGAGGTTAGCTGCAAAGCTGTTGCTATGCAAAACAGTTCTCAATGGCCCTGCTCCATGTATCCCTTCCCCCAACACACACCTGTAGGGGGAACTGGTGAGGACATCCTGTATATCTTTCTAATATTTCCTGGACACCTTGAGTTCTGGACCCCATTACAAATTCTTCTTTTTGGGGCCCCCTGGCTGTACCCTCCTACAGAAGGACCTAGAGGGTTTTATGCTGAGTGAAATAAGTGAGAGAAACACATACACCATATAATCTCTCTTATATGTGGAATCTAAAGAACAACATAAAGAAACAAGGAGAATTAGAAACAGTCCCATAGAACAAGACAACAGACTGGTTGTCTCCAGATCAGTGGGGTTTGGGAGCCTGGGCGGAAAAGGTGAAGGGATCAAGAAATAGAAACTGGCAATTAGAGATTAAATACTGGGATGTAAGGTATACACAGTCAATAAAGTCAATAATGTCTTAATAACTCTACATGGAGACAGGTGGGTCCTGGATATATTGGGTCATTGAATCACAAAATATTCACATGTCTGAAGACTTTGCTGTAGGACAGCAGCTCATTTAAAATAATATATAGAATGTTAACTGTAATTGAAAGAGAAAAATACAATTTTCCCAAATTCCATGGTGATGCAGACCCTGGCTCACGGGGTCCAGGTCGTTATGGAAAAAAATGAGACATTCACATGGATTACCAAATCTGGTGGAGGAAAAGGGATGGCGTGGCTTTTCTCTCAAGGGGAGCAAAAACCTGGCCTTCACTCCAATGAGCTTTTATTGTCTTAGTGGACACACTACAAGAAGGTCCTCATTAACTATCCACAGGCTCGCTTTAGGTGGTTACCTTTTACAGAAAACAAAGGAGCCAATCCTGTTAATCACATCACAGAAGAGGGATATTTGCAAATGAAAAGGCAAAAGTAGTTGGAAGGTTTAGCATGGTTTTTAGGAAGTTGCTTTGCATTAAATATCCTCAATTCAGGGTGAGGGAGTTTTAACAAAAAGCAAGACTCAGAGGCCTAGGTACATTGCAGGCCTGATTTCCCATGGGAAAACCTATCCATGGGTGTGGGTCCTGTGCATCTCCCAGTGGAAGCTGGGTCCACGCAATGCAGAACAGCCTCCCACATATGAAGGCTAAGGCAAAGTTGTAGGGTAGAATGCAACAGGCAGGAGACATACCTGAATTCCAGAACTATGCTTAGAGGCTTCATCTTTAGTGTTAAAGTTCTGAGCATCCTATAGTTTTATTAGAGACTCCCATTGAGAACTTTGGCCTAGTATTATTCCCTGATAGTTTCTACCTCAGTAACACTCTGGGAGCTGCTAATCAGGACTTAGTATAATAATCTGATTTGCTGAAGGGCCTTTCCTTTTTCTCCCAGAGATTTCAACTCTGTGCAAAATACATGTTCCATATCCCTTTGGGAAGTGTGTCTGTCATCAGCCTGTACATCCACACCTGGCTGTGTGTGTCCCTCTGCCTCTGTGTGAGGTCACCTACACTTGGTGCTGTGAGCTTGATGCGAAACAAATGACCAACATCACTGGGGACTATGACCACATGAGTTGGTTTCATAAACTTCTGGTGCCCACTGTCCAGCAAGCACTAAGCTGTTGGGGCTGGGCTGACTGCTGGATTCACCAGACACTCTGGTGAGATTCAGTTATCGTGGGTCAGAGGTTTGATGGTTCATTGAAATTGGTCACAAGAGTGTCTGAAAGAGACTCTGCCTTTTGTCCATGGGAGAATATCTTCTTCCTTTACAACAGACTTATGTGCTAACTCAGAGAATGCAGAGGTGTGCAGAATCAGGAATCCAGAGAGGTTCCCTGAGGGAAACTGTTACCAGAAGAAGAAACCTCCAAAATGTCCAACTGCACCTGCTCCTTTGATGATCCTTGTGTTCAGGGACCCTGAGCACCCCCCAGTGTTGACAGCCTGATTTGTGTTTAAAAGGCCACATCTGGTAATAGGAGCATCTGGGCCTGTACCTTGTACACTGGCCCCAACTCCTCCCCTGACCCTAATCTAGGGCAGAGTGGGGCATGCCTAGTGTAGTTGTAGTATACTGTTTCTGTAATGAGAACATGAGTGAGTTTCTACCTCTAGTGTTACCTATCCTCCAGGGCTGTATACAACTGTGACTCAGAGTCCTTAGTACAATGGAGAAGGGTGTGCATCACCTTAACATGGTTGTTGATCAGCTGAGTTGAGTCAGGTTCAACTTGAAGTGTCACAGACACCTGTAGCTAAAAGTTTTGTTGGGCCCAGGGCAATTATCATGGATCCACACAGTCCCTGTTCTGTGCCTTCTGCTATCAGTGTCATTTGTCTCTTTCCCATGGCTGCTGGGTCTAACCTGAGTGGGGAATCCAGGTATGCTTCCACATAATACAAACACTGAGCCCAGAACTTGCCCATCTGGCTCCAGGATGGAAGCCCACCTGCGAGACACAGTCCAAAAACCCAGCTCATGTGGCTTGCTGGCACTTTCGCATCCCCTAATCAAGCTGAAGGGGATAAAAAAATAATAGGCTCACTTGGTACTGTCATCTCACCAGCCCCTCCCAATCTCCAGAGGACCAAGTAACCCCCTCACCTCTGCGCTGTCTAACAGAGATGGTGGAGCCAAATGTCCACTCAAAGCAGTACCCCTTGGCCTTGGAGGACTGCAGAACTAGCACAGGGAAGGCATAGTAACTCAGCAGGTGGGGGCTGGGTGCTGCCCATGCACAACAGGTGGACAACGCCAGTTCTCTTTCTCAAGTCGCACAGTTGAGACTCCCGGATTCTCTGCCCAGAGTCCATCCAGAGAATGGAGGGGCCCTCCAAGTCACCACTTGGTTTACCAAGAAGGCATCTTCTACATCCTGGAACTTTTGCATTGCCCTTCCCGCAGTCACAGATCCTAGTGTTGTAACAGGGGTGCCATTCCGTCCCTGGAATGCTGCATTCCGAGTCTCCCAGGTGGACTTAATCACCACTAATGCCCATCACCAGATGCTATGTAGACTCCCATTTCCCTTATGCTCCCAGGTGGTGGGAGCTCCTTGTTGGAATATTCATTGGGCTTCCCACTCACTGCACCTGTGGGATGGGGCTCACCCTCTCCTTCTCTCCTCCCATCTTGTTCCCTGCTCCTATTTATAAAGTTTCTGACCAGCTACACTTCAACTGGTTTTTAATGTTGATTGTTCTGGTCCAAGAAGTGGATAGAGCTTCAAGCTTTCTTCTTGGCTAATGCTTCTCTAACATGAAATCCAATCTTTTTAAAAAAATGGACTTTGTGTTTAATTTTATTCTGCCACTTGGAGGGACAGGAGCCCATGACACAGGCACATCCTGTGGGTGAAGATTCCTTCCTAAGTAACTGATGTTAGGTGAATGTTCATGAAACAGAATTCAGCATCTCCCCTCTCTGCACCACTAACATGGATATTAGTTTTCTAGGGAGAGAAGATAAAGGAAGATGGGGCTCAGAGCCCATGGAGGCCTTAGGAACCCCTAGAACCAGAAGGAAATGACATCTCCCCATGTTTTCTTGTTCTGCAGACATGGGGCTCAGCTGGCATGCATTCATGTTCTTCTACAGGAGACCCTTGGGTTGTGTCTTTATGTCATCCAAACATAGTATAACATAGTTATATATGAAAGGCCCATACTGGGCACTGTGAGAACCACCTAGTTTTTGGGGGTGTCCTTGCAGATTATGAGCCTTCTCTTCAGAGATGAGTTATAATAGTTAGCATTGTTCCACCAAACATCTGAGAACCACTCGTGTGCCTTTCTGAGGGTGATAGATTCAGCTAACACCTGTACCAGTCTTGCTCAGTGAGAACCCAGAGAAGGAGAAGGTCAGTGTGAGGGTATGGTTGTGTTTCATCAGCCCAGGGCCAGACTCCTACTCAGTTAACTCAGACAGAACCCCTACTGAGAGGGAAAAGATAAGGTCAGACCCAGAGATGTGAGCCTGGGACAGAGGACACACAGTCAATAGAACCCTGTGCACTACTAGTGGGAATGTGAATTGGTGCAGCAGCTGAGGAAAATAATATGGATGTTTCTAAAAAATTAGAAGGAGAACTGCCTTATGACCCAGATATTCCACCTCAGGGTATGTTTTCAGAAAAAAACAAAATCACTTTATCAAAGCATTTTCTATAGTTCCATGTTAATTTCAGCATTATATACAACACCCAAGGTATGGGTAAAGTAAATGTTTATAATAGCATATTACTTGCCATAAAAAATGAAAACCCTGATATTAGTGACAACATAAATGGACCTTGAGGGCATAATGGTGGGCAAAGTCAGTAAGACGCAGAAAGAAAAATAGTGTATGATATTGTATGTGACCAGAGGTCATATTTGTGGTTACGAGAAGTGGGGTTGGGAATTAGGAGAATTGGATGTTGATGACGTAAAAGTACACACCTCAAGTTGCAGCATAAGTGAGTCCTGGGGGTGCAATGGACAACACAGTGACTAGACTTAACACTGCTTTGTGGTGTGTGGGAGTTTTGTTCAGGTGAGTAGGTCCTAAAAGTTCTTAGCACAAAGGAACCATCATTACCTTTCTTCTTTTTCTTCTGTTATCTCTTCTTCTCTTCTCTGCCTTTTCCTTTTCTTGTGTCTGAATGAAATGACAGATGTTAACTGTATTTCTGTGGTAATCATATCACAAGATATGTAAGTCCAGTCATTATGCTGTGCACCTTAAATTTAGACGGTGAGGAATGATCATACGTCTGTATAGCTGGAAGAAAAGTGGGTGGAAATGAAATAGGTCTTTTCAAGGTTAACATTGCATTGGCCAACATATGTCTTAAAAGATGGTCATCATTAATGATAATTAGAGAAATGTAAGTCAAATCCATAATGAGAGGTAACCTAACACCCGTTAGGGAGTTAATACTAGAAAGAAAATTAAACAAAATAACAAGTGTTTGCAAGAATATGGAAAATAGGAATCCTTGAGCACCCAGTAGAAAAAAACAGTACAAATGCTTTTCAAAAATATAAAGTGGAAGTGTCAAATTATACAGCAATTGGAATCCTGGGTGTGTGTGTCTAAAGTAATTACAAAAAGATCATAAGACACCCCTGATTATAGCAGCAAATTCAGAACAGACAATAGGTGGAAACAACCTAAATACCCCCTTATGGATGAATGGATAAACAAAAGTGGTACCTACATACAGTGGAATACTGCACAACATTGAAGATGGGGATACTGTCAGATGCTTCAGTGTGGATGGACTTTATGATGAGAGAAATAAGACTGTCACAGAAAGAGAGCCCTGTATGATTCTACTTATGCAAGGTACCTATCTAAAGTAGTCAAGTTTATCAAAGCAGGAAGCAGAACAGTGAGTGTCAGAGCTGAGAGGAGGAGGGAGGTGATTTATGTGTATAGAATGTCAGATTTTGCAAAATGAAAGAGTTCTTCAACTTGTTCTATATATACTTAACATCACTGAAGTGTACAATTCCAAGAGCTAAGATGGTACGTTTGTATTTTCTACCACAATTGAGAATTTAAAAATATACAAAATTAGTTTTAAAAAATTTTATGTTGTTCCCAGTATGTCTAGTTTGTGAGACCTGACTCAGCTCTGTAACAGGTTAGTCCCATCTTCTACTCCTCCAGCACACTGCATTTACACTGCGGTGTGGTGAGGTTTCTGTTTCTGTCCTCATTTACCTGTTCTCCTTTGCTAAGAAGAGCAGAGAATGCAGCAGAGAGGGAGAGACACCTGGGCTATCAGACAGAGCATGGGTTTCTCCTACATTTTACCCCCTGTAAACTCACCCTTAACATTTTTCCCAACTTGTCTTCTACTCATGTCACATTTATTTAATTATGTACTTTCCTAACTGTATAGAGGGTATTAGGAAACACAGAGTTGTAGGTTAAAATGCAATTTCAGCATGCTGAACTGTGCTTGTGGACATACATAAGTTATATTTTCATACTGTGACATAGGAATTGGTGGTGATGTTTGGTCGCCTAATACCTGGTGATTAAAGGTGAGTTGGTATAACTTTTTGAATGGGTTCTTGAAAGCATTGGGGCAGTAACTACAAAATTGTTTGTAATTATACTTTTACAATTATACATTTACTTATGTATTCTCAGTATTGCATCAATTCTGAACACATAGTTTTATTTATAATAACTGCTACTGTAGGAGGTAAACATAAATGTTAGTTATGGTCATTTATTGAGTGCATGTTGTAGCAACCATAGAAGGAAATGGCTTTACCCGAGGCACTTTGTGGACTGGACGTTTACATGCAGAAAACACCCTGACACGTTACAGAGGAAAGGGTGTGCAATGACATGAGCAGATTTGTACAACAGCTCATGTGTGAATGAACGTCTTTTCAAAAATGAGTTTGTGACTGTTTGATGGGGTGTTCACGTGACCATGTGAAAGAGCATGCATGGCAGTATATGTGGCAGTCAATGTGACTGTGTGTGACAGCGTGAGATTGTATGGCTGTTAGACTGTGTGTTATGCTGTGAGACTGAGTTTGACTGTGTGACTCTTTGGTTGTTTTTGTTGTGCATGTTGTGTACATGCTGTTTGTGTGTCTGATAGTGTGTCTGTGTGTGTGAAACTTGGACTGTAGTAACATCATGTGTCATTATCTTTGTTTTTTTTAATTTTTTAATTTTAGTTTATTCAGTACAGTTTCTATCCTTTATTCCCATTCTAGCCCACCCACCCATTGCTCCCCTCCTCCCTCCCCTTTCTAACACCCCTAGTTTTGTCCATGTGTCCTCTATATTTGCTCCTGTAAACCCTTCCCTTCTCCCCTGAAATTCCATCCCCTCTCCCCTCTGGTCACTGACAACTTGTCCTCTATTTCAGTGTCTTTTGTTATATTTTACTCGTTTCTTCGTTTTGTTGTTTAGGTTCCTGTTAAAGGAGAGATCATACGGTATTTGTCTTTCACTGGCTGGCTTATTTCGCTTAGCATAACGCTTTCCAACTCCATCCATGCTGTTGCAAAGGATATGAGTTCCTTCTTTCTTTCAGCTGCATAGAATTCCATTGTGTAAATGTGCCATAGTTTTTTTATCCATTCATTTACTGATGGGCATCTAGGTTGTTTCCAGCACTTAGGTATTGTAAATTGTGCTGCTATGTACATTGGGGTGCATAGGTTCTTTTGGATTGGTGTTTCAGGATTCTTAGGATATAGTCCAAGCAGTGGAATTGCTGGATCAAAGGGCAGGTCCATTTTTAGTTTTCTGAGAAAGTTCCATACTGTTTTCCACAGTGGTCGTACCAGTTTGCAATCCTACCAACAGTGCACTAGGGTCCCTTTTTCTTCACGACCTCTCCAACACTTGTTGTCTGTTGTCTTATTTATGATGGCCATTCTGACTGGTGTGAA
>CM052546.1:70977324-71011104 GCA_028533065.1 Trachops cirrhosus
CCTTTGTCGAATATTAATTGACCATAAAGATTTGGGTTTATTTCTGGGCTCTCTGTTCTCTTCCATTGATCTATGTTCCTGTTTTTATGCCAGTACCAAGCTGTTTTGATTACAGTGGTCTTGTAATATAGTTTAGTATCAGGTATTGTGATCCCTCCTACTTGTGATTATGTTTGTGTGTGATGGTGTATGACTGTGTGTGTGAATCTGTTTTGATTTGTTTGGATTTTGTGTGACTGTTTGGCTGTGTGTATGACTTTGTGATGACTGTGTGTGACTATGTGTCTCGTTCAAGTACTTAGAGGACAGGAGGATGCTGGTCAGTCTCTGGTAGTAGATATATCCACTCTGTGCTCACATTATTACAGAGTGAAGAATTTACTATGAAATACATTTAAAATTATAACAATGTCATCTGTTTCTTTCTAGAAGAGCTTTTGATTAAATAGGTGCCTTGTCTGATCTTCAAGATCACAGACTGGGTCTGTTGAACATCAGACCCTGGGGGTCAGGGGCCCCCTCAACTCCTGCTGGGACCCAGCTGTAGTTAGTCCTTCCTGCAGAATACATGCACCTGTTCCACCCCAGCCCCTACTCTGGAGCTGCTGGATCAAGCTCTAGTAGTAACCACCAGTTGTGGTGGAGAATCCAGAGACAGTGCAGATGAGGGAGAGAGTCTGTGGTAGCTTGACCACCTCTGAGAATGGTGTCTTTCTTCAATCCATATTTTTCTAACTCTGAGGTTTCAGGAGTGAGTGCAGAATCAGGAATACAGAAAAGCACTCTGTAAGAAACTGGCAGATAGATGAAACTAGACAGAAAAGCAGCCCAAACTTCCTCCTACACCTGCTTCTGGGAGTGTCCTTATATTCAGGAACCCAGAGTACCCCCTGGTGCTTTGGGACCCCCTGCAGGGAGGTTTGTGTCTGGGCTCACACTGACTTTCTGTCACTGTGTCTGTAGTGCAATAATACACGGCAGTGTCTTCAGTTCTCAAGCCGTTCATTTGCAGATACAGCATGTTCTTGGCATTGTCTCTGGAGATGGTGAATCGACCTTTCACAGATTCTGCATAGTATTTCTGACTTTCATCATACCATATAATTGCCACGCACTCCAGGCCCTTCTCAGAAGCCTGGCAAACCCAGTGCATATAGGAGCTACTGAAGGTGAATCCAGAGGCCATGGAGGAGAGTCTCAGAGACCCCCCAGGCTGCACGAAGCCTCCTCCAGACTCCACCAGCTGCACCTCACACTGGACACCTGCAAACACAAAGTAATTCTTGTCAGAAAACTGTCACATTCCCATCCTTCCACTCAGTCATATCAACTCACATACTCAATGTCTCTTGTTCTCCATAAATTACCCCTTAAAATAGCAACAAGGAAAACCTAGCTGAGCCCAAACTCCATGTTGAGAGGTCTGTGCTCTGTCCTGAGCAGCAGCTGGGAACACCTGGGAATCCTGAGCCCACAGAGCTGCAGGGTCAGGGCTGGGCTGCTTTTCATGAGCAGAGGGGCCGTATTTGCATGACCTGCTGCTATATAGTGTGCTGTATGGTTGGATAATGACATGGAGGACATGGTCCCAGACTGTGACTTGTCCAAGGAAGTATGTCTATTAAGAATTACTTCCCTGTCCTGGCCAGTGTAGGTTAGTTGGTTATAGTGACTGCCTATAACTGAAAGGATACAGGTTCAATCCCAGGTCCTGGTGTGGCCAGGAAGAAACCAATCTCTCTCTCCCTCCCTCCCTCTCTCTCTCAGCAATTAAAATGATGTCCACTTGTGAATATAATAAAATAATACTATGAAAAATAAAAGAATGACTCCCTTGATTTGGTCCTGTGTGTTCCTCAGTGATCCAACTGATCAAGGGGACTGGTACATAACTTAGGAGAACAGGTTTGAGTAAATTGTCATAAAAAGAGAGGGATTTATAATTAGAGATGCCTTTCAAAGTCACCAGTAATGAACACACCAAGATAGATCAACCCTCACAATCAGAGGGAGAATTAAAATGGAGGAGGTTCATGTTCAGGAGACACAACGTACCGTCTGACACCACATCCTATACAAAGTGTCCAGAGAATGAACTAGGCACATAGTGTGACCCTAGAGCACGAGGATCCAGTGATGGAGGAGGTGGAGTGTCTGTGTGGATCATTGGAGACATATGGGTGAATTCTACAGAGGAGCAGACAGTGCTCTCAGGCCATGTTTCTTTAGTGGATTTTGGTGCTGAATGTGCAGCAGTCTCACTGCCTCGTTTTTGTTTTAGTCTCCAGGCTCTGTGGTTCAAATACTGGGGACACAAGAGAAAGTCACTGAGGACTGGATCTGCTTAGGTGAAGATAAAAGTAAAGACTGTCATATCAATATGTTTAAATTATAGACATTTCATTATGGATAACTTTGATCTAATGCCTAATATGATATAATAGAGGATAATGAGATGATAATTAATATGAAGAACACCATTGTCTTCTATCCACTGATTACAGAATAAATACTTTTTAACATAGCCTCCCCTTCCTGGGGCTGCTGGGTCTACCTTTATGTAAAATGGCCAACAATGGCAGTTCATTCTTATTATCACCATCAGCATCTGTGGTTCTGTCAACATATGATGTAGTTGTGATCTAAATGCAAGGAACAGGTTCACCCCTGATTCATTTGAAGTAAATTTCAGAGGCTTAATCTCCAACCTCTTCCATCTGTTTTCATGTTTGCACATGACATGTGTGCATGCTGTCACCTCCTCTAAAAGAGATGGATTTCACCTGGGCATGAAGTCACATGCTGTGTGGATCAGTGTGCAGAATTAGGAAGATATACACCCTGGTACATGGACAGTGGGATTAAGCAAACCTGGAACCAACACTCCCAAATTCTTCTTCTTTATGTTGCAATTTTCTTCCTGATGTGACAAGTTAAAGTTGTCATATGTAATTTTCCTCAGAAATACCCTCACATAGTAATCTAGTAAGTGATATATTGGATTGGCCAAAAAGCGTGTTTTGTTTTTCGGTTCATGGGTCTAGAAGCACTTAGTTGTTTTCAACTTCATTTGAAACAATTTTGTTAGATTGTTTCATGACAGCTATCATATATGTGTGCACTAAAATATAACCTAATCCAAATTGGTGAATTTCTATGTAGCCATTTAATATTGAAGGTGTGATAATATAGAATGATGTAAGTATATTATGCTTTCTTATTTCAAGGAAGTTTAAACCACAACTAAAACACAAAAACTATTATGCAGTATACAGAAAAGGTTGTGTGAGTGATTGAATGTGTCAAAACTGGTTTGTGAAATTTCATTCTGGAGATTTCTCACAGGACAGTGCTCCATGTTTGTGTAGAGATTTGAAGTCCATAGTGATGCAATTGAGACATAAATTGAGAAAAATCAGTGTTATATCATGTGGGAGATAGGCAACATACACAAGATATCCAAATCAGTAGTGTTATTAGTGAAAAATTTTCAAAAATGTGTCTTTTACTTTACAGGTTAAACCATACAGACTTTTTAGTCAATCCAATAGAATGTAAAGTGGGATTGAAAAGGAAAAAGGAGGAGAATTATCCTCAACTCCATGGAAGATAAGGCAAGGGTGTTGCACAGAGTGTGACAGGCAGAAGACATGGCAGATTTCCAGGACGGTGCTCACACGTGTCATCTTTGTTGGGAAAATGCTGAACATCCTGTAGGTATATTACAGACTCTCACTGAGAACCTCATCCTACTTTTATGCATCTGTTGCTCATACCTCAGCAAACAAACTATGGGCAGCTAACCAGCATTTACTGTAAACTCTGATTTGCTGAAGGCATTTCCTGGTCCTCCCAGACTTTTCAACTAAATCTGTGATAAACACTCCATGTCCCCTTGGTGTGTGTGTTTGTCATCATCCTGGACATCCACACCAAGCTGTCCTAGGTCCCTCTGCTCTGTGTGGTGTCACCTACTCTTTTTTCTGTGAGCATGAGGGAAAGTAAATGACCGTCATCACTGGGAGTCCTTGTTCTCTAGTATTGAGTTTGTTCACTCTGGTGCCCACTGCCCAGCATGCATGTACCCTGAAACTGGCCATCTTGGACACTGAGCTGTGTGGGGTGGGGCTGCACTGCTGGGTCTAGGGGAGCCTCTGGGTAGATTGAATTCATGTGGGACAAAAGGTTTCATGATTCACTGGAACTGGGCACAAGACTGTAAAAGACTCTGTGTTTTGTTTTTGTGAGACTGTAATCTGTCTTGAAAACAATATTTTTAAAAATTTATTTCTAGACGGAGGAGAAGGGAGGCAGAAAGAGAAGAAGAGAAACAACAATGTGTGGTTGCCTCTTACACACCCCGACAGGGGACTTGGCCTGCCACCCAGGCATGTGGCCTGACTGGGAATTGAACCAGTGACCCTTTGTGTCAAAGGCCAGAACTCTATCCACTGAGCCACAGCAGCCCGGTTTGTCTTGACAATAAATTTTAATTTCAGAGATTTCAGATGTGATTGCAGAAGCAGGCCCCCAGGGAGTTTCCCTGAGGGAAACTATTACAGGAAGAGGGGAACCCTAAGGGATACCATTCCAAATGTCCAGTTGCACTTGCTCTTGTGGCAGTCCTTGTGTTCAGGGTCCCTGGATCCCCTCCCCATGGTAACAGCCCTTCCTGCAGGGAAGTTTGTGTCTGGGGTCACAGTGACTTCCCCTCACTATCTGGCAAAGTAATACACAGTCATGACTTCGACTCAGTCTACTTAGCTCCATGCTGGCTGTGCTCATGGCCTTCTCTGAGGTCACAGTGACTCTGCCCCAGAAATTCTGCACAAAGATTGCACCACTATAGTTAAGGTTAACAGTCCCCATCCATTCAAGCCCTTATCCTGGGGCCTGTCACACTCACTGCAACTTGTACCTTGAGAAGGTGTATCTAGATGCCTTGCAGGAGACCTTCCCTGAGGCCCAAGTTTTCCTCACCTCAAACACAGACTGAACTAGGTGCACCTGGGCGTGAAAACCTGTTAAGAGGAGACAGGAATGTGTAGAAGTCCTGCTTGACTATCCCAGGTCTCCTTCTCAACCCAGGGACTGTGGAGCCCCTTGCCTGGAGCCAATACCAGCAGAAAGAGGGCTCTCCAGCTCCAGGCTGTGTTGAGGGATGTGTCATCTGGACTCTTTAGAGGATGGTGTAGCAGTGAATGATCCTCTTGGGGCACAGACACACCCACATTCAGCCTAGTCCACCTCTTCTCCTTTGCATATTTATGAAGCAAAGTGTTTCATAACTGAAGCTTTGGCCTCACCTGAGTGAAAGTAGTGGACACAGGGACCATGATCCGAGGGAGTCTGAATGTCCAGGTTCTGATCAGTGATGTAAGATTTGTGCAGCCTGCCATGTCCCTGAACTTTATGCTCACATAACTCCTCCTACTGAGGAACAAGAACCCACACTGGATCCTCTCTCTGAAGCCAGCTTTGAACACAGAGACCACCTGGACTTGTTCTGGGCTTTAATATCAACATGTATTATTCCAGTTCCAGTGTGTTTCCAAAATGCTGCACCTAGTGAGTTAATAAAAACACCACCGTCCCTAGCTCCTTACAATTCACATAAAAAGATGCTCTGCTGCCCTGGCTGGTGTGGCTCCACTGAGCACAGGCCTGTGAAACAAAGCATTGCTGATTTGATTCCCATTCAGGGCACATGCCCGGGTTAGGGGCCAGGATCCCAATTGGGGGTACACAAGAGGCAAACACTCATTGAGATTTCTCTCCCACTCTTTCTTCTTCCCTTACCCTTTCTCTCAAACAAACAAACAAACAAACAAATAAATAAATAAATAAATAAATAAAATTTACACAAAGGAGTTCTAGGAATATTCCCAGTGACTGTGGTTTTCTTGTCCTACTGATTTTGGCAAATGCCCTGATATAATATCAAATTTACAGTCACCTCATGTCCAACTCTTATTTCAGATGTTGTGGGTTAAAGATGAAGACCCAGGCCCTAAAACAAAATCCTTCTTCAGCTCCCTCTTCATCCATTCCTGGGACAACTGCCCCGAGGTTGTGGGTCCTGTGCACCACTTGCTGGCCAGCTTGCTCCCTGCATGGCAGGGTCCAGCCTGGGCACACGTGGCATGCGTCCCTCAGTACCTCTAGTCTAGAATTTAAGGCTGCACCCTGACTTCAGGATGCTCCCTCAGGGACATCCTGTTATTAGACATCTCAAGATACAGAGAACTGGCCTTACTAAACTCCAGTGACTCTGCAGGGAGCCCCCAAGCCAAAGTTCTGCGAATGAACCAGGGGTCCCTTCCCTAGAGCTAGCTGCAACATGAGCTGACTCAGCCAACAACCCCCAATCGCTGAAGCTCTCGGGTCTTTGTGGTCTCTGATGCCCTCAGTTCTTTGTATTTGCAGGTCATATCTGAGTAGCCCTGCATGTGGCCCTAATTCTACTGCACTTCTACTGCTCAATAACTCACATAGACACACACACACACACACACACACACACACATATGTTAATGATTTTCATGGCAATGAACTACAGTTTTCTTTTCTCCCCTGTTCCTAGTACATGGGCAAAGCACCTCACTGACTCTAAGCTAGTGAGTGACCTGATTTGACAACAGAACAAAAGCAAACATGATCAACATGCAGACTGGAGAATGCCCACCTTTGTGTTTACATTTCCCAACACATAATATGTGAAGAGTCTATGGTGAGAAGGGCCCTTGCTTGCCCTCAGGAGAGTGACACCCAGAGGATGCTTGTCCAGTCAGTGTAGCCAAAAGTAATCCAACATGTCGGGTCACCCTGTACAGCTCACAGTTCCGCATTCTCAGAGATCACAGCCAGGAGCACTGACAGCAGGACCATGGGAGACATTGGATGGGTGTCTCCACATGAGAAGAAGCAGGTGCTGATGCAGGAAGGGAGAACCTACAATATTGGACCTGGCTAGTTAGAGTCCATGTGATACAGAGACTGGCTTGTTTTCCACTGTGCTCCCTGGTGTCCTGAGCACCACATGCAGTTCAACCGTTTTGTGTTTCCACAGAAACTTCTGTGTCTGGACTCACAATGACTTTATTTCTCTGAGGCTCTCTCACAGTACTACAGGGATTTGCCTATCTGCAGATTCACAATATTCTGAATCATCCTTTTAGGTGGTGTATATGCCTGTCACAGATGGAGCATAATATGTCATCTGACTTTAGATTCCTTCTGATAAGTCCTACCCACGGCAGTGTTTTGTGGTTGTTGTTATGGCGGTGGTGGTTATAATTGAGCCAGTAACATTCAGTTTGTATAAGTCAGGTAATGTAAATCTAGAATATTTACAAGAGAATCTCAGAGGCTCTGAGAGACTGGATTAGATGCAAGAGCACAGCCCAGGCATGGGTGTCTTTCTGACTAAGGCTAAAGCTCCATCAGAGGTCTGAGAATGATGCTGGTCCAACCCTACCACCACACACATTGCTGTTCTGTAAGCATGACAGTGGGATGCAACTGGATGAGCATAAGAAGAGAGATATTCTGCAGGAAAGACAGTAGGTTCTGAACCCATTCCAAGGAGGGAACATCATCAAGGAGTCGATGTAATAATTGAATTTTCCAGAGCCAATGGCAGAAACCAACTTTAACAGTGGTCTCCATGATTAAAAAAAAAAAAGTCCCCAGTAGAAGCACTGAACAATTCACAGAGACATTCACAGTTAGGATCTATGAGAGGAAATAAGCTTCTGTCTTAGGTGTGTTCATTAATTGTGAGTAGGAAAATTTGACACATAACATTATATAGCAGGGCACCTGTAGCTACTCTCCTTTCTAGCAGGTCTGTGTGCACCAGAAACTGGGAATGATGAAGGACCAGCCAGAGTTCTCATGGGCATACTATCAAATGGCATCCCAATGAGAGTCAGGTATTAGTATTGTCAGACAATTAATTTAACATTCTAATGACTTGTTAGAAGCTTAAAGGAAAAGGGAGGGAGACTTTGGGATCAGAAAGATAACTGCTGCTGAGTGATGGAAATTAAAGAAAAAGATCAAATGGAGGAAATGGCAACAACACAGACTCAGAAATGAAAAATACTTCCAACGGATTCACAATCAGATCCCTGATTATCAGGAACTCCAGATCAAAGCCACAGTAGGAAATCCCCTCACCCCTGGCAGGACAGATATTGTAAAAGGACAGAAAACCAAAGTGAAACAGGTCAAGTGCTGGTGAGTGTGTGGAGAAAGGGAGCCCTTGTACACTCGGGATGGCAAAATAACATTGTGCTGCCACATGGGAAACAGCATATTGGTTTTTCCAAAATGAAAAAAAAATGAAATCCTGCTTGATTGATCCACGAAGCTTCCAGATGATCATTCAAGAATAAAAACCAGGAACTGGAAGAGGTACTTGCACTGCCCTGTCCAGTGCAGTATTATTCACTGCAGTCAGTACATGAAAAGCACCTCAGTGTCTGTCAGTCAATGACTGGGTAAACATGGGCTATATGCTCACAACACAGTATGACTCAGTCTTAAAACAGAGGGAATCCTGCCATAAACCACAATGTGGTTGAAACTAGGTGACACTGTGGTCTGTGAAATTAAGTCATATTGTAAAGGTTAATATTGAATTTATTGCTTATACTATGCATTTAAATTAGATTTGTTTTCCAACTGTATATGTAGGCACTCAAGGTCTGGGTTGGTGAAAGGTGTTATAAGAGACTGAGGGATCAGTGCAGTGTTGGCTGTCATGCAGCCCTGCGTTTACAACACAGGATGACTGACAGAGGAACCTGGAGGAGACAGCTGTTGCTGTACAACATCACACCTGATCGTGTGTGCTGTGCATTCACAGGAGCCTGGAGTGTTTGATTCCATGTGTGTAGTAGTCCATCCCTTAGGACACTGCTGAGATCGGGGAATGGTCTGTCTGCACAAACTGAAGCTTCCTACCTGGGAGTAGGAGAAAGAAACAGAGAGTCCAGCCACTGTTAAATTAAGATGGCTATGTGCGTGCCAGGAAACACCCATTCATAGTCTCCTAGACTGGCCATTTCCACACTGAGTCAATAATCACTGAAATCACCTACTTTGATGTCTGTGTTATCACCATAACCATCATCATCACCGTCATCACCATCAGCAGCAGCATCAGTCATATCATCATCCCCATAGCTCTAACCATCATCACCCTCACCATCACCATCATCACCATCATCATACCAGCATCACCATAACCATCATCAACACCATCCTCATCCACACCATCCTCATCTCATAACCATCGTCATCATCACCGTATCATCATCATTATTATCATTTCCTTACTTGTAATCATTCTTATCATTTTCTGTATATGTGATGGTTGTCCACACACCATGACCCTTTATCTGAAAATAAAGCCAGTGCCTCCTTGTAGATGGCACTGTGAGATTTAAATCACTATGGTCCCACCTCTAACTTTACCCAGGGTCTTCCAAAAAGCTGATGACCTTGGATAGGGAACATATTTCATCTAAGATGTAGAACTAAGATCCCCATCCAATTCCATCATCATCACCACCTCCACTGTGACCCCACCACACTCACCATCATTCGATTAACTGTAATTGTTCTTCTCATGTTCTATAAAACTGATGGTTGTCCCCACATAATAACAGTTTATCTCTTTTGTGGCTCATTTTTATAGTTGCTAAGATGGATAGGTTGTCAGATACTTTTATTTTACATTTGACTGCTGACAAATAAAGGCTCCTGTCATCCTCTTCTTCATCTGCCCCACACGGGAAAACAGAGAAGAAAGGCTGGGTCTCCTCTTTAGATGTCACTAGAGGACTGAAACTGCAAAGACCCTGTAAGCAGATTTACCTCTTCCCTACCACATTGACCAATAAAAGCCCTGAACCATTCTACTTTCCTGCTTCTATCAAAGCACATCTGACTTACTGAGGGGCCTTTCCTGTTCCTCCCAGAGATTTAAACTGTATGCTGCTTAAATGCTCCAGGTCCAATTCTTGTGGGATTATTGTAAACATGGACATCCACACCTGTTCTGGGTCCTTCTGCTTCTGTGTGTTGTCACCTGCATTTGGTGCTGGGCGCACAATGTGCTTATGGTTATCACCACTGATGATTTTTCTCCTCTGGCATTAAACTCATATGCCTCTGGTAACACTCGTCCTACATGCTGGCTGGCTTGGACACTGTGCTGTGTGTGGCTGGGTCCGCAGTTAAGTCCAGCAAAGTCTCTGGTTAGATTCTGCTGGGGTGATTCAGAAGTTTGATGATTCATTCGAATTGTGCATAAGAGTGTCTTAAAGAGATTCTGCATTTTAGCCATGAAAAAGTGTTGTCTTTTCTTACAACATATTTTCTAACTCAGAGACTATAGCAGTCAGCAAAGATTGGGAATCCAGAGAGGTTCCCTGAGACAAACTGCTACAGGAAGAGGAAACCACACAGGAAAATCAGCCCTACCTTGGAACTGTACCTGCTACTGGGATGGTCCTTTTGTTCTGGAACATGGAGCACTTCCAGGTGTTTGCAGACCTTCCTGCAGGTATGTTTGTGTCTGGGTCTCTGCTAACTTCCTGTCACAGTATCTGCTATACAGTAATACACCTGCTGTGTCCTAGCCTCTCAGGCTGCTCATTTGCAGGTAGAGTGTGTTCTTGCCATTGTCTCTGGAGATGGTGAATCAGTCTGCTACAGCACATGAGGGACCAGGGTGGGCGGTCCAAAGGCCGATATACTATCACTGAAAGGAGCCCTCCAGGTTCATTATGTCGGCTGCCTTATAGAAAAGACATCTTTCAATGCCAGAGATTCGTGAAAAAGAAAGGAGATTTTTATTTAACGCTATACAAACTTAAAGTAGTGACCTAATGTCTTCATCAAAATCCCAAAGTCCCTTAAAAAAACACCCACAAACACACACAGTCCTTGTTTCCCCCTTTGCCCAGTCTGGGGTACCATATCTCAGGAAAAGAAATAGAAGTCTGTGGCTCAGGCAGCCCCCAGTTCTTCCCAGTAATCCGTGCTCAGCTGGTAGGCCTCCCTTGGTTCCTGGCACTATCAGCTGCATCACTGGGATCTCTGCTAAAGCTGGGTGGTGGTTCCCCCTTCTAAAGCTGTGGGGGACTTCACTCTGGCAAAGCTGCATGGCTTTCCTTCACTGCCACAGCCTCATGGTCCTCTCTTTCCACAATGGCCTCGGGAGTCCCCACTCTGGCAAAGCCACCTGGTTCTCCCTGGAAAAGCTGCGAGGGGGTCTGCACTCTGCCAAAGTCACATGGTTCTCTCCTCAATGGCTGCTGACTCTCTATTTAAATCCTTGCACCAATCTTCCTCTGCAGCCCCATTTCTGATACCTCCCACAATCGGCTACACTTGCTGCGTGGCCCCATGTCCTGGAGCCAGTCATTGCCAAGCTCTCATGCAGGTGCTGTAACTCGGGGGACCTGGCCAACCCCCCCACCGCCCCATTACATCTTGGTGGGGAAGATACTTCCATTCCCCTGACTCAGAGCATGGCCATAGCTATTTAACATATCTATGTAACCAGTTAAAGGTTATAGATATGTTAAATGACAATGCCAGACATTAGCTGCAAAGCTGTTGCTATGCAAAACAGCTCCCAATGGCCCTGGTCCATTTATCCCTTCCCCCTCCCCACACCTGTGTGGGGGGTAAGGGTGAGGACATCCTAATATTTCCTGGACACCTTGAGTTCTGGGCCCCATTCCAAATCCCTGTTTGCCCCCACACCCCCGCCCTTGGTTGCACCCTGTAACAATATAATTATGGCTTGGTGAACTCCTATGATGAACTCCTTTAACTGTCTGCCTTTCCATTCTAAATGATAACTATGCTGGATAGAGTAATCTTGGATGTAGGTCCTTGCCTTTCATGACTTCAAATATATCCTTTCAGCCCCTTCTTTCCTGCAAGGTTTCTTTTGAAAAATCAGCTGACAGTCTTATAGGAACTCCTTTATATGTAACTCTCTACTTTCCTCTTGCTTCTTTTAGAATTTTCACTTTATCTTTAATCCTGGGTAACTTAATTATGATGTGCCTTGGTGTGTTCCTTTTTGGGTCTAATTTCTTTGGGATTCTCTGGGCTTCCTGGACTTCCTGGAAGTCTATTATCAGATTAGGGAAGTTTTCCTTCTTTATTTGTTCAAATAAGTTTTCAATTCCTTGCTCTTGTTCTACTCCTTCTGGCACCACTATAATTTGGATATTGGAATGTGTCAGGTTGTCCTAGAGGTTTGTAAGACTCTTTTCACTTTTTTGGATTCTTGTTTCTTCATTTTGTTCCAGCTGGATTTTTTTTTCCTTTTGTTCCAAATCATTGCTTTGAGTCCTGGTTTTCTTCCTTCCAGTCTTGGTTCCCTGAATATTTTGCTTTATTTCATTTTGGGTATCTTTCTTTTCTTTTTTTTTTCATTTTTTGAGCAAGTTCAATCAGATCTGTGAGCATTTCAATTACCAGGGCTTTAAATTCCTCATTATATAAGTTGGGTATCTCCTCATTGCTTAATTCTCTTTTTGAGGTTTTGCTCTGTCCTTTATTTGGGGCATTTTTTTTTGTCTTGGCATACCTGTTAAGTTGTAAGGTGGCAGGGCCTTAGGTATTCACCCAGTCAGGGCAATCCTCTTTGCTGTGCTGAGGTGCTGCCTATGGGTGAAGGGCCAGAGAGGGAACAATGTAGCTCACCTGCTTTCTCTAGCACACTTTCCAAGGGACTCTCCTGTGAGACTGGGAGTTTCTCCCACTGTGGCAACCACCATAGTCCACTGTCAACTCTGAGTCCCAGTTTCTCCTTAAGTCAGCCCTGCCTGCACAGCCTGCTGCTGCAGGGCGGTTTTTCTCAACCAGCTGGCCCACGTGGTCTGTCGCTTTACTGGTCTCGTTCTGAGTGATTCTTTTCTTTAATTCCTTGGTTGTTGCAGTTCCATGAAGTTTTATTTTATGGTGCTTCTTGTTGTTTATTGATTTCAAATTGGTTTTTATCCTACTTTTGGTTGTGCAAGGAAGTGAAGATTTTCTACTTGTGACTCCATCTTGGCCTGAACTCTGATGTGTGTTTTATTTTACAGAAAATGCATCTTTAATTTTACAGGAAAAGACTAAATGGATTTTTGACCAGCCCACTAATTTCAATATAAACCCACCTTCTTTACTCTGCCATAAATCAATAGATAGATAGATAGATAGATAGATAGATGATTGATAGATAGATAGATAGATAGATAGATAGATAGATAGATAGATGATAGATAGATAGATAAAAAAGAAATCTTACCATTTAGGATAAAGTAGATAGGGCTAGATGGTGTTATGCTGAGTGAAATAAGTTAGACAGAAAAACACAAATACTATATAATATCACTTATATGTGGAACCTAAAGAACAAAATAAACATGCAGAATTAGAAACAGACTCCTCGAATCAGAGAACAGACTGGTGATTTCCAGGTGAGTGGGGGTTTGGGAGCCTGGGTGAAAAAGGCAAAAGGATTAAGAAATACCAATTGTCACTTACAGATTAAATACTGGGATGTAAAGTGTGCACAGTCAATAAAGTCAATAATATCTTAATAACTCTATGTGGTACCAGGTGGGAAGTGGATATATTGGGCCATCAGTTCACAAATTGTATAAATGACTGATGACTCTGCTGTAAGCAAGAAGCTCAATAAAATTAATATACAGAACCCTGGCTGTTGTGGCTCAGTGGATTTAGTGCTGGCCTGCAAACCAAAAGGTCACCGGTTCATTTCCCAGTCAGGGCACATGTCTGGGTTGCAGGCCAGGTCTCCAGTAGGAAGACTGTGAGGGGCAACTAGTCATTGATGTTTCTCTCCCTCTCTTTCCCCTTCCCTTCCTCCTCTCTAAAAATAAATTAAAATCTTTAAAAATAAAGTAATATAATATATAGAATGTGAGCTGCAATTTAAAAAGGAAAAGAAAAATTTCCCAAATCCCAGAGAGGCTATGGCAAGGGCCTGAGGCACAGTGTGTCAGGCAGGAGGCAAGCCTGAATTCCAGGACTATGCTTAGAGGCTTCATCTTTAGTGTAAAAGTTCTGAACACCCTGTAGTTTTATTAGAGACTCCCATTGACAACTTTGGCCTAGTATTATTTCTGATAGTTTCTACCTCAGTAACACACTGGGGGCTGCTAATCGGAACTTAGTGTAATAATCTGATTTGCTGAAGGGCCATCCCTTTTCCTCCCGGAGATTTCAACTCTGTGCAAAGTACACATTCCATATCCCTTTGGGAAGCATGCCTGTCATAAGCCTGTACATCCACACCTGGCTGTGTGTGTCCCTCTGCCTCTGTGTGGAGTCACCTACACTTGGTGCTGTGAGCATATACCCCAGAGGCCTGTGATCTCATGAGTTGATTTCATACACTTCTGGTGCCCACTGTCCAGCAAGCATATGTCCTGTTGCTGGTCATATTGGACAGTAAGCTATTTGGGGCCAGGCTGACTGTTCGGTCCAACAGAGCTTCTGGTTAGATTCAGAAAACGTGGGTCAGAGGTTTGATAATTCATTGAAATTGGGCACAAAAGTGTCTGAAAGAGACTCTGCCTTTTGCCCATGGGAGAATATCTTCTTCCTTTACAACAGACTTGTCTAACTCAGAGATTTCAGAGGTGCACAGAATCAGGAATCCAGAGAGTTTCCTTGAGGGAAACTGTCACCAGAAGAAACCAGAAAAGAAACCTCCAAAACATCTGACTGCACCTGCTCCTTTGATGATCCTTGTGTTCAGGAACCCTGAGCGCCCCCTAGTGGTGACAGCCTGGGTTTTGTCCAAAAGGCCACATCTGGTAAAAGGAGCATCTGGTCCTGTGCCCTCTACATTGTGCTCCACTGCAACTCTGACCCTAATCTAGGAGAGAGTGGGGCATGCCCAGTGTGGCTGTAGTTCACTGTTTCTGTAATGAGAGCACAAGTGGGTGTCTGCATCTAGTGTTACTGACCCTCTAGGGTCGTATACACCTGTGGACTCAGAGTCCTCAGTACAATAGAGCAGGGTGTGCTTCACCTGTGATATAATCCTACATGAGTTGAAGTGATTCAGGTTCAACTTGAGGTGTCGCAGACAACTACTGCTAAAGTCTGTGTTGGGCCCAAGACAACTATCGTGGATCCACACAGTCCTGTTCTGTTCCCTCTGTTATCAGTTGCATTTGTCTTTTTCCTATTGCTGCAGGGGCTAACGCTGATGGGGACCCCAGGTCTACTTTCCTGTAATGCAGCCACTGAGCCCAGAACTTGCCCATCTGACTCCATGATGGAAATATACCTGGAAGACACAGTCCAAAAACCCAATTCTATGTTGCTTGCTGGCAACTTCTCATCCCTTAACCAAGTTGAAAAGGAGCAAAAAAAAAAAAAGCTGGCTTGGTACACTGATCTTGCCAGCCTCTCCCAGTCTCCAGAGGGCCAAATGACCCCCTTCACTCCTATGTGTCTAACTGGGATGGTCGGGCCAAATGTCCACTCAAAGCAGTATCCCTTGACCTTGGAGAACTGCAGAACAAGGACACTGCAGACATAGTAATTCAACAGGTGGGAGTGGGGTGCTGCCATGCACAGCAGGTGGGCAGTACTGGTCTTCTTCCTGAAGCCACACAGTTGAGACTTCCAGCGATTCTCTGCCAAGAGTCTGTCCAGAGAATAGAGAGTCCCTCAAAGTCACTACTAAGGGTAACAAGGAGACACCTTCTCCAGCCTAGACCTTCTGCATGGCCCATCAAGAAGTCACAATCCCTGGTGTTGTAACAATGGGATAATTCCCTCACAGGGATGCTGCATTCAGAGTCTCCCAGGTACATCTAATCACCACAGTTTCCCATCACCAGATGCTATGTGGACTCCCGTGTCTATCTCTGTTGCTGTGGATTGGGTAACCCTGCATAGGGTGATGTCCCATGCTCCTAGAGTGAGGGACCTCCTTGCTGCAGTATCCTTTGGACTTCCCAGTCACTTCACCAGTGGGACAGGGCTCACCCTCCCCTTCTCTCCTCCTATCTCCTTCACTCCTCCCATCTTCTTCCTCCTCGTGATTACAAAGTTACAGACTTCGTAAACCTGGTTGTTCATGTTGATTGTTCTGGTCCAAGAAGTGGATGGAGCTCCACACTTTCTTCACGGCTAATGCTGTTCTAACAAGAAATCCAATCTTTTAACAAAAATTGGGTTTGTGTTTAATTTTGTTCTGCCACTTGGAGGGACAGGAGCCCATGAAACAGTCACATCCTGTGGGCAATGATTCTTTCCTAAGTAACTAACCTGGTTGTGGCAAATGTTTATACAACAGAATTCAGCATCTCTACCTGCACCACTAACAGGGATGTGGGTCTTCTAAGGAGAGAAGAGAAAGGAAGACGGGTCTCTAAGCCTGTGGATGCCAGAGGAAGCCTCATAGCCTGGCAGGAAATTACATCAACCCATTCTTTCCTCTTCTGCAGACTTGGGACTCAGCTGACATGCATCCAGGTTCTTCTACAGGAGACCCTTGGGCTGTGTCTCTGTGTCATCTGTGCACAGTAATACATGGTTACATATGAAAGGCCCATACTGGGCACTGTGAGAACTAGTTTTGGGGGATATCCTTGCTGATTGTGAGCCTGCTCTTCGAAGATGAGTTATAATACTTGTTCTGTCATTGTTCCACCAAACATCTGAGAGAAACTCTATGCCTTTCAGGGTGGATGACTGGACCAGCCCACACCCATATCAGTAGTCCTCAGTGAGAACCCAGAGAAGGAGCATGTCAGTGTGAGGATATGGGTGTGTCTCATCAGCCCAGGGCCAGACTCCTACTCAGTTAACTCAGACAGAGCCCTGCTGAGAGGGAAAAGATGAGGTCAGACCCAGAGGTGTGAGCCTGGGACAGAGGACATGCAGTCAATGGAACCCTGTGCACTGTTACTGGGAATGTCAATTGGTGCAGCTGCTGAGGGAAAGAATATGGATGTTTCTCAAAAAATTAGAAAGAGAACTGCCTTATGACCCAGATATTCCACCTCAGGGTATGTTTCCAGAAAAAAACAAAATCACTTTATCAAAGCATTTTCTATAGTTCCATATTTATTTAAGCATTAAATACAACACCCAAGGTATGGGTAAAGTAAATGTTTATAATAGCATATTACTTGCCATAAAAAATGAAAACCCTGATATTAGTGACAACATAAATGGACCTTGAGGGCATAATGGTGGGCAAAGTAAGTAATACACAGAAAGAAAAATACTGTATGATATTGTATGTGGAGTCTAAAATATCACTACAGAGGTCATATTTGTGGTTACCAGAGGTGGGGTTGGGAATTAGGAGAATTGGATGTTGATGACGTAAAGGTACACACCTCAAGTTGCAGCATAAGTGAGTCCTGGGGGTGCAATGGACAACACAGTGACTAGATTTAACACTGCTCTGTGGTGTGTGGGAGTTTTGTTCATGTGAGTAGGTCCTAAAAGTTCTTAGCACAAAGGAACTATCAGTTCCCTTCTTTTTCTTCTGTTATCTCTTCTTCTCTGCCTTTTCCTTTTCTTGTGTCTGAATGAAATGACAGATGTTAACTGTATTTCTGTGGTAATCATATCACAAGATATGTAAGTCCAGTCATTATGCTGTGCACCTTAAATTTAGATGGTGAGGAATGATCATACATCTGTATAGCTGGAAGAAAAGTGGGTGGAAATGAAATAGGTTTTTTCAAGGTTAACATTGCATTGGTCAACATATTTCTTAAAAGATGGTCATCATTAATGGTAATTAGAGAAATGTAAATCAAATCCATAACTAGTCCTGGATAGTGTAGCTCAATGGACTGAGCTCTGGCCTATGAACTGAAGGGTCATTGGTTCAATATCCCGTCAGGGCACATGCCTGTGTTGTGGGTTTTATCTCCAGTAGGGGAAACATGAGAGGCAACCACACACTGATGTTTCTCTCCAGCTCTTTCTCCCTCCCTTCTCCTTTCTAAAAATAAATAGATAAAGCCTTTAAGAAACATAATGAGAGGTATTGTAACATCCATTAGGAAGTCAGTATTAAAAAGAAAAAAAACATGAGAGGTATTGTAGCATTCATTAGGAAGTCACTCTTAAAAAGAAAACTAAACAAAATAACATGTTTGCAAGAATATGGAAAAATGGGAACTCTTGAGCACCCACTAGAAAACAGTACAGATGCTTTTCAAAAATACAAAGTAGAAGTGTCATATTATACAACATATGAATCCTGGGTGTGTGTCTAAAGTAATTTCAAAAAGATGGTTAGACACCCCTGATTGTAGCAGCAAGTTCAGAACAGACAATAGGTGGAAACAACCTAAATACCCCTTGATGGATGAAGGGATAAACAAAAGTGGTACCTACATACACTGGAGTATTGTACAACATTAAAGATGGGTATTCTGTCAGATGCTTCACTGTGGATGGACCTTGAGGACTTTATGATGAGAGAAATAAGACAGTCACAAGAAGACACTGCCGTATGATGCCACATATGCAAGGCACCTATGTAGAATAGTCAAGGGTATTGAAACAGGAAGTAGAATGGTGAGTGCAGGAGCTGGGAGGAGGGGAAGGTGACTTATGTGTATAACATGTCAGACTTTGCATGATACGAGGATTCTTCACCTTGTTCTATGTCAACATGAATATACCTTACATTACTGAGTTGTATTCTTTGGATAGCTAAGATGGTATACTTTTTTATTTTCTGCCACAATTAAGACTTTTAAAAATATATAAAACTAGGTTTCACAATTTTTATGCTGTTCCCATTACATCTTGTCTGTGAGACCTGTCCACACACTGTAACAGGTCAGCCCATCTGGGACACCTCCAGCACCCTTGCTTTACACTGCACTGTGCTGAGGTTTCTGTTTCAGCCCTCATTTATCTCCTCTCCTTTGCTAAGAGTAGCAGAGGATAGAGTAGACAGAGCGAATCAATTTGGGCCACCAGGCAGATTAGGAGGTTCCCCACAATTTACCCCCTTGTAATCTCAACCTGGGCATTTTGTCCCAACTATTCTCCCCATTTATGTGACTATGTTTCAATTGTGTACTTTCCTAACTTTATACAGATTATTGGGAAACACAGCATTATATGTGAAATGCAAATTCAGCATGCTGAACTGTGGTTATGGAAAAAAGGAAATACTTTTGTATCATTACATAAAAATTTGGTGATGATGTTTTCTCTGCTATTACCTGGTGATTAAAGTTCAGTTGGTATGAACTTTTTTCAATAGGCTCCTGAAAGCACTATGGCAGTAACTGCAAAATTGTTCATAATTATACTTTTCATTTATAGATATTCTTTTTTATTCTTGGCATTGCATCAGTTTCGGACACTTAATTTTATTCATATTTGCTATGTTTATGTTTTATTTATGAACTAAAACAAACGTTAACTAAGGTCATCTATTAAGTGCTTGCAACAAGGATAGCACACAAACTTCTGCCTGAGGCATTATGTGGACTGAGCATTACCATGCAGAGAACACCCTGACACGTCATAGAGGGAACAGTGTACAATGACGTGAACAGTTTTGTATCACATCTCACATGTGAAAGCACGTATTTTTCAACAATGAGTTTGTCACTGTGTGTATGGTGGTGTGTGGCTGTATGGACATGTTACTCTGTGGGACAGAAGTGTGGCAATGTGTGTGACAGTATATGTGCCAATGTGACTATGACTTTCAGTGTGACTGTGTGTATGGCAGTTTGATTCTGTGTGTGTCTGTGTTTGTGACTCTTTGACTGTGTTGTCACTATGTATGTGAATCTGTTTGTGTGTGGGCATATGCATGAATACATGTGTTGAATCTATGTGTGACTGTGTGCATGTGACTCAGTGTGTGAGACTCTGTGTAAGAGTGTCTGTGAGGCTGTATGGGTAATTGATTGTTGACTGACTGTGGGACTGTGTGACTGTGTGTGACTGAATGACTGTGCTGTGATTGTGGATGGGACAGTGTTTGTGTGTGTGGTATTTAGACTGTGTTTGTGACTGTGTGCATGGCTGTGGAGTGATTGTTGGTTGCCTGTGTGTGTGATTGTGTGTTTCCTGTTCATGTGCTAAGAGAACAAGATGGATGCTGATCACTCCTTATGATAGCAGATATATTCACTCTGTGCACATTTTCTTATGTACTGAAGAGTCCAACATGCATTTTATTTAGAATTGAAACAAGGACCTCTAATTCTTTCTAAAAGAGATTCTGATTGAACACGTGCCCCCTCTGACCTTTGTGCTCATGGGCAGGACCTGCTGAACATTAGGGCAATGGAGTCAGGGTTCCAGTGGATTTCTCTAGGGACCCAATGCACTCCCAATGCAAATCCCACACACAGTGAAGCTGGAGACCCTTTGATCCAGTGGGAATCTTGATTTACTACACACCCCTATAACTTCGAGAGGGACATTGGAATCTGGCCTAGCGTTGCCTTGCCCTCAGTGTGTGGTACAGTAATATATGACCATGCACCCAAGGATCACAGAGCTCATCTCCATGGGGAGTAGGAACAGGGACATGCTCTTGGGGTCAAGATTCTTCTCTGTAATGAGAGTTAGGGTGTGAACTACACCTGGCACCATGCACCCCATCTTTGGAGCATCTCTCAGAGGTTCATTAGTCCTTAGCCAGAATCATGCAGCTTACGTGGGACAGGATACATGGGGACAAGGAGGACACTGTGAAGAAGGGAAGGCTCATTTTCAGCCTCTTTACACACATTTCACCTGAGACTTTCAGAAGTCAGTTTCTCTCAAGGAGAAAATCCCCAAGCACATTGTGCCCATGCCATGCTCTTGTGCTCAGACCCCTACTTGGCTGACAGAGAGGGAAACACAGGCTTTCTACTGCACTGTGCTCTCCATGGACCCTCATTCTCATTGACATGTGGGTAGCTTCCCTGCTTCTCAAGGTTTGTAACTCACTGATGATGGGGGTCATCACACTGAGTCTCACACAGGGATGCACAGTCATACCCTCCAACATCAGGCCATTGATCTGCAGATAGGTTGTGCTCTCAGAGGTGTCCATGGAGAAAAAAAAATCCTTCTGAGAAGCCCTGGCCATATGTGTGTTTCCCAGAGTGTGTGTTGACCCAGCCCACATACTACAGGCCATCTCCTGGGGCCTGTCCCACCCAGAACACCGCATAGCTGGTGAAGCTGCATACAGAAACTTTGCATGAGAACTTCACTGAGGCCCCAGGCTTTCTCACCTCATCCCAAGGCTGCAGCAGCTGCACGTGGGAGTGGCCACCTGTGGAGAGGAGGCAGGAGTGGGTGAAAATTCCTCTTGAGTATTCCTGGTCTCCTCCTCAACCCAGGGTCTGAGGAGAGCCATACATGCAGCCATTGGCACTGGGACCAGGGCTCTCCAGCTCTAGTCCATGATGAGGGTTGTCATCAGGACTAATATAGGGGAAGGTGTGACTGTGGGTGATGTTCTCAGGGCACAGACAGAGTCAAAGTTAATATAGTCTACCTCTTCTCATTTGCATATTCATGTGTAAGGGAACCCCAATGCTGATTAAATTACTCCACCTGTGAGAGGGTAGAAAACAGAGGCCATGTTTGATGAGAGACTCAAGGTCCAAGTCTTCGTTCATATTATTGGATATAAGTCCCCTGCTAGGTCCTTGAGGTCTGTACAGCTATACATCCTCCCAGTAAAGAACAACCCCCCACAGAATATTCTTCTCACTGAAAATCTACCCTTCAGCAACACAGTCAACCTGGACCAGTTCTGGACTTTAATACCTGTAGGTTTTATTCCTTGGATTGGGATGTCTTAAAATGCAGCACTGAATAGGTTTAAAAAATCCCTGTCTTCAGATCCTTAATTTTCGGTTATCAAGAAGCCCTAGAAATACTCTCACTGAGTAAGGTTTTCTTGTCTTATCAAGTTTGGTAAATTCTCTGATAGAATAGGATATTTACAGTCACATCATGTCCAGATCTTATTTTATATGTTTTTTTATGAAAAGAATAAATGTGCCACCAGAAGAAATCCCTCCTCAGCTTCCTCTGCACCTGCTCCAGAAGTGGTCCCCCTCACATCACAGGGCCTGTGCCCCCCGTGCTGTCAGGACCATGCCCTGAAGGGGAATGTCCTGTCTGAGCTCACAGGGCATGGGCCTCTCAGCATCTTTAGTGTGGAATTAAAGGCTGCACCCTGACTTCAGCACACCCCTCAATGCAGGGCACTGTGAAGCCCCCAGGGAGCTCCTTTGCTGGAGATGCCAGATCCACTGATTCAGGTCACACCCTTCTGTCCAGAAACCCTTAGAAGTTTTGTGGCTCTCTGATGTGCTCAAGTTCCTCTACTTGCAGGTCCCACCTGAGTATCCAAGCATGTGGCCCTAAATCCACTGAACTTCTACTGCTGAATGAATCACACACTAACACACACAGTGAAGATTTTCATTGCAATGACCCCAGTTCTCCATTCTCCCCAGTTCCTAGAACATGGGAAGGATCCCCACTCTCATCAAATTCAGTGAGTGGCTGACTGTGATGGCAGAAGAGAAACAAACATGATTGATATGAAGACTTGAGAGCACCTGCTCTTGTAGTTTCCTGCTCCCCCAGCACCTGGAACCTGAAGATTCTATGGTGAGAATGTCCTAGATCCTTGAGAGGAAGAAACCAAAGGCACCCTTTTCCAGTCAGTATAGCCAACACTGACCTGAAATTTTGGAGGTCTCTCTGATGTATAGGCCACAGGTCTCCATTCTCAGAGCACACAGAGAGGGGTACAGAGGGCAGTACCAAGGAGGACACTGGGTGGTCATCACCAGTGGAGAAGCAGGTGCTGATGCAGGAACAGCAGAGACAGAACAGTGGTCCTGGGGAGTCACAGTCTGTGGACCAGTGTCAGTGTAGCTTTCCACTGTCCCCAGTGGAAAAGTGTGTCTCTTGCACAGTAATACACAGCTGTGTCCTCAGTGGTCACAGAGTTCAGTTGCAGGGAAAACTGGTTCTTGGACATGTCTCTGGAGATGGAGATGTTGGTCTTGAGGGATGGGCTGTAGTAAGTGTCCCCACTATAACATATGTGCACAATCCACTCCAGCCCCTTCCCTGGGGGCTGGTGGATCCAGTTCCAGCAGTAACCACTGGTTGTGATGGAGAATCCAGACACAGTGCAGGTGAGGGAGAGGCTCTGCGAGGGCTTCACCAGCCCTGGGCCTGACTCCTGCAGCTGTACCTGGGACAGGACACCTGGGGACAAGGAGCATCTGACCCTGTCAGTCATGTACAGTGACCACCATCCCATAGAACTCTGTCTGACATCTGAGACACTCACATTAGGGTGCTGTCACCAGGCACAGGAGGAGACCCAGCACTCTCATCTTCTTCTAGACAGAGCTCTTCATTCCCCAGAGACCTCTTCCCTGCGTAAGGAGACAGTTGTGAGATCCCATACCCCAGGGAAGGATTTAAACTGGAAGAGAGGAAGAAATTTACATGTGAGGGATGCTGTTCTCATAAGTGAGGAGAGACTGAGGTCACTGCCCCATGTCCTTCTGGACCCTGAGCACAGTTATCCTGTTGGACTCAAAGGTGTGGGTCAGGGATGGGAATGTAGCTGGGTTATAAGACAACTTTGAATCATGACAATGGACAGCCCTTCTTTCCATGTTTAAAAATTGAGCCTGGACTGGATGATGGACCACACTCTTTTAATTTCATGCATTATTCAAGTGGATATTAAAGCAGATTGACATTATGCCCAAACTCTGCCCAAGTCCAAAAATATCACATGAAGTAGATTCATTGTTGTCAGATTGGAAAAAGTAATTTTATAAAAAATAACATTTGATGTAAATTGTTGTAAAATAAGAGTAAAATTAAAAAAGCCTTTCCCTTCACTTGGCTGAGGCCCTTGGGCCTGCAGGTGGTGGTTCAGGTATGTGTCAGCCCAGCTCCAGGGAATGGGCCACAGTGGTCAGGACCTGCTCCCAGGAGTACAACCTTGGCCCTTCAGCTGAGTCAGGTGCTACACACGTTGTGTCCTTCCTTTCTCCTCACTTCTCTCAGGGCAGTGCAGGTATCCTCTTCCCACAGGTGACCCACTCTGGAGGTTTCCCAGGTTCCTAGGCCACATGAGGTCCTGAAGTCCTGGAGGCACCTTCTCCCAGAGACATACAGTCATTGACTCTGGGCCATCAGGTGTTCTGAGATGTGTGTGAATAACAGGGCCTGTTTCCTGGTCATAGAAGGTGAGTATGGAAACTGCCATCCTCAAGTACATTTGAGACTCTGGGTGGGGATGGATCTGGAGGCTGATGTCCTGGGAAGGGAACTGGGAGCTCATGATGGGCCAAGGTGACAGATGGAGGAAAACCAAAGTGCACAGTAGGTATATCTTTCATTAAGTCACTACACTGAGGTGAAACCCATGATGGGATCCAACAGCCTGGTAAATGACTAAAACCAGGTTTGCTTCCCCAAGTCTCACACACCCTCCACACACAGAACATTCCCACTGCTGTCCCCATTATTTAACAGTGAACAGTGAGGACTGGGGTGCATCTGACAGACTGAGGACATCCATGGACCAGTTGTGAGATTTCTTCAAGTAACAAATGCCTCAGGAGATTTTCTCTTTGTTAACAACAAGCTGAGAGTGAGGGGTTGGTGCACCACATGGGGTTGAGGTGACATCTGTGATGGAGATGGCAACACTGTCCTGAAAATACTGGGGGCACCTGTGAGGAGCCCAGGGCACGAGCCAGCATGACCAGCATGAAGGAAAGGGAGGTGGATGCTGAGGGAGAGCAGTGAGATCACCTCCTCCAGGAGCAGCACACCCATGCCCCAGGGAACACCTGTGTTGTTTAACCCTTTCCTGCCCCCTCCCCCAATGTGGAGGAGGAGAACTGAGTCCCTTCCCATGGCTCTGGCCAGCCCAATGATATGTGTTCTGAACTGCCCCAGTGGGCCCTCAGTCTGGGCATGCCATCCCCCTGCTCACCTATCCCTGTGATGTTGCTCTGAGATGCATTTCATGTGACACATAAGTGTCTCTTGCCCCATGTTTCCAGAAGCTTTAGAGACCGTGAGACACAGAGAAGTGGAACCTGTTGAAGGTCTTGTCACTTTTGTCACTCCCATGCCAGGTGAGAGCAGAGGGATCCATTGGCTACTGGCTCAGGGGGACACTGTAAAGTGAAAATTCATGGCAACAATGTGTCTCCTGAGAAGGAAGCATTCATTCTTGGCAGCAGGGTCCCATGTGTGGTGAGCATCATGGAGGTTGTGGGTTCCCACCATCACCCTGGCTGCACCGTGACGTAGAGTGTGTTGACCCTAAAGATGCCACCCACATTGCAACTCCCTGAAAGAGACACTCAGGTGCTTTTAATGTCATGGCCTCTGAGGACATGTCTTACCCTCTGCCCTTGACCCCACACAGCCACCTCACACACTGCTCTCATGTTAGGGATGTCATGGACCAGAATCCTAGACCAGGCTTCCCCTGTTCCCAGATTCCATTTCCCTGGAAATACCCATAGGACAGGAACACTTTCTGAGGTTCTTTCCCCAAAATGAGCTCCTGAAAGCGACCTTGCATACCACCTTGCTGCAGATGTCTAAACTCCATTTCAACCTTGCAGGGTCAGGAGACACCACCTCTCCTGGAAAACACATGCACACCTCTCATTTGTGCTGATGTGACATTTGTAGTAAAATGTACATTAGCTGACATTCACTGTGCTAGTCAATTTTAAGCGGACACAGTGACGCTAAGTACCCACACTCCATTTGCAACCATCATCACCATCCAGACCTAGAAATGCTGACTTTCCCAAACTGACTCATTGTCCATTAAATAATACCTCCTTGTTCCCTGTCTCCACCGCAGCCACACTTCCGGTACTCTGTCTCCATGCCCTTGACCACTATGTGTCTCACAGACATGGAAACACACAGCTGTCATGATTCTGAGAATGATTTATTTCTCAGGGTGTTGTGTCTGCAAGGGTCTTTCTTATTCTTGCATCTGTTCAATTTTTTTTTTATAGTAGAATGATATTTTGTGATGAAGATGGAGCACATCATTATTCGGTTTGCTATTCCATCTCTTTTGTTTTCACAGGAGTTCAGTTGACTGTAAACAGGTGTCTTTGCTGTTTTCTTGATTAGGACGCATGAAGCACAGCACAGGGAAGGTGGACAACAAACTCAGGTGAGAAGAGCCTACACAGGATCACATGAAATGGACAGGAAGAAGGTGACCAGAGGCTGTGCTGCTTTAGGACAAACAGTAATAATTTCTATAGTGATGGTTGAGGCCCTATGTCATTTTCATCTGTTCATCCTAGAAGTAACACATGAGGAGAAATGGGGAGAAGGAGACACAGCCTGTGTGATGGGGACAGGGTGGATGGGGCCCTGGTGTCTGACAGGGACCAGGTCCACCTTCAGGTAATACCTGTCTCAGCCTGCTGTTCCTGGGACAGAGGCACACATCTTTTGCCTGCCTTGCATCTCTGAGAAAATAGCAGAATGTGGCAGAAAGAAGGTTCAGGTGGAATTGAGGAGTTACAGGGATATGAGGATCACAGAGGAGTATCAAGGTTACTTATAGTCAAAACATGACAGGCCTGAGATACAGGAGGAGCCCGTGTGCTCTGAGTGCTGGAGGAAAGGCCACAACTCATGTGAACACTCCAGTTCCAAGGACATCAGAGAAGAGAGTCACATCAGTGCCCTATAGGACTTCAACATTAAGGCATGGCCCCCCACACCAGGGAGGGCAATTTGCTTCCCCCAGTCCATTAATTTTAAACACCCTCATGGAAACACCCAGATAATATGGGGGCACCAATTACCTCTGAAGTGGACCTCTTAAAATGACTGTCCCGTAGCCCATGTATCCAACCCCCTCAACAGACTCAGGCAGCCTTCTCCCCACATAGTCCTCATGAGTATCTTCATAATCATAAATCTAGGAGATTTATCTTCTGAATGAGGAATCAGTGGAAATGGCTGATGAATCTCAGAGATAAAACATTAGCATGTTTGTCAATGACAAACGCCACAGTAAAAATTCAGAGAACCCCCTGCATTCACACCTCACCGCTCACAAAGCAAATCTGAACTCCACACATTTGTGAATGACTCCAGTACAGGACACCCAGTTCAGGACTAATGAACCCTCCAGAAGCTGCAATCAGTGGAAGAAGGCAGCTGACCCACGACATGTGATACAATGAGAGAAGTCTCAGACAGTGGAAACTGCCACACTAGTTGTCCCACCAAGACCCTTGTCTACTCCCTGGTGTGATCTTATCTGCTTGCACATAATCCTGGATTGCTGTAGAGCCAAGTGCATGACTAACTCCCTTTCCCTTTCCCTTATTATTGCAATTCTTAGGTAGACTCAGGAATCTGAACCCAGGTTTCGATAATGGGCACCTGGAAGTTTTGAGCCTTACCCACTTTATCCACATCTTCCCTCATCTGGACACATTGGTAAGAAAGCCTCGGGTATCACTCTTTTGTCCCTGGTGGGACAGTCAATCCAGCCAAGTCCCTGCTCAACATGAGAACCTTCACTGGACCTCAATCAGGACAACAATACACCCAGAGACAATTTCCTGGCCTGACTCTCAGAAGCCAATTCTCCCCTCCTGGAGAAGCCTGTCTAGTCCTCCCGAGACCTCAGTAATAGCGTAATTGAGCTCCATCTGATCCCATGGTGTGAGGGCATCATCAGACTGAACAGCTGAGGCTACTTTGGGTGCCGCAGTCACAGGCGATGCATCATGGTGCTTGGACAATGACCACCACAAGCAAGTCTTTCTTCTCCTTTAGGATTGACCACTGCTCTGCCAGCTGATGGCAGGGGAGTCCTGGGAGTTGCTGTTGGTTGCATAATAGTCTCTGCTGTCAGAGTCCATATACTGATTGAGGAGTAGATGTGGAAGCAGATGTCAGATGAAGTAGAAACCCCATACTAACACAGGAACCCAGGGCCCACACTAACTCCCCTCTCTGTGTCTCTCACACAGTGATATATCGCCATGTCCTAGGTGGTCATGAGGTCAGCTTCAGGGAGTCCTGGTTCCTGGATATGTCAACAGTGATGGAGATGTGGTCCCAGGAGCTGGACTACACTTTGTGCCCCTTGTGCAGTACCTGATGCACCCCAACCCCTTCCCTGGAGACTGGTGGATCCAATCCAGTAGATAATGCTAGTGATTGAGCAGGTGAGGGAGAGGGTCTAAAAGGACTTCACCAGTCCTGGGTCCAATTCATGCAACTGCATCTGTGACAAGACACATGGGAACAAGAGGCAGCAGTCCCTGTCAGTCACCTACAATCACCAACATCCAAGACACCTGTCTGTCATCTGAAACACTCAACCCTGGGGGGACATCACCAGGCACAGGAGATGACCAACCAGTCTCTTCTTCTACAGCACAGATCTTCCTTCCCCAGACACCTCAGCCTTGAGTGGGGAGAAAGCTATGAGTCCCCACAGACCAGAGGAGGTTTACCTGGAGCTGGGAGAGAAATTTGTATGTAAGGGACTCTCTTCTCCTATGTGGCCAGGGACTGAGTCAGCATCCCTACTCAGCATCTCTTCTCCTGACCACATAACCTGTGTGACCTGTGACAAGGAGGAACCTGGCTTCTGAGGTGCATTGCAAAAAAGTCAAAGATAGCCCCATCTTTCTGAGTGTGGCAGAAAATTTTGAATCTCATTGATTTTTGTAAATATTATAATGGATTAGCTTTATGCCCATACACTTTCCAAAACCTAAATATGAAAATATCTATGATTGGGAAGATTTTATAATCATACTTTTAAGTTTAATAATATGTTGATTTCAAGGTAGTTATAAATATGATCCAAATATATAGAACCACTTTCCCAAGACCCAATTTTCTCTAACTCAAACAAATATCACCATGGTTATGTGAGTAACTACAAAGTGTGGGCAGGTGGGAACCCCTTAATTTTTGCTGTGTGAGTCTTGTGTTTCTGCCCTAGGTTCTGTGTGCTAACTCTCCCTAACGCCACCATGACCTACGGCAGGGAGCTCTCAAAAATGACATCAGACAGAAGAACACGTTTATACACAACAGAGGTAAAACAAAGCAGCCACTAGACCTCTCCATAATGAAATGTTGTACAAACATTGACAAGGTAATATGAGCAGAGTCCTGACAGACCCACATTCTCAGATTCTGGTACTAGTGATGTATTGTGTTCAGAGGCAGGAGAGTACGCAGGGGCATGTCCATAGCTGTGCTCAGAGGGAAGTTCACTGTGAATCTCAAAGGAACTCTCTCCATCTCCATCCTCCATGAGAGGGCTGTGCCCTATGGCCAGAGGGTGCTGGATTCCCGCATCACATAGAATGTCCTTCATAGTCAGGATACGATATTTTTCATACGTATAATTAGAAAATGTGCTCTGTAGTCTATGTTTGCCTTTTCATTTCCCTTATCAGTACCTTGGTGGGACAAAGCATTGTAATTTTAGCTAAATTTAATTCATCAATATCTTATCTCAATGCTTCATCTCAGAATTCACCAGAGAGCTCATTGTCACAGAGACTATACCCTGTATTTCTATGACATTTTGATGAAGAATTCTGTGGTCCTGTGATTGCAGAGAGGTGCAGCAATGCTGGTTCCCACATGGTGAGAGTCACGTGCAGAGAAGCAGTTCCCGGTCTGACAGGTGCCACACAGAGACCAGGCAGGTCTTCCTCCAGAGTGAGACCCCACGGGCCACCTATCTCTGTGATCATAACAATGAATGCCAGAGGAAATGGGTCAGTCACCATATTCCAATTTAATGGACCTTTCAGATGCCATTCAAAAGGATGAACATTTTGGGCAGAAATGCTTTTACACCTGACTCATCATATTAAACATAACAGTGCTTGACAAATTCTATGACCACGCTTTCCTGTGAAGTTACATGCACATAAGGTTCTTAGATCCTGACACTTTTATTGCATGAACACCAGACTGCGTATGTGACAATGTTCCCTTACAGTCCTAATGGGGCTCAAGTATCCCTATTGCTTCAGGTGTCATCAGTACTGTAATGTCGTAGTGCCTCACATGGCTCACAGGTTCTTTGTATTGACTGTCCTGCCAATGAAACTACTACACTGCCAATCTTGTAAAAGCATAGTCCCTGGGGTCACAGTGGTGGCTGAACAATCCAGGTCTGTGTGATTACACTGTGACACTCTCACAGGACAAGCAGGCACAGTGACACATTTCTCAGGCCCTATGTCTCCCTACCTGCACAGAACTGTAAAGCAGTTTGTGACATCAGCCTTGCTGTAAATAAAATCTTATCTAAAGACAGACATTCATGATCCCATATTCTTTTGCTTTTAGTAATAACGATGTTCCTTGTATTTGAGCACCTGCCTCTAAATCACAGGGACACTCAGAGACCCTGATTCTTGATGCCAAAAGTTTTATAGTGCTGACACTCTTATTGCTATATGTGTAGTAAATATTGGTTATATCTCCTGTTTCAACTACTTTGCAAATACTCATCTTAATTTTATTCTTGCATTTTGTACTTTTCTGTGAATTTTCATAAATGAATATTTCAACTCTGAAACCAAACAAAATTTGGATAGGGATCAATGTGTTGACTTCCTCAGTGTGTGCTTCCTCTGTGAGTCCCAGTATACCCAGGTCTCCTCTGAGGCCACGTGAACCCTGTCCCATTGACCTGTGTCCATGCTTCCAGCAATGCCACTGGGTCTTTTCATTGTGGGTATTGACAGGCCTCCTTCAAATTGTACAGAGTCCTCAATTATATATGAAAATACTAACATGTCTGAAGAGATGAATTTCTGGAAGTCCGTGAAAAATGCTTCAGCCAGAATCTCCATCATTCTAGGATCACCAATCTAAGTCCCAGGCACAGACACCCTGGTCTAAGGTGCTAATGCTCTGACTTCACTTGCAAATGAAAACACAAGCTTGGTCACAGAACCTTGGGAGTCAGGGACGCTGTGGATCTGGGTGTGAGGTCGAGCACATCTCATTTGTCTGCTTCACACTCACTCTGTGCCATCCCATCATCTGGGGAGACCTCCACAGAGCCAGGATGAAATGGCCATGGAGTAGAGGGAAGCATAATCCAGCCCAGGACTTGGCTGATCTTGTTCTCTGTTCTCTCTCAGGAGGATCCCAGTATCAATGTTACACCCCCGACTGAGGTCTGAACCTGATCTGCAGAAGAGGGCAGAGCTCATCTTCACTGTGTAACATCTGGGTGGCCCTGGGACATGTGGGTCAAGAGTTGAATATTTCAGTTCAACAAGAAGGATTTCTACCCACTTTTATTTTCCAACCTATAAATAGTGACATTCCATTTTGCACTTATTCCCAAAGTAAAGTATTGTTAGGTAAGCTTGCTCTGCACTTTTCTGTGCCCCTTCAACAGTACAATATGGGGTAAATGCACAGTCCACCCTCTCAATCCAGTATGAACTCTGACATAAAAGTGAACTATGTAGCTCCCTGGCCTTGGCTGCTAAGAGAAACATGCTTCTCAGCCCTGCAGGACCAGACACACTGCATCCTGTGGGAAAAGAGAAGGTGAGGTGATGTGGGGAGACCTGTATTATCCTATCTGCATGCTCCCACACTCCTCTATTCCCAACTCCTAGGACAGTGGTGGAGACTGTGCACTGGAAATGTCCTCCTGGTGAGTGTGAGCACACACTCATGATTCCTGTAAAGCAGCCCTTACACATTGTTCTTTTTGTGTGCACACAACACATGCTTCAATAGATCATTGCAGCTCCCATCAAAATATAGCTATGAAGATGGTATGGAGCACAGGAAGTCCACCTGGTGTGGTGCCTTTATGCTCATCATTAGATGCTATGGGCAGAACAGTGTGTGTCCTTCAATGCGAAATAATGTAAGTCAGCTGTCCATGTGGTGTGGTGTCTGCATTGAACTCCTTCCATAGCCCTCCAGCAGTGGCAACTGTCACAGTGTCTATGAAGCCCAGAGCAAAGCAGGCACCTGTTTCTTGTGGGACACATCCACAGCCTCCTTGGGCCATGGCATGTGACTTCATGGGCCCACAGTGAAATGTGCTGGCCATTCCCCAAGGACATCTGTCCTATGACCAGCTACCATCTGAGAATGGCAGACAGTACAGTGGTTGCTGGCACTTGGCTACTGCATGGGTGCAGGGAGAATATATGGATTAGAGCACATCATGCCATTGCACAAACTCCCCATGTCCATTTAGTACAGGGTCCCAGGTGGCCACTTCAACAGGGCCACTGGGAAGTCCCCTTGCTTGCTACTATACCCTGGGAATTTCTCCCAACAGGATGTGACAGGCTTTACTCAATGTGCTCCTTATACCCTAGGATATTCTGCAGGCTCAGGTTCCGTATAGTCATCTCTATAGTGACCAGGTTTCCACTACCATCTTCCTGACCCATGGACACTGCACGAGACAATGTCCATGTATCTCTCATACCCGAGCACTGTGACTGTTCATGGCAATCAGAGAAATGGGCCTGTGATTCAGCTGACTGAGCTGATTCGCTCTTACAGTATGCCCCAAATATTTTCCAACATTCACAGTGTGACAGTCTTTCACATCCATCTAAAAAATACTTCCTGTTACCCAAGCAGCACTATGGTGCTCATTTGGGAGAAGTCCAAGGACAGATAACCATGTGGCAACAGGAACCAACACAGCCCCCTGTTCTCCAGAGTCTGCTACAGGAGAAGACTGGCTCCCTGACCAAGAACAGGAGGAGCAGCCTCTAGCATTCATCTCCTGTCACAGACCAACACAATTATCCCCATTTTAGTACAGAGCCATTCTGGGCAGTTGTCCTTAGGGAATTGCTTGTCTCTCAGGTACATGACTTTATGGATATTTTAGGTTCTAAGTCACTTCATTTTCTTCAGTCATAGGGGGCTTTGCATGTTAGTCAGCATACAATTGTCTATACCTGGCATTCCTTCACCCCTTTATTGGGTATTTTTGTGTTAAAATTCCAGTGCTTTACACAGGTGAACTCTGGAGCTTCATCACATGGTCCAGTCTGCATGAGTGTAAGTTGTAGATACCTCCTCAGTCACGTCTGAGTGTGAATATTGGTGGCTAAACATACGGATCAATGGCATCGCAGGTGAGAATTTAGGCATCACTGGTCATTACTTAGACTCCCTTTTAAAGGGGTCTTCTCTGGAGTCAATCATGGAGAAACCAGTGATGTTCCACATGTGGACTCCAAGTTCTCCATGCCCAGCAGCAGATGGGTAGGCATTGAGTTCTCCTTAGTTCCAGGGACAGACAAGAGTATCTGTTTGGTTTTCAGTGTCTGGAGAGTGTCACAGTTTCCTCTTCCAAAGAGTACTGAGAAAGTGCTCATTTCTACAGGGCCCTGGACCTTTGATGGATTTATCAAGCATATGTCATTTCTGTGTGCCACCACTTCATTAAAGTCAATGCATATTTATCTTCTATGCTGTGCATGTCAATATAATGCATCACTGCACTTAGGATCTGCATCAAAAAAACATACTTCTGGTGGGATTGCAGACTGGTACGACCACTGTGGAAAACAGTATGGAACTTCCTCAGAAAACTAAAAATGGACCTGCCCTTTGATCCAGCAATTCCACTGCTGGGACTATATCCTAAGAATCCTGAAACACCAATCCAAA
>CM052546.1:71019014-71040871 GCA_028533065.1 Trachops cirrhosus
TGATGGGCACCTTGGTTGTTTCCAGCACTTAGCTATTGTAAATTGTGCTGCTACGAACATTGGCGTGCATAAGTTCATTTGGAATGGAGTTACAGGGTTCTTAGGATATAGTCCCAACAGTGGAATTGATGGGTCAAAAGGCAGATCCATTTTCAGTTTTGTGAGGAAGTTCCATACTGTTTTCCATAGTGGTCTTACAAGTGGGCAATCCCACCAAGAGTGTACTAGGGTCGCTTTTTCTCCACAACCTCTCCAGCACTTGTTGTTTGTTGTTTTGTTTGTGATGGCCATTTTGACAATTGTGAAGTGGTATCTCATTGTGGTTTTAATTTGCATCTCTCTGATAGCTAGTAATACTGAACATCTTTTCATGTGTCTCTGGATCCTCTGTATGTCCTCTTTGGTGAAGTGTCTATTCAAGTCCTTTGCCCATTTTTTGATTGGGTTGCTTGTCTTCTTAGAGCAGAGTCATGTATATTCTTTATATATTCTGGAGATTAAACCCTTGTCTGAGGAATCATTGGAGAATATGTTTTCCCATACAGTTGGTTCTTTTAATACTGTTTTCTTTAGCCATGCAGAAGCTTTTTATTTTGAAGAGATACAATTTGTTTATTCTTTCCTTTATGTCCCTTGCTCTAGGGGATGTGTCGGTAAAAAACTTTCTGTGTGAAATATTTGACATTTTCCTGCCTATGTTCTCCTCTAGGACTTTGATTGTGTCACGGTTTATATTTAAGTCTTTTATCCACCTTGAATTTATTTTTGTGTATGGTGTAAGTTGGTGCTCGAGTTTCATTTTTTTGCATGTAGCTGTCCAGTTCTCCCAACACCATTTGTTGAAGAGACTATTGTGACTCCATTTTATGTTGCTGCCCCCTTTGTCAAATATTAATTCGCCGTAGAGATTTGGGGATATTTCTGGGCTCTCTGTTCTGTTCCATTGGTGTATGTGCCTATTTTTATGCCAATGCCAGGCTGTTTTGCCTACAGTGGCCTTGTAATATAGTATAGTATCAGGTATTGTGATCCCTCCTACTTTACTCTTCTTTATCACAATTGCAGCAGCTATTTGGGGTCATTTATGGTTCCATATAAATTTTTGAAGGGTTTTTCCTATGTCTGGGAAATATGCCATTGGTATTTTAATAGGGATTGCATTGAATGTGTAAATTGCTTTGGGTAATATGGACATTTTGATAATGTTAATTCTTCCGATCCATGAACAGAGTATGTGTTTCCATTTGTTTGTGTCTTCCTCAATTCCTTTCTTTAGTGTTATGTAGTTCTCTGAATACAGGTTTTTTACCTCTTTGGTTAGGTATATTACTAGGTATTTTATTTTTCTTTTTGCTATATCGAATGGGATGTTTTTCTTGGTTTCTGGTTCTGCTGTTTCATTGTTGATGTACAAAAATGCCTTTGATTTCTGGATATTGACTTTGTATACCGCTGTTTTGCCAAAATTCATTTATTAGGTCAAGAAGGTTTTTGGCCGAGTCTATAGGATTTTCTATGTACACTATCATGTCATCTGCAAACAGTGACAGTTTTGTTTCCTCCTTTCCGATTTGGATGCCTTTTATTTCCTTTTCTTGTCTGATCGCTGTGGCTAAAACTTCCAGTACTATCTTGAATAGAAGTGGTGAAAGTGGACAGCCTTGTCTTGTTCCTGATCTTAGTGGAAAAGATTTTAGTTTTTGCCCATTGAGAATGATGTTGGCTGTAGGTCTCTCATATACGGCCTTTATTATACTGAGGAATTCTCCCTCTATTCCCACTTTGCTAAGTGGTTTTATGATAAATGGGTGCTGTATCTTATCAAATGCTTTTTCCGCATCTATTGATATGATCATGTGATTTTTTTCTTTGCTTTTGTTTATGTGATGGATTACATTTACTGATTTTTGAATATTGAACCATCCTTGCATCCCTGGGATGAATCCCACTTGGTCGTGGTGTATGATCTTTCTAATGAATTGTTGAATGCAGTTTGCCAATACTTTGTTGAGGATTTTAGGGTCTATGTTCATCAGTAATATTGGCCTAAAGTTTTCTTTCTTTGTTGTGTCTTTGTCTTTTTTTGGTACTAGTATGATGTTGGCCTCATAAAAAGAGTTAACAAGTCTTCCATCTTTTTGGATTTTTTGGAATAGTCTCTGAAGGATAGGGGTTAGCTCTTCCAAAATGCTTTGTAGAAATCTATTGTGAAACCATCCGGCCCTGGGCTTCTGTGTGATGGAAGTTTTTTGATAACTGCTTCAATTTCATTTGCTGTTATTGGTCTGTTCAGCCTTTCTGTTTCTTCTTTATTGAGTTTTGGAAGATTACATTTTTCTAGGAATTTGTCCATTCACCCTAAGTTTTCAAATTTCCTGGCATACAGTTCTTCATAGTAATTTTTTACAATCCTTTGTATTTCTGTGGCATCAGTTGTAATCTCTCCTCTTTCATTTCTGAATGTGTTTATTTGGGTCTTCTCTCTTTTTTTCTTGATGAGTCTGCTTAAACACCTATCGATTTTGTTTATCTTTTCAAAGAACCAGCTCCTGGATTAATTGATCCTTAGAATTGTGCTTTTTGTCCTTTTTGTCTCTATGTCATTTAATTCTGCTCTGATCTTTGTTATTTCCTTCATTCTACTTGCTCTGGGCTGTCCTTGTTGTTGTTCCTCGAGTTCTTGTAGACGTAGAGTTATGTTGTTTGTTTGAAATGTTTCTATCTTTTTTAGGTAGGCCTGTATCTCTATGAACTTTTCTCTCAGGACCTCCTTCGCTGTGTCCCATAAGTTTTGGGTTGTTGTGAGTTCATTTTTGTTTTTTTCCAGAAACTTTTTGATTTCTTCCCTGATATCATTCTTGACCCATTCATTGTTTAATAGCAAGCTATTTAATATCCACGATCTTGAGTGTTTGGGGTTTTTTTCACTGGGGTTGGTTTCTAGCTTTAGACCCTTGTGATTCGAGAATATGCTCGGTATGGTTTCATTTTTCTTGAACTTGTCGAGGCTTGTTTTGTGTCCTACCATGTTGTCTCTCTTTGAAAATTTTCCATGTGCATTTGAGAAGAATATGTATTTAGCTTCTTTGGAATGGAGGGCTCTATATATATCAATTAAGTCCATTTCCTCTAGGGCATTGTTCAATGCCACCATATGCTTTTTGATATTTTGTTTGGAAAATCTGTCCATTTTTGACAGAGCGGTGTTAAAATCACCCACTATAATTGTGTTGCTGTCAATATTTTTCTTGAAGTCTTCTAAGATTTTCTTTATGTACTTGGGTGCTCCTATGTTGGGTGCATATATATTTACTATGTTCATGTCTTCTTGGTGGATTCTTCCCTTGAATATTACGAAGTGACCTTCTGGGTCTCTCTTTATGGCCCTCTTCTGGAAGTCTATTTTTCTGATATGAGTATTACTACCCCGGCTTTTTTCCTGTCCATTTGCTTGGAAAATTTGTTTCCAGCCCTTCACTTCAGTCTGTGTAGGTCTTTTTTCCTGAGGTGGGTCTCTTGTAGGCAGCATATGTGTGGATCATGCTTTCTTATCCATTCAGTTACTCTTTGTCTCTTAATTGGGGCTTTTAATCCATTTACGTTTAAGGTTATTATTGATAGGCACTTATTCATTGTCATTTACATACCTGTGTTTCTCTCTCTTTTTTCCTTCCTTTCCTTAAAGCAGTCCCTTTAGCATCTCTTGCAGAGCTGGCTTCGTGGAGGTGTATTCTTTTAGACTTCTTTTGTCTGGGAAGCTTCTTATTTGGCCTTCTATCTTGATTGAGAGCCTTGCTGGGTAAAGTAGCCTTGGTTGCAAACCTCTGTATCTCATTACTTGGAATATATTTTGCCATTCTCTTCTGGCTTGGTTTGTTTCTGTTGAGAAGTCAACTGGTAGCCTTATTGGGGCTCCCTTGTACATTATGTCCTGTTTCTCCCCTGCTGCCTTTAAGATTCTCTCTTTGTCTTGAAATTTTGCCATTTTAATTATAATGTGTCTTGAGGTGGAACTCTTTGTGTTTCTTGGATTTGTGTGACTTTTTCTCTCATCAAATTAGGGAAGTTTTCCGTCAATACTTTTTCAAAATGGTTTTCTATGCCTTGCTCTTCTTCTTCTCCTTCAGGAATCCCTATTATATGGATATTATTACGTTTCATATTGTCTTGCATTTCTCTTAATCCCTCTTCATTCTTTCTGATCCTCTTTTCCTGTTCTTGCTCTTTCTGGGTGCTTTTTTCTACTTTGTCCTCGAGCTTGCTGATCCGATCTTCTGCTTCATCGATCCCGCTTTTCATTCCTTCTACTGTGTTCTTCAGTTCAGAAATTGTATTCTTCATTTGCTCTTGTCCCTTTTTGATAGTTTCTATTTCCTTTTTCAAGCTGATATAGTTTGATGTGAGTTCATTGTAGCTTCCCTGTAGTCTCTGGAAACTCATTGAGAGTTCGTGGAACTTCCTGATAATCATTGCTTTGAACTCAGAATCTGATAGTTGAGTTGCCTCTGTTTCATTTAGCATGCTTTCTGAGGCTTCCTCCTTTCCCTTCATTTGGGGATTATTTATTTGTCTTCTCATTGTTCGTGAGAGTCTTCTTGCTAGCCTCAGCTTCTTAAATTGATCTGTTCTGGCTCCCTGGGTTTATGGCGTGAACTTCTGTGGTAGAGTACCTGTGAGATTCAGTGGTATAGTCTCCTTCTGGTATTCAGTTTTTCAAAATTTCCACCTACTCTTTTTTGTGATCAGTTGGAAGGGTAAGGCAAAATGCTTTAAGACAACAAAATAGTATGCTCTGACCTTTACAATAGCAGCAAGTAGAGAAGAGATAGGAGATCCTTTGGTTGTGTATAATGTTAACTGTGTTTTTCCACCCCACTAGCCACTTATTAGAAAGGATGGAAAGAAGGTAAGACTCTTGCTGGGCAGGAAAGATTGTGATTTGAATCTAGAACACATTGAGGTTGTGAGAGGTCAGTTTCTGAGGTAGGGTGAGAGTGAAGAGTAGTACATAGGTGTAGTGTGTGAGAGAGTAAAGTTAACCACTGTAGTAATAGAATTCAGGAAACTGAGAAGTGGGCTAAGGTCTGGGAGGGATGTTGTGTAGTATTTACAATTGTATGGAATAGCTATTAGTTACAGTAATATTAGATCAACAGTCATATGACAGTATCTACAAGATGTAGATAATAAGAATAGGAAGTATGGAGCCTTAAGAAATGTACTAATGTAACCCAAATGAAGGACAGTTAATTAGCTATACACTATGAATGAGATAACAGGGGAAACCTATTAAATGATACATTATAACTAGCCAAGCAAAGAAAACTATACCAAAAGAAGAGGAATAATAAAATACTATTTCAATAAAAAATGTAAGGGAAATGAAATAACAATACAGATATGCTATTACTTGCAGGTTCAAAAATAATTTAAAAAATGAAGGCAATAAGCAGGAGATGGAATGAAGAGATAAATTTGGAAAGAAAGGGAGAAGGATCAACACTAGAAAGAAATAGAAACATAAGGAATTGAATGAAATAACAATAATAAGAATTAAAATATGAAAAGTTACTTAATAAAAAAATCAAGCAAAAAAAAAAGTAAAGAAAAAACTAAACAAAAAACAAAAGCAAAAACAAAAGGGAAAAAAAAAAAAAAACCTTTGTTGGTTTCAAACTGGCCAAACTAGTTTTCCTGGTTTTGGTTGCTGCAGCACACTTCGGGGTGAATGCTGTGGCTTTGTTCCCCTTCCTGTTCAGAGCTCTGTCATCCTCTGGCACACTGTCCCCAGGTCCAGCCTCGGGTGACCAGTGTCCCAGGCACCAATCTGTGAACTCCCAAGCACTCCCTCAGGAGCCCACCTCGGAGCACCTGCACACGTGTGCCCCTTCCAGGTTCATGGGTGTGTACTCTGTGGATTCTGAGGGGCTCCACCCTCCCCCGAATTCCTGGCCTGGGCACCGGGGATCCCACAGAACACCCGCGCATTTTCCATGCTCACGGCTGTAGGCACCAAGCCTTTTACTCAAAAAAATAACTCTCTCCGTGTTGGGGCACCGGCACAAGACATGGTGGTCCCTGGACCCATTGTTCAGGCACCTCTCACCAGGGTGCAGGCTTCGGGCACACTTCAGCACTCCCTCAGAAAGCTCACTGTGGAGTGCACGCACGCACACCACTTCCAGGTTCACGGGTGTGTACTCTGTGGATTTTGGGGGACTCGAACCTCCCCCAAATTCTGGCCTGGGCACCGGGTATCCCACAGAATGCCCGCGCTTTTTCCATGCTAACGGCTGTAGGCACCAAGCCATTTACCCAAAAAATAACTCTCTCCGAGTTGGGGCATCCACGCAAGGTCCAGCCATCTTTGGCTCCACTGGCTGGGCCATGATATTCCCCCAAGCCCGCTCCTAGGTCCCCTGGATCAGCAGATCAGCGCTGCTCAGTCTTTGTTTGGCCAAGGAGGGCACAGATGACCCAGCTCCCCCTCCCTGAGAGCCCTGCTGCAGCTCCCGGAGCTCTGGGGCTGGGGCTGCAACCTCCCTGCTCCCCAAGCTGATCCCTGGGCTGTTATTATCCTGCAGTAGTCTCTTTACCTTCTGGTCTTTCAATGTCCGCTACAATTTTGATTTCCTATTTTCATGTATGCTGTGATGTCTTCTGTAGTATGGCTAGGTTTTCCTGCCATTTGAAGAGGGAGGTGGCGTGTGCTCCCTCCTACCATGCTGCCATCTTCTTGTCTTCTTTTTTTTTTCCCTTGGCTGTATATGAAATGATAAATATTCACTGTGCTTCTGTAGTGATCATTTCACAACATAAGTAAGTTCAGTCATTGTGCTGTGCACCTTACACTTACACAGTGAGGAATGATCTGAAAGAAAAGTGAGTCAGAAAATAAAGTAAGCCTTCCTCAAAGCTGACGTGCTGATCACCAACTTGCACCTGAGAAGGTGTCCAACATTAGTAATAATGAAGGAAATGTAAGTCAAAACCAAAATGACACATCACTGTAATCCTTTATAAAGCCAATATTAAAAACAAAACTAAAGAAAATAACAAGTGTTTGCAGTATATGGATAACAGAAACCCATGTGCACCCACTAGGAAAAACAGTAAAGAGACTTTTCAAAAAATGAAAATAGAAGGGTCATATGGTAGAGAAATTGGACTCCTGGATGTATGTCTAAAGTAATTTCAAAGAGATGGTGAGACATCTCTTAGCAGCACAATCTGAGCACAGATTTAAAACTGGCAATAGGTGGAAGCAACCTAAGTACCCCCCGATGGAGGAAGGGATGAACACAAGTTGGTACATCCAGACACTGGAATATTATTCAATGTTAAAAAAGGAAAATCTTATCAGTTCTTCAGTGTGAATGGACCTTGAGGAATTTATGATGAGACATATAAGAGAATCACAGAATGACAACCCTTATGATGCCACATATGAGGAGTGTCTATATAGAATAAGCAAGTGTATGGAAACAGGAAGTGGGATGGTGAGTGCCAGAGCTGGGAGGAGAGGAAGGTGATTTTTATATCTAAAGTGTCAGGTTTTGGAAGATGAAATAATTCTGCAACCTGTTTTATGTCAATGTGAACATAGCTAATATTACTGAAGTGTATGTTTCAGATAGCTAAGATGATACATGTTGCATTTTCTACTGCAATGAATAATTTTTAAAAATATATAAAACTAAATTTCACAATTATGTTGTCCCCATTACATCCAGTTTGTGGGACCTGATCACGCTCTGTAACAGGTCATCCCCAACTAGACACCACCAGCACTCTGTGTTTACATGCATTGTGGTCAGGTTTCTGTTATGGTTCTTAATTATCTTCTCTCCTTTGCTAAGAGAAGCAGAGAATGCAGCAGAGAGGGAGAGACACTTGGGGCCACCAGGCAGAGCAAGAGGTGTCCCTTAATTTCCCACCTGTAAATTCCACTGGATGTTTGATTTTAACTTTTCTCCCTATTATGTGAGAATTATTTAATTGTGCACTTTCCTAACTTCATAAAGGTTATTAGGAAACACAGAGTAATAGATTAAAATGCAACTTCAGCATTCTGAACAGCAGTTATAGACATAAGGAAACTATACCTTTGTATTGTTACATTGGAGTTGGTGGTGATGTTTGCTCTGCTGTCACCAGGTGATTAAATATAGTTGATATAAATGTTTTGAACAGGATCCTGAAACTGTTGAGGGAGTAAGTGCAAAATTGCTCATATCATCCTTTTGGAATTATAGATCTACTCATTTATTCTCACAGTTGCATCAATCCTGAACACATAATTTTATTTGTAATAATTGCTACTGTAGGGGGTAAACATAATACAAATGTTAGTTAAGGTTATCTATTAAGTACATATTGTAGCAATTGTAACAGAAGAAACGTCTGCTCAACCATTTTGTGGACTGGGCATCAGTGTGTGGAAAACACCCTGACACGTTTTAGAGGAGAGGGTGTGCAATGACTTGAGCAGTTCTGTATGCAGCTCCTGTGTGAATGCACATCTCTTTCAAAAACAAATTTTTGAGTGTGTGTGTGACTGTACATGACCGTGTGTGCATATTACTGTGTGTGACACAATGTGTGAAAGTGTATATGACTGTGTGTCTCTTTTAACTCTGTTACATTGTGTGAACATATGTATGACTGATTCTGTGTGTGATGTGTGTGCCCTTTACTCTCCTCCCATGCTCACACCTACCTCTGGTGTTCTCATAGTCCTTTGCAGCCCTGCCTTCATGCCTCCTGCAGGGAGGTTTGTGTCTGGCTTCCCCTCTCTGTGTGACTTGCAAAGAAATACATGCTGATGTCCTCTGCTCTCTGGTTGCTCAGCTCCATGTAGGCTGTATTCATGGACTTGTCTGCAGTCATGAAGCCTCTGCCCTGGAACATCTGTGCATATCCAGTGCCAGCATTGTTAGGGTTAACATACCTCATCCACTCAACCCCTTCTCCTGGGGCTTGTCGTATCCAGTCCATATTTTAGTTGGTGAAAGTGTATCCAAAAGCCTTGCAGGAGACCTTCATTAAGTCCCCAACTTTCCTCATCTCAGCCACAGACTGCACCAGCTGCACCTCAGAGTGAACACTGGTTGAGTGGAGACAGGAGTAGGTAGAAGTCCCACTTGACTGTCTCTGGTCCCTTTCTCAAACCCATTATTGGGGTCACTGTTACCTGTAGCCCCTGCTACCAGGAAGAGGGCTCTCCAGCTCCAGTCCATGGTGTGGGGCTGTGCTATTGGGACTTCTGTAGCAGAGGATGTGGCTGTGGGTGTTGCTCTCAGGGCACAGAGAGACCCAGATTTAACTAATCTACCTCTTCTCATTTGCATATGCATGAGGAAGGGTATTTTATAGCTGAAGTCTACCCCATCTGAGAGAACATATAGAACACCAGTACCATGCTCAGTGGCAGTCTAATGGACCAAATTATAATCTGTGTTGCAGGATATGTGTCCCCTGTCAGGTCTCTGAGCTCTGTGCAGACAACTCCTCCACTGATGAGCAATCCCCCATATTACAAGCTGCTCCTCTTTGTAATACCACCTTTCAGTGACACAGAGATCACCTAGACCAGTTCAGCCTTCAAACCTGAATGTCTTATCTCTGCATCAGTGTGTTTTCAAAAGCTGCATGTAGTGAGTTAATAAAACAATTCTTGTGTTCAACTCCTTACAATTCAGATATAAAGAAGCCACAGAAATACTTTTACTGACTGCCATTCTCATGTCTCATTGAGTTTGGTAAACGCTGTGGTGGAAGGTGGTATTTAAAACCTCCTCCTGTCCAATTCTTGCTTTAGATGTTTTTATGAGAAGAGGAAGATTCAGGCCCTCAGAAGAAACTCCCTCGCTACCATTGTACTTGATCCTGGGGCAGCAGCCGTGAGCTCATGGGTCCCATTTACCCCCTGCTACCCACCCTGCTCCCTGCAGTGGAAGGTTTTGTCTGGACTCACAGGGCATGGACATCTCAGCATCTCTAGTCCAAGGTTAAAAGCTAAGCCCTGACTTAAGGATGATCCCTCAAGACACCACGTGCTTTGACATTTCTAGACATGGAGAACTGGCTGTACTAAAGCCAAGCGACTCTGCAGGGAACCCCAAAACCTGGGCTTTATGAGCCAGCAGGGAGCCCCTTTCCTGGAGCAGCCAGATGAACTTACGCAACCAACACTTCTGAGTCCAGAAGCTCTCGGGGACTTTATGATCCTCTGATTTGCTCAGGTTCCTCTGGTGGAAAGTCCTATCTGAGGATCTCTGCATGTGGCCCTAATCCCACTGGACTTCTACTGCTCAATAGATCACACACACACACACACACACGCACGCACGCACGCACGCACACACACAGTGGTGATTTTTTTAAGGAAATGAGTTCCAGGTCTCCTTTCTTCCCTGTTTCTAGCATATGGGGAATGTCCTCACATGGATGCAAGCCCTGAGAGTGATCTCATAGGTGAATGGGGTCAGCTCTATGAGGAACACCATGGCTTTACATCCTATCTTGATTCTCGATTTTAATGGTTGTCTTCCCTTTTATCACCTGCCTTGAGGACCTCAGATCCTGCATCCCACAGAGAGACAGATCCACTGCTCAGTCACCCACAGATACCCCTGTCTGTTGCTGCAGGAGCCATCATCTCTTTCTGCATCTGAGTTTCTGTTTCAACCCTCATGGACTTTCCAGCTCTGAATAAGGCATCACAGGCGAGACTGCAGACACTGTGAGTAATGACTCAGGCTACCGATTAATGGTGGTCTTCTCCAGGGTTGGTCATGGAAGAACTATGGTGATGTTCCCCATGTGGGCTCCATTTCCTCCAAATTTAGCAGCCCTGGAGGCACTGAGTCCTCCTTCTAGTTCCGGGGACAGACAATAGAATCTATTTTTTGTTTGAGCTGTCTTTGGAATATCACAGGTGTCTCCTATCCAGAAGAGTACTGAGAAAGTCCTGATTTCCACAGGATCATGGATCTGGGCTGGGTTTATCAAGCATGTGTCAGTTATATGTGCTCTCATGTCATTTAAGTCACCAGATATGTATCCTCTATGTTGATTTTGTCATTATAATGTATTATCACACTTGGGACATGCATCACACAAATATCCTTCTATCAAATTTTCAGTCATATGATGAATCAAAGAAATATCTGTTGTTTCAGTAAATGGATGTCATGAACAACTCACATTAATGCAGATTGCTGTTGGTTAATGTTCATAAGCAACATAGAGAAAAATCATTTGCAAGATCAATCACTGTGTGTCCTGGGTGACCCCTCATGTCCTGAGTGCCAGAGGCAGCCCAGCCCTTTTGCATCCCACAGAGTATATTGTGTCTGAGCTCATATTGACTTTCTCTCAGTGTTTCTTCAACATTAATACACAATTGAGTCCTCAGCTCTCAGATTATTCATTTGCAGGTACAGCATGTACTTGGCTTTGTCTCCAGAGATGGTGAATCAGCCTTTCACAGAGTCTGCATAGTTATTCTGATTTCCACCATACTGTATGCATGTCATCCACTCCAACCCCTACTTGGGAGCCTGGTGGACCCTGTGCATCCAGTAGCTACTGAAAATAAATCCCAAGGTCATGCAGAAGAGTCTCAGAGACCCCACAGGCTGCAAGAAATCTCCCCTAGACTCAACCAGTGGCACCTCACACTGTACACCAGTAAACCCAAAAACATCAGGTAAGGAACCTGACACCCATTCACTGTTCCTCTCAGTCCAATCCACTCACAAGCTCAGTGTCCCTCATTCTGCATAAGTTACTTCTTAAAATAGCAACCTGAAATACCCAGCTGGACTCAGATTCCATGGTGAGTCATCTGTGTTCTGTCCAGAGTGGGGATCCTGTACCAGAGCTTTAGGGTTGGAGTTTGGCTGCTTTTCATGAGCAGAGGGGTCCTCCTACTATATAGGGATTTCCCTGGTTGGACAGTGACATGAAGGACATTGCCCCACAATGTAATTTTTCCAAGGGCATATGTATGTTGACAATTACTCCCCAACCTTGTGCAGTTTTTCTCAGTGAGTTGGAGTGTTGTCTTGTGACCCAAATTTGTGGGTTCGATCCCAGGTCCAGGCAAATATGATTCCTGATCTGGGTGAATACAGGAAGCAACCAATCAATGTCTCTTTCTTTCTCTCTCTTCCATTATCAATTTCTTCTCTCTAAAAACAGTGAAAAATGTACTCTGTTGATGAGAAAATATAATAATATGAAAATGAACTACTTCATGTTTTTCCCTATGTCCTCCCCACTGAGCCAACTGTTCCAAGATGAGTAAAAGGCCAAGTAGTGTAAATTTTCATAAAGGGAGAGGGATTTAAAGTTGGAGGTGATACATTTGAGAGTCACCAGTAATAAACATACCAACACAAATCAGCATTCATGATGAGAACAAGAATTAAAATGGCAGAAGAGTCATGCTCAGGAGACAAGAAGTTGCATCTGACACCAGTTCCCCTATGATACAAACAAGAGTATGAACTAAGAACAGAGTGTGACCCTAGAGCACGTGGGCCCAGTGTTAGAGGAGGTGGAGGGTCTGTGTGATCATTGGACACTAAAGTGTGAACTCTGCAGAGAAGCAGACAGTGCTCCTGGGTCATGTTCCTTCATTGGAATTTGGTGCTGAATGCACAGCAGCCTCACTTGATGTGGACACCACCCCACAGTGTCTGTGTCATTATGGATGAAATGAGACATTCACTACTGAGTCTGGTGGAGGAAAAGGGACAGCATGGGTTTCCTCTCAAGGGGAACAAAAAGCCATGGCCTCCACCATGACAGGCCTTTATTGGGTTTCTCCACCCATTACATGATGATCCTCATTTACTATGCACAGGTTCACTTTAGGTGGTTACCTTTCACAGAAAACAAAGGAGCCAATGCCACTAATCACATCACAGAAGAGGGATATTAGCAAATGAAAAGGCAAAAGTGGTTGGTCCCATTACACTCATCCTTGGAAGGTTTAGCATGTTTTTTAGGAAGTTGCTTTGCAGTAAATGTCCTCAATTCAGGGTGATGGAGTTTTAGCAAAAAACAAGACTCATAGCAGTCTCAGTACATTGCAAGCCTGATTCCCCACAGGAGAACCTATCTGTGTGCGTGGGTCCTGTGCATCTCTGAGTGGGAGCTGGGCCCATGCTACGCAGAACAGTCCAATACATTCACTCCCCCATTTTTGTTTTATTCTCTAGAGTTTGTGGTAAAACCAGGTTCAGACATGGGGGACACAGAAGAAACAGAGTCATGATTAGATCTGTTCAGGTGAAGATGTAGATAGAGATTGGGGAGCAAGGATTTTTAAATTTATGAATTTCATAATTAGAAACTTCATACCAATCACCAATAAAAGTAACAGAAAATAAAGGAAATCATATTTGACATGAAGAGCATAATTTTCTTCATTCATTTATTACCAAGTAAATAAACCATTTCATTGCCTCTCCATCCTGGGGTTGGCATGCATAACTTTCTATAAAAGATGTCAGCTGTGGCAGTTCTGTCCTATTTTCTCCATCGGCATCTGTGGCTCTATGAACACATTGATGGGTTCTAATTAGGAATGCAAGAGACAGGTTTATCCCTGGTTCATCAGATGTAAGTTTCAGAAGCTTGTTCTCTCTTTTTCATTCATTTTCATGTATGCACATGGCACTGGGGAATGCTGTCACCTCATCAACATGAGTCACCTAGACATGACATCACATGCTAGGTGGGCCAGTGTGCAGAAGTGGGAAGAAATCTTCCTAGGTATGTGGATGGTGGAATTAAGCAAACCTGGAGCCAACACTTCCAGGGTTCTTATTCCTTATGTTCTGGTTTTCCTCTTTGCGTAGAAAGTTCAAGCTGTTTTATCTCACTTTCATCAGAAGTAGCTTCACATAGTAATCTAGGCATTAATATAAAAAATATCTGGTTTGAAAAGGAACCCATAATTTTTACTCAGCCATTAAAAAATGAAATCCTGCCTTGGCTGGTGTGACTCAGTAGATTGAGCTCCAGCATGTGCACCAAAGCATCACTGGTTCAATTCCCAGTCAGGGCACATGCCAAGGTTGTGGGCCAGATCCCCAGTGGAGGGTGCTCAGTAGGGGGCATGCAAGAGGTAACCACACATTGATGGGTCTCTCTACCTCTTTCTCCCTCCCTTCCCCTCTCTCTAAAAGATAAATAAATAAATAAAAGCACTCTTTAAAAGTGAAATCCTTAGCCATAAAAAAAGAAACCTTACCACTAGGGACATGGGTGGACCTAGAGAGTAACATGCTGAGCAAAATAAGGCAGATGGAGTAGCCAATACCATGTGTTTTCTCTTATGTATGGAATCTAATGGACACAATTAAAAAAATACAGACTAGAAAGAGACTCATAGAACAAAGAACAGATGGATGGTTTCAGGTGGGAGGGGAGTTGGGAACCTGGATGAAAAAGGAAAATACATAAGTATGTACCAATTATCAGTTACAGGTTAAACACAAGAATATAAATTATAGCACACATAACAAAGTCAAAATATAATAATAAATATGTGTGGTGCCAGATGGGTACTGGAAATATTAGGCTATCATATCACAAATTGTGTAGGTGTCTGAACACTGTGCTGTAGGCTAAAACTCATATGATATAATATAGAATGTCAACTATAATTGATATAAATTCCTGGCATAGGTTTTTTCACAGGAAAGGGAACTTCTACTCTTTTAGGAAACCCTCAGTCCCAGCCTCCCCGGGCCCTGTTTCTGGGGATGGTCACTGTGGTCAGAGGGTGCTGGGCTCCCCGACACAACGCATAATGTTGTTACCATATAATGCATTCATTTTTCCATCAGACATTACTTGGAAGTATATTCTCTGTCTAAGTTTGTCTTTTAATTCCATTAATGTAATTTGTTTTTTGGTTTGCTGGCACATAACTTTTTAATTGTACAATGATCAATTAATCACTGTTTTCATGGTTCTTTACTTCATGATGTTAAAAAATCTCTGCAGAAACTGGTCAGTCTCTATTGTCTGTGCTGATTGGTGACAGCGGCCATAGGGACAAGAACAGGCTCTGGATCCATGAAGGGATCGCAGCTGGAAAAATTACCCATAATCTGGGAGTGACTTTGGAACTGATCCAGGAGAGGATGTTGGAATTAGTTTCAGTCACATGACAGAAATACTCGTGATTTTCCTGAACATCGTGTTTCTATCCTTATGGATTTAAAGATTCTTTCAGGATGTACAGGGCATAGAAGAGGCAGATTATATTAACTTAGAAAACACATAAATATTTATTAACAAGGTTTTTTCTGGCTTCCAAAACTTCAAGAAGACAAAGCAGACTGAGTGGTGAGAAAGTGCTTTTCTGTCCCTGGGACTGGGAGACACTGAGAAGTTAGAGATGCATGGAGGAGGCTGATGGGAAGGCTGTTTCCTTAAAGCTGTAAGTTGACCAGTCAGTTAAAATGTGACTTAATGGACTTTCTGATGGGATCAAGACACAACCACCCATTTACAAACAAACAAAGAAGCAACAACAAAAATAACATCTAAATAAAAGAAAAACTTCGATGACATGAAGGGTCATTTAAGAGGGTCTCTCTGCATAGACATTAGAACAACTTAAAGATAATATAATATAATAATTTCTGAAATAAATGTGAATCGTAATATCTACAATCAGACAAGTTGGCTGTGGTTGTCTGAACTCTGCTTGGTAACTGTGACTTTTTTATGGCTATGGGACATTGTTATGTGTGATTATTTCAAAGATCTTGGGATTTAGTGGTTTTCCAGGGTAATCTGGGTGAGTTGTAATATGATAAGTGTATATAACGGAAGGGGGCTGCTAAGTATTAGACTACAGGACAAGAAGGAAGTGATATGACCACCAATGCCAAATGACCTGTTCCAGAATAGGGAGAAGGAGGAAGAGGCCTTGAGACAAGGAATGCAGCTCTAGAAGCTTAAAAAACAAACAGACAGACTCCAACATCTGAGGTCATTCAGGCTGTTGTAACAGTGTGCAGTGTACTGGGAATCTGATAGACAACAACACTTATGACCCACAGACATAGAGGCTGGAAGTCCAGACTCCAGGAGCCAGTGTAACAGGGAATAAACTTGACACTACTCTGACTTAACATGAAATGGAATTACAAGAAGATGTAGTAAACAACTGATTAAAAGAAATCACATGAGGACAGTTTCTTTGCAAGCATATTGAAAGCCAGTAGTTCCAGTCCTGCTTGTACAAAAAATGACCTTGACCAGAATTCTGAGTAATACTGGTCACCAAGCTGCAGAAATTTGGCTGGTGCTGAGCACCTCCAAGATGCTCTAATTACAGATACATGTTGGGACCACTGAGGACACTGCCTGCACGTGCACATCCTCTCACCTTGATCTCCCTGTTCTCCTGGCCTCTCTCCCTGCTTATGGACCCTCCTTCCTGCAGTGAGATCTTAAGAAGGACCTTTAGATAAGACCTGCCTTTGGTTAAAGTTTTTATTGAACTAGATAGGACAATGTGGATCCTTAGTAAGGTGCAGATGGCCCTGGTTGAGTGTTCCCAGCTGTGTGTGACAGACTGGCCTCCTGGCAAGGATTGTATCAATTTCTTCACAGCTGCTCAGAGTTCTTTATCTCAGGATCTCTTCCTGCTCTCCGTCTCCAGTTATCAGCTGACTTTAGACACTTCGATGAAGAAAGGAAATGGGTCTCTGGAGAGTTCACAGACTCCAAACTGGATAAAGTCCCTCATGTGCACAGATGTGAGCCCTGACCCCCACAATTTGTATTCTCTGAACCATCTTGGACTGTGTCTGAATCAATAGGTATTGCATGGTAGAAAACATGGGCTAGTGACTTAGAAAAATCCCGGTTCCCTGGTGTGGGGTTTGGAGGACACTTTGGTGTTCTGGTTAATAGATTCCTGGGTTATGAGTATTTGTTCTGTGTGAAAGCTCTCATCTTTTCTGGTTGGGAACTCTATGAGATCTATTGTCTCTCTCAAGTGAAACTTTGGTTACAGTTGTTCTCTGTTTACTTCCTTATCTTTTAATGACTTCACTGGGTATTTGCTGTTCTGTCCCCACAGAAAATTTGTATTTCTTTGTCATCTGGGTATTGTGCCATTGAAAACTTTGGAAGGTAATTCATGCTAATGTCACAGTCCCTCCTTTTAGAAGATTTAGTTTAAGAAAACTTTGTGGTTGAAGTTGTTCTTTTATTTAGATGTTATTTTTGTTGTTGCTTCTTTGTTTGTTTGTAAATGGGTGGTTGTGTCTTGATCTCATCAGAAAGTCCATTAAGTCACATTTTAACTGACTGGTCAACTTACAGCTTTAAGAAAATGACTACAACTGTTTTGCAAATGATGGAATAATTAGAATACATATCTTTGGTGCAGGATTTCATGCTGTTACATCATAAAGATCCTACTCAGAAAGGATGTAAATGATGGTTCAAAGAGGGTAGGAAAGGTCTCACTCCTTTCCCAGAATGTAAACTCAGAAAGAAGAGAAATTAGAAGATAAGTCTGTCAGACACTCATAATCCTCCCCCTGGATGGGTGGGAGCAGTGGTGGTTCAGGTAACAATTGGATAGAAAATTCAATCCCCCAAAGTCTGTACAGGTGCAGAAAAGTAGGGACAACAGCCTCATTTCAAAGTGAAGAGGAAAAACTTGTGCTTTTTAAGTCAAGCCACTTTCCATTCAGGCCTGATACTTCCCCCACCTCTCCTCCAGCTTCCTTAACATTGACAAGGACAGATGAAAAAAAGGAAGTCTTGTTTTTAACCACTACTACCAATAATATTTTTATATGTATAGTCAAAAGATAATTCTCTAAAATACAATTTTTCAGTATGATGTGGCCTGGAAAAATAATTGATATTAAGAAATTCAGCCCTAGATGGTGTGGCTCAGTGGCTGAGCACCGGCCTGCAAACCAAAGTGTCTTGGGTTCGATTCCCAGTCAGGGCACATGCCTGAGTTCTAGGTCATGTCCATAGTAGAGAGCACTTGAGAGGCAATCACACATTGATGTTTCTCTCCCTCCCTCCCCTCTCTAAAAATGAATAAATAAATAAAATCTTTAAAAGAAAGGACATTCATGTTACAGAATTTGTCAAGGTAATGACTTAGGTAATAATTGACTTTAAATTTCCATAATTGTTAAGAACTAATAAACAGAGGTAATTAAAATGAAAAGTTTATATATATTAGGTCTTTGGTAACTGGGATGTTGGAGTTTTGCTAAGTTTAATGCTGAAAATTATTAAATATCTAGATAATTTGAAGTAACGGGAAACTAAATATTAGTTGATCTGATTTTCCCTCTTTGGCTTCTTAATGCAGAGAAGCTGGAAAGTGGATTTGGATCTGTTAATGAATATAGCTTGTACATTATTTGAAATGTGTCTCTTGAAAATATGAATGCATTTGCCAATGGGAAAAAAATACCTGTTCCTGACAGTTATATAATGTCCATGTAAGTACCATTTAAAATGCTGATTATTTATATTCAATTGTCAATAAAAATCATGCTTTCTAAGAATTAAGAATTCTTATTAAGTTGGAAAGAAATTGATTTTTTTGATAGTTGAAGCTATAAAGTATGAAAACACAAGTTGAACGTAATTTGTTCTAATGTTGGTTATTTTAAACTAATTTTAAAAATAAACACATAGGGACTGTGTGTATTGCAGACAGACTGTACAACACAGAGAGCTTACACAAATTAAAGTTATGTTAAAAGAGATCTAGAGAAGAAATTAAATAGTTCAGCTGAATCATGAATTCGACTAGGTAAATGACTCTAAATATCAAAAGTCGCTAAATCAGAATGTTTGGTTGTTCTTCAGTCTGTTAAAAGTGGAAAACGTTTTCACTTTTGCCTAGAAAGAATAAATTGTATGCTTTTTAAAAGAGTGATGTGTTGTGTTATGTTAATCTGTTAGTTACTTATTTATAAACACATATTCTTTTTTATTATTTAATGCTTTTAATGATTGTGAGGAGAGACGCTGGCGCAGAGGACATGCTGCAGCGAACATTTATTAATGGGGATAACTGTACTTGAACAACAATAAAAAAATGCTAAAAGAACTAACTGTAGGCTGCCTTGTTCACTACAACGTATCTGTTTATTGACTGCTTTTAAGATAAATACTTATTTATTTATTTATTTTTTTAAAAGATTTTATTTATTTATCTTCAGAGGGGAAGGGAAGGAGAGAGTGAGAGAAATATCAATGTATGGTTGCTTCCTGTGCATTCCCTGCTGGGAACTGGCCTGCATGTGCCCTGACTGGGAATCGAACCGTGATCTCTTGGTTCACAGGCCCGTGCTTAATCCACTAAGCTACACCAGCCAGGGCAAGATAAATAATTATTTTATAGGGTTATCGAGAGGCTTTATCTCCCCCCAGTTTTTATATAATGATTGACATGTATCTGTGGGGTGCTTAGCACAATAGATCTAGACAGCATCCAGCACCTCATACAGATACAATTTAAAAATAAATCAATAAATAAAAATAATTGTCCCTGTGATGAGAGCTCTCAGCATCTCCTCATTTAACAGCTGCCCTGCGCACCACAGAGCGGCGTTTGCTGAGGTTGTCAGGGTGCACACGACACCCTCACACCCTGGACTTTATTTTCCCTGCACTCTGGGTTTGTCAGAGTCAGGATTTCTGGAATGATGTGCACTAGGAATCATGGGATGTGACAGCCCCCGGGGACCGGTGGGTTTTACAGAGGAAGCGATGGAGGCCCAGTGAAGTGCGTCTTGCTCAGAGCTCCTCAGAGCGAGCAGAGTCTGAAATCCAGGTTTTCAGAGTTCAAGTCGTCTGCAGATTTCAGCAAACCCCAGCTGCTTTTCTAAATGAAAAGAAAATGTCTCCATCTGGCAGCTTTGCCAAATTTGTGCAGCAGCACTGACTGGAGGTTGACCAGCCTTAAGGCTATGCTTCTGCAGAACAGAACTGGAATGTGCTTCTGAGAGAGATTTTTTCCATCAAAAAACAACACTGAACACCTTGCCATACAAGACACACAGATGGCAAATCAGCTTATGAGGAGATGGGCAAGCTTATGGGTCATCAAAGACAGGCTCATTAAAACAGTATAAACACATATTCTTTATTGTAAGAAGTAAAAATTGTGCTGGTCTGTATTCCTGTTTTATACAGGAGTTATTTTTATACAGGAGTTATACAGGTTTTATTTTTACACTATGTAAATAATATCCAGTAATGTAATGTTGTTTCATACTGATATATAATCTTTTGGTAAAATATGTTTGACACATTTTCCACGTTTTAATTTTTAAGGAGGCTTTTCCTCGACCTGAAATTGGCTTTTGAGCATTGTAGTGGGTTCCTGGAATGCTGTATGGATTTTACATTCTTCTTATAAAGATGAAATTTTGAACCAATTACACCTATTTGATACTCTTCTAGTGCATGGGACATTTTGTCAAATAAAGAAGTATGTTCTATTTATACAAACATATCTTTATTAGTAATACAGATGTTTAGAGATTATATAAAAATTGCCAAGAGTCTATAAAGTCCTGATATAACCTCATCTGTAATTTTAAGATATCTTAAAGCATTATCACAGAATACAGATTTATTCTTCAATTGCATTATAATCAGATTTGTAACCATGCCATTTTAAGTTTCTTTCTCTGTCATTTAGGGACAGTCATTGTTTGATCCTAATGCATTAACAAACATGTTACATCTTCAGAAAGTTCCATGGGAAGAACTATGGCTTATTCTAAATCCTGTATTTCTGAGAATAAATTTTCATAATACATTTTTGAATGAGATAAAGATTACTATGACTTCAGGGAATAACTGGATTTGTAAAAATACTGGCAAATAATCACCACAAACAAAATTTATCATGAGACAGAATGAACTAAAGATGATTCTAGTTTTGTGAATTATGTTAAAAATATTGCTAATTTATAATCTTTTTGTTTTTCAGCTATACGAAAACTTGCATATTTCCTTTTTTATCCTTTTGTGTTTGATTTTTTATTTTAATTGTTCAAGTATGAAAACTTGCATATTTCTTAGGGCAATTTTGATATTATACTTACATAAGCAATATTGAGGCATTTATTTTTTTCTCCTTGTTTGATCACTCTGGAATTGGGTACCCTTGTGGATGGGTATTATTATTTCTGTAGGAATATATTAGAGTAGAACTAGCAGGGGGCTGATACATTTATAACAAGACACATAAAGCCAATGTCCAATTGTGGTTTTATTAATCAAGACTTTGGAATGCCATGTCTGAGAGAGATATGCCTAGACTCTGGATATTAGCAACACTTTAAGGAACGAAGTATGTTGTTTTTTTTAGTTTATTCATTACAGTTTCTATCTTTATTCCCATTCCAGCCCACCCACCCATTCCTCCCCTCCTCCCTCCCCTTTCCATCCCCCCTAGTTTAGTCCATGTGTCCTCTATGTTTGTTCCTGTAAACTCTTCCCTTCTCCCCTGAAATTCCCTCCCCTCTCTCCTCTGGGCCCTGACTACCTGTCCTCTATTTCAGTGTATTCTGTTATATTTCACTTGTTTCTTTGTTTTGTTGTTTAGGTTCCTGTTAATGGCGAGATCATATGGTATTTGTCTTTCACTGCCTGGCTTATTTCGCTTAGCATAATGCTTTCCAACTCCATCCATGCTGTTGCAAAGGGTATGAGTTCCTTCTTTCTTTCAGCTGCATAGAATTCCATTGTGTAAATGTACCATAGTTTTTTGATCCATTCATTTACTGATGGGCACCTAGGTTGTTTCCAGCACTTAG
>CM052546.1:71040971-71060318 GCA_028533065.1 Trachops cirrhosus
GTAAACATTGAAGTATGTTTTTAAGTCAATAAAAACAGTTTGGAGAAACTGTGTGGTACCTTCCTTATCCAGGAATTCATGGAGGTCTTTACAGGCAAGGAGTGAAGGTTGCTTTCCTGGAAGATGGCAAGGAAGAACCTCAAAACATTTTGGAAGACCTGAGAAATTGTCTAACTGACCCAAACCTATAGGTATATCAGGTAAAGCCCAAGAACAAACATGGGGCTTTGACTTCTCTGCTCCATGGGGCCAATTAAAGCTCAAAGTGGCAATTCTCCATAAGATTCCAGCAAAGCACATTGGAGAGACCTGACATAATAAATTGCTAATATTGTTATATTTATGCAGATAATCAGGATGATTAATACTGGACTTAATGCAGTCCATGAATTAGTCTTAATTTGGCTTTTTAATAAAAAAAATGTCTGTGATTCTAGGGGGAGAAATGACGTATGAACAGATGCTGTACTACACAGTTATGGTCATTAAAGTCCAGCTCAGTGAATTGTGTGCAAAGTAATAGTGTTAATGTATGAACAGAACTGGGCCCTAAATGTTTCTGGAATTTTCTTGTATAATATTGAGGTTAGTGACACATTTGACTCCTCCATGCCACAAGATCTGCTCCTAATCAGGGAGTACTATATCTGGGCACCATGGTCACCATATTCTGTGCCCAGTGTTCTTCTCCCCTCTGACCAAGAACAGGGCTCCATTGGTTCTGAAGGAAAATGACATTCCTCTTCAGCAGCAGTTACAATAATGTTTGGGTGCTGTTTTTCCCTAAAAGGATTCAGAGCTATATTCTTGAGGAGGAAATAGAGTATGCAGATAGACAGACTAAATGAGAGGAAGAATGGAGGGCAGGTACAGAAGGTCACAAAGACAGAAATCTCAGGTGCCTGGCAGCAGACGTGAGAAACAGAAATGGATAAAGAGTCACACAGGCAGAACTGCAGTGGTGGCTCAGATAATGAATGACGGGCCCAGGGGCTCCTCTGACACCTCACAACCATCATTATTTCTCCACAGGTGCCTCAGATACGCTTTGGACCCTCATACTCTGTATTAAACACCAAAGTGACTCAAATAAAGAATCAGAGTTGGCCATAGGATAATGAGACAAATGGAGTAACAAGCCACCTTCAATCCATTAAAACGCCAAGTCAGATTTAAAGTCATCACACTACTTTCTCTATTTGACTAAATGTCCTATCATGTTTCTCTCAGGCATATCCACACACATACACAGGAATTCTCATTCTCCATAAAGTACCTTTTAAATTTACAACAAGGAAAACCCAGCTGAGCCCAAACACCATGGTGAGTGGTCTGTGTTCTGTCCTGAGAGGGGGATGGGAAAGCCTGGGAATCCCGGGCTCGGCTCCAGTCCTAGAGCTGCAGGGTCCTGTCTGGGCTTCTTTGCTTGAGAAGAGAGGACCTATTTGCATGACTTCCTACCATATATGGAGGTCTGGTGTTGGAAAGTAACATGAAAGACATGGTACCAGAGTGTGACATTTCTAAGGGCACATGTCTGTTAAGAATTACCCCTGCCCTGCCTTGCACTGTTTGGCTCAGTTGGTTGGAACATTATCCTATAATGAAGAGGATGTGGTTTTGATCCCAGTTCAAGTGCATATGATTCCTGGTCTAGATGTGTATGAGAAGCAACCAATCTCTCTCTCTCTCTCTCTCTCTCTCTCTCTCTCTCTCTCTCTCTCTCCCCCTTCCCCCTTTTTTCCTTTCTAGAAAAGCAATGAAAAAATGTATTCAGTGAAGAGAAAAATAAGAATAAAAAATTAAATAATTACTTCCTACATTTGGTCCTGTCCCCTTTCCAGTAACTTGACTGCTCCAGGAGATGGGCACTCAACCTAGAAGAGTAAATTGTCGTAAGTGGGGAGAGATTTAAAATGACAGATACCTTTGAAACTTACCAGTAATGAACTCACCAAAGGAAACTCAACCCTCATGGTCAGAGAAATTTTGTGTTCAGGAGACAGGAAATTCTTTCTGAAAGTTTTCCCCTAAAAAGTGGTCAGAGTATAAACTGAGAACAGAATGTGACCTTAGAGCACAGGAACACTGTGTTAGACTAGGTGGAGCATCTGTGAGAATCATTGGGAGACAGAAGTGTGAACTCTACAGAGAAGCAGACAGAGCTCCCAGGTCATGTTCACTCAGTGGAGTTTGGTGCTGAATGTGCAGCAGCCTCAATGCTTCATCTTTTTTCTAGACTCCGTGGTAAAACCAGGTACCAATATTGAGGAAACAGAAGAAACTCAGTCATGACCAGATCTGCTTAGGTGAAGATGTAGGTAGAGAGTGGGGAGTAACAATGTTTAAACTGTAGAAATTTCACTATGGAAAATCTTGATGAAAATACTTAATATGAAATAATAGATATAAGTAAAATATCATTGGTAATAATATTATTTTCTTTACTCATTGATTAAAGGATGAAAAATCATTCAAGTAACCTCCAATTACTGGAGCAGGTAGATGCAACTTTATATAAACAGTTCATCCTTGGCAGTTCAGCCTTAGGTTCACCATCAGGATCTGTGTTTGTGCACATGTGACATAGCTGTAATCAGGGAGCTGGAGACCGGGTAGGTTTTGGCCCTCTGGTTTCTCAATAGTTAATTTCAGAAGAACCATCTCCTCTTTGTCACAGTCCCTATCTATGTCTGCATAGGACCTTTCATACTGCTGCCTCCATGGCTGTACATGGTGAGTATCCACTGAACTTGAATCTGATGCACTGAGTGTATCAATGTGCAAATGGGTACACATGATGATACATTAATATGGACGGTGAGTGAAGCTCTTCTGAACTGATGCACATGAAGGATTGTCATTCCTCTATGCTGTGATTTTTCTCATTGTTTAATCAGTTCAGTTTCTCACTCTGTTTCTGAAATAGCCATACATAATATCTGGACTCACTCAGATAAGAAAGCACTGGCTTGAAAATTTGTCCATATTCCAGGTTCCAGGTGAGACCCTCACATCTGTGTGGTGCATGTCAGACAGACAGGTGCCATTCCAAGTTTGTGGACTTAGTCACATGTCTCTATGGACAGGTGACTAAATTCCAAGACTGAGCTCACTATTATTTAGTCTCCATCAGGGGAAATTCAGGGAAAACCTCCAGTTTATTCATGACCGTCATGGAGAACCTGAACCTGATAGCATTTGTTGATGAATCACACTTCAATATTAAACCTGGAGGCTGCTGCTGAGCCTTACTCAGCATCTATTCTCCCACCTGATGTAAAGGCAAACCAGACTTCACAGGGCACTGCAGATGCTAGATCTTGTCAATTAGGATGAGAGCAGGAAACAAACAGAGGTCTGGGGAGCCGTGTATGATTTCTATTCTTTGCCACAAAGTGGGTTCTCTCATCTTTGGGAAACCCCATCACATGAATTCCTGAGGAACTGTGGAGGCATTCATCCATCCTGGATACTGGAATAATGTGATGGTGGAATTCAGTAAAAAGCATAGTATGGAAGATAAGAAAATGCTGTAACAACTCATTGCTCAAATGAGGAGACTTAACCTGGGTAATTATCCCATCTGAGCCTTCAAAGGATATACGTAAATAGATCCAAAGCAGTTGCTATGAAAGGTCAACATTCAGCTCATGATTTTAATTAAAAAAAGAATGGAAGACTTTACAGCTGTTTATCTTACTCAGCTATTTGATGTATATGTTGAAAGGTGCTTTTTGGAATCAGATCATTTCAAACAAATCCTGTTAAACTCCCTATTAAACTGCATATGTGCGACAGATACACGGGTTTTATCTGCAATCAGTGCTGCAGTGATAACTTCCAAAGACAGTGGAGGTTGTTCCCTGCACCTGTGTTACCAGAAAGAGCAAAACCTCAGCAACTGTGAAGGTAGGAGCTGTCCAGAGACCAGGCCTCAAGGGCCCTTTGAACCATTTAGATGGTTTCATCCAGCTTCACTGTCCATGGGGCATGAATATGTTGCATTTCTTGTGCAGGTGTTTTTGTGATGCCTGGAGGTCATCCCCTGAAAAATCTTACTGCTCGTTCAGCTGATAGAAGCTACTTGAGGTTGCATTTTCCCACTTGTACATTCAGGGAAGGAGGTGTTCACAGTACAGTATCATCACAAACCAGCTCTGTGCAACATGGCCAGGGCTCCTACACTCACAGTAACCCCCATGTGCAATCTCTGCAAAGACTGATAACTATGGTACATTTACACAATGGAATTCTATGCAGCAGAAAGAAAGAAGGAGCTCATACCCTTTACAACAGCATGGATGGAGCTGGAAAGCATTATGCTAAGCGAAATAAGCCAGGCATTGAAAGAAAAATATCATATGATCTCTCCTTTAACAGGAACCTAAACAAGAAAACAAAGAAACAAGTAAAATATAACAAAAGACACTGAAATAGAGGACAGGTTGTCAGTGACCAGAGGGGAGAGGGGAGGGAATTTCAGGGCAATTTCAGGGGAGAAGGGAAGGGTTTACAGGAACAAATATAGAATACACATGGACAAAACTAGGGGGTTTGGAAATGGGGGGGGGGGAGATGGGTGGGTGGGCTGGAATGGGAATAAAGGATAGAAACTGTACCGAATAAACTAAAATAAAAAAACAATTAAAAAAGACTGATAACAGCATTTTTACATAAAACTTATTTAAAGCCTGAGAAACCCTGAACAGTCAAGTCCAAGAGTCCTCCTACTACCCCTGGTGGCCTGTTGTTCTCCCCTCAGGACACATCAGTTGTCCTCTGTGATGTGGGAAGTGGAAGAACCATGCAGTCAGCGGTTTTCACTCACAGCTGGTCTCTGCCCTACTGCATTTAGACAGGAAAAATTATCAAAATGGTCCCTATTTTATACCCCTTCCTGAGTCTGGTTAGATTCAGCTGACATGGGTCAGGAAGTTTGATGTTTCATTTAAACTAGGCAAAAAAGTGCCTGAAAGAAACTTTTCCTATTGCCCGCATGATAATGCTGTGTTTCCAACACATTTTCTACCTCAGAGACATCATTGGTGACACAGAATCAGGAACCCAGAGAAGATTCCTGAGGGAAACTGTGAAGGAGGTAGAAACCAGCAGAAAACTGGCCCAAAACTTCAAGTGTACTTGCTGCTGGGATGGCACTTGGGTACCCAGAGCGCCGCCTAGTGTCGAAGCTCCACCCATAAGTGGGTTCGTGTCTGGGCTCACTCTAAGGTCCCTTGACCATGTGTCTCACACAATAATACACAGCTGTGTCCTCAGCTCTCAGGCTGCCCAGCTCCAAATAGACTGTGCTTGTGGATGTGTCTGCAGTCATGGTGACTCTGCCCTGGATCCTCTGTGCATATATTGCAGCACTATATTGAGGATCAACTTGCCCCATTCACCCTGCTCTTTTCCTTGGGCCTGTTGCACCCAGTGCATAGCATACCTGGTGAAGGTGTATCCAGAAGCCTTGCAAGAGACCTTCACTGAGGAGCCAGGTGACCTCAATTCAGCGCCCACCTGTACTGAATGAACCTGGGAATGGACATTTATGAAGAGCCTTCAGAGTGGGAGCAAATGGATGTTCACTGTCCCTGGTCCCCTCCTCCTCTAAAAAACTAGGAAGCCCCTTACCTCTGGCAAGTGCCACCAGGAGGAGGGCTCTCCAGAGCCAGTCCATGGTGAGGGGTTATATCTCAGAACTTTTGTAGGGGAGGATGTTTGTGAGTGATGCTCAGGGAAAAGACAGATGCAGATTTAAGCTAGTCTACCTGTTCTTATTTGCATATGTATGGGCTAGAGTGTTTCATACCTGAAGACTTGGCCCCACCTGAGAGAAGGTAGAGGACACAGGGAGTCTGATGTTCCAAGTCCTACACAGTGTTGTAGGATATGGGTCCCCAGGCAGATCTCTGAGCTCTGTGCAGATATAGCTCCTCCTCCTGAGGGACAAGCTCCCACAGGACATTGTGCTTGTCATTGTGCACTCACATTTGAGAGACATGGAGACCTCCTGGAATAATTCTGGGTTTTAATGTCTGAATGTCCTCTTCCTGAATCAGTGCGTCTCCTAAATTTTCCACCAAGTGAATTAATAAAACCAACCCTCTTCACTTTTCCTTATAATTCAAGTATAAAGACTCCCTAGAAATACCATTGACAGTGGTTTTCATGTATCATGGAGTTCGGTGAATGCCCTGATAGAATAGGATATTTACAGTCACTACATGTCCAACTCTTCTTTTAGAGGCTTTCATGAAAAGAAAAAGACAGAGGGCCTCACAGACAATCCTTTCCCAGCTCCCCCTATACCTGGTCATGTGACAGCTTCTCTGAGCTTCTGGATCCCACCCACCCCCTAATGCCAGGTCTGCATCATATTGGTGAGCTTCCTGCCAGGGCTCAAACAGCATGAACTTCTCAGCATCTCTAGTCCAGAATTCAATGTAGTGCCCTGACTTCCAGAAACTCCCTCAGGGACACTGGGTGCTTCAATTCTCTGAACACACAAAACTGACCTTACTAAACCCAGTGACTCTGCAGGGAACTGTGAAGGGCTCTGTGAAGCCACCAGGAAGCTTCTTCCCTGTACCTGCCAGATGCACTGACACAGCCAACACCCCTGAGCCGTGAAGCTCTTGGGGGATTTTGGGGAGCTCTGCTGTCCTAGGGTTCTTCTGGTGGAATGTACCACCTGAGTGTCCCTGCATGTGGCCGAAAACCCACTGAACTTCTACTGCTAAATGAATGAAAAACACTCACCATGATGACTTTCTTGGTAATGCACACCAGGTCTTCCTTCTCTGCTGTACCTATACCTTGGGCAGTGCCCCCAGTGGATTTAGGTCACAGTGTGTCTTTCTAGGTGAGATCACCTCTGTGCCTAACACCCAAGTTTTTGTCTATTCTTGGTGCTCCATCCATATGGTTATCTTCCCTTCTAACCATATACCCCATGGACATCAGACACCACATCCCATGTGGAGACAGACTCACTGCTCAGTTACCCACATCTGCACCTGTCAATCCCTGCAGGAATAACCATCTCCTCCTGTATCTGGGTTTCTTGTTCAACCCTCATGGACTTTCCAACACTGAGCAAGGCATCATGGGTGATAATTCAGACACCACTGGTCATTACTCAGACTCCCTTTCAAAGGAGATATCCTCTAGGTTCAATCATGGAGGAACAATGATGATGTTCCTCATGTGGGCTCCACATCCTCCAAATCTAGCGGCCCAGCAGGCACTGAGTTCTTGCTTAGTTCTGGGTACAGTCAAGAGAGTCTGTTTCAGTTTTCACTGTTTGGGGAATGTCACAGGTGGCTCCTATGGAGGAGAACACTGAGAAAGTTTCCATTTTTAGGACCATGGATCAGTGGTGGATTAACAAGCATGTGTCAGTTATGTGTGCCTCCACCTCATTTAAGTCACTGCATATTTCCCCTCTATGCCCATCTTTTTTATCGTAATGTATGTATTATCACATTGGAACCTGCATCAAGCAAGCATTTTTTCTAAACAAATGTTCACAGTAATCTTACTGATGAAATGAATCTCTATGATTTCAATAAATGCTCATGAAGACAAGTTGCTGCTGGTTCTTGTGAAAGATCAAGATTGAGAAAAACTGTTTAAAAAATCAATCACTGAGGACCCCAATCCTGTGCCATGTAGTCAGCTTTGGCTGCTGAAGCTGTATCAGTGAGATCTGACGGCATGCAGTTCTGCTCTATCCGTCCTCAGTGATATTTTCTGAGTCTTCATGAGCCTCAGATGTTTTCAATGGGTCTCATGGGTCTAGAGCACAGGGAATGTTAGGTAACAGTTTGCGAATTTTAACAGAGCATGAATTAATGTGATTCTCCTGTTTGTTTACTGATGAATGATTGAATTTACATTTATATGGAATTGATGCTCATAGTACAGACTGTGAAATGTCCCAAAGCCTATGAGCTGTGGTTTCAGTCAGCAGACCCAGGAGAGCTGTTGCTGTCAGTCAGCCTGGATGGGTGCCAAGGGCCAGGGTGCCCAGGGCAGAAAACCTCTGTACCAGCTCTAGAATCTAGTGCATAGACAGGAAGGGGTTAATTTCCCTCAAGGGTTTGTTTCAGTCAGTACTTTGGTGGAGTGAATGGTGTCCATCCTCACTGGGGAAAACAGTCTGCTTTCCTAAGCCAACATTTCCAAGGTAAGATCACCTGTAAACACACTGGACAAACCCACAAATGACTATCTGCCAAATGTTTGGGCACCTTGTGATCTAATCAAACTAACACAGAACCAACAGTCACAACAGAGCTACTTAGAGGAAGATTCCCAAGTCAGAGATAATATGTATCTGCCCAATGCATGCAGATAGAGGTGAACCAACCACTTTAGACTCATTGGGGTGGATGCTTTCTTAGATACCTACTTGTTGATTGTCCAGTGAAGAGGAAGCTCCCTGCCAGAGATGAAACCAGGGACCTAAACAACAAAACAAAGAAACAAATAAAATATAACAAAAGACACTGAAATAGAGGACAGGTAGTCAGTGACCAGAGGGGAGAGGGGAGGGAATTTCAGGGGAGAAGGGAAGGGTTTACAGAAACAAATATAGAGGACATATGGACAAAAAATAGGGGAGTTGGAAAGGGGAGGGACGAGGGGAGGAATGCGTGGGTGGGCTGGAATGGGAATAAAGGATAGAAGCTGTACTGAATAAACTAAAATAAAAAAATAACCTTTTTTAAAAATTATTTTATTTTTTTTTATTTTAGTTTATTCAGTACAGTTTCTATCCTTTATTCCCTCCATGTGCTCTGTGCCTGCAAAACCTGTGGGCCCTGAGCGCCCCCTGGTGTTTACAGCCCCACCTTCAGGGAGGTTTTTGTCTTGGCTCACACTGACTTTCCCTCACTGTGTCTCTAGCACAGTAATACATGGCAGAGTCGTCGATTCTTAGACTGTTCATTTGCAGATAAGCAGTGCTTTGGGGGTCATCTCTTGAGATGGTGAATCTGCCTTTCACAGATGCAGCATATTCTGTTGTGTGACCGTTAGCTTTGTTTCTAATAAGCCCTACCCACTCCAGTCCCTTTCCTGGTGCCTGGCGAATCCAGTTTATATAATAGTCACTGAACGTAAATCCAGAACCTTTGCAGGACAGTCTCAGAGACCCTCCAGGCTGCCTCAGGCCCCCACCAGACTCCACCAACTGCACCTCACATCGGACACCTGCAGACAAAAGAAATTCATTAGCAGTAGACACACACAGATCAACACACACACACACAATTCCCCAGTTTCTGTGTAACATTACCATGTAAAAGCATTAGAGCAAGTGCCCAGCTCAGCTCCAACTTCATGGTGCTTTTTCTGGGTTAACTGCAGCAGTGAATGCAAAGTGTAGAGACTCAGGGGCTTGAGCTGCTCTTCCTGAGGTGCAGGGACAGCAACTAGTCTCAGTATATCTCTAAGTGGTGATGCCCATTTGCATGAACTCCTCCCCTTAGTGTCAAATAAGTCAAGTGCCTTGGTGATGGTCCCCACTTCACTAGAGAGAAAAGCACACTCATTGTGACAGTGGAGAGTTTTATGAGAGGCTGGTTAGTCTGTGTGCTGTAGAGTTATTGTTGTTGTTGATTACTTCTACCATTGGTCAGTTTAACACAATTTAATCCACAGCGATATTCCACGTGCACAGTGTGTCATACTATTCAGCTCAGAATAAATCCTTTGTATGACATTGTCCTTGTGTTGACACACAGAGCGAGGTTCATCCCCACTGTCAGCCTCCCAGGCTGAGGGCAGTGGGCACTGCAAGGCCTGCTCTCTTCTTCTTTCAAGACAGAATCCCTGCCCCTTGTACATCTGTGCACCGAGAGTCCATCATTGTGGAGAAAGAGAGTGTGGAGAAGGAACAAACACATGTAGAGCTTTTTACCTGCCCTGGACACCCTCTGGGCTCAGCCTCTTCACCTACCTCCAGCCAATTGCTTAACAACTGTCACATCAAGTGACTGAGGTGCACACAGCACATTAATTATTATTCAGGTAGGTGTTACCATAATCTAAATACAATGCTGTCATTATTACACACCATCTCTGGGAAGTTTGAAAAATGGCATTCTTAGTTAAAATCATTAAACTTACATAAACCTGCAGTCCTACTTGATCAGTCCTACTTGCTACACCCAAGTGGCATTCATGCCCACACCTTCAAGTGCACAGCAGTCATGTCCCTATGACCTGGTGACTGGAAAAAGCATTCATTTATGGATTTTACCTCCAATGAAATGTGGACCTGCCTCCATGCTGATGTCATCAATACTGATAGGGTTCATAGATTACACCCACTTCTAATGCTGCCTTCCCACTACCTCTGTTTAACAGCCTCCCATGACTTTCAACTAGGAAATGTTTGCTGTAAAAGAAAACACTAGAGAAAAACTGCCCTAAAACCTCTCTGGAAGGGAAACAATGCTGTGATTTTTACAATAAATATGGCAGCCAAATTCCAGGGAGTCAACCCTTGTGTTCATGTTACACTGCAGTCCTAATCCATTTTGGGTGCTGTAACAAATTAAAATGGATGGGGTCATTGGCCAATTACATACATTTATTTATTGTGGATGTGGCAGCAGGACTTCCAAGAATACAAGCCAGCAAATTTGACCGCTTCTAGAATTCACTCCTGGGAGACTTTTGTTTGCTGTAGTTTCAGACGGTGGACAGGGCAAAGGAACTTCCTCAGCCCTTTGTTATAAAGGCCCTAATCCCATTCACGAGAGCTCGACCCTAAGATTGAAGCTCATACTAAGGCTCTTCCTCCTAATACAGCCACATGGGCCTCAGGTTCTATTGTGTCGATATTTGAGTTACATGAACTCAAGCCCCAAACAAGAAGGAATGGATCAAATCATGATTCCACCCAGTTGGAAGGTTACCCCAGCAGAGATCCCAAAACTGAGTACCCCCTTGAACCTGTGGAAGCTTTTCATCTTTGGAAGCTGAAAGGGGACCCAAGTCCTTCAGGAAAAACTGAAGGCCTTGCGGGATGGACAGCTTCCACCCTAGACCTTAAACTAAGACATCCATATAATTTATCATTTTCCCCTTATTGCTTACATATAACCATTATTCTCATTTTCTAGGGAATAAAATTGTTTTCTACCCATAAGGAAATGTAGCTCCATGTTCTCACTCGTTTTCTAGGTGTTCAGTGGAATAAGTAGTCAAGGTGTAGTATTTCATGTTTGATGCTGGCATGTTATGATTCACCCCTCTCTCTCCTCCTGTGCACATCATGGAGGAAATCTGTGGAGAAAGTGGAGATTCACAGTAGTCTGACACAGGAGGGAGAGTGAACCCACACAAGACCCTCCCATGAGCAGGACCATCCTCAAACTTGTCATCAAGGAACAATAAGAACCAGAACAAAAGTACTTACCAGGTGTGAACCAGCCACTTCTGAGTTACTGAAGTCAGCCCTGCTCCAACCGGGTTCCATAGTGAAGTGACATTTTGAATGTTTCTCTGGGTGTTTGAATTCATAAGCCTGGACATCTGTACCAAGGTACAGTGGGGGCACTCCACCTCTGCATGATGTCAACTGCTATTTGTGTCATGAACATGGAGTCCAATCAATGACCATCACCATCAGGGGCCTTTGTCCTCTGCATTGGGCTCATACACATCTGGTGTCTGCTGTTAAGCATGCCTGTGTCTTGCTGCTGGCCTGCTTGGACTCTGACCTGCGTGGGGCTGGGCTGCACTATGGGCCCAGCAGAGTCTCTGGTTGGATTCAGCTGATGTGGATCAGAACAACTGATGATTTATTAGGACAGGGGTAAGTAAAAATATGCGGCTCTCTGTCTTGGTGCATGTGAGAATGTTTTCCTCCTATTATCACATGCCTCTGTAACTCAGATATTTAAGAGGTTAGCACTGAATAATGAGGGAAGGGAGGCTCCTGAAGGGGAACTGTTGTGTTGTGAGTTAACCCCACACCTCCAGAAAACCGGAGCTTAATGTACAGCAGTGATCCTGGGGTGACCCTGTATTCAATGTGCCCACAGCGCCCCCTGCAGTTCAACTCTCTTTTCTCCTGGAGGAAGGTTTGTGCCTTGGCTCACACTGACTTCCCCTCACAGTGTGTCTTACTCAGTAATACAGGGCCCTGTCCTGGGCTTTCAGGGTGTTCATTTTCAAGTATAGCTCATTCTTTGTGTGGTCTCTGAAGATGGTTATTTGCCCCTTTACAGAGTTGGCATATTAGGTTGTACCACCATTGGTACTAATGACAGAGACCCACTGTAGTACCTTCCCTGGAGCCTGCCTGGACAAGGGCCTATTGTAGCTACTGACGGTGAATCTAGAGACCATGCAGAACAGTCTCAGACACCTCCCAGATTTCACCGAACCTCCCCTAGAATGCACAAGGTGCACTTCTCAGGGGACACCTGCAAACCCAAAGATGGCATGTCAGAGAAGTCACTGGTTCACTGGTTCTCACAGTCAGATCCACTCACACACTCAGTGTCTCTGGTTCTCCATAAATTAATTGTTAAAATAGCAACAAGTAAAACCCAGCTGAGCCCAAACTCCATGGTGAGTGGTCTGTGTTCTGTCCTGAGCAGGGAGTGGGAACACCTGAGAAACCAGGCTGAGATCCTGTCCCAGAGATGCAGGGTCAGGGATGGGCTGCTTTTCATGAGCAGAGGGGTCCTATTTGCATGTCCTCTACTATATAGTGAGATATGGGACTGGGTAGTGACATGAAGGACATTATCCCAGAGTGTGACCTGTCTAAGGATTCATGTCTGTTTAGAATTTCTCCTCACATCTGAGCCTGTCCATCCCCACTGACTCAAGTGCTCCAGGTAACTCCATGACCTGCAAGAGTACATTTTCTTAAAAAGATGTATTTAACATGAGAGATGCATTTGAACATCACCAGTAAGGAACACACCAAAAGAAATCAACTCTCATAACCAGAGGGAGAATTAAAAGCTCAGGAGTTTTGTGTTCAGGTGATAGGAAGTTCCATCTGACCATGTTTTCTTTACAAAGCAGAGTGTAAGCTAAGAACAGAATGTGAACTTAGGGCACATGGACCCAGTGTTGGAGGAGGTGGGATATCTGTGTGGATCATTTTGAGACAGAAGCATGAACTCTACAGAGAAGCAGACTGTTTTCCTGGGTCATTTTCCTTCACTGACTGTTTGTGCTCAATGTTCAGCATCCTCACTGCCTCATTTAATTTTATTCTATTGACTCTGGCAAATCCAGGTTCAAACACTGGGGACATGTATGAAACTGAGTTATGACTAGGTCTGCTTAGATTAGGATATAGGTAGGTGGGCAGTGAATATTAAATTACAGAGATTTGATTATGGAAACATTTTTTATGCCAATCACAAATATGAAATAACAGATATCAGTAAACTTATTGATATAAAAAGCAATATTTTATGTATCCATTGGTTATGCAAGGTGAATTAATCATTCAAATAGCCTCCCATTTTTTCAGCTTCTGGATGTAACTTTATATAAACTGATCATCATTTGTGATTCAGCTTTATGTTCAGCATCAAGATCTGTGTCTGTGTGGACAGGTGACAACGCTCTAATCCTGGAGCAGGAGAGGGCATAGGTAGTGACCCTCTTGTTCATGAACAGTTAATTTCAGAAGAACCATCTTCTCTCTCACACAATCCCTCTTCATGTCTGCATTGGGTCTTTGGTACAGCTGCCTCCATGACCATACATGATGGGCATCCACTGAACTTCAAACCCTGTGTACAGAGTGTATCAATGTAAGAACGGGAAAACAAACTCTGTCCATAAAGAGGATGAATTAACATGGAGGGTGAATTAACTTCATCTGAGCTGATACACATTCAGGACTGACATTTCATTATGTTGTGAGTTCCCTCATTGTTTAATCAGTTAAATCGGTTCAGTGTATCTTCCTTTTTTTCTTGAACCAGCCACACATACCATCTGGAGTCACTCAGATAAGAAAGTACTGGCTTGAAAATGTACCCTTGTCCTAGGTTCGAGGTAAGCTCCACACACCTGTATAGTGCATCTCAGACAGACAGGTGTCATGACTAAATGCCTCAATTGGGCTCACAATTGTTTAACATCCATCAGGGGAAATTCTATTTAAACCTCCAATTTATTAGAGACTCTCATGGAGAACCTGAATCTGGTTATTTTTTGATGGCTCACACATCAATATTAAGCCTGCAGGCTTGTAACCAGGGCAGACTATGATGATAGAACTTTCCATCAGTATCCATCTCTCCATCTGATGTAAAATCAGCACAAATGTCAGAAGGAACTTCAGTTCTTAGGGTTTGTACATCAGGACAAGAAAATAAACAGGTCAGTGTATGGATTGGGATTCTTTGCAAGCAAAGTGGGCTCTTGTGCCTCCTGTAAACTCAATCACGTGGACAATTGAGGAAATCTGGAAACACTTGTCCATGCTGGAGACTGGAATAAGGTGAGGATGGAAATCAATTCAAAAACATATGTCATGAAGGCTAAGAAGATGCTGTGATAAATCATTATCCCAAAATGATCAGACTTCACCTAGATTATATTCCATCTGAACCCTCAAAGCATGTATCTGCAGAGGAATCTAAAACCAATATCATAATATGTCCATGTCTAGCCTATGATTTTATGTAAAAATACAGAAAACTTATAACTGTGTATCTCACTTAGATATTGGGTTTCTCAAGGCAGCTGTCTGTTGCATTAGATAATTCCAAATGAATCTTGTTAAAATCCCCTTTCAAACTGCATACGTGGGGTAGACTCACTGGTATCATCTTCAATCAACAATGGTGTGAAAACATCCAAATACAGTGGAGATTGCTTCCTTCTCCTCTATTATCAGACAGAGCAAATCCTGGTCCAGTGTTGAAGGTAAGACTGGAACAGGGAGCATCATCAAGGGCCCTCTGAACAATTTCTTCCAGCTCCACCATTCATGTGGCATGAATATGTTGTATTAATACTGAATGCATTTCCATTATTCCTGAAAGTAATTCCTTGACACAATGTGTGGTGCATTCAGCTGGTAGTAACTGCTTGGATTTGCATTTTCCCCACCTGCACATGCAGTCATGGAGGTCCTTACCATACAGCATCACTATAAAACCAGCACTGTGCTGTGTACCCAGGACTCCCTAAACTTCATGGTCCCCACCAACTATAATCTCTGCAGAGAGTTAAAAACAGCATTTTCACATGAAATAATTTAAAATTTGAGAACCCCTGAACTGCCATGTTGAAAGTTCCTAACAATATCTCTAGTGGACAATCCTCTTCAACTCAGGACACAGGAGTCATCCATCCCCTGTGACAGGAAAGGAAGGAATCATGCTGTCCCTGACTTTCAATCACAACTGGTCTCTGCCCTGCTGCATCCAAATGGGAAGAATAATGAATATGGATCATGTTTATAACCCCTCCTGTCACCCACATATTAAAGGTGCCTTTCTAGTATGTCATTCTAACATGCTCTATGGTCTTCCATCAGTGAGTTCTATCTATTGCAGTGAGCAAGATAGAAAACTTGCTCCTGAATCTAATTGGAAAGAATCTTATCAGCTGTTTCAGCAGCAAATGCAGCACAGAAACTCCACAAATTTCTTCTTTGGATTTAGTTTTTATCCAAAGAATCACAAAATTCCAACCAGTTGGAAGGATAGTTTGACAGGGCTCCTTAAACTGATGATCCTCATAGATTCTGGGGAAGTGTTTCATCTTTGAGAACAGAAAGCTGAGCCAATGTTTCAAAAAAACTTTAATAAGGGAGAGATGTTGCCAAAGACATTGGTCCAAGATCCATTCTAACTCCATCGTCATCATTATCACCATCATCATCATCACCATTATCATCATCATCATAGTCTTCATCATCTTTATCTTAATCTTCAACATCATTTGGTAACTTAAAATCATTCTCTTCCTTTTCTGTAGACATGGTGGTTGTCCACATATAAAGATTGTTTATTTCATTTTTGTTAATTTTATGGTACTTAAGTGTAATTGGTGTTTGTAGTCTACTTTATTTTAATTTTGCTGACATGTGAAGACATATTTGATGAATGGTCCATACCCACCTTGGGGGTATATGTCTGCCATCATCCTGAATATCCACACAAAGCTGTTCTGGTACCTTCTTCTCAGTGGGGCTTCACCTACATTTGGTTCTGTGAACGTGATGTCATGTCAGTGACAGTCACCACTAGTGGTCTTGGTTCTCTGGCATCAGGTCCACACACCTCTGGTGCTCACTGCCCAGCGTGCAAGAGTCCTGCTGAAGGCAGATTGGACAATGAGCTGTGTTGGCCTGGGTGACACTGTAGAGTCCAGCAGAGCCTCTGGTTAGAATCAGGTGGGTCAGGAGGTTTGATGTTTCTTTGCAATTGGGCACAAGAGTATTTGAAAGGGACTCTGAATTTTTTCCACATGAGAATATTTTCTTTCTTTACAACAAAATTTTTTAACTCAGAGAATTCTGAGCTGAGCTAGGAATCAGAAATTGAGAGTTTCCTTGAGAGAAACTGTTACAAGAAGAGGAAACCAGACAGGAAACCACTCCAAACTTACAACTTCATCTGCTCCTGGGATGGTCCTTCTGTTCCATGACCCTGAACACCCCTTGGTATTACCAGATGCTCCTGCAAGTAGATCTGTGTCTGGACTGACTTCCCCTCACATGTGTCTCACACAGTAACACACAGCCATGTCCTTGGATCTCAGGCTGCTCAGCTTTCTATAGGCTGTGGTCATGGAGTTGCGTGCAGTCATGGTGACTCTGCCCTGTAATATCTCTGCATACTTTGTGTCACTATCTATAGGGTCAACTATTCCCATATATTCAAGCCATTTTCCTTGGGTCTGTCCCAACCAAGGGCATATAGTAGTCTGTGAAGGTGTATCCAGAAGTTTTGCTGAAGACCTTCACTGAGGCCCCAGGCTTCACCTAAGCTTTAGACAACACCAGCTGCACCTGAGCATGAACACCTATGGAGAGGAGATGGGAGTGGGTGGAAATCCCCCTTGACTGTCCCCGGTACCTTCCTCAACTCAGGGCCTAGGGAGCCCCTTACATGTAGCCAAGGCCACCAGGAAGACAGCTCTGATTTTGCAGTCCATGGTTAGGGACTGTGACACAAGGACTCCTGTAGGGGACGGTGTGGCTGTGGGTGATGCTCTCATGGCACAGACAGACTCACATTTAACATAGTCTACCTCTTCTCATTTGTATATTCATGAGGCAGAGTGTTTCATATCTGAAGACTTGACCCCACCTAAGTGAATAGAAAGGCCATAGTGATCATGCTCACAGGGAGTTAGAGAGTGTAAGTGCTATTCCATGCTGTAGGATGTATCCCCTTCAAGTCCATGAGCTTTGTGTAGACATAGCTCCTCCCACTGAGGCCCCTATAGGACAAGATCTTGATTGCTAACACAACTGTAACATAAACCTGAATATCTTATTCCTGGGTCAGTATATATTCAAAATGTTTCACCTAGTTTGTTAATAAACCCTTCACTGTCCCTAGCTCCTTAAAATTCCTTTATAAAAACACTTTAGAAACACCCCCATTGTCTTTGGTTCTCTTTTCTTATCAAGCTTGGTAAATGCTCTGACAGAATAGGATATTTGAAGTGGCCTCTCGTCTAACACTTATTTAAGGTTTTTTTTGTTTTTTGTTTTTGTTTTTTTTATGAACAGGAAGACCCAGGCCATCAGAAGTAATCCATCCCCAGAAACCTCTGCACCTGCTGCTAGGGCAGCAGCCCTGAATTTATTGGTGTCTTGTGCCTTCTGCTTCCCACCACATGCCATGCACAGGAAAGTTCCCCCTGGGCTCACAGGACATGTATGTCTTAGTGGCACTAATGCAAAAAAAAATGCAAGGTATGGAGAAGGTGTAGCGATTGATCAAGCATGTCAAAAACTTTTTGAAAAGTTTTATCATGGAAATTTCTTGCTGAATTATGCTCCACTGCTGGGTAGACCAGTTGAAGTTGATAGTGATCAAATTGACACATTAAATGACAACAATCAGTGCTATACCACACAGGTGATGAAATTATTGGTGGAAATTAAAAAAATACTTTTTGACAAACCCACTGATTTGAAAATTGACTCATCCTCTTTATTCAGGCATAAAAAATGAAATTTTTCCATTTGTGACAACGTGAATTGATCTAGAGAGTTTTATGCTGGGTGAAAAAAGTGCAACAGATAACAGAAACACCAAATGATCACACTTATATGTGGAATGTAAATAAATAAACAAACAAACAAACAAGACTAGAAACACACACATATACACTGAGAACAGACTAGGGATTTCCAGTGGGGAAAAATTTGGGAGTCTGGGTGAAAAAGGTAAAAGGATTAAGAAGTACAAATCAGCAGCTATAGATTAAACACAAGGACGTAAAGTACTGCACAGTCAATAATATTGTAAATACCATATGTGGTGGGAGGTAGGTACTGGGTCTATTGGGACAACACATCACATATTATGGAAATGACCACTCTCTTGTAGGCTAGAAGCTCATATAAAATAATATATAAGATGATAACAGGAATAGAAAATAAGAAAAAGAAAATTATACCAAATTCCATGAAGCTAAGGGAAAGGTGTAGGTCAGAGTATAACAGGAAGGAGAAGTGGCTGAACTCAGGACTGTGCTCACAGGTGTCATCTTTATTGGGAAAATTCAGAAAGCCACTCAGTTTTTTGGAGACTTCCATTGAGAACTACAGACTAGTATTACTCACTGGTGAATCATAACTCAGTAAACAACCTTGGGGCTGCTAAGTAGTACTTAGTATAATAATCTGTCTTGCTGAAGGGCCTTTCCTGTTCCTCCCAGAGGTTTCAAGGTTGAGAATGATAGATATCCCATGTCACCTTGGGGTGTGTGTTTTCTGTCAGCCTCGACATCCACACCAAGATGTCCTGGGTACCTCTGCCTCTGTGTGGTGTCACTTACACTTGGTGCTGTGAGCGTGTTTCCAATGCAATAATTATCATCACTGGGAATTTTCAACCTCAGGAATTCGGTTCATACACTTCTGGTTCCTGCTGTCAAGCAGGTGGCATCCTGCTACTGGCTGGCATGGACACTAGGTTGTGTGGGACTGGGATGCACTGGTGACACCACCAGAACCTCTGGTTAGATTCAGCACAAGTAGGTCAGAAAGTTTGATGATTCATTGGAAGTGGGCACGAGAGTGTCTGAAGGAGACTCTGCCTTTTGTCCACATGAAGATAGTTTCTTCCTTTACAGCAGACTTATCTCACTCAGAGA